>OY856409.1:233866557-234601557 GCA_963693085.1 Alisma plantago-aquatica | reverse complement strand
AAAACATGATATTCAATAGCAATAAGATAAATGAAACACCATGCATTTATTGGAAATATTGATTCATGCATTGTTCAAAAGCAAAACTAGTACATTTGAGATCTTGAATATACCATCTAACATCTAAACATGACTTATAACATGAAGGAAACTCTAATCATATAATTGGATCATCTAAGTAGATGGCACCCCACTAGGCAAAACCTCGATACACCTTGGGTTATTCCTTATTGATGAATCTTCACATGGCTCTATCTTCAATGTTGCTCTGTACCTGTGGGCATCACACCCCCATCCATGCAAGGCAAAATGGAAACACGTTAAAGTAAGTGGCATTGAGCAACCTTATACAAACTAAAAATAAACTATACTTTCAAGAAAACATGAATTAAACATTATAAACACTGAATACTTTTCTAGTCATCTATCTTTGTCTATATTTCTCTTAATCATTGACATTAATATCTTGAGTTGACTATATTGTCTTTCTTCCATAACATTGCTCTCAAGAGCTTGATGAAATACATTGCTCTCAGGAGCTTGATAACATATGCACCAAAGTGTTCATTGCTCTCAGGAGCTTGACATATAACATTGCTCTCAAGAGTGTGAATATGTAGGCATTGCTCTCAGGAGCTTGATAAAATATATTGCTCTCATGAGCTTGATAAATAGCATTTCTCTCAAGAGCTTGATCTGTGGCATTACTCTCAGGAGCTTGATGAATAACCTTATTCAACTATCTTATTCTTAACTTTATTCTTGAGTATAACACTTAAAAAATTAAATCTTACTCAAGAAGGAAGTACATGCCATCATCATAATCATATATGAGAACATTACTAAAAATATAATATAATTTGTAATCAGTTTTCATGTAAGCATTCATTGAAACAATATATTTGATATCATTATAACTTATTCTAATAAATATAATCTAATAAAAACCCTTGGCCCATACTTGTTAACTCAGAGTGCATGAATCCACTTACCAGTTTGAGAGAAATTCCATTGGATCTCTTGAGGTTGGTAGAAACCCTAATGTCCTGAAATTAATATACTTACATCAATTACCATCTTAAATACAATCTAAACCCTAATTAACATCTTATAAACCGTAATTATGTCAAGTCTAAAATATGATACCTTATAGTCAAAAAAATGACTCATGACCTACTCCATGGGTTAGATCTCAAAAAATCGATCAAAAAACATATATAACTCGACCCGATCAGAGATACTAGTGAAAATATACTAAATTTCCAAAATTGACCAATCAGGAGCAAGATAAAAGCATGAAATTGGGAGAAATAAGAATTATTCATATGCCCTTTACTCAAACTTCCTGATCATGGCGTGAGAGAGAGGAAATCAATAAAATCGGCTACATCAAAAGCATACCTCAACTACTCAAAATCACCCTAAGGGGTTGTTTGGGTGGCCCCATCGTCACTGTTGCGGTAATTGAGGAGTAACGGGATTTTGATTACCCAATTGACAAATCCTAATATTCTTAATTGTTGCATTTGGATAATTGTGGATTTGATAATACATAAATTATAAGTACTACTTTTTAAATTACCTTGTTTGGTAATATATATTAAAAATGTAGCATTTTATCAATCCATCATTTGTATACTAAATTACCATGGATGTACTATATACAAACCAATCAATATAATGTGGGCAATCCCGCCACATACTTCAGGCTGAGTACAACCAAATTCCACAAGTTTGCAATTAGTCAACACGTACTTAGACCATTCGAGCATGTAACCAAGAGTGCAATTTCACAAGATCAACCACATTATGTAAATTTTACCTCATGATCAATCACATCAATGTATATTTTGTCTTAAACAAACTCTACCACCCTACACATGAGATACACAAATGAACACAACAACCACCAAACAAAAAGTATACTACCAAATTCCACAAACAAACACAACCACCACACAACCAAGTCTTAATATTAACCAATTTCACAAATAAAGCCATGAAGCGGCTTGAGCTCCTCCAATCACCTGAAAAAGTTATAAAACAGAGTGATGATTAGGCAAAAGGCAGAATTGATATGGTCATAATTTAACAGTGAACTGAATATTAGAGAAAAAACTGAATATTACACAATCAAACTAAACATTAGGCAAACAAATTGAAAATTACACAGCTGAACAGTAGACAATAATGATCTTTGCAGTTGATTTAAACTGAACACCGCACAAACAAACTGCATTTCCACCTGTGTAATTGTCATACAGAAGAGATCTTTAGCGGTTAACTCGCGGTTCATTTTGTCCTATATAATATGTTTTTAAAAAAATTACCACATATCACTTAACTATATTTGACACATATCTTCAGTGACGACACCTACAAACCTCAACACCTCTACTATACCAAGCCACATCCTCCACCCAAAAACTCATTTACACGGACATTTTGACAACCCAATTCCTCCACATACCAGCAGCACCACCATCCACCTTGTGGAAACACACCACTCCACCTCCTCACCGCCAGCACCACAAACCAGCAAAACACGACATAAACTCATCACCCATCCTCACTCCAGCAAATTCGTCCTATAGTATAACCTCCACCACCACCAGTCCACTGCCAAACCTTCTCACCTTTCCATGCTACTGAAACATTGCCCATCATCACCCAATCTTCCGACAAAAAATAACAAAAGAACTGTGGGAGGCATCAACAGCACCTCCAAGTGGAGCATCGACACATGGAACAGCAAAAACAGAAAGTTAACATGGAACAATGAACCGTAGGAAGTATCAGCTTTCTATACTCACCACTCTCGATCCCTTGGGGTAGAAGGTGACTAGGTAATTCCCACCAACATAGGTAAGAATACCCGTCGGATCATCATAAGCATACGAGTAAGCCCTAGGACACGCCTCTCTGAACAGCTTGGAGTACAACGTCGGCCAGCACTAGGGGCTCTCGAACGCTCCAGCACAGCGGTACCTAGGTGACTCAAACGCCGCGCACGCGCTCCGACATGCCACGATCCTCCCGTCCGCACCACAGACCTGGAGCCCGGCAGGGAAAATCTTGTTTAAGTTGATGATGCACCCGGTGTACCCGCACTTTCCGTTGTTACTCTTTGCGCCATTGGTGCCGCCGCGGAAGAAGGGATGGATCGACATGCCAAGGCTATATCCGTCCACCAGACTCACATTGTAGAAGTCCAGTTGACCTCCGACGCCCAGGGTGATCTCGCAGAGTGTGGCCGGTGAGTCGCCGCCGGGGCCCGAGCTGTAGAGGTTGTCGTCGCGGTCGCCTGTGGCCAGGGAGGAGAGAAGAGAGGGATCGGGAGAGTTGGGGGTGACCGCTGGCGAAGCCCTCGCCTCTGCGATTAGAAAGGACGCCGATATTGGCATATTTTGGGAAACTCGTGAAATGTGATTGGAGGTGAATACTGCATTCCAACTACCAAAGCCGAGAAATCACATGTGGCTAGCCAAGCAATGTAATTGGAAATGCGGTAGTTAAAATACCTAATTGAACTACAATCCCGCTGAGCAAGGTGAACAGATCATAGAAGATGAAGGATCGACGATAACTATCAACCACGCTGACCTCGCGTTGATTCGTTGAAGATTGAGGCGAGAAAGACCAGAGGAAACAAGCACTGGGCACGCAAACAGACCCTAACGCAGACACCAGAACGAAATGAGCAAAACAAAGGAAAACAAGATCTTTACCTGAATTGATGTCGTGGATCACTCAGGGACCCTCAGGAGGATTCTCTGAGGTGGTTTTCAGAACCAATAGCGTTCGTACATGCCGTCGCCGCTGGCTTGACCAAGACAGACTTCGGGAAGGTACCACAGGGGAATGAGAGGGCTAGGTAACTATAGTTTCAAGTTTTTCAAAGTCTGCTGATACTTCTAGATACCTTACATTTATAAGATCAGGCATGCAGGGTGGCGATGATGAATCCTGGCTGCGAGGGGAGTCCTAGCCCAAAAGGGCGTTTTGTGGATTGGGCATGGAGTCCCATTATGTCCGGAGTCGATGCGATCAGAGAGAAGAGACGAAGGCATTCGTGGACTCTGTAGACGTTGACATTCGTCGTGGAGGGAAAACAAAAGTGAAGAGGAGACCCAACTCTGTTGAGTTCAAAACGGATTGGGAAAACGGGTGGGGGAGACGCTCGTCAAGCATTGGATCAGCCCGTGAAAAACAGAAAAGAACCAGGGTCGTCCGATCAAAAGAAAAAGACCACATGCTGCATGACACTCAAGTCTAGCGGAACTATAGGATTTAAAAGACTAAATTAACGACATTATTACCTTCTTAGGGTTTTAAACTATATAAATTCTTACCTAAATAAATTGGGGGCTCTAGGATTATCGAAAAGAGGCCAAACTTTATATGCTACCTATATTTGGTGGGAGGAATCCAAAAATTAAGTTAGATTCTAGGTTCGACAACCACGTCCCTCTTTACTTTCCTTTTTGAATTAAACCTCTTTTTAAGTACCCCAGAATTTCTAAATACAATTAGATGTTGAAATTTTGAGAAAAGGTAGATATTACATATTCAAGTTCACATACAAATATTTAGGTCAAAATATCATTATTACTAGGGTCAAATTCACTTTAACCCCTTATGTATCACAATTTGACTAATTAGTGTTACATTTGATGACATTGAATTACATAGGGTTGATAATGTGAAATTTTCTTTGAAATTAGTAGAAACATGCTATAAACATCACAATAGGGTTTCATAATACACAAGGGTTTAATGAAAGTATCAAATCTCAAATTTTGAAAATTAGGGTTCTAATTAGGGTTTCTTTATAATATACAAAAATCTAGGATGTTACAATCCTACATAGCTAAACTATAATATGAAAGAAGGATGGGACAAAGTCTTGATTATAATGATTATTTGATTCTACATTCGTATTCCTAATGTTTACATAATTTTTTGTTGTCACACTTCTTTGTTATGCATTGACTTCTTCTATCTGATGGCCAGAAAATTGTTTTCTTTTCCCAAGTTAGATCCGAGGGTGGAAAGATAATCTCCTACCATTCACTTTATATTGTGTTTCTATGTACATTGACACTCCAATTTTCTATCCCTCACAACTCCCTCATCTTCCATCTTCATCATGCATTTTCTTCTATAGATTTTTCCTTTTTGTTTTCCTAATCAAACAAGATTTACGTCACTCATTCCCATTCCCAAGTTAGAAAATACCCGATCCTTGTGGATATGTTTTATCATACATGAGATGGCAATTCCCTCTTCTCATCACCCACCTATAAGTCACAAAACATATAAGAACTCAAAACCTCTTATACCCTTCCATTTTAACAGTTGCTAGCCTCTCACATGAGCCATCCCCATAAAACTCCTCTTCATATTTCGATTGGTCTATTCCATTTCAACTAATTGGATCTTCCCCTGTGCAATTGGGATTACAATAGGATTCCATGTAACGCCTTTATGCCTTTTTACACCTCCTAAGCTCATCTCATTTAGTCTCACCTACTTTTCAATATGGGCTCTTTGAACCTACAAATGTGGTTGTTGATGTGGTAGTTTAGTCTAGCATTGACCTCGGGGTTTCCTCCTCCAACTTTATTTAGCCTCTAGGGACATTTTGTCAATCCTCATCCTTCCATTCTAGGCTCATAATGTCAAGTTCTAATTTAAGGCATTCTACTCCTTTTCTTTGGCTTTGATGATGGTCACCAAGGTTTGCTGATCAATTTTCTCCTATGAATGTCATTGTGTGTTCATTGGTACTCAAAGGCTTAGTTTTAGTTTCTATGGATGTTGTGCATCACATTGTGGTTGTTTTAAATTTCCAAGTTTGCTTGTTGGCTATCCATGAAAACAACACTATTGTTCTGCTCTTCTGCACTACGGAATTTGAGTTTCTATTTTATGGCCTCAATTTGTCTTAGGGAGTGCACAAGGGTCTCTACTTCCCATGAGTTTGCCTATTTCCCCGTATTTATGGATCTTGGGAGCAAAGTTCAAGCACTATTTTGTCATTTGGATGAGGAAGATGACCCTTTATGTATTTTCCTTGTTTACCACCACTCTCTCAATAACATGATTTAAAAAGGGTATTTTTGGCTTTTTGCATGAGTTTTTATTATGCAATCCATGTGGATTTGAGTAGCATCAAATGACCTTTACGTCGATGTTGTTCATCAATAATTTGGTTCACGATACAAGGGTGGGTTGGCATTTCACAAAGTTTAATTTTTAAATATTTTAGTAAATCAAATTCCCATCAAATATTCATCGTAAAAAATTACAAGTAGGAAAAAGTTGGTGAAATCAAAAAAAATATTACCTACACAATAATACAAGATTAGTAACCTAACTAATCAGCAATAACAAGATGAACTTTAGGGTTTATGTAATTGATTATAGTTTAAACCTAATCTCATATATATGTTTACTAGGTTGTTTGAGGCTTCATTGAAGATTTAGAATTGATGGCGATATATCCAAGACTAATACCTCAGGTGTGTTTCATCCTTTTTGTGTCCTAATTAGGCAATCACCTATGTTCTCTCTCTTTCTCATGTGGTGCTTAAATGAAATATGCAAGTGGATTTTCCTTTGAGATCTATTTGACCTCTTTTCAATCACAAAACATGGAATTCATTATATGTTGACATTGATCAATTGAGATTTCATGTTGGTACCCAGAATTGTATCTTGTTCATCCTTTATCAAGTTATACCTTATTCGGTGAGCTTGAATTATGTTGTTCCATTTGTGAACTGTGAAACCCAAATTTATCATGTGATGGCTTATCATTGATTTAAGTGTAGTTTAAATGTAATCTTTTATAATTGGCCCATTCTTGTGGACTAGCCTTAGAATGGAATACTTTGTGCTAATTTTAACTAAACTCTAATCTTGCATCCCAATTTGTTAGCCTTACATAATCAAATCCTACACATAAGGTGTTAATGCCTACAATGTTTTTTGGAATTTGGTGACACCTTCCTATTCCATATTTTTCAGTGGTGATGCCCATTATATTTGTTAAGTGTATAAGTTTGTCTATACTCGTGTATAGGACTAGTCCCACATTATGTAAATGGGTATCAACAGCCATTGATAATCCTATATAAAGGGTAGCTCTCCTGTCTCTAATACACACAACATATTCTCTACCTTCTTTTTGGTAACATGGTATCAAGGCGTTTTGATCCTTTCTTGAAAGAAGTAGCCAAGTTCTCTAGGCAATGACATTATCTTCTCTATCATTCTCACTGGTTGCTTCCTATCCATGCTAGGAGTCAAATTTCCATAGAAGTCATATCCATGGAAACATATTTATAATGGAAATCATCTCCACTCAGATCCATCTCCATAGAAAATTATCTCCACCTTAGTTCCTTCTTATACCTTGTTCCTTGTATACAATCCATGCATGGACATATCTAGAAGATCTCCAGATTAAGAGTCAACTTTGACAACTATAGAAAAGTGAGGGTGCACGGTCTCAAAATCCAACATAGCATGTTTCTTGCCTCCAGGTCTCCCCTTTTTCTTCCAGCTTACACATTGTGTTTAAATCTGACATGATGTCCTGCCACTAGGTTTTATCCTCGTTGTTGGCTTACACATGTTGTTAGTTTGACAACACGTCATGTTGTAGCATGCCTGCACTACATCATGGGAGTTTTTAAGCCATCATATCCTATGTACACACCTCTATTATCTAGACCTTTGTCATCACCTCGAGAAAACTAAATGGACTCAACTTCAACCCATGGAGTTTCAAGATCCCTATCTAGTTTAAAGGTTAAGGGAAAGGAAGAATCTCACAAAAGGAACTCCCAGTGATGACTCTCTTATATAGTTGGAACAACATGATGCCAACCTCCTCTTCAATCTGTGGAACTCAATGGAGCCTCACATTGCTAACATTACAGACCATCTAAGTGACTAAAAGTCGGTTTGGGATCATCTTCAAGTTGTGTACTCCAACAACATCTCTCGTATGTATGCCATGATAGTTGACAGGTATAATCTACATTAGGAGGAGAAGAATCTACAACCATATTTTGGAGAGGTCACTCGCATCACAAAATATCTAAACAATCTCCTTCTTGACTCTAGTAATCTTGTCAAACTCCAGAATCAATGAGATCATATGATTGTCATCAAGTTCCTTGATAGCCTTTGCAAGGAATATGATGGAGTTTGAAGCCAGATTCTATTAGGAATATAGCTTCCCTCCTCAGTAGAAGGATATCATAGTGTCCCTAGAGCATTTCTTGAGAAACAATCTTCACTGATCATATCATAGTTTCATTTGTTTCATCTCTCACAACACTACCAATCTATGTACTATAGGACATCGTCATTGTAGGATAGGTGGTGGTTTCTCTTTTGGGGGTAGAGGATGACTTGAGTGCACTCACTATAGCAAAAAGGGTCACTAAAAGGAGACATGAAACTATTGGGAAATCAGAGTGAAAGATAAGGTAGCAGAAATAAAATTTTAAATGCAAGTTTTCTAAAACAACAATGTATCCAGGAAGGAAGGTTTGCAAGGTTATACCTGATCCTGGAGCAAGTCCAACGACAATACTCTTGTAGTAGCATGCGCCTTTCACCAAGTGGTAGTGTGCTTCTTCAAGCGGCACTGGAGCAGTCATCAACGTAGCCTCCTAGAGCATCACCACGGATGGAAGTTGATGGAATCCTCCTAGAGGTAGGCAACAATCTCCCACCTCTAGAGTAGTCCACATGAACCACCATGATCTCCACATTGTTCTACTAGAGTACTAGCAGTGATTCACTCTCCCACAATTGTCTCTTCCCTTGCTATCCCTCCCTTTATCGGGTAGGACTTTCTCGGGGTCCTTATTGGTTGTCACAACTAGAGAGGACAACAATTGTCAGAGCTAATTTTTTTGTCTAGGAAACCTCCAGTACCCCTCTATTTATAGGAGAGGCTAGGGTCAGGGTTCCAAGTATGTGTAGGAGTCAAAAGAACTGAACTTGCAAAATTTCTAGAAACTTCATACGGCGAATCGGTTAGTTCGCATGCCCAATTGATTAGTTCATGCATGAACTGGTCAGTTCATGTAGTTTCCTATTCTAAATCACATTAGTATTCAATGCATGATTAATGAAAAACATGAAGTCAACACTAATCCTTGATCCAATAAAATTGACTATTGAACCGAGCAATTCATCATATGAACTGATCAGTTCACTAGGTGAAATAGTTGGTGCATGCCCTAGTTTAGGCATTGTTCATCCAATGTTGATTCCAATTGATCTGACACTCCAACTGATTGGTTCAACACTTGAACCAGTCAGTTTAGAGTCCATTCAGCCAATTTTGAACCTCAATTGTTTAATTGAATACCTAAACTCCTTTAGTAATCAAATTAAACATCATTTATGAATATACTCCTATTCCAAGTGCATCCTATGTGTGTGACCCTATAGGTCCCAAATTACGTTGACAGTCAATGTCCATAACCAACTTATAACATCATAAGTAATGAGCAGTATCTAGCAACACATCATTGCTACCCAAGTAGTTTGGAGAGTTGAATAACAACTCCAACCTACATTCTATGATCAGTGTTACCGTGATCATATAGTTCCTTTGCTTTGATATCTAAATTGAACTCGAGGCATGGAATCATCATCCTTTTCAACATTCAATCCATGTTCCTTAAACTAGAGAAGATTGTCTGAGATGCATGTTAGATCACATATCACATAATGAATCACATGAGTATGGCATACATTTCTCACTCTCGCTTATCAAGAGGCATGGATATCAATCTTCTATGGGAGGGACAAATCCCATCCATATCACTCTCACTCTATCCACATGTGTCATAGTGCACCCAAGCATCACCTTTATGGCAACCCTTATTCAAGGTCACGGTCGATGATGTCCAAGTACATCGAACGACATGTGATGAGTGTAGTGATTTTAAGTCTAAGAACCACAATCACCACTATTACTATGAGAGTTTATTCTGACTACCATTCCATGGTCTCCATGTATCACTCTCACGGTGGGTTTTCTGATACACTGTCTCTAACATGTACATGTGTGCTTGACTTGATATCACATATCATGACTAATGAGACTTTGTCATCAATCAACACACACTCTAGTCTTGTGCATTACTGTTGTCTATTTTGCTTCCACAATAATATCTGACTAGGGACATAATAAGAATGTATGTACTCTTATCATACATATGATCTCATCGTTCAGGTCCTCCACCTAAAGACATATGTCATCGAGTAACATCATTCTTTAGACATCTACTATGTGTGTGTCACCATATCATGATCGAGACAAACATTATAGATGAAATTACCTTTATTATTATCAAATCAAGTATATAATGCCACATTCCAATCATCATATGATTGAATCTCTAGGCATACATACCAACAGACTCCCACTTGCACTTAGAGCCAACCACCCAATAATCTTATTTCAAGTGATCTTAACATGTCCACCATGTTTATGTTGCGCAAGCACTTTTATAGCGGGTTAGCAATGTTTGCTTCGAGTCGGTATATTGTAAGTTTCACATCTCCTCACTTTAAGACATATTGTATGAGATGGAAGTGATATAGTATGCTATCTGAGATTCCTTTGCCTAACCAGTATCTCCATTGTTGTTGGGTATCTCTACTGTATCATCCACGGTTAGAATCGACCACAAGTTCATCTATATGAACTTCTAGATCCATGCAGTATCCTATGTTGCTCTCGTAACACCAAGATAATCGAATTCTATTATAGAATTTAAACAATCGTCTCCAGCTTGGAACCTTTCCCAGCTTGCAGTCCTCTTTTTAAGGTCAAACACAAATTTAGATTACGATCATTAATTTTATTTGTCATTTCGGAAGCTTGCATCACTGTAACCATTTACACCCAACTTTTCCTTATTACCATAATCAAGGAACTAATCCTTTGGTGCTTATCAAGTACTTAAGGATGTTTTTTATGGCAGTCCAGTGACTTTCACTGACATTTGACAAACATCCACTCGTCGTGTCCAATACATATGAGACAATTGGATGAGTATGTATCTTCTCATCATGTTCAATACATACCAGATAACGGGATAGATCCAATTGTTAATGCATATGGCTCTCACTCTTCTTTTCCCATTCTTCACAAGAACTGTGATACTGTGCTCTTGAGAGACTAACTCCATGGACCATGGACAAGTTTTCTCTCATTGAGTCATGCATGCTGAACCCCTTCAGCATATCGCCAATGTATGCACTCATTCTTAGGTCAAGAAGCTTTCCAAATCTATCTCTATAGATCTCAATTCCTATAACACGGGATGCTTCACCTAATAAGGTACTTTCCTTTCCAAGTTTTAATATATGCAATACAAGGATGTTATTCCCCGTAATTATGTAAAATATAAATATGCACCCGCTACATCTTTTGTAATCACATATTTCATCTTCATTCTAACTCAAGCCAAACTCTTTGACTATCTTGTCAAATTGAAGATTTCAGCTCTAAGATGCTTGCTTCAATTACATTGATTGACCTTTGTAGATTACAGACTTTATTTGTATTATTGGATTTACAAAACCTTTAGGATGTGTGACGCGCATATTGTCTCTACTATTCTTATTAAGGAATGCATTTTTAATAACTTATTTGCCAAATCTGATAGCCATACTAAGCTACATTGGTGAGCATTGTCCTCATGGATTTAACCACAGCAAATGGTGAAAAGATTTCATCATGTTCAACAACTTGAACTTTGAAACTATTTACAACCAATCTACTCTTATAGGTTTACACACTACCATCCATCTCTGTCTTTTCTCAAAGACCCAAATGCACCCTATGGGTATTACCTTTCAAGTGGATCCACCAAGGTCATACCTTGTTGGTTTACATGGCCTCAAGCTGTTATAAACTCAAATTCCTAAGTATGTAATAAAAAGTGTAATTCTCTTGTAAAGAATAAATGAAATATATTTCTTTGATTTGTGATGGATTTCGTGTGAAATGGCCTTGATTTATTGATAGTGGGCTTTGTTGGCCATTAAGTCCAATTGAAAAGAAAGAGAAATAAAAAAAAGGAAAAAATATTTAATTAATAAAAGGCAAATATGAGAAATATAGTTTTTATAAGAGGATAAAGGCAATTAGATATTTCCCAAGGTGGGAATTCGTGCCTTTAGGTTTTCTTGAGGTCCAAGGGACCCAAAATAACAAGATAATGGCAAAGGGAAAAGAAATACTAATTAATTTTGGATTAATTAAAGGATAACTTGGGAGAGAAGGAAGCCTTCTCATACATTGGAATTTTTTTCCCAAATTTCATAGATAGCTAGATAATGTCAAGACGAACTTTCCCTTAAAATTTGAGATAAAAACAAGCTATGGTTTAGGAGATATGAATTTCTCAAATTATATCCAAAATATAGCATTATTTTTGCAAATAGGAATATGTATTTCCTTTTGGTTGATCGTGAGCAAGGAGGACCGTTGGATCTTGATCCGACGCCTGGCGCTCATCGTCTAAGTCCCACAAGGACTGGGACTCTGTGAGTTATAAAGGGATTTTCCTCTCAGGTTTTCTTGCGATCCAGAGAGTGTGCAAGCCTGGTGTTGATTCCTTTGGACTCAGAAGAGGAAATCGAGAAAAATCAACCCTACTTTGTGGGGGATTGGCCGCCTATTGGGAGAATCCCCAATCCGGCAGGGACCTGCCCCGACCCTATATATAGGGGAGGGTGAACGAGGGAACCAGCATGCATAGTTGCTACCCCAACCTCTGCAATAGAGTGCAAGGAGTGATTTAGTGCCTCCAATTGTCCCTTTCACCCTGACATGCACCCTCGTCCCCTTGGCAAACCTCGCCGAAGTTCGACGAGTAGGAGGGAGTCGTGGTGCATTTGTGGCGATCAATTGGACCCCTAGTCAAGTTCAATGAAGGAAGGTGAAGCTTCCCGACCTGTTGGCGTGCTCACAGGTGGACTGGACCACAAAGTCAACCGCAAGGTTGACCATCGCAACAGTTGCAGTGTCGCGAGGTTGAAGAAGGAGACGACCCGTAAAATTACCCGACTGCCCCTCCGTGCCTTCAGTCCAGGTAAGGAAAATCTTGTCCTTTACATTCTTTTGATCACAAATTAGGTGCGTGCATCCTTGGTCGTTGGATCCTGAGTGGACCAGCGGACCAGGGATCGGGCGATCCGCGTTTTTCCGAAATTAGCAAATAAATCAGAAAAAGGAATTTTCTTGTTAAAATTGTATCTTTTGATAGAAAACTCGTATGAGGAAAGTTAATACATGAAAATTGATCAGAAAAATATGAGGGATACGTTAAAATGGTTTGGGAACCTAAATCAGTGTCTTTTTTTGCAAAAGTATATAATTTTGATGGAAAAAGTATTTAATTGTGGTTAGAAACCCTAATTGATGATAAAGGATAAATTTAATCTTACAAATAAGTTAATTTGAGCATTGTTAACTTGTCTAATGATAAAGATGGATTATAATCTATTTTTATGATGAAATTGCAAGGTTTAGGGTTTTAAACCTAATATGATGATTAATATGCTTAGAAACCCTATACAAGAGAAAAAGAAAAGAAAAGTACTTATAATCCAAAATTAGGGTTTCATGTTGCTAAAAGATGATCTTAGAATCTTTTGTGAATGAAAGATGAAATAATTAGTGTTTGTAAGTGATTTTATAAAATTAGGGTTTAGAGTAATAAAAATGAAGTGGAACCCTAATTGTGCTCAAAACCCTAAAAAGGACTAATAACCCGAGGAAACAACTAGGATTAATAGATCATGATGACATGATTAATGATAGAAAAATTGGATGCCTTTTCCAGGATCAACTTGTGTGTGCTTGCTTGGTTTCTTGCTTGGTTGAGTTATTTCTGCATTCAAGTCAGCTTGACATGTATGTGGTTAATTATGGTTAATCGCATTAGTTTCCCGAAGGTTTTCCAGATGAATTGATCACATTGATTGCAACCAACTAGTTTGGATGTTCATAATTGCAAATTATAAAGTCACTATGATTATAAATAAGTGTGTATTCTCGCACCTACATGCCACCCTGATGGATGATGCAAAAAGGTCAAGCCCAGGAGGGAAGACCAATGAGCACCATGAGAGGTGACCCCAGACACAAAGCTCGGGAATGAGAAGGTGGTCTATGTTGCGTGACTAATGGGCACCATGAGAGGTGACCCCAGGCACCAAGCTCAGGATTGAGAAGGTGGCCTTAATTCAATCCCTAGAGAGGGTATTCCAAGGTTAGGGCAAAAGTGGTGGAGATTGACACATTGAAAACATAAATTGATTTGTTAATTACCTTGGTTGTGATAATTAGTTTGTTAGCCATATTTGTGAACTTTTGGTTATCCCCACATACCGACATATTCTTATATGCTGACCGTCATTTTGTTTGTTGGTGTTTTAGGTACAATCTTGAAATGAACAAATAGTAAAGTGACATGTTGTGAAAATAAGAAATAAAGTGCAAGGAGGATTAGATAGAATAGATCCGAGGTGTGGATAGAAGTAGATTTCCAAAGTTTTTAAAAGGTATGCAAAAAAATTATTTTATACCAGATTTAAGTTTAGTTGGTAGAATTTCTTAATTATTATTGATTAATTGTCAAACCTTTGATCCAGTTTATTGGGATAATGGTTCTGACCTCTTGGTCTCCCTTAATTGAGGGTTACCGGGAGGCGGGGTCGTTACAATTGGTATCAGAGCATAGGTTCCTCATTTAATCTTTAATAATTATTAAATTTTACAAATTCTATAGAACTGAGGGAGTTATTAGAGGATTTTTCAAAAGACAGAGGTGTCTAGAAAAGGATCACGTCTGGGGGCTGGCAATATTTTCCTCCGCACCGCTAGTCAGAATATGAGGACTCCTGGATTGTGTGACTACCTGGCCAATGTCTTAGGATTTGACTCAAAATAAGATACATTTAGGACTCTCTCATCTTGTTCATCTCTTATCAACTCAAATTCTATTAAGGATTTTAAGGATTAGGATTTTCTCTCTCTTCCTCACCCTCTTGAGGTATGGGTAAGGTTGATAAGGTTTAAGGAATCCTCCACCAAAGTAATAAAAGATACGTAATTAAGATGTCATCGACATAAGTATAATTAGTTAAATATAGACTAAAGGTCTTTTTGTGTGCTTATGGAGATGGCTTGTACAAAGACTGTGGCTATCCCAGTTGCCACCAACAGTGGTGGGCCTCCCCGCAAAGAGAATGGGTCTTTTGAGAAAAGGAAGCGAAACCATGGTGGTGAAACCTCAAAGAAGAGAAAGAAACCTGAAGGAACTGCACATGAGGCCCCCAACCCTGAACCAATACCCTTCAGCAACCTTAAATAAGAGGAGGGACCGAGATATGAGGAACAACATGTATATGAGGAATTAGCCCAGATGGAGGAGGACCAGGCTGGTGGTCCGGAACTGACTATGGTAGTCCACACTACGAATGCGGTGTGGATGGAGCAACAAAAACGACTGACTGAGGCTATCCATGCCTTGGCCCTCAGGGACATAGCTAGAGATGAGAATGGCGAGCCACTGCCTTTTCATCCTCGACTGGGAGCTACCATCTTGGACTTCGTCAAGCTGAACATCGAGAAGTTTTAGGGAGAAGATAAGTCTGAAGAGGCTTGGCTGCTTGCAGTCAAGAATGGATTATGTATGCTTGAAGTACAGCCAAACAAGAAGGTTCTATTTGCTACTCACCTTTTGGAAGGTGCAGCCAAGATATGGTGGGAGAACCATATCACGGGAAGAGACCTAAGCGAAAAACCGATGGCGTGGACCGATTTCAAGACCATCTTCACTGCCAGATTCATCCCCGTCTCAGCCAAGAAGGAGAAGGAATGAGAGTTCACTAACATGACACAAGGAAGCTCGTCAGTTGCGGACTTTGGTCACAAGTTCTGCATCCTGGAACGTTTTGGTCACATGATGGATGAAGAGAGGAGGGTAGACCACTTCATCGAGCGCCTGCACCCTACCATCAAGCCCCATGTGATGGCTAGTAAGCCAAATACCTTCTTTGAAGCCTACAACACCACCTTAGACATGGAAAGGACGGTGATGCCTGCACAGATTCCCTTCAAAGGATACATGGGTTTAACTGAAGAAGCTCAAGGGCAGAGGAATGAACACAAGAAGGGATAAGGATGCAACTACAACAAAAGCAAGCATGGGCACAAAGGCAAGCCCCGTGGTCACCTCCAGCAGTGTCGCACCTACGAACAGACACATCCTGGGAAGTGTTGCTTTGTGAAGAAAGTGTGTTTCAGATGTCAACAAGAAGGACACTTCATCGCCAACTGCCCTCATCCCGACCCAAGAGAACCTTTGGGGTCACATCCTGTGGCAGCACAACCAGTAGCTGCAGCACCTCTAGTAGGAGCACCATCCGGAGCACCTCTAGCTGGAGAGAGGAGACAAGCTAGAGTGTTCGCCATCGACAATGAAGAAGCTCAGGCGAATGCTAATAGGCTGATCGAGGGTAATAACCCCTAGAGTTTTCCTTTTAGTTCATTAGATCATGTAATATTCTTCTTATGTGGTATAAACAATGTAAGCCTGTTGGAAATCATGGGATAAAATGTAAAAGCACTCTTTGATTCTGGTTCTACTAATACTTTTATTTCGAGAAATCTGGCAACTATGCTTTGTTTGGATATTGAGGATTTGGGTTATGTTTGGATGTCACAACCCCGAGTGGTCGTATTTATACATCTCTTTTGAAAACCCCCATCTTGCCAGTAAAGTATATGAACCATGAGCTTACCACTGACTTCATCCTTCTTGATATGAATGATTTTGATGTAATCATCAGTATGGATTGGCTTTCCACCTACAGAGCCTAGATTGACTGTAGAGAGAAGAAGATTCTTATTAGAAAGACCGGCCATCCACACTTCACCATTCGAG
This sequence comes from Alisma plantago-aquatica, assembly GCA_963693085.1. NCBI lineage: Eukaryota > Viridiplantae > Streptophyta > Magnoliopsida > Alismatales > Alismataceae > Alisma > Alisma plantago-aquatica. The sequence continues at coordinate 234,584,554 of OY856409.1, read as the reverse complement.
GAAGGAGGGATGCGACAACCAGCCTTTATGTGTCCGCTTTGAAAGCTGAACGGATGCTATCCAAGGGTTGTCGAGCCTACCTAGCCATAGTTATCGTACCTAAGGTTAAGGGGCGATGCTTAGAGGGTATATAGGTGGTTCGGGAGTATGCGGATGCATTTCCGATGATCTACCAGGAATTCCCCCTGAGAGGGAGGTAGATTTCTCCATCGAGTTAGCTCCTGGGACTAACCCTATATCTAAGGCATCCTATAGAATATCCCCTACAGAGTTGCTTGAGTTAAAAACCCAGTTGCAAGAGTTGTTGGATAAAGGCTTTATCTGGACCAGTACATCACCTTGGGGATCACCGGTCCTCTTTGTGAAAAAGAAGGATGGGTCGCTTCGCATGTGTATTGACTACTGGATGATCAACCAGGCAACCATTAAGAATAAGTATCCTTTACCTAGAATAGATGACCTGTTTGACCAACTCAAATCATCTCGAGTCTTTTCTAAGATCGATTTGAGGTCAGGATACCACCAGGTCAGAGTAAGGAGTGAGGATATACCCAAAACGGCTTTTTGAACTCGATATGGGCACTATGAGTTTGTGATCATGTCGTTTGGATTATCCAATGCACCTAGTGTCTTTATGAATCTCATGAATAGTGTGTTCTAGCCTTTCCTTGACTCTTTTGTGATAGTGTTCATAGATGACATTTTGGTGTACTCGAATGACCTAGCCCAACACCGTGACCATCTGGGTAGAGTCCTTGATATCCTGAGAAAGCATAAGTTTTTCGGAAAGTTCTCAAAATGTGAGTTTTGGTTAGACCAGGTCATGTTTCTTGGACACATCATCTCAGGAGGAAAAATCATTGTAGATCCAGCCAAAGTATCGGTAGTTTGAGATTGGCTGGCACCAAAGAACCCCTCTGATATTCACAGCTTCTTGGGATTGGTCGGATACTACCGTCACTTCATCAAGGATTTCTCAAAGACTGCTTTGCCGCTAACCATGTTAACCTGGAAGGATGTGAAGTTTGTGTGGTCTGACTTATGTGAATCTCGCTTCCAAGAGTTGAAGGAGAAGATGACCACCGCCCCTATGTTGACTCTACCTTCTGGCAATGAGGGTTTCATGATATTTACCGATTCTTCCAAGATGGGACTTGGCTGTGTGTTGGAACAAAATCGGCACGTGGTTGCATATTCTTCCCGATAGCTCAAGCCCAATGAGGTGAATTATCTGACACATGACCTAGAGCTAGCTGCTATTATCCATGCCTTGAAGATATGGCGACATTACATGTGCGGTGCTACCTTCGAGATCTTCACCGACCATAAGAGCTTGAAATACCTATTGACACAGAGAGACCTGAACCTACGACATCGACGATGGATGGAGTATATGAAGGATTACAACTTCACCATCGCCTACCATCCGGGTAAGGCAAATGTTGTGGCTGATGCTTTGAGTCGGAAATAGCATAAGTGTGCAACTATTTTTTCCAGTCAGTGGAATAGCCTGGAGGAGCTGGTGGAATGGACTCCACAACCGTTAGAAGATCGAGTTCGATTGGCTAATATCCATATTCAATTTGAGTTGTTGAGTGAGATTATAGCAGCATAGTTAACCAGTGAAGAGCTAGATAAGATGAAAGGTTTGATGATGAAGCCATAGACTCGTGTCTCAGTGGGAATAGATGGAGGAATCAGGTTTGAGAATCGCATATGGCTTTCGATGGATTCATCGATAAAGGAGTGTATCCTGTAAGAGGCTCATGGATCCAAATACACAGTACACCCAGGAACTACTAAGATGTTCAAGGACCTGCAACAGTTTTTCTGGTGGCCAGGAATGAAGAGAGACATTGCGGCATGGGTGGCTAGCTGTCTTATGTGCCAGATGGTGAAGGATGAACACCAACGACCCAATGGGATTTTACAGTCGATAGAGATTCCATAGTGGAAATGGGAACAGATCACCATGGATTTTGTGGTGGGTCTACCCCAGACCAAGAAAGGTCATGATGCGATATGGGTTGTGGTAGATCGTCTTACCAAGTCAGCACACTTCCTTGCCTTAAAGACCACTGCTAAGGTGTCAGACCTAGCTGAGATGTATATCCGAGAGATAGTGCATTTGCATGGCGTACCCAGATCCATCATCTCTGATAGAGACCCAAAGTTTTCCAAGTTGTGGAAGCAAGTTCAAGAGGAACTTGGTACCAGGTTGAAGTTTAGTACCGCTTATCACCCTCAGACGGATGGTCAGTTAGAAAGTACGATTCAGACATTAGAAGATATGTTGAGAGCTTGTGTGCTCGATTGGGGTGGCTCATGGGAGCAATACTTACCTTTAGTTGAGTTTGCCTACAACAATAGCTACCAAGCCAGTATCGGGATGCCTCTGTATGAAGCTTTGTACGGGAAACCGTGTCGGTCCCCACTTCACTGGGATGATGTGGGTGAGAGGACCCTATTGAGGTCAGATGAGCTCCAAGTGTATGCTGATAAAGTTGCTTTTATCAAGAAAAGGCTGAAGAGAGCCCAATATCGATAGAAGTCGTATGCTGATGCAAAGCGGACTGACGTGAATTTCACTATGGGAGAGCATGTGTTTTTGAAAATCATACCACTCCGAGCTATAGCTAAGAATAGAGGAAAGCTGAGTCCCCGATATGTGGGTCCATTTGAGGTGTTAGAATGGATTGGTAAAGCTGCAGATCGTTTGGTGTTACCCCCTCAGTATAGCATGATGCATGATGTGTTTCACGTGTCCAACCTAAAGTGATATGTGCAAGATCTGAGCCATGCACTGAGCATTGAACCTATTGAGCTTCAAGGGAAGCTGAATTATCCTGAGACACCTTTGCAGATTCTAGATACCAAGGTGAAAGAGCTCAGATGCAAGAATATAGAGATGGTAAAGGTTCTTTGGAGGCACCACGGAGAGGATGAGGCCACATGGGAGCTGAAGGCGGACATGGAGAAAGCATACCCTGATTTGTTTGTTTGATTGTTCGAATTTTGAGGGCAAAATTCCTATAAGGAGGGGAGGATGTTATAACCTCAAATTCCTAAGTATGTAATAAAAACTATAATTCTCTTTTAAAGAATAAATGAAATCTATTTCTTTGATTTGTGATGGATTTTGTTTGAAATGGCCTTGATTGATTGATAGTGGGCTTTGTTGGTCATTAAGCCCAATTGAAAAGAAAGAGAAATTTAAAAAAAAGGAAAAAGGATTTAATTAATAAAAGGAAAATATGAGAAATAGACTTTTTATAAGAGGATAAAGGCAATTTGATATTTCCAAAGGTGGGGATTCATGTCTTTAGGTTTTCTTAAGGTCCAAGGGACCCAAAATAACAAGATAATGGCAAAGGGAAAAGAAATACTAATTAATTTTGGATTAATTAAAGGATAACTTGGGAGAGAAGGAAGCCTTCTCATCCATTGGAATTTGTTTCCCAAATTTCGTAGATAGCTAGATAATGTCAAGACGAACTTTCCCTTAAAATTTGAGATAAAAAGGAGCTATGGTTTAGGAGATATGAATTTTTCAAATTATCTCCAAAATATAGCATTATTTTTGCAAATAGGAATATGCATTTCCTTTTGGTTGATCGCGAGCAAGGAGGACCGTTGGATCTTGATCTGACGCCTGGCACTCATCGTCTAAGTCCCACAAGGACTAGGACTCTGTGAGTTATAGAGGGATTTTCCTCTCAGGTTTTCTTGCGATCCAGAGAGTGTGCAAGCCTGATGTTGATTCCTTTGGACTCAGAAGAGGAAACTGAGGAAAACCAACCCTACTTTGTGGGGGATTGGCCGCCTATTGGGAGAATCCCCAATCCGGCAGGGACCTGCCCCAACCCTATATATAGGGGAGGGTTAAAAAGGGAACCAACACACATAGTTGCTACCCCAACCTCTGTGGCAAAGCACAAAGAGTGATTTAGTGCCTCCAATTGTCCTTTCACCCTGACCTGCACCCCCGTCCCCTTGGCAAACCTCGTCAGAGTCCAACGAGTAGGAGGGAGTGGCGGCGCATTTGTGGCGATCAATTGGACCCCCAGTCAAGTTAGACGAAGGAAGGTGAAGCTTCCTGACCTATTGGCATGCTCGCAGGTGGACTGGATCATGAAGTCAACTGCAAGGTTGACCATCGCAACAGTTGCAGTGTCGTGAGGTTGAAGAAGGAGACGACCTGCGAAATTACCTGAATGCCCCTCCGTGCCTTCAGTCCAGGTAAGGACAATCTTGTCCTTCGTGTTCTTTTGATCGCAAATTAGGTGCGCGCATCCTTGGTCGTTGGATCCTGAGTGGACCAGCGGACCAGGGATCGGGTGATCCACATTTTTCCGAAATTAGCAAATAAATTAGAAAAAGGAATTTTCTTATTAAAATCATAACTTTTGATAGAAAACTCAGATGATCAAAAAAATATGAGGGATACGTTAAAAATGGTTTAGGAACCTAAATCAGTATCTTTTTGCAAAATTATATAGATTTGATGGAAAAAGTATTTAATTGTGGTTAGAAACCCTAATTGATGATAAAGGATAAATTTAATCTTGCAAATAAGTTAATTCGAGCATTGTTAACTTGTCTAATGATAAATATGGATTTTAACTTGTTTTGATGATGAAATTGCAAGGTTTAGGGTTTTAAACCTAATATGATGGTTAATATGCGTAGAAACCCTATATAAGAGAAAAAGAAAAGAAAAGTACTTATAATCCAAATTTAGGGTTTCATGTTGCTAAAAGATGATCTTAGAATCTTTTGTGAATGAAAGATGAAATAATTAGTGTTTGTAAGTGATTTTATAAAATTAGGGTTTAGAGTAATAAAAATGAAGTGGAACCCTAATTGTGCTCAAAACCCTAAAAAGGACTAATAACCCTAGGAAACAACTAGGATTAATAGATCATGATGACATGATTAATGATAGAAAAATTGGATGCCTTTTACAGGATCAACTTGTGTGTGCTTTCTTGGTTTCTTGCTTGGTTGAGTTATTTCTGCATTTAAGTCAGCTTGACAGGTATGTGGTTAATTATGGTTAATCACATTAGTTTCCCAAAGGTTTTTCGGATGAATTGATCGCATTGATTGCAATCAACCAGTTTGGATGTTCATAATTGCAAATTATAAAGTCACTATGATTATCACAACTATAAATAAGTGTGTATTCTCGCACCTACATGCCACCCTGATGGATGATGCAAAAAGGTCAAGCCCAGGAGGGAAGACCAATGCGCACCATGAGAGGTGACCCCAGACACCAAGCTCGGGAATGAGAAGGTGGTCTATGTTGCATGAATAATGGGCACCATGAGAGGTGACCCCAGGCACCAAGCTCGGGATTGAGAAGGTGGCCTTAAGTCAATCCCTAGAGAGGGTATTCTAAGGTTAGGGAAAAAGCGGTGGAGATTGACACATTGAAAACGCAAATTGATTTGTTAATTACCTTGGTTGTGATAATTAGTTTGTTATCCATATTTGTGAACTTTTGGTTGTCCCCACATACCGGCATATTCTTATATGTTGACCGTCGTTTTATTTGTTGGCGTTTTAGGTACAACCCTAAAAAGAACAAATAGTAAAGTGACACATTGTGAAAATAAGAAATAAAGTGCAAGGAGGATTAGATAGAATAGATCCAAGCTATGGATAGAAGTAGATTTCCAAAGTTTTTAAAAGGTATGCAAAAAAATTATTTTATACCAGGTTTCAGTTTAGTTGGTAAAATTTATTAATTATTATTGATTAATTTCTGAACCTTTGATCTGGTTTATTGGGATAACAGCTCTGACCTCTTGGTCTCCCTTAATTGGGGGTTACCGGGAGGCGGGGTCGTTACACAAGCCATTTCTCATACTCTGGTTCCTCAATAGCTTCTAGGTAGGTTGTTGACTCATCATATATGATTAATTGGATGCTTTCTCAAGTTATAAGGTATCATAATCTTTTTAAACTCAAGACACATTCTACTATCTATGAGGTGTTGTGTCACATAAGGAACTTAAGATTCCACAACAATTTGTGATTCTCATTGTTCCTATTTTACCTCTTTTTCCTTTACCCTTGGACTCACTTTCGTTGATCACCATCACATATTTGTCCTTCTTCATTCGTGCTTCAGCATTAATCAACATGCCAAGCAACTCAGATAATAGTTTGGCCAAGTTACTCAAGTAGTAACACTCAATGAACTAGCTATATGATTCAGGCAATGATTATAGAATCATATATGTGGTAAACTCTTAACCTAAAATTAATCTTAGTCTCTCCACATGCCCAATCATATTGAGCACATGTGGCTCCAGTGGATCTCCCTCTGTCAATTTGCACTCAAACAACACTTTTGAGGCATTATACCTTGCTTTCTTTACATGATTCTTAAGATGTTTTACCATCTTAAGAATCTCCATGTTTTCATGTTGTTCATGGAACTCATAGTTCATACAACATCACATAAGGTATCCAATATCTATGACATTATTGACATGCTTCAAGTAATCATCCATTTCAACCTTAGGTGCATTTGGAGCGGGTTTCTCTGGCTCTGGCCTTTAAAGGACATAGAGCTTTCGCTCATTAGTGAGAATGCTTCTCAAAGTCCTAAACCAGATGTGGAAATAAATCTCATTTAGTTTCTCCTATTCAAGTACTGATTGCAATGATGACGCGTTTGTATTTCCCATTAGATTCTACAAAAGAAATTTTGCAGCTTTTTCATTTTTTTATTTGATTTGATTTTATAAATTTAACAATATTAATTAGGATTTTAATTAATTATTGCTCCCACAATTTTGTTCAAATTGATAGCTATCACTACCGATTCGGAAGATTGCAGCATACAATCTTCAATTGGGGAAAGATCTAAAATAATTAAGTCAATACCCAACCAAGGCTGGCACTCATGATCAATTATTAAGGTAGGCAACATTTGCCAATTGCATCTCATGCAACTCTTGGATAGACGGTGTGCACAACTCCTTATCACAATCCATCTGCATGCTTCTAGGCACTTAATCCTATTAAGGTCAACTAGTTAAGCCTGACCCATAAGCCAACACGACAGAATATGCACCCTGCTAGGGTAGATCCACATATCTACCATGACACTTCCATGAGATAGACGAAACACCACACTAGGGTGTGCCCACATTTAGTTGATCGAGCTCTTCATGTGTGTTTCTTATGGAAAGAATCTTAGACTTAATATTATATTGAGGGATTGTATATATACATAAATATACATATCCAATCACCACATACTTATGTATCATATACATGCTATAACCATAATGAAAACATGTAATCACAAATATATGAGTGATATTTATGGCTAGTCTAATGCAGTTCCTTGGAGCTACAAGGAATTGCTACCAGCTAAGGTCAACATCATATGCACAACCTGTTCTTGGTGAAGATCCGTGCTCGAACCGATCCAGGTTGATCGGTTCAACTCTTGAACTGATCGGCTCGCCTCCCGGTCGCTTGGTTGGTCTCTTGAAATGCTCATCTGATTTCAGGTTCAACCATTCTTGGACTCCTCCAACCGATCAGTTGGACCACCAATTTGTCAGTATGTCTTCTCCTGTTGTTTGGCCACCTCGATTCTCCATTTGATTGGTTCTCTCATGGGTTGGTTAGTTTGTCAAGTGCAGAACATCTTCTTACGAAGAAAAATAAATTTAAACTATCCTATTTCATATTACATTATAAAATAGAAAACATTGAGTTACATTCGAGGGGAAATAGGAAGAAGAGCAGTCATTTATATTTGAAAAAGAGGAGAGAGGCTCGATATGCAAATCAAGATATAAACTAGAATAAACAACCATAACCATGCACACACATATCTAGGGTTATTGGCCATAACCATGCTAACATCTACCATCAAAACACTTTTAGAGCAATGTGTATGGATTGCATATACATTATATATATATATATATATGTGTGTGTGTGTGTGTGTGTGTGTGTGTATGTATATATATATATATATATATATATATATATATATATATATATATATATATATATGTATATATATGTATATATATATTTATATTTGTGGGATCATATGTGGTATTTAATCAGATATGCACTTAAACCAGTTTAATATTCACATCGCATACAGTAAAAAATAAATCCAATCATATCAATTTCAATCTAGATACACCATAAATTGATGTGACTCTGATGCCACTGTTGGAAAATTAGGGCAACAAATAAGGAATCAAAAACAAAAAATTTAATCTCTATTTTCCAAAATAACAAGATCACATAAACAACAATGTATCTAGGAAGGAAGGTTTGTAAGATTATACCTAGTCATGGAGCAAGTCCAGTGATAATACTCTTGCATTAGCGTGCACCTTTCACCAAGTAGCAACATGCTTCTTCAAGCGGCACTCAAGCAGTCCTCAATGCAGCCTCCTAGTGCAACACCACAGATGATGGTTGACAGCGTCCTCCTAGTGATAGGAAACAGACTCCCGCCTCCATGCGGACCACTGGGAACTCCATGTTGTGCTACCAGAGCCAAAAGGAAGGAGTTGTCCCTTCGAACATCAGTGTACTAGCACCAATTCACTCTCCTACAATTGTCTCCCCCTTGTTATCCCTCCCTTTATTGGGTAGGACTGCTTAGGCTCTCTACTAGTTACCACAACCAGAGAGGACAACAATTGTCAGAGCTAATTATTGTGTATAGGAAGCCCCTAGTACCCCTCAATTTATAGGAGAGGCTAGAGTCAAGGTTCCCAGTATGTGCGGGAGTCGAAAGAACTAAATCCACAATTTTCATAGAAACTTCAGACGGTGAGATGGTCAGTTCGTGCATGAACCAGTCAGTTGGTGCCATGAACTGGTTGGTTCATGCAGTTTCCTATTCTGAATCATATTGCTATTTGATGCATGATTAATGCAAAACATGACGTCAGCACTAATTCTTGATCCAACCGAATTGACCATTGAACTGAGCAGTTCATAATATGAACCAGTCGGTTGGGATAATGAATCGGTCAGTTTCACTAGGTGGACCGGTCAGTTCATGCCCTGGTTCAGACATTTCTCAACCAATGTTGATTCTAATTGACCTGACACTCTAACCGATCGGTCCAACACTTGAACTAGTCGGTTTAGCATCCAGTCATCCAATTTTGAACCTCAATTGTTTAAATGAATACCTAAACTCCTTCAATAACCAAATTAAACATCATTCATGAATATGCTCCAATTCCAAGTGCATCCTATGTGTTTTTAGGTCCCAAATTGTTGGCAATGAATGTCCATAACCAACTTATGACATCACAAGCAATGAGTGGTATCTAGCAACACATTATTGTTACCCAAGTAGTTTGGAGATTTGGAGAACAACTTCAACCTACAATCCATGATCAATGTTACTGTGATCATATATTTCCTTTGCCTCTGATATCTGGATTGAACTCGAGGCATGGAATCATCATCCTCTTCAACATTCAATCCATGTTCCTTGAACTAGAGCAGACTGTCTAAGATGCATGTGAGTTCACATATCACATAATGAATCACATGATTATGGCCATACATTTCTCAGTCTCACTTACCAAGAGGGCTAGATATCAATCTCCTATAGGAGGGACAAAACCCATGTACATCACTCACACCCTATCCACGTGTGTCACAATGCACCCAATCATCACTTTTATGGCAACCCTTATTCAAAATCATCATGGATGATGTCAAAATACATCAAACAACATGTGATGAGTGTAGTGATTTTAGGTCTAAGAACCACAATCACCACTATCACGATGAGATTTGATTCTAACTATCATTCCATGGTCTCTGTGAGAACCCATTACACTAAACAAGATTACTCAAAACATAAAACACAATCAATCACCAATTAACCACATACCCAAAACTATGGGTAAATTAAAGCCAGTTTCAATGTCAGCACCCACTCAGAAGCATTTGCATAAGAGCCCAACATCTTTATTATATCCATACTATGCCAAGAAATTGATACAAATTGTTCTATCACCTTAGCTACAACATATATACATAGGAGAACAATATTTGTATATGCCACACAACAAGCACTAGCATGCTAACAAAATTTTGATTCATTTGAAACACCATATACAAACTTTTCCTGCCCAAACCTGAGAGTACAGGGATGACTCTAGGACACACGAGACATCTAATCAACTTTCTCAAAGATTCATTACTATAGCTCCTCTTTGCTGTCACATGTTTGTTTTCGTCACTTCTGATTACCTAAAAATGTGGCAAACCACAAGGGCGAGACCCATGTCCCAGCAAGAGATATAACCTCCAACAACATTTATTGATTCCAACATTTTTAGGTAATGAGATAGTTTAAGCAGTTTAATCATACATAACAAATAATCTCAATAGCACTGATGATTAACAAAATACATAAAGGAGCAGATAATAACTATCTTCATTAGCCAGACTATTCTTATATCCCTATTAATAATATAAGGAGTTTAGCAGCATGAGCATCTCTAACATCATGAATAAGTCTAGTATCATATGCATAGCTAACAACATCAACATGTCTAACAGGTTGAACATATCGACATCATAAGAAGAGCTACAACATAAGCACAACTATTTGGATAAGCATGATTAGTAGTATATGCATCTCTAGTTATAAAGGCATGGCTAGCATGCTAAACATAACTAACAACATGAGATAGCTAGAATCATGATTATAATCAACAATAGCAGTATAATTATCAACATAAGCATAGCTACTGTATGTACACATCTACGATCTTAAACATATCCATAACCTGAGTATATCTACTATCTCTTAATTGCACTAAGCATCATATTTATGTAAAGATAACAAACAAGGGTTATCATCCAATGTGAAACGTCATGTATAACCCTAAACAAATATGCTACACAATTGTATTACATATTTTATTACACCCTGGGGAGTTTGAGTCATACCACTCAAAGTCCAACTGACCACTGCTTGGTCACAATCAATTCCATATAGGATCTAGGAAGAGCCAGGCTCCAAGATCTTCTCCATACTCGGCCAGTACGAGTCTGCACCACAGTGACATATAGTCAAACTACAAAACAATGACATATAATCATGTAACTAGCCCACCTTGGTACAGGTTACAATGCTAGCATCTAGGGTATTCAAACCCAATCACTGAGGTACAACCTCAGTTGTCCTCTAATCATATCATGTTATAATCACTGAGACTCGACCAAATTCATTCTCAAAAAGCAGGCTAGGTATGACCGCATCCATCCTCCTGAAACACTTAGTGTCAGGATGACAAGCACCCCACATACTCAATAGTATGCGCTCCGAGTTTCCCTTAGGAATACTCATTTCACCATCCAGCAAGTTCTGACACTGAAGATGGTTCTATGGCACATGGCACTACATAATTAGAGTTTTACTTGATTAGTTATCTCCAATTAGGTAAATTAAGGCTGCATCAAACAATTGGACATACAAACCCTAATTCACTTCTAGAAAGCATATAAGTATCACAACTTCAAAAGATATAAAATGTGTGAAACATAATTTCTCATCTCATCATCACATGGTACTATTCACTTACCATTCATGAGGCTACACTAGTCATCATACTATCACAAGATATAAATCCTTTTCACAATATCACAGGGTATCAACCCTTATCAACACAATAGGATTACACTTCATTCAGGGCTCAACCATGCCCAAAGGTCATTAAGACCATCATACTATCACATGATATAAATCCTTTTCACAATATCATAGGGTATCAACCCTTAGCAACATAAGAGGATTACACCTCATTCATGGCTCAACCATGCCCAAAGGTCATTAAGACCATCATACTATTCCCTGTAAGATCATCATTATCATTCCATGCCTTATAGCAAGGCTCAACAACATCACTTACATATAATACACCAGATCAGCACAATATTGCATCACTGGGCTAGGAGATATTCATACACCATCATAGAAGGGTTATAATAGCATTAAGAATATTCCTTTATTACATCAACATGCAAGGAATCTAGATATGATTAACCCTCATCATATTAATAATGCACATGTTTACCATAAGAAAGTATCAACCATGTGGCTATGATAACCATCAATTAACACATTAAGGTTATGATCATATTAAGGAGGTTATTTCACCATCATGCCATCATATAAGAAGGTTAAACATGAATACTCATCTTTTATATATTTGAATTAGAGTTAGGCTCAACAAGATAAATTATATTAATGTTACTGATCAACACTCATACCATGGGTAACTCACGACATCCCCATTAGATCATGGATTCATAAGGTGAAGAATCGCCATCACATTCCATAGTATTCTCAAGTATGAACCCACACATAAATCAAGGTGTAACCATCAGTTTATAGCATACTAGGGTTTAAGCAACAATAAGAGAGTACTCCATGATTGTATTAGTCATTCAAGGACTATTCATACCCAATTACCATCATTTAGTTATATTAAAGCTAGGTATAACAAGCTATACCTCGTTAGGGTTACATATCAACACAATATGGTTATCATCCCTTCTATTCATATGAGTGAATAGGTAAGACTACCTTATTAAGGGTAACCCTCCATTTGTTCTGTGAAAATCCATTACACTAAATGAGATTACTCAAAACATATAACACATTCAATCACTAAGTAATCACATACCCAAAAATATGGGTAAATTAAAACTGATTTCAACATCACCACCCACTCAAAAACATTTGCATAAGAGCCCAACATCTTTCTTATATTCATACTATTCCAAGAATTTGATAAAAATCGTTCTATCATCTTAGCCACAACATATATAGAGGAGAATAATAATCATATATGCCACACAAATAAGCATTAATATGCTGATAAAAGTCTGATTTATTTGAAACACCATATACAAACTTTTCCTGCCTGGACCTGAGAGTACAGAGACGACTCTAGGACACACTAGACATCTAATCAACTTTATCAAAGATTCATTACTATAGCTCCTCTTTGCTGCCACATGTTTGTTTTCATCACTTTCGATTACCTAAAAAATGTGTGGCGAACCACAAGGGTGAGACCCATGTCCCAGCAAGAGATATAGCCTCCAGCAACATTTATTGATTACAAGTTTTTAAGTAATTAAACAGTTAAGCAAATTAATCAGATACAAAAAATAAGCTCAACAACATTGATGATTAACAAAATTCACAAGGGAGCAGATAATAACTATCATCATTAGCCAGATTATCATCCTTTATCTTGTTGATAATATAAGCAATTCAGTAGCATATGCATATCTAGCATCATGAGCAAGTCTAGTAACATAGCATAGCTAACAACATGAGCATGTGTAATTGGTTGAACATATCAACATTATAAGAAGAGATAACAACATAAGCACAACTATCTAGATAAGCATGATTAGCAGTATATGCATCTCTAGTTACAAAGGCATGGCTAGCATGCTAAACATAACTAACAATGTGAGATAGCTAGCATCATGATTATAATCAGTAATAGCAGTATAGTTATCAACATATCATGGCTACTGTATGTAAGCATCTACAATCTTAATCATATCCACAACATAAGTATATCTACTATCTCTTAATTGCACTAAGCATCATCTTTATGTAAAGATAGCAAACAAGGGTTATCATCTAATGTGAAACGTTGTGTATAACCCTAAACAAATATGCTACACGGCAGTATTACATCTTTTATTATGCCCTGGGGAATTTGAATCGTACCATTCAAAGTCCAACTGACCCCTGCAAAGGAATATTCGGTTCCGTACAAGATTTAGGAGTGTCAGTATCCTAAGATCTCTTCCCCTTGGTCAGTATGAGTAAAAAGGCAGTGACATATCCGTCAAAGCTGCCACCAAAGCAACATATAGTCAAGCTGATAACCACTAGTCCGACCTTAGTACAGGTCACGACACTAGAAACTAGGGTATTCAAACCCAATCACTGAGGTACAACTGCAATTGTCCTCTAATCACATCATGTTATAATCACTGAGAGACGACCGCAGTCTTTCTCAATCACGTCAGATGTATGAGGCATGACCATAGCCAACCTCCACAATCTGCATTGTGGATGACAAGGATATATCCTCAACCTACCACCCCCACATACTCAATAGTATGTGCTCTGAGTTTTCCTTAGGAATACTCGTTTCACCATCCAGCAAGTTCTAACACTGAAGATGGATCTACAGCACAGGGCACTACATGATTAGAGTTGCACTTGATTAGTTATGCCAATTCGGTGAATTGAGGTTGCATCAAACAAGTGGACATACAAACCCTAATTCACTTCTAGCAATCATATAAATATAAAACTTGAAAAGATATAAAATGTATGAAACATAATTTCTCATCTCATCATCACATGGTACTATTCACTTATCATTCATGAGATTACACTAGTCATCATATTATCACAAGATATAAATACCTTTCACAATATCACAGGGGTATCAACCCTTATCAACATAAGAGGATTACACCTCATTCAGGGCTCAACCATGCCCAAAGGTCATTAAGACCATCATATTATTCCCTGCAAGATCATCATTATCTTTGCATGCCTTATAACAAGGCTCAACAACATCACTTACATACAATACACCAGATCAACACAGTATCGCATTAATGAGATAGGAGATATTCATAAACAATCATAGTAGGGTTATACTAACATTAAGAACATTCTTTTATTACATCAACATGAAAGGAATCTAGATATGATTAACTCTCATCATATTCATAATGCACATGTTTAGCATAAGAAAGTATCAACCATGTGGCTATGATAACCACCAATTAACATATCAAGGTTATGATCATATTAAGGAGGTTATTCCACCATCATTACATTATATAAGAATGTTAAACATGAATACTCATCTTCATCTATTTGAATTAGAGTTAGGTTCACAAGATAAATTATATTAATGTTACTAATCAGCACTCATACCCAAACCCTAAGTCACGGCATCCACATTGGATCATGAATGCATAAGGTGAAGCATCACCATCACATTCCATACCATTCTCAAGTATGAACCAACACATAAATCAAGGTGTAACCATCAGGTTATAACATACTAGAGCTTCAAAAACAATAAGAGAGTACTCCATGATTGTATTAATCATTCAAGGACTATTCTTACCCAATTACCATCATTTAGTTATATTAAAGCTAGGTATAACAAGCTATACCTCTTTAGGGTTACATATCAACACAATATGGTTATCATACCTCCTATTCATATGAGTGAATAGGTAAGACTACCTTATTAAGGGTAACCCTCCATTTTTTCCATCATCATTCAACCTGTATCACCATACCACAATGTCACTCAGAACCATTGGATGTTTAAAAGGTAAGGCCATGGGTTGTTCACATAAGTAAACACCTTAGATAAGCCATATATGAAGTCCTTGATTTGTTATATAGAAAGAGTCACCTTATAACCCTAGGCATCCCTTGATTAACAACACAAAAAGTTCCATTGAAAGTAGGGTAAAACCCACAATCGACTGTTCATTTAAAACAAGCCATCCATTGTCGTCAAGTAAGCTCCTTAAGTTGATCATATAAAGGAAACCATCTAAATCACATTATTAGGACCAACATATTACATTAGCCATCATTCCACTTTATTGGAAGAATAAACATTATATCTTGACCATTGGGTCAAGTTCATATATTAAAACTATCAATTACAGTATAGGTTCGACCATTGCATCAAGTGACCCAAGAAATCATTGGACTAAGGATTAATTGATGCTACAACTACAATGATTAACTTAACATAGGTTGTAGAGACCTGATACACCATCATTAGTGATCATTAAACTACCATAGGTTGTTATATCAACACTATATTCATTAATCAGCATCAAATATTAAGCTGATGTCACCATTGATTGATAACATCAGTAGGGTACTTAATGGTTGATCATTAAACTTCTACTTGGTCCAAAACCTGACTTAAGGGGGTGACCATAGGTTGTCACCATCATTTGACACCCTTGATCACAACCATCAGTTGTCATGAAGACAACACCATAGGGTTGTTGCAATGGTACCATCATCGGGTCATGGTTTATAGAAGAAATCAGGTTTAAACCCTAAAATTTACCATTTGTTGATAGGTGCTTAACACCATAGGTTGTCAAACCAACCTGATCCAAGTCATATTATACCTTAGTAATAACGTACACATGATCACAGGTTCATCTATAACTAAAATCAGAACATGGAACATTATAAAAATCGAAATCCAAGTCAAACATAGCTTTTTAGTACATAAATCATCATTTTCAAGCAAGAACATGATCTAGAAAGCTTATGGTAAGAAATAAATGTGGAGAAAGTTATAAAAATTGCCACTAATGAGAAAATTAAACCCCACACAGAAGAAGTCTCAAGAAGGTAGGGTAGAAAATCCAAGAATAAGCTATGAATTCATCCATCTAGCACCTTTCTTCATCAAATGAGCAAACCCTAAGCATACGGAGCAAGAAATGTAGGGTTTTAGAGCTTTAGAGCAATTTCCACCATGTAATAGTAAGGTTACAACTTGGAGGAAGGTCTAAGGAAGGATAAGAGCAAGATAAATGGAGAAGAAAAGAATAAAATAACTTTCCTTGGTCGGAATCCCTAGAAGATGACCTTGAAAACCCTAAAATGAAGTCAATTTCAACCTTAGAGCCTTTCTCTAAGAAGATCCCCACTTTCTTCATACTTGGGAAAAAAAATTCACATATGAACATAGGGAGGACGAGGTTGGTATAAGGAGGGAATTGGTGGAGAGAAAATAGCTCGTTTTGGTGCTTGGGGATAAGTATTTGACACTTTAAGATAAAGAAAAATAAAAAGTTGAAATTCTAGTATCTATCCAAGTGTTCATGGCCTTAATTTATTAAGAATATACAAGCACACACACAAGAATCTCCCCCATAATGTGTATAGACCTGATTATCTTTCCTTTGTCAAATTTCCCAGCCAATCAAATAATTCATTAATTGATAGCTACTAAAGGTAGCTCATCCGTGAAGGGGAAAACCCTAAAATACCCTTGGAGAAAACACCTTCAAACCAAGGTTTAAATAGGTGTACCATGGCTAAAAAAGATCAATAATGATGAGAGAATATCCAAGGAACATAATGAAAGTGATAAATTGCAAAGAAAACCTCTCAATTGGGTAAATTGCAGAAAAGTCCAAAATGTGCATAAAATTGCATAACTTGCTCAAACAGTGTCCAAATTGAACCAAATTTGAAAATTAAGATTTTATTATGATTTCAAAGAATATCACAAGGTTATAATAGGGTTCTAATCATTCAATTATGGTAATTAAGCTTGTTCAACTCATTAAACAAGTTTAGGGGCCTTACAACTATAAACCCCTAAAAGGGATTTCGCCCCCGAAATCCAAGGTAAACAAAGATGGGTGCTTCCTTTGCACCTCATCCTATTAACTTCACATGGTTACTTGCATATCATGGTGATGTCACATCATTCATACATATCTCATTTTGGGTCAACATAAAACCTCCCACCTAAGAAGACATTCTCAATATGAAATGTAGAAACTTGTTGTGTCATCTGTACAACTCTAGTAGTAATGTTCAACTTTAAATTCTAGCCATCATCCAAAAATTATATCTATTGTATCAACACATTACTCAAAAGTCATACTTGCTAGATTTTTACCAATCATGCCATGTGTCCCATACCATTCCTTGAAGCATATAAAAAGGCAATGTATCCATCCTTTTTTTTATACTAACACTAGAACTCTTGTCAGTTTTTTTTTGCATCAAAAGAAATGCTGACGCTTGTAGCTGTCATTCCATACAAGGAAACATCATTCCTAGTCAACCTTGTTAGGGGTGAAACAACAACACTCTCTTCACCTTACTAGGATTTACACAACCTACTTAGAAGACATATCATGATCCCACAAAGACACTTAATCAACCCCATCTCACTCTTATTCAACTTGTCTCATAGCTATTGCTTCTTCGACAACCCTAATGTTTTTGAATAAATATTGATCATATTTTTAACCATATTTGAAATACTTTGACATGTCATCATTTAAAGCGTGGCATAACTTGTATGACATGACTAGAACACTATGTTCCTCCTATTCATAAATTCTATTTATACATTGGTTAGTCTATAGGACATAACTCTAAACTCATCATGGTCATGTGAATTATGTCATCCAATCTAAATCTTATGCATTTATTTTTTATTATAGGTTTATCTTAAAGGAACATGGTATTGCATATCTATTGACCAACAAACCATCTATCCTTGATAGTGGTCTTGTCCAGATATCACTGAACCATACACAACATTATAGCATCACTTTAAAAAAAACATTTAGAGGGTTATCATCAACTCTCTCTCTGTCTCTCTAAGGGATAGGAATACTTGGAATGTTCATTTAATAAACATCTCCAACCTTCACGTACTTCCCATACTATTGACACATCTTGGATACTAGGATTTATTACCTTGGTATCCACCTCATGTGCTATAAGGAACTCACATCCTTATCTTATCTACTTTTACCAACATAATCAAATCTCAAGAAATATAAGAGGAGTCTTCCTAATTATTGGAAGTCTCAAAAGAAAACTCATCACAAACTTTATGATCTTGGAACCATAGTCCAAGCAACCTTATGCTATAATAAGCTATCCACCCTCATGTTTGCAGCGAATCCACGTGTACCAAGTGGCAATGATCCATTTGAAAGTTGTACCCTAGAAAGGAAAGACACAAAGGGAAACATACTTCCCACATGATAGCAACATTGTTTAGGGGTCACTAGCAAAAAGGTAACTAATTCTATTTTCATTATGCATATTACAACTTCTTATGTATCATTTTACCTTTTTCATTTTTGGTTCCTTGCCACTAGCATAGGAATCATCATGATTAACATATCTCATTACTCCTTCCTTGATGACTATTTATCACACTTGGGTATGTTCTCTTATTTTATTATATTTTTCAACCACTTATCAACATGTATATACTCATATTCCACATTTGCTTCATTAAATCGGGATCATCTCCCTTAATTTCTTTCACATGTCATGTTGATTTTTCATTAACACTTTCTTACACACATAGGTTGGTCTGAGATTAACTCAAGTTCCACCTTATTCCTTTATCATTGTTCTCATTTATCTTCACATTTTATACTTGTTATAGGAAATCTCTCTATCTTATGTGGAGTTCATACCTTGATTCACTTTATAAGCATATACTTATCTGTCTTTTACTTTATTATCTTCTTGAATCACATCTTCAAGAACTCCTCGTTTCCTTATTTGTATTCAGATTTAGATTTCATGGTGTTGTATCTTTCTCTTATAGGTACCAAACATTCATGTTTTGATAGATAATGATGCAATTCTTATCTTCTTTAAGGTAGGATTGAGATATTCACACCATGATTTCTTATTTGTTATGCTCTTTAGATTGTCTCAAAATGACTACTTGATCAGAGTAATCAGAAAGATAACAATCTAAGAGTTCCATACTTACCTTTTCTTCAATAATTGAATACCTTGCCAGGACACCCAAATACTGAGATTAGGCAGTATGCACTATATTTTTGAGTCACGTTCCTAACTTAGACATTATCCTGGTCTTAAGTCCTAGTGTCCCTATAGACTCAGTGAACCTAAAGCTCTGATACTAACCAGTGAGAACCCATTACACTAAACGATATTACTCAAAACATAAAACACATTCAATCACTAATTAATCACATACCCAAAAATATGGGTAAATTAAAACTGATTTCAACATCACCACCCACTCAAAAACATTTGCATAAGAGCCCAACATCTTTCTTGTATCCATATTATTCCAAGAATTTGATACAAATCGTTCTATCATCTTAGCCACACCATATATATACAGGAGAACAATAATCGTATATGCCACACAAACAAGCATTAATATGCTAACAAAAGTCCGATTTATTTGAAACACCATATACAAACTTTTCCTGCCCGGACCTGAGAGTACATGGACGACTCTAGGACACACTAGACATCTAATCAACTTTATCAAATATTCATTAATATATCTCCTCTTTGCTGCCACATGTTTGTTTTTGTCACTTCCGATTACCTAAAAAAATGTGTGGCGAACCACAAGGGTGAGACCCATGTCCCAGCCAGAGATATAACCTCCATCAACGTTTATTGATTACAAGATTTTTAAGTAATTAAGCAATTAAGCAAATTAATTAGATACAACAAATAAGCTCAACATCATGGATGATTAACAAAATGCACAAGGGAGCATATAATAACTATCATCATTACCCAGATTATCATCCTTTATCTTGTTGCAATTCAGTAGCATATGCATATCTAGCATCATGAGCAAGTCTAGTAACATAGCATAGCTAACAACATGAGCATGTGTAATTGGTTAAACATATCAACATTATAAGAAGAGCTAACAACATAAGCACAACTATCTAGATAAGCATGATTAGCAGTACATGCATCTCTAGTTACAAAGGCATGGCTAGCATGCTAAACATAACTAACAACATGAGATAGCTAGCATCATGATTATAATCAGTAATAGCAGTATAGTTATCAACATAATCATGGATACTATATGTAAGCATCTACAATCTTAAGCATATCCACAACATAAGTATATCTACTATCTCTTAATTGCACTAAGCATCATCTTTATGTAAAGATAACAGACAAGGATTATCATCCAATGTGAAATGTTGTGTATAACCCTAAACAAATATGCTACACGGATGTATTACATCTTTTATTACACCCTGGGAATTTGAATCATACCATTCAAAGTCCAACTGACCCCTGCGAAGGGCTATTCGGTTCTGTACAAGATCTAGGAGTGTCGGTATCCTAAGATCTCTTCCCCTCGGCCAGTACGAGTAAAAAGGCAGTGACATATCAGTCAAATCTACTGCCACAACGACATATAGTCAAGCTGATAACCACTAGTCCGACCTTGGTACAGGTCACGACACTAGAAATCAGGGTATTCAAACCCAATCACTGAGGTACAACCGCAGTTGTCCTCTAATCACATCATGTTATAATCACTGAGACACGACCGCAGTCGTTCTCAATCACGTCAGATGTATGAGGCATGACCATAGCCAACCTCCACAATCTGCATTGTGGATGACAAGGATATATCCTCAACCTTCCACCCCCACATACTCAACAATATGTGTTCTGAGTTTCCCTTAGGAATACTCGTTTCACCATCCAGCAAGTTCTGACATTGAAGATGGCTCTACGGCACAGGGCACTACATGATTAGAGTTGCACTTGATTAGTTATGCCAATTGGATGAAATAAGGCTGCATCAAACAAGTAGACATACAAACCCTAATTCACTTCTAGCAAGAATATAAATATCAAACTTGAAAAGATATAAAACGTATGAAACATAATTTCTCATCTCATCACCACATGGTACTATTCACTTGCCATTCATGAGATTACACTAGTCATCATATTATCACAAGATATAAATCCTTTTCACAATATCACAGGGTATCAACCCTTATCAACATAAGAGGATTACACCTCATTCATGGCTCAACCATGCCCAAAGGTCATTAAGACCATCATATTATTCCCTACAAGATCATCATTATCTTTGCATGCCTTATAACAAGGCTCAACAACATCACTTACATATAATACACCAGATCAACATAGTATCACATTCATAAGCTAGGAGATATTCATAAACAATCATAGCATGGTTATATTAAGATTAAGAACATTCTTTTATTACATCAACATGAAAGGAATCTAGATATGATTAACTCTCATCATATTCATAATGCACATGTTTAGCATAAGAAAGTATCAACCATGTGGCTATGATAACCACCAATTAACATATCAAGGTTATGATCATATTAAGGAGGTTATTCCACCATCATTCCATCATATAAGAATGTTAAACATGAATACTCATCTTTATCTATTTGCATTAGAGTTAGGTTCACAAGATAAATTATATTAATGTTACTAATCAACACATACCCAAACCCTAACTCACTGCATCCCCATTGGATCATGGATGCATAAGGTGAAGCATCACCATCACATTCCATACCATTCTCAAGTATGAACCAACACATAATTCGAGGTGTAACCATCAGGTTATAGCATACTAGGACGTCAACAACAATAAAAGAGTACTCCATGATTGTATTAATCATTCAAGGACTATTCTTACCCAATTACCATCATTTAGTTATATTAAAGCTAGGTATAACAAGCTATACCTCTTTAGGGTTACATATCAACACAATATGGTTATCATCCCTCCTATTCATATGAGTGAATAGGTAAGACTACCTTATTAAGGGTAACCCTCCATTTGTTCCATCATCATTCAACCCATATCACCATATCACAATGTCACTCAGAACCATTGGATGTTTAAAAGGTAAGGCCATGGGTTGTTTACATAAGTAAACACCTTAGATAAGCCATCTATGAAGTCCTTGATTTGTTCTCTAGAAAGAGTCACCTTCTAACCCTAGGCATCCCTTGATTAACAACACAAAAAGTTCCATTGAAAGTAGGGTAAAACCCACAATCGACTGTTCATTTAAAACAAGCCACCCATTGTCAACAAGTAAGCTCCTTAAGTTGATCATATAAAGGAAACCATCTAAATCACATTATTAGGACCAACATATTACATTAGCCATCATTCCACTTTATTGTGGGAATAAACATTATATCTTGACCATTGGGTCAAGTTCATATATTAAAACCATCAATTATAGTATAGGTTGGACCATTGCATCAAGTGACCCAAGAAACCATTGGTCTAAGGATTAATTGATGCCACAACTACAATGATTAACTTAAAATAGGTTGTAGAGACCTGATATACCATCATTAGTGGTCATTAAATCACCATAGGTTGTTAGATCAACACTATATTCATTAATCAGCATTAAATATTAAGTTGATGTCATCATTGATTGATAACATCAGTAGGGTATTTAATGGTTGATCATTAAACTTCTAATTGGTCCAAAACCTGACCTAAGGGGGTGAACATAGGTTGTCGCGATCATTTGACACCCTTGATCACAGCCATCAGTTGTCATGAAGACAACACCATAGGGTTGTTGCAATGGTACCATCATTGGGTCATGGTTTATAGAAGAAATCAGCTTTAAACCCTAAAATTTACCATTTGTTGATAGGTGCTTAACACCATAGGTTGTCAAACCAACCTGATCCAAGTCATATTATACCTCAGGAATAACTTACACATGATCACAGGTTCATCTAGAACTGAAATCAGAACAGGAAACATTATACAAATCAAAATCCAAGTCAAGCATAGCTTTTTAGTACAATAAATCATCATTTTCAAGCAAGAAGATGATCTAGAAAGCTTATGCTAAGCAATAAACGTGGAGCAAGTTATGAAACTTACCTTTAATGAGAAGATGAAACCCCACACATAAGAAGTCTCGAGCAGGTAGGGTAGAAAATCCAAGAATAAGCTATGAATTCGTCCATCTAGCACCTTTTTTCATCAAATGAGCAAACCCTAAGCATAAGGAGCAAGAAAGGTAGGGTTTTAGAGCTTTAGAGAAATTTCCACCATGGAACAGCAAAGTTCCAACCTGTAATAAGGTATAAGGAAGGATAAGATCAAGAGAAATGGAGAAGGAAAGAATAAAATAACTTGCCTTGGTCAGAATCCCTAGAAGATGGCCTTGGAAACCCTAAAATGAAGTCAATTTCAACCTTAGAGCCTTTCTCCAAGAAGATCCCCACTTTCTTCTTCCTTGGGCAGAAAAATTCACAGAAGAACAGAGGGAGAACGAGGTTGGGAGAATGAGGGAAGTGTTGGAGAGAAAATGGCTCATTTTGGTGCTTGGGGATAAGTATATGACACTCTAAGATAAAGAAAAAGAAAAAGTTGAAATTCTAGTATCTATCCAAGTGTCCATGGCCTTAATTTATTAAGAATATACAAGTACACACACAAGAAGCTCCCCTATAATGTGTATAGACCTGCTTAGCTTTCCTTTGTCAAATTTCCCAGCCAATCAAATAATTCATTAGTTGATAGCTACTAAAGGTAACTCATCCGTGAAGGAAAAAGCCCTAAAATACCCTTGGAGAAAACACCTTCAAACCAAGGTTTAAATAGGCACCCCAGGGCTCAAAAAGCTCAAGAATGAGGAGATAATATCCATGGAACATAATTCAAGTGATAAATTGCAAAGAAAACCTCTCAATCGGCTAAATTGCAGAAAAGTCCAAAATGAGCATAAAATTGCATAACTTGCTCAAACAATGTCCAAATTGGACCAAATTTGAAACTTAATCTTATCTTATAATTTAAAATCATATAACAAGGTTATATTAGGGTTATAATAATTTAGTTATGGTAATTAAGCTTGTTAAACTTATTAAGCAAGTTTAAGGGCCTTACATGTTCCATCATCATTCAACCCATATCAATATACCATAATGTCACCCAGAACCATTGGATGTTTAAAAGGTAAGACCATTGGTTGTTTACATAAGTAAACACCTTGGATAAAACACCTATTAAGTCATTGAGTTGTGCTCTAGAAAGAGTCACCATTTAATCCTAGACATCCCTTGATTAACAACAATAAAAGTTCCATTGAGAGTAGGGTAAAACCACAAGCGATTGTTTATTTAAAACAAGTCGTCAATAAATGAGCTTATTAAGTTGATATCATAAAGGAAACATCTAAATCACTTTATTTGAACTAAAATATTACATTAGGAATCCTTCCAATTTATTGGATGAAGAAACATTAAATCTTAACCATTAGGTCAAGTTCATATGTTAAAACCATCAATTGTAGTATAGGTCTGACCATTGTATCAAGTGACCCAAGAAACGATTGGTCTAAGGCTTAATTGATGCTACAACTATATGATTAACTCACCATATGTTTTGGATACCTGATCCACCATCATTAGTGACCATTAAGTCACCATAGGTTGTTAAATCAACACTACATTCATTAATCAACATCAAATATCAAACTAATATCACCATTGATTGATAGCATCATTAGGGTACTTAGTTGTTAATCACTAGGATTCTAATTAGGCCAACACCTGAC
Organism: Alisma plantago-aquatica; assembly: GCA_963693085.1. NCBI lineage: Eukaryota > Viridiplantae > Streptophyta > Magnoliopsida > Alismatales > Alismataceae > Alisma > Alisma plantago-aquatica. The sequence continues at coordinate 234,559,309 of OY856409.1, read as the reverse complement.
CTAAGGGGTGAACTTAAGTTGAAACCCTTAGTCATCACCATCATTTGTCATGAAGACAACACCATCGGTTGTTGCAATGGTTACCACCATCGAGTCATGTGTTTATAGAAGAAATCAGCTTTAAACCCTAAAATTGACCATAGGTTGTCAAACCAACCTGATCCAAGTCATCTTATACCTTATGAATAATGTAAACATTATCAAAAGTTCATCTAAAACTGAAATTAGAACAAGGAACATTATAAAAATTGAAATCCAAGTCAAACATAGCTTTTTAGTGTATGGATCATCATTTAAAAGCAAGAACATGAGCGAGCAAGCTTATGGTAAGCAATAACCATGGAGTAAGTTATAAAACTTGCCTATAATGAGAAGATGAAATCCCAAACAGAAGAAAACTCGAGCAGGTAGACTAGAAAATTCAAGTATAAGCTGTGAACTTGTCCGTTTAGCACCTTTCCTCATCAAATTAATGAGCAAACCCTAAGCATAAGGAGAAAAAAAGGTAGGGTTTTAGAGCTTTAGAGAAATTTCTACCGTGGAAAAGAAAGGTTACGACCTGGAGAAAGGTATGAGGAAGGATAAAAAAGAAATAAATGGAGGAAATAAGGGGATTCTTACTCTTTTAGGTCAAGATCACTAGAAGGAAGCTTTTCAAACCCTAAAAGGAAGTCAATTGCAACCCAAGATTCTTTTTCCAAGACGATCCCCTCTTTCTTCTTCCTTGGATAGGAAATTCACACCAACATAGAGGGAGATCAATGTTCATAGAAGGAGGGAAGTGGTATGAGCAAATGGCTTGTTTCGGTGCTTAGGGATAAGTATATGAAACTTTAAGATAAAGAAAAAGAAAAAGTTGAAGTTCTAGTTTCTTTCCAAGTTTCCATGGCCTTAAACTATTAAGAATATACAAGCACACACACAAGAAGCTCCCCCACCATCCCTAGAGACATTATTATCCCTCTTTTATTGAATTTCCAAGCAAAACAAATAATTCATTAATTGATAGCTACTAAAGGTAGCTCATCAATGAAGGGGTAAACCCTAAAATACCCTTGGAGAAAACACCTTCAAACCAAGGTTTAAAAAGGTGCCCCATGGATAAAAAAGCTCAAGAATGATGAGAGAATATCCAAGGAATATAATGCAAGTGATAAATTGCAAAGAAAACATCTCAATTGGGTAAATTTAAGAAAAGTCCAAAATGTGCATAAAATTGCATATCTTGCTCAAACAGTGTCCAAATTGGACCAAATTTGAAACTTAAGCTTATCTTATGATTTCAAAGCATATAAAAAGGTTATATTGGGGTTATAAGAATTAAATTATGATTATTAAGCTTATTCAACTCATTAAGCAAGTTTAGGGGCCTTATAGTCTCCATGTATCACTCTCATGGTGGGTCTGTTTGATACACTATTCTTCAACATGTACCTATGTGCTTGACTTGACATCACATATCATGACTAATGAGAATCTGTTATCAATCGGAACACATTCTAGTCTTATGTATTATTGTTTCCTATTTTGCTTCCACAATAATATTTGACGAGGGACATAAAAAGAATGTATGCACTCTTATCATACATATGATCTCATTATTTAGGTCCTCAACATGAAGACATATGCCATTGAGTTACATCATTCTTTAGACATCTACTATGTATGTGTCACCATCTCATGGTTGAGACAAACATAATAGACATAATTACCTTTATTATTATCAAATTAGGTATCTAATGCCACATTCCAGTCATCATATGATTGGCTCTCTGGGCATACATACCAACGTAAACCCCATTGATGGCTTTAATTTTTAGACTCCTACTCATGTTCCCAACCTCACCATCACTGAAGAATCTACCAATCAAACTCCTCATCATGTCCAATTCTTCTACATCCTGCATATCTTGATCCCCAAACACATATTTTCCATCCTAGATACTTAATTCTAATGCAACATATCATATTATAGGTTTACCTAGTCTTATTTACAATATATTCACAATAAGAGGTAGTACCTCTAAAGTCACCATTGTGAATGGATCTTCAGTTGTCATTCAGGACACATGGACCATCTCGTCCCTTCCTCATATAAACTTGCCATCCATCCTTTTTATTCCTTCCTTTCTATTTAATATTTTATCTATTAGTAAATTAACATGTACTCTCCGTGCCTCCATTACTTTTGATCATGATCAATGTTTTATATAGGAATTCCATATAGAGGTGGTGATTGGTTGTGGGTATGAGGAAGTTGGTCTCTATTATCTGGACAGTGCTCTAAATATTTGCATGGTTATGTATCCTATACACATCCATAGTTTCCTTTTGCACTTACCTCTCAAGAAGGTTTGCATTTTGCATTGTTAGTTTTACCATTTATATAGACTTGATTATGAAGCATGTCAACTAGGAAAGAACCATAAATCTAATTTTCCATATGTAGATGGCATGCGTGAATACTCTACCTTTCATATTTTTCACTTAGACGTTTGGGGTCCTAGTAGGGTCTCCTCCAATTTTGGGTTCCAATAAATGGTTACTTCTATTGATGGATTTTCTAGAACTATATGGTTGTATCTCATGAAAGACTATTTTGAGTTTTCTCTATTATGCAAATTTTTTGTCTTGAAGTCGAAATACAATTCTCTCAAAGTATTCACAATTTTCAAACCAATAATGGAAACGAGTGATTCTATCATGCACTAACTTTGTTTCTTTCTAATAAAGGACTATTTCATCAAGTTTCTTGTCCTCATTATCCTTACACGGGAAGCAGAATAAAAAATAGGCACATTATCAAAATTGAAAACTCTTCTTCACCATATGAATGTTCCCTACTATTTTCGAGGAGACATTGTTCTCATGGCTACTTATCTCATTATTATATGCCTTAATCTATTTTGAATAACAAAATCTCATTTTAGATTTTACATCCTAACCACGTGTTATATAGTGTTCCTTCTAAAATACTTGGTGCATTAGTTTTTTCCATGAATTAAGTAATTGTGTGACAAGCTTAGTCCTCGAGGATGAAGTGTGTCTTCCTTGGATATTCCAAAAATCAAAAGGGATATCATTGGTATAATCTAACCACACATCATGTTCTGGTATCTAGTGGTGTCACATTTTAGAATTCTCTTAGACTTGTCCATAAGCTAAAGAATTCCTATCACTCTCAGTTGTCATTGATCCTACACCAAGTACATTGCTTGATTATAGTGACCTATCCATAGGTCCAATCACCAATCATGCAAGTTTTATGGGTACTCAAAACATGTACATGTTGGGGCATATCTCAGTCCTCCTCTAAACACTAGTGACTTTATATATTGTACAGATACCAACAATCTGCCTATTGCTCTAAGATAAGGGAAGCATTCACGCAATATCCATCATATATCTAATAATGTGTCTTATAATTGCTTATCCCTTCATATATTGTCTTTATCTCCAACCTATCTACTACCCGAATACATCATAACATCTCTGTTGCATGAAATCACCCAAGTTGGAAACAAGATGTGGATGATGATATGATTGCTTTGTCTAAACATGGCAAATGGAGCATGGTGATCGTTCCTCTAGATAAAGTTGTAGTTGGTTGTAGACGAGGTTACTCGTTAAAGTTGGTCCAAATGAGACTACTGGCCATCTTTAACAAAGATTGTCACAAAAAGCTACACCTAAGTCCATAGGGAATTTTATCTAGAGACTTTTTCTATTGTGGCCAAGATGACCTATGTTCATTTCTTCATCTCATTAGTTGATCACTTTTCTTGAAAATTACACCAGTAGATATCAAGAACACCTTCTTTCATGGCAAATTGTCTGAAGAAATATATATGAAGCAACCACCTGGGTTCATTTCTTAGGGGGACTATCATCTTTTCTGTCAGCTTCATAAATCCTTATCTAGCCTATATAATCACCCTAAGCATGTTTCTAGAAGTTTAGTTAATCTATTAAAGATTTTGTCATGTGTTGGTCTACTCTAGATCACTGTACCAACATGGATCCTCTAGTTATATTTTTTGAGTCATTTATGTACACAACATTGTTATTACGGGTGACAATCACCAAGGAATTGCATGTCTAAAATTGTTTAAGGTGAGACTTAGACCAAAGATCTTGACCTCTCAAACAACTTCCTTGGTATCAAGTTTGCAAGGTCCAAAGATGGAATTATCATCTTTTGGCAAAAAATGTACTAGATCTCCTTGAAAAAATGGCATGTTGGGATATAAACCTACATAATCACCTATGGATCCTAAAATTAAAATGTATTAAGATTTGGGGGGAGCCTCTTGTCAATCCTAGACAATACATTTGACTAGTTGGGAAATTGAATTATCTTGCAGTTACTTGGCCAGACATCTTGTTTGCTACAACTGTGGTTAGTCAATTCATGAAAAACTACATACTGGTCACTGGGACACTATTTTATTCACATCCTCTGCTATCTCAAATCTCCTAGGAAAGGTCTCCTCTATACTAGTCATCAGAACTTAAACGTGCATGGTTTCTCTGATGCAAGCTGGGCAACCTCTGTCATCAATCGAATATATGTGATTGGATATTTTGTCTTTATAGGAGATAATCTATTCTCCTCAAAGAGTAGGAAGAAAAATTTAATTTCTCATTCAATCTCCAAGTCTGAATATTAGTCTATGGATCATACCACCAGTGAACCTATGGGTAAGGAACCTCATGGAAGAAATGAGATTTCCACAATTTGAAGCCAAGGAATTGCAATGCTACAATCAAGCTACAATTCACATAGCTTCCAACCTTGTCTTTCATGAACATACAAAATACATAGAAGATGATTGTCACTTCATCATAGAGAAGGTTTAAGACAAGTTGATCATACTCATGTCAGTCCACTCAGAAGATTAACTTGCATATATATATATATATATATATATATATATATATATATATATATATATATATACTAAATCCTTTAATAGACATCATGTTAAAATCTAATGTAGCAAATTGAGTGTCTATGATATCTCTACACCAATTTGAGGGGGAGTGTTAAGTATATATGTATGTCTATACTCTTATGTACTGGGATTAGTCCCACATTGTGTAAATGGGTATTGGTAGCCACCCATAGTCATATACAAAGGCTAACCCTCTTGTATATATTACCCACATCATATTGTCCACCTTCTCTTTGTAACAATATTATTGGTTGGGATTAGGTGGTGATTCATGTTCCCGAGTAACTGGATAGTGATGCCCATTATTCCTTTCTGGGTGATGATGCCCAGTGTTTGAGGTGGTGATGCCTCTTGTATTTTTATTGGGTGGCGATGCCTCTTTATTTCATATTGGATGGTGATGCCATGAACCTATTGTTGCTTTTATTCTAGCCTTCACATAATCACATGCCTGATAAACTTTGTTGTGAATTATACTAAATGGAAAGTTCGACTTTGTCCCATTATGAATGAATAACATATTGCAAATACTTCTCTCAACATCCACTTGTATGACTTCATATATCCTTACTTAATGGAGGCCTTTCATTTACTTAAATATGGTCACTTATGTTTTATATTGTCCAATACTCTAGTATATTCTCATATCATCTATTGTTGATAAATCTCCCACTTTTCTTCTTTTGTGGGTTTTCTTCCAACCCCTAGGTGAAATGATAGTTGAAGGAGTTGACATTATCGGCCCAGTATCAACACCAGTGTAGATTTCTTACCCTGTGAATAGAATTGAGATGGCCATGTCTCTCATTGTAACCAATCTACTTAGTTCAAATTTCCTATTTTTTTAGTTGTCCCTTTGAGGTCTTGATGTTGAACAATGACAAGTTTTATACTATATTAATTTTCCTCTGCTACAACACTCTTGTACTTTACCATATTTTGAGGAATTGGCTTACACCCCTTCTACTTATGCAAATTTTAACATTGTGATTTTATGGATGGGGTTTGTACGTTTATTTTTCTTAAGAAGTAAGGAGTGGATCACCCCTCAATACCCACTCCTTGAAGTACCTACAACTCCTTTGAAGGGCCAAGGATATTATAATTGTGAATGTTGGTAGAAAGAGGATATTACTAATTAGGCAAAGACATGTTGCATCCTAATGGAGAATCATGGCTTCTTACTTTGTGAAAACGTGGCACGTTATTGGGTTATGTGTAGGGAATGTAGCTTCTTTTGGTGGTTGGTATAAGTATTGCTAGATTTTTTTGACCCAAACATGTCCTCTATTGTTTTGTAAAGAAGGTTCATAAGCATATAAGGTGATTGTAATGTTTTTGTTTATTGGGATAAACCAAGTTGAAGGAATCTCTGGAAGATTTGAGAAGATGGTGGTAGGTTCTTGTGGATCTACAATTTGTAGTTTGATAGGATAGATGTGTTTCCCAATTTTATTCTAATCTTATTTGGTAAGGTTATGCATTGTCAACTGATACAACATAAAGCATTTGTAGAATTTATTAGGCTAAGAGTGTAAGGACCCTGACCTACGTTTAGGGCTTACCCTGTTTGTTTTGCTTAACCTTGATGGTTTGAGGCTTGCTAATCACCTTTGAGTGGTGATTAGGGTTTGGTTGTGCTTTGTTGAGGGTTGAGGGTGCTACTTGCAATTAACCCAAGTCTAGGATTTTGGGAGAAAGTTTGTCACCTTGAGAGGTGTTCTTCTCTCTCTTTACTTCCTCTAGGGTTGAGAGGAAGGCTTGGGCTTGTTGTTTGAGTTCTTTGGACCTTTGTTGAGCTTGTTTGGGCTTGCTTGGGCCTTGTGTCGGCCAAGTAGAGCTTGTGTCGGCCTAGAGTGGGCTTGTGTCGCCCATGTTGCTTGGTCCAACCTTGGTCATGTTTGGAGAACACATGGTGCTCATTTTAGACAAGTGTCTTATGGCTTGCAAGAGAGGTAGCTTGAGTTGGTGGAAATGTGTCCCTTGGGTGGACGACACCTAGAAAGGGTTCACCTTGGTTTCTCCTCCTTCCTCATCTATATAGGTTTTCCCTTCCTTAGCTTGAGGTCCCTTTAGTTCCTCTTCTCCTTGTGCACGACACACCCTCTCTTCCCCTTGCTTGGTGGCCGACACACCCTTGAAGAAGGAGCTAAGGTGGCCGACACACCCTTGTGTGAGCAGCTTGGAGGCCGATACACCCTTGGAGTTGAAGGAGTGGAGGTCGACACACCCCTCTTAGAGGAGCTTTGGTGGTCGACAACCCTTGGAGCTCAAGTGCATCTTCTTCCTTGGAGCTTAAGGCGGGTTGCATGACTCTAAACCCTAACTACTCTCCTCTCTTTGCATATATGTTTGCTTTAATCTTGCCCTTGCACGTTTGGAGTTGTTCTTTAGCTATCTTGCATGTTGGCCGATCCTTGTGTTCTAGGGTTTAGGAGAGAAACACTCCTTTCTCCCCTTGGTCTAGATGAGTGAGCTTGAGCTCTAATGCCATGAGCAACACCCCTCTTTCCTACCCGATTGAGGTGAGCACATGACTTAGTGACTTGAGCAAGACTCTCCTCTCACCTTGGGCAAGATGGTGAGCTCGTTTAGATGGCTTGAACCTTAGTTGAGATGTGTGGGGAGGTGTTGCCCGATAGCCCTTGCCCTAGTTCTCTCTTGCACGGTTTGAGTGAGTCAAGTTTTCCTTCTGCTCGCCCGGAGGGCTGCTCGCCCAGTGAAGCTCAGTGCTCACTCGCCCGACACACTCTGTTTTGCTCGCTCAGTAACCCTGCTCGCCCTGCTTTTACCCTGCACGCCCCTGTGTCGCCCGACAGCTTTGGCTCGTTTGATAGTCTTGCTCGCCCGACACTAGCTGTGTCGCCCAGTGTTGTTGCTCGCTCGGACTCGCCCTGCTCACTTATGTCTTGGCTCGCCCGGCACGCATGTCGCTCAATACCTAGCTCTGCTTGCTCGGCCCCAACCGTGTCTCCCGAGACTACCTTGCTCACCCGATTCTAGTTGGCTCGCCCGATACTAGTGCACACCCGACATCCTCTGCGTGTGTCACCCGACAGGGCTGCTCGCCTATGCTTTACCCTGCTCGCTCGCTTGCCTTGCACGGTTCAGTACCCGGCTCATTGCTTTGCTCATTTGCTAACCTGCCCGCTCAGTGTGTCTGCTCGCCCGACACATGAGCTGCTCGCCCGCTAGGGATTAGATAGGAATGGGTCTGCCCGGGGTGACTTCTAGTGAGGGTTTTTGACATCTTTGGTGAGGGCACAACCTGTTATGATGCTCTTATGACGATTCATTGCTTAATAACGAGAATTATGTTCTTGTGGCTAAAGTACATGCGTATTAATGTCACTACTCTATCTCTTTAATGACAATGTGATCTTGAGCATGCATTAGGGTAACTTGATAGTGTGCTTACACGTGTGACCTTGAGATGAGGCATGAATATGATTATTGTTGTCATGATGAGCTGACAATGCACTTAACCCTAATTGTCACCCTATGGTAGTAATTGTAGTCTCTTGATTATTCACCTGGTTATTGAATTATGCTAACCATGCAGGTAATGCTTAGCCCAATGAAAGGCTATGAGAATTGGGTAAATGAACACTGTGATGATAGGTGTATGATGTTCCATGATGATGATGAAAGCCTTGAGAGGCTAAGGTACTATGTGATGAGGGATTGAGATCCCATGGTTGTGTGATGATCCTTGAGATGGATCTGGATGGTTGGCAAGAGGCCAAGTGATAACATGTGATGTGAGATCCTTGTGATGGATCAGTGTGATGTAAATTGTATAAAATGCATAATGTTGAGTTATGTTGTTTACATTTCTATTATATCTTGCATGTTATACAACTTGGTTGAATCTTGCAATCCATCTAAAAGATACTAAGTAATCACAGTGTAATTTATAATGTAGCTTGCCCTGGCCATAGATTCATCACCAGTCAGGATAGGGTGATGATGAAACGGGTTCTCCTGTGGGTTAACCTGGAGCGCATATTTTTTAATATGCGAGGTTTCTCCTAGCCTAAAATAGAGAGGTGAAACGAGTGCAGCTGCGGTTGCAGACTCGCATGTGTGACGAGCATGGTGAACATGGCCCATGGCTCCAGATATGTGTAATGTTGAGCACGAATGTGTTCATGGCTCTGAGCACGGTGTTTAGACACGTGGCTCAGTTTCTAGTGTCGTGACCTGTACCGAGGCGAATGATGCGATGATTTTAAGTCACATTTATAGACCTTTTTCATATGTGTTTTATGCTCTAATTAGTCATTTTTATGGATAATATTGCATAATTCACTCATTTCGGTCTTTGCCATCATTCTATGTCAAATCCCCTTAGTTTCATCATGTTGAGCATTATTTATCATATTATCATAATTTGTGTGGATTTATTTGGTCTTGTTTTGGAATTTCAGGAAAAACAAGTATCTGCTTCCGTCGATACCATCGACGGAAGTCGATACCATCGACCAAGCCACAGGTTGCTAGCCGAAAGGAGCTACACAGAGTCGATACCATCGACACCCAAGTCGATGGCATCGAGATACCTTCAGGTTGCTGGCGAGGAATCTGTCGATACCATCGACTCAAGTCGATGCCATCGACACATGGAGGCTACAGCGTCGCTAAAAGACAAACCCGACACTACAGAGAGTCGATACCATCGACATCCAAGTCGATGGTATCGAGATGACCACAGGCACTCAGACAAAAAGAAAAGAAGGTTGTCGCTAATACGATGGGTCGATACCATCGACCCGCGTCGATGGTATCGACGCCAGCAGATATGCGTTGGATTCGTTTTGATCTCAATCGGACGGCTGGAGTTATTTGACGACCTAATTAGGGACTTATACCTAATGACGACCGCCCACACGAGAGGAGGATCGAATTTTGACATTGCACGAGTGCCGAGGAAGGAGAACGGAGGCCAGAAGATCAGCCCTGTCGATCCGGACGCTGCCGAAGATGAATTTCACCACCGAGAGGCGAGAAAGCTCGTATTCTATGCAAAGGATCTACCGATTCTTCTCCGTTCAGGGGTTTTCCCACTTAATTCACATTTTTCTTATGAATTCCCCTATTTCTACCATGTATTTGTGCGAGATGAACATGCGAGGCTAAAACCCTCCATCTTTAGGACCGGGAGTAGCCCGGGAATGCATTGTATGACAATTTTATACTAATAATTCATATTTTCTCTCTTAAATCCGTGGTATAGTTTCATTTTCTCCATATATATTGTTATGCATGATCACCATAATAATAACCTAATGCCCTTAATCACTTCGACAGAAGGATTAACGGTTGAAAAGAGACGAAACCTACATTAATCGATAAAACCCTTGACAAAGGAGTTATAAAATTAATGGTGGAAACTGAGAGACCGTTTGTAATGCGCTTAGTTTAGGGGAATGATTACTACGACGGTGGAATCAACCTAAATCTAAGTAGTGAATTACACCACGACAGTGGGTAATTCTGTTTTCAGGCCACTACCCGGATAGAGAGAGAAGAGTGAGGAATTATATAAAACCTAATGCAATGTTGACCCGCGGTGAAACCGCAATCCTAAAGATACCCTTTTGAATTGATTAAATTAACCTTTAATCGATTGTTTTCTTTGTTTTATTTTATCTTCTTTTAATTTCGACAACAAACCCTACTTTGTTATCCGGCCTAGCTGATTGCAATTAGTTAGTAGGAGTCTCCAATAACTCACGTATCCCTGTATTCGACTCAGGCCTCACAAAGGCCTATATTACTCGACGCGTACACTTGCATTTTTAACGCGTAGTAAAATACACGTCAAGTTTTTGGCGCCGTTGCCGGGGATACGACGAATTGTTGGCACTTTGAGTGCTAAGAGCGGCCACTCTAGGCCACATTTTTTTTTATTTTTAAACAACTTTAAATATTCCTAAATTTCTTTATAATTGTGTTTACTCGTTCAAGCATAGTACTGAACCCCAATTTTCTTATTTCAGGTACTTTGCATGGTGCATACACATAGTACGGACTACGCGAATCGCACACCCGAGGTTCCACCTCCGGGACCTGAGGACGAGGAGCATTCCGAGTACGAGTACCAAGAAGAAATAAATTCTGAATCTGAACCAGAAGACATGGCCGAGCCACAGACGATATGGGAGAAGATCAAAGCGTCTTCTTCATCAGCTTCAAAGGGGCCTATAAAGAAACAGGGGATCGACATACCAACATACAAGATCGATCCGGCGTTGATTAACTTGGTAAAGTCAAATGCATTTCACAGGCTGAAGAATGAGGATCCAGTTGCACACATCATCCAGTTCATTGAAAACTGTGATATGGTGAAGATAGACCGGTTTCCACAACATGCTCTGTACCTCAAGCTGTTCCCAAGTTCCTTGGCGGGAGCAGCAAGAGAGTGGCTACATAACCTCGATGATGAGTTTTTTGAATCATGGGATCATATGGTGGAGGTTTTCTTCGAGAGGTTTTTCCCTCCTGAGAAAACCAACGACATGATTAGGAAGATTCACAATTTCACCCAACATGCGGGTGAAACATATTCTGAGACCTGGGAGCGATTTCAGGTCATGTTGAGGAGATGTCCGCATCATGGGTTGGACAAGGAGACACAGGTGAAGATCTTCTATTTTGCTCTCTCCGAGCATGATAGGAGTAATTTGGACTCAGCCGGTTCAGGATTTTTCCTGAATAACACTGACACGAGATGCTGGGAAATACTGAAGAACATGGCAAGAAAGCAATCCTGGGGAGAAAGAGAGAGAGGCCCAGTTGAGAAAGCTAGAGTCGCCAGCGAATCAAAGGCAATAAGAGAGCTTAATGAGAAGATGGATCTTCTCGCAAAGAAGTTACTGCAGAAGGAAGACAATGAGTCCGAGGATGAGGCTCAAGTCAAGTACATCAGGCAACAACAAGGGTACAGGAACAATGACTACTCATGGAGAAAGGACAAAAAGTTCTCATGGAAGGATCCGGACGCCAAGCCTGCACCAGCCACAGAGGACAAGAGCACGGAGTTGCTCAATCAGGTCATCAAGCAAAACCAGGAGTTAATGAACACATTCGGGCAACAAATCAAGCAACAGGGTGAATATATGAACCAGTTTGGGCAGACTTTGCAGAGCCACGAGGCTCAAATGAGGACTATAGAGACCTCCATGGCGCAGATGGCAGCTGAAATTGCAAGTTTGAAGAAGCCAGCACATCCGGGTTTTCCGGGGAACACCAATGTTCCCGGGGGAAACCAGCAGGCCAAGGCTATTTTACTGAGAAGCGGCAAGAAGGTGTTGAATCCAAGGACGGATGACACAAGCACACCGCAGGATAAAGTTGAAGATGCAACCACTAAGGAGCAGCCCACACCTGTCACAGGGCAAGCTGAAGACATAGCTGTGGATGGTAATGAAGAACAAGCTACTGAGGAGGAACCGCAGAAGTTGACACCCTATGTGCCACCCCATCAAAGGGCACATACCGTTCCGGTCCCCTATCCGAATAGTGCAAAGGCAAGGAAGGTAGATGCACAATTCAAGAAATTCTTGGACAGCTTTAGGAAGCTTTCAGTCAATATTCCGTTGTTGGAAGAGATTGAGCAAATCCCGTCATATGGGAAGTTTCTAAAAGATGTCATCACCAAGAAGAGGAAAATACCAGACACTGAGGTCGTGGTGTTGAAGGAGCAAGTGAGTGCTTTCATTATGGGCACTCTACCGCCAAAGAGACAGGATCCCGGATGTTTCAACATTTCTTGTTTTATCGGGAAGTTCAAATTTGGAGAGGCACTATGTGATTCTGGGGCAAGCATCAATTTGATGCCCCTTTCTACATTTAAAAAGCTAGGATTAAAGGAGTCACGTCCGAGCAATATGACTATCCAATTGGCCGATAATTCTGTGGTGAAACCTTATGGAATCTGCGAAGATGTCTTGGTAAAGGTGGACCGATTTGTTTTTTTGGTTGATTTTGTGGTTATGGAAATGCAGGATGAGCATGGCAATGAGCTGCTACTTGGACGTCCATTCCAAGCTACAGCTGATATGATCTTGGAGATGGGAAGAGGTCGCTTGACCTTGGGCATAGCAGATGATCGATTTGAGATGGTCATGCCCTCTAGCACTGCGTCTACTAAAGCAAAAGCACATTGTAACATGGTGAAGCATGTGGATCACAATATCTCACTCTGCCTTGGAAAACCATTCTTGGACATGGCTCATGTGATGAGCAAGATGGATAATGGAACCTTAGTTGTGGACATCATGGAGCAAACTAAAGTTGTCTCTTTGTGCAATGCTGTTGGATTTCCGAATGATGAGAATGAGGACATTCCACCTTCTTGGGAGGATGATGCGATTACTACTTCAGTTGTTGATGCATATCCGGAATTGCCGTTGGAAGCATGTTTGTTGAATGTCACCTATGATTGGATGCGGAGTAAATCACTCAAGGAGTGTGCCAAAATGCTTCAGATGCTTCCATGTTTCTACACGAGGCACTATGAAGATTTAGGTACACTTCCCCCACCGCTGCAATCATCTCTCATTTGCCCGCCAGAGTTGGAGTTGAAGCCACTGCCCCCGCATCTTAAGTACGTCTTTCTAGCTGAGAAGGACAAGTTACCGGTGATTGTATCTGCTTACTTGAGTGCGGATGAGGAAGAACAACTACTGATAGTGCTCAAGAACCACCGTGGAGCTTTTGGGTGGTCTGTTGCAGACATCAAGGGGATCTCCCCTACACTTTGCCAGCATAAGATACGGCTCGAGGAGGGAGCCAAGCCAGTCATTCAGCCTCAAAGACGTCTAAATCCGAGCATGATGGAGGTCGTGAAGAAGGAAGTCATAAAACTTCTTGCTGCAGGGATCATATATGCCATATCAGATTCGACGTGGGTGAGTCCCATACAGGTAGTCCCTAAGAAGGGGGGAATTACTGTGACTAAAAATCTGTTGAATGAACCTGTCACCACCCGATTGGTAACCGAGTGGCGAGTTTGCATTGATTACCGTCGACTGAATGCCGCCACTCTTAAGAATCATTTTCCTTTGCCATTTATCGATCAGATTTTGGAACGTCTTGCCGGTCGGTCGCATTTTTGTTTTCTGGATGGGTATTCGGGGTATAACCAGATTTCGATTGATCCTTTGGATCAAGAGAAATCTACGTTCACCTGTCCCTATGGGACTTTCGCTTACCGACGAATGCCGTTTGGACTATGTAATGCATCGGCGACGTTTCAACGCTGCATGCTTGCCATATTCTCTGACATGGTAGAGCGTTGTCTTGAGTTTTTCATGGACGACTTCTCGGTTTACGGTGCGTCTTTTGATGAGTGTCTATATAATTTGGACAAGGTGCTGCAGCGTTGTGAGGACACACACTTGGTCCTCAATTGGGAGAAATGTCACATGATGGTGACAGAGGGAATAGTGCTAGGACATAAGGTGTCTAGCAAGGGTCTTGAGGTAGACCCAGTGAAAATTGAGGTGATTTCCAAGCTACCCCCACCAAATTCTGTAAAAGGGGTGAGAAGTTTTTTGGGACACGTCGGGTTTTATCGGCGATTCATTAAGGATTTTTCTAAAATGGCAAAACCTTTATCCGAATTGTTGGAAAAAGATGCAGTTTTTGATTTCAATGATAAGTGTCTTCACGCATTCGAAGTTTTGAAAGAAAAATTGATTTCGGCTCCGGTTGTTCAAACGCCGGATTGGACAAAACCGTTCGAATTGATGTGTGACGCTTCAGATTATGCAGTAGGAGCTATTTTGGGGCAAAGGGTAGATAATAAGCCTGCTGTGATTTTCTACGCTTCCAAAACGCTTAATGATGCTCAATTGAACTATACAACTACAAAAAAGAATTACTTGCCGTTGTGTTTGCTTTTGAAAAATTTCGGCAGTACTTAGTGGGATCTAAAGTAGTTGTGTGGACTGATCATGCTGCGATAAAATATTTGATGGAGAAAAAAGATGCAAAGCCTAGACTCATTAGGTGGATTTTGCTTTTACAAGAATTTGATATTGAAATTAAGGACAAATCCAGAATTGAAAATGTGGTGGCTGATCATTTGTCTAGGTTAGACAGGGTAGATGAAAAAGATTTACACATACCCATAACCGAGACGTTTCCCGATGAACAACTTTTGAAAATTAATTCTAAGGAACCGTGGTTTGCTGAAATTGTTAACTATTTGGCTTGCGGGATCATCCCGGAAGACTGGTCATATCAAGAGAAAAAGAAATTCTTTCATTCTTTGAGATACTATTTTTGGGATGACCCAATTCTTTTGAAGTAATGCAGGGATGGTATTCTACGCAGGTGTGTGCCGGAGGTGGAGTACGAGAGTGTTCTCCACCATTGCCATGCGTCGCCTACGGGAGGACACCATGCCAGTTCACAGACAGCAACCAAAGTGTTGGAAAGCGGCCTTTATTGGCCAACTTTGTTTCGGGATGCCTACGATTTTGTAAGGCAATGTGACCCATGCCAGCGAGCAGGTAACATTTCGAAGAGACAAGAGATGCCCTGAATGTATTTCAGGAAGTTGAGGTATTTGACTTGTGGGGCATAGACTTCATGGGACCCTTTGTGTCCTCGAATTCAAATTTATATATCTTGCTAGCTGTTGACTATGTGTCAAAGTGGGTGGAAGCAATCCCCACAAGGACTAATGATTCTAATGTAGTGTGCAAGTTTGTGAAGGAAAATATATTCTGCAGGTTCGGGATACCCCGAATGATAATAAGTGATGGGGGCACACACTTCTGGAATCAGAAATTTTTGACACTTTTGAAGAAATATGGGGTCAAACACAACATCGGCACCCCATATCATCCACAGACGCAAGGCCAAGTGGAGGTCTCAAACCGTGAAATCAAGAAGATTCTAGAACGGACAGTGGCATCCACAAGGAAAAATTGGAGTGCCTTACTACCGGACGCACTTTGGGCATATAGAACGGCGTACAAAACACCTATTGGCACCACGCCTTTTAGGTTGGCGTACGGTCGGGCTTGTCACCTTCCGGTGGAGCTAGAGCACAAGGCCCATTGGGTGCTTCGAAGGCTGAATTTGAGTTATGATGAAGCCGGGAGAAAGAGGATGTTTGAGTTGAATGAACTAGATGAGTTATGCATGACGACATATGAGAATGCCCGCATATACAAGGAGCACACAAAACTGATCCACGATCGCCATATTGAGCTACGCACGTTCAAAAAGGGAGATAGTGTTCTATTGTTTAACTCCCGCCTCAAGTTGCACCCCGGGAAGCTGAAGTCCCGGTGGAGTGGACCATTCGTAGTGGAAGAGGTGAGACCGCACGGTGCGATTCTTGTGTGTGATGGAGATGCCACGTTCTTGGTGAACGGACAGCGGTTGAAGTTGTATTTTGGTGAAAATTACAAGAGAAAAGTGAATGAGGTCAAACTCATTACGCTTGTGGATGAATGAGATGCTGGGAAAACGTCTAGCCTAAGACGTTAAATAAGGGCGCTTGTTGGGAGGCAACCCAACCATTGGTACATTAAGATAGTTTAATTATAGTCATAGATTGCTTTCATTTTGTTTAAATTCTAGTGTAAAGAAGATACCTTGATCCGTTTGTTCAATGTGCAGGCACAGGCAGGGTCGATACCATCGACACACTGGTCGATGGTATCGACATAGGTTCAGGTTGACAGCTGCAAAAATCGCTCTGAGTCGATACTATCGATGGTCCCGTCAATGGTATCGACATACCTACAGGCAGGTTGCGCAATAATTGTCGATGGTATCGACATGGAAGTCGATACCATCGAGATCTCTGGAGAAGTTCAGAACGATTTGTCTCAGTCAACTCGATACCATCGACGGCCTCGTCGATGGTATCGACATGGTCACAGGTTGAAGTGAAAAAGTGACAGTGTCGCAATGAAGTCAACTTGATACCATCGACACCCGTCGATGGTATCGACATCCATGTCACCGATCCGCACAAAAACATCGACGGCGATCGCGAGTCCACGTCAGCGATCCGGGTGTTGCGTCGATACCATCGACCCGCGTCGATGGTATCGACAGGTCAGCAATCCGGATTTTCTGATCCAACAAACGTCAGCCGTCGATACTCGCGAGGGAGGCGGATAGCAGTGAGACGTGTCGATACCATCGACCCGCGTCGATGGTATTGACGGGTCAACAGTGGCGCCGGCCAAGTCTATATAAGGAGAAGTGCAACGTCATTTGACGTCACACCTTCAGAGCAAACTTCCTCCTTTGTGCCGAGCACTCCCCCGAGCCTTCCAAGACTGAAGAGCAGCAACATCGAGCAAGGATCTTCACCGAGCGGAGAATCACTTCTCCATCTTCCCCGAGCTCTCTTCTTCTAATCCCATCTTTCTTGCAACAATGGTGCACGTCGCCGGATCATCGTCCTCTCACGCGAATCCAATGGAGATCACAGAGTTTGTGCCACCCCCTACTGCTTCAGTCTCACGTCCGCGCTTGGTTCACCCATCCGCGGAGGTGAGGAAGGTCTATGAGGAAATCATGAAGCGGAAGATCGAGCCGACCCGGTATGTGGACCGGGGTATGATCCAGGAGCTTGGATTCGAGGCCAACTTGGCCTATGTGCTGACAGGACAAGCACGTCACACCGGCCGACGGGCCGACGAGCTGGAGTACCATGCGGATGGGTAGCCGTTCTTCGGCGAATGGCCCACCTACAAGGAATTGGTGGCGGAGTTTATGGCGTCCCTCGACGTCTGCGTTGTGCCCAACGACGTGGTTGCTTCCGATCGTGAGTGGATCAAGGGCAGGGTGTCCTTCCGGCTGTTCAACAACAACTACAACATCACGCTGGACCAGTTCAATGCAATCTTCAACTGGAACCACGGTCGAAACGATCACCGGTGCCCAGATTCCCGCACCGACTACGACAAGATCTTCGCCGAGCTAGTCACAGTGCCGGCGGGAAAGACAGTGAGCTACCACAATGCTGCAGTAGCGGACTTCGAGCATCCCTTCGTCCGGGTCTTACACCGGATGTTGAGCCTTACGTTCTTTGCTCGGAGCGATCTAGCATTGAGCAAGTTTAAGGAGAGCGATCTTTTCTTCCTCTACATGCTCCTGAAGCGACAAGAATGCAACTGGGGTGCGTTCTTTCTGCAGCGCGTCCTGGCGGTGAAGAGGAGTACAAGGAAGGCTCCGATCCATTTTGGTGGGCTCATCACCAAATTGGCGTTGTACTTGGGGCTGAATTTTCAGTCCATGACTCCGATTTCTACGAGGAGTAAGGTGAACATGCAACATCTGCACCGTTCAAACCTTATCCTTCTACGGGATGGGTTGGCGTACGCACACTGCCACGTCAACCATGCTTATCAGGAATGCACACTGCCGGACGCCGTCTTCAACATCGAGGGCGCACAACACTTCCGGTGGCCGATCATAGCCGTCGAGTCCGATGAAGAAGAAGGCGGCAACGACGAACAAGAAGGAGAGGCTGAGGAGGAAGAGGAGGCTTTCACACCTCTTCGTGCACGCGTAGCACCCCGGAAGCGTCCTCAGATGCATTCGGGTGCGTCTTCATCATCACAGCCCCCGCCGCCATCACCACAGCCCTCGCAGCCAGCTGAGGATGTCTACTCAATGCAGGGAATGTATACGATGCTGCAGGATATACATCAGACACAGCAACAACATCTGGAGATGTATACCGGTATTCGGGATACTACGAACTGGTTACTTGACAACCAAAGGGCAATGTTCGAGAATGAACGTCTCCTCCTCGACAACCAACAGCAGATACACAATCGGTTGCAAAGGATGGATATGCAACAGGAGCCCTTCTACGACCACTACTGGAGTCAGAGCTACTTTGGAGGCTATCCACAGCCTCCACCGAGGACCCATTATGATCCGAGCTTCCAGGGGGAGTATCCTTCTTGGGATCCTACGGCCCCACAGTACCCACCTCCGCCTCCACAAGAATGATCAGGGTATCTCTGTTCCACTCTTAAGTTTGTTTTTGACTATGAGGCCATAGTCGAATTCAAGCTTAGGGGGGTAGTTGGAACAGTTCTATCTTTTCTTTTGTTGTTTTTAGTTTTTAGCATTGTTATTTGTTTCTTGCATTTTTTAGTTTTGGTAGGATCCACGTGCTATCTAGTGTAACTGTGGATGTCGTAAAAGTTTGTCATCTTGCTGTTAATTCATGGGGAATTTAAGGGAAATTTAAAAAATTTTGTGTCGTTGGATAGCTTGACTTGGTTGTCCTTGGGGAACTTATCCTATGAAAATGATTGATTATGTCAACTTTAAAACAACATTTCACACCTGTACTCCTATTGACTCATGAAAAGTGGATAGTAATGGTTGTTTGAGCCTAACTTAACCAAACGGTAATGAGACCTTAATTGGATGTAAGAGAGAGAACCCTCTAAACTACTACACAGGTCAGTAAGGAGGGACACATAATATTTTTCTAAGGTTCAGTCATCTAATCTTGTGATCATTCCACTTCATTTTTCCATAATCCACCTAAGAATTGGAAGTAAAGTGTAGTTTTAATTCCTTCTTGTGTGCATAGTATTTAGATAGGACTTGCATTGATATTTTCTATACGTTTGCATAAAAAGAGAAAAAAATATAGGGATTCATGCACATTACCTTTAGGTGCATGCCATGCAGTTGCACTCATGATTTTCATGCATAAAGTACACCATGTATCTCAATTTGTCCTCAAAAGTGATCTAAACTGTTCCATACCTTCTATATATTGCAAAGATTTCCGAGCATGAAGAAAATAGCCCAATACACGTATCTCTAAGCAATTATGGATATGTGGGCTAAAGAAAAAAAAATGCTGAAAATCTGAAATAAAGAAAAAAAAAGAAAAAAAAAGAGAATTTAGAAAAAAAGTGGAAAGAGGGAGAAAGGAACATGATATCACTCGCATTACAGGAAAATTGAGTACATGATGTGGCTTAATTAGATTTCCATC
This sequence comes from Alisma plantago-aquatica, assembly GCA_963693085.1. Classification (NCBI taxonomy): domain Eukaryota; kingdom Viridiplantae; phylum Streptophyta; class Magnoliopsida; order Alismatales; family Alismataceae; genus Alisma; species Alisma plantago-aquatica. The sequence continues at coordinate 234,539,344 of OY856409.1, read as the reverse complement.
TCATTTTGAGGTGGAAGGTTAGTTCATGCATCATTTCACCCAATTTTAGGCATTAGGGCATTTCTAATGTGCATTTGCATCATTTAGGACATTTTGTTTTATGCATATTGAAACTGTGCAATACTTCCAAGTTCTTCCATGAAACACCCATTTCCATCCACCCGTTGCTCGGATTGGTAGGCCACCGTGAATTTCTCCTCACTAATGATTATCAGGAGAACTACTTCCATGTAGATGGTAGTTAGGGCGAGCAATGTAGTATAGGCGATCACAAGATGCACCAATGCTGAATCGGCGAATTTTATTATGTTAACTTCCTTATGTGATAGTGTTCATCGGTTTGAAGGATAATTTCTCTTATTGATGATTATTGTCGACTTTAGGGTAATTACTGTTCTGTGGTTAGAGAAGGCCGGTTTGAGAATGTTCAGTGGGAGTCACATGGGATGTTGGGTTGGTGTGTTGATTTTTAGTTGACATCTGCAATTCTATTCTAAGGATTAGTTGCTCGAGGGCGAGCAATGTTTAAGCTTAGGGGAGTTTGATGCGATGATTTTAAGTCGCATTTATAGACCTTTTTCATATGTGTTTTATGCTCTAATTAGTCATTTTAATGGATAATATTGCATAATTCACTCATTTCGGTCTTTGCCATCATTCTATGTCAAATCCCCTTAGTTTCATAATGTTGAGCATTATTTATCATATTATCATAATTTGTGTGGATTTATTTGGTCTTGTTTTGGAATTTCAGGAAAAACAAGTATCTGCTTCCGTCGATGCCATCGACGGAAGTCGATACCATCGACCAAGCCACAGGTTGCCAGCCGAAAGGAGCTACACAGAGTCGATACCATCGACACCCAAGTCGATGGCATCGAGATACCTTCAGGTTGCTGGCGAGGAATCTGTCGATACCATCGACTCAAGTCGATGCCATCGACACATGGAGGCTACAGCGTCGCTAAAAGACAAACCCGACGCTACAAAGAGTCGATACCATCGACATCCAAGTCGATGGTATCGAGATGACCACAGGCACTCAGACGAAAAGAAAAGAAGGCTGCCGCTAATACGTTGGGTCGATACCATCGACCCGCGTCGATGGTATCGACGCCGGCAGATATGCGTTGGATTCGTTTTGATCTCAATCGGACGGCTGGAGTTATTTGACGACCTAATTAGGGACTTATACCTAATGACGGCCGCCCACACGAGAGGAGGATCGAATTTTGACATTGCACGAGTGCCGAGGAAGGAGAAAGGAGAACGGAGGCCAGAAGCTCAGCCCTGTCGATCCAGACGTTGCCGAAGACGAATTTCACCACCGAGAGGCGGGAAAGCTCGTATTCTACGCAAAGGATCTACCGGTTCTTCTCCGTTCAGGGGTTTTCCCACTTAATTCATGTTTTTCTTATGAATTCCCCTATTTCTACCATGTATTTGTGCGAGATGAACATGCGAGGCTAAAACCCTCCATCTTTAGGACCGGGAGTAGCCCGGGAATGCATTGTATGACAATTTTATAGTAATAATTCATATTTTCTCTCTTAAATCCGTGGTATAGTTTCGTTTTCTCCATATATATTGTTATGCCTGATCACTATAATAATAACCTAATGCCCTTAATCACTTCGACAGAAGGATTAACGGTTGAAAAGAGACGAAACCTACATTAATCGATAAAACCCTTGACAAAGGAGTTATAAAATTAATGGTGGAAACTGAGAGACCATTGTAATGCGCTTAGTTTAGGGGAATGATTACTACGACGGTGGAATCAACCTAAATCTAAGTAGTGAATTACACCACGACAGTGGGTAATTCTGTTTTCAGGCCACTACCCGGATAGAGAGAGAAGAGTGAGGAATTATATAAAACCTAATGCAATGTTGACCCGCGGTGAAACCGCAATCCTAAAGATACCCTTTTGAATTGATTAAATTAACCTTTAATCGATTGTTTTCTTTGTTTTATTTTATCTTCTTTTAATTTCGACAACAAACCCTACTTTGTTATCCGGCCTAGCTGATTGCAATTAGTTAGTAGGAGTCTCCAATAATTCATGTATCCCTGTATTCGACTCGGGCCTCACAAAGGCCTATATTACTCGATGCGTACACTTGCGTTTTTAATGCGTAGTAAAATACACATCAGCGAACTAGGCAGAGGGTAGCCTGTGGAGCTGGCCCTGTGGCTTATGACCACTTCAAGCACGAGACTGCGGTCCTGTTTTGTGTTCTCATGTACTGACCATGAGGCGGAGAAGATCTTGGATTCCGGCTCTTCCATTGACCTTGTATGGCACCGGCTATGGGCTTCGCAGCTGAAGGTTGGATTTGAACGGTACAGTTCATTTCCTCAGGGCATAATAAAACGTAATACAGCCGTTTAGTATGTATTGATAAGACAAATACGAAACATTGGTTGAGGCTTTATTTGTGTAGTTAACTTTAATTATATTGTAGTTGTTTATTACTCTTTTGTGGTGAGTCTCATATAATCTATCTTGTCAATCATGTTCCATTGGGAAATATAGTGGTTATATGCCCTTTTGATACAGCTGGTAAGTCTGAGGATGGCTTGTTACTTATAACTGTTCTTGTTATATTCTTTATCAATAATCTACTGAGATAAGCTTTATCTTATCTGAGGTTTTGCAGTTTTGGCGCAGAGTTATGCCTCCCGCTGGGACAATGTTCAATTGTCTCACTCCGCTAGTTTTCACCCTTTTTAGGTGGTCGAGCTTGTCGTGGTGGTGGTCGCGGAGTTGCGGCCGAGCAGCGAGAAGATCTGTAGAAGGCAAGCTTTGGAGATGCTGCTGTTTTGTTGTTTTGGTGTAGAGTCTAGAGTCATCCCTGTACTCTCAGGTCCTTGGCGGTGTTTTGACGTTGTTTTATGATGCACGACCGATGTCGTTTGTATATCCTACTGTTGACCAGATATGGGCTTTTATATGTATGAACAGGTGGTGAACTCATGGTTATGACAGGACAGCTGTTGCTCTAAGCTGTGGACATGTATCCAGGCTTGTATGGATATATATGTAACATGTTTTCTTGCAGGATATGGACTGGAATGTAATATGTTTCTCAGTTTATCAGTTTTCCGCCATCGGTTTTAATTAACCCGTGTTTTTGATTAACTGTGGTTATGGTGATTTCCGCACATTTTCGCGTAACACCTCATTATCTGTGTGATAATGGGATGTGTTGCCACAAAGAGTGTCAAGGTGAAGGCAATGTAGTTTTGCCCACAAAGAAGAGGCATTTCTTTTTAAATCTTAGCATCCCCTAAGTGAGGGGGACACCTGAGATAGAGATCCATATGATACCACCATTAGAGGCAACAATTGCACCTTGATTTGTATATTATCAAGAGATGGTGGACTGAGTGAAAAGTTGGCCACATGGAACAGTAAGAGCTAGCATATCAATCTGCTCAATTTTATTACCCTCTAAAAGAGTGTATAATAGTTGTGGTTTGGATGCAATGTTTGTCTTGATGATTGTTGATCTAGGAAGAAGAAAATCAAGCGGTATAGTGGAATATCGAGTGTTGATAACCATATCAGGGTTGTTCTCTTGAAGAGACAAGAAGGATACAACATGCCAAAACTTTCCCAAGTCACATGGCATTGATAGGAAGATCAAGGATGAGATCTTCTTATGATGTAGTGTTCGCAGATGCCATGGTGTAGATTTTCCAAGGTCTAATAGGGGAATTGTAAGGAGGATTGTGATGGCAGAAGTGGTTGTTGTTGTAAAAACAAGAGTAAAAGATTTCAAGTGCAAGTTAGATATGGGTTGCTCTCGATAACCGTCAGTATGAACAATTGCATGGGAATGAACAAACATAGACATTGTTGGTGCAACTAGATGCAAGAGCCACATGACGAAATATTAACAAAGCAACTGAAAATAGTTTGTGTTTTAAACTAAATTGGTCATTGTTTTGATTAAAATCATATGTATTGATATGTGTGTTGTTTACGACAAAGGTCTAGTAGTCAATTTATTTACCAGCAAATGACCCTTGGTGGAGTTAGGGTTTATCAGGAAGACGTAGAAGAAATGACATGAACCTTTACAAGAATAAATTGTTTTAGTATTTGACACACATAGTTTGTATGTCCTAGTTTACATAATTTACATAGAAATTGTTAAGGATTACCTCTCGATATAAGTTTTTTGTTTATAACAATGGACCATCTCTCATAAATTTTATCAACCAGGAAATCAATGTAATTTATGTTGAAATGTTTTGCAACATAGTTACTATCATTTGAATTGAAAGTCACAATAGTACAAGTACAATAGGAACCAAATTATTGATGAGGAATTTAAACTAAAATAGCAATTATGTTGAGATGCATTCTATATCTAATGTATTTGGGTTTGAATCAGTATTGAGATCAACATACTTGAATAGTGGGCCTTCAGGCTCATCAAAATCATTGAACAATAGTGGGAAGGCAACAAGGGGACTTGACCCTGACTAAACACATATACGTCAAGGTTGTTACCACATTTCATGTTGATGAAGTGGACTAGAGGAACCATATCAACATCACTATTGGCAAAAAAGGCAGTAGAGGGAGGTCGATGTTATTCTCATTGAGATTTTTCACGGTCATATCGTTGTTTTACTCACATAGAGGTCAAGAGTCCATCCCCGAAGGATTCTCAAGCTCGCATGAGTTACTTCCAAACCCAAGCCAAGATAAGTTAGTCTTTATCATTCCAAAGGAACATGAAGTATGCAAACTTGCCACAATAGTTGACACATACCCAACTAGGCATAACATCAGATTGGATACATCTCCATCATATCAAGAGAGTATCTTCTCCAATCATTTTTTGATGAACCTTATAAAAATATAGAGGTTGCAATATTCATGTTTTTCAGAATATAGTTCCGCTATTCTTTATTGTGGTAGAGGAAGGAGATAGGGCTGAAATAATATTTGAGGAGATGGCGACTGATGGGGCAATAGCCAATCATGGTATTGTAGTAAAATTTTGTTAAAAATATGTGTTGAGGTATAGGAAGCGACACATGAATGCGTTGTGACTGAGGCCTAGTGAGTGATGGCACACAAACATTGTTGTTACTCAAGTAGTAGCAGTGCATTGTTTCATGCATCGACCATCATTGATGATGCACATAAGCTAGCCACCCTTTCTCATAGAAATGAAAGAGAAATATGGTACAAGTGGGAGGAGTAAGGGGGAATAGATGATTCGATAAAAGTAATTTTGTCAAAACAAAAGAAGAGATAAGAAACAACGGAGGACGGTGAGTGTGACACCGTACCTTAGTATTTTTATTACTATTGAGGATGCCTACATTAGATGCTTACTTGTCGTCATGGTTTCCAACTCTCTCTCAATTTCATCCTTGGTTTTTGCCATATCTCTAGACAACCACATAATGCCTTCCAACTGTCAACCTCTCACAAAGGCATGCATTGTAGTCGCCACATCACACCGCCTAGCCAAGGGTTTTCATAGTGTCCGTCATGAATTGTTCTATTAACTAGAATGTAGCATGTGTCTAAACTTGCAAGGAAACAATCTATGCATATCTTTTCAATGGGAATACGATCTTTCTCCAACTTTAGAATAAGTGAAAATTGTAATTAAGTTGCTAAGTGATGATAGCAATGTTGGTTGGCATCAAGTGAGGCATTGATAATATGAATGACAATGCCAAACATGTATACCCATCATATCAAATAAAATACAATGCACTTGCAAGGGAGGTCATTAGTTTGGACCTAAACTATATTTTGAATCATCCATCACCTTGATCAATTGTTTTCACTGAACTTTGGTATTTGACTTCGATGGAATGACTGATATACACACCTTCTTCACATGTTAACCTTAATTTATAAAAACTTTGTGTTGCACGCTATATACGATATGTATTTTTGATTAGCTTTCCAACAATATCAAGAAACTTCATTGCCTTTATCGTAATGCTTTTAAATGGCATGTCACGTGTATCGTCTCGGGAAATATTCCTTGTAGTAAAAAAATGAACATAAAATTTTCATCTGGTTATAAATTTAGAAGGTTAGAAGGATGCATACATTTATGATGATATTTGAGCTCCTTGAAGAACTTGCAAAGAAGAGTATGGAGGTCGTTTGACGCGTTATGAACTTTTCAACAATGATTAAGCAGACGCTGGTGACCATGCACTGGAGGACGAGATGCATTACAGTATCAAATAAATTATTAACGTATCACTAGAAGTCTGGAACCACCTCAGACAAACGATGTACACGTATAGTGAAATACTAAAGATTGACGGGTGGATATAATACTATGACAATAAAAAAGCAGTTATTCTGCTCAAACAGTCATGTTATAATTGAACTTTATTTAAATCCTAATGGATTACAAACCATAAGTGGCAACAATGTAGTTCGTAATCAACGATGTAATGCAATTACTCTTCCATTTTGGGTATGCACTACATATTTTCGTCTATGTCGACCTTCCCAATAACGTAGATATGTGCTTGCTTTATGTACAATTATTTACAATTTCAGAGACTCTAATTTATTTGATAGTGGACCAATTTTGGACTATTTTGTCATACTAAATGACTATTTTTGTTTTACAACCATGGTTACCCATAATTAGACAAAACATATTATACAAATAAATTATAATTATAGCTGGTTGTAGTTTAATAATACTAACAGAAAGAAGTGACATATAGTAGAATAATGTTGTGTTACAAGTATACACGCTTCCAAAAATATAATTTTATTTATATATTGTTTAATAAAATTATCAAACAAATAAATAAATATAACCCGCAATATATGTTTTGATATTAAAATTGAGATAGCATATCGAATCCAAAAATAAGAATTTAATCAAGAGCAATCTTAATATTTAGAAGTAATTTTTAGTTGTAATCCTCTTCTAAGATTCCCAACAAAATTTTACTTTAGTATGTATCTAAACAAGAACAAAGTTGAAAGTTCAACAAAAAAAAAGTTGAAAGGAGAATACAATATCTCGAAATATAAAAGACAATATCAGGTTACCCTGTTGGCACGGTAGCGTACCCGATAGGAAATTCCGGATCCTGGAAGCTTATACAAAACCCTCACCCTCGCACACCCGAGCATTCTTTGTCCTGTCAAGCCCTCCGCCGCCGCCGTTTCTCTCAAACCTCCGATCTTACCCAGCGCCTACTCCGGTGCCATGGGTTTCGAGGTCGGCCCTGTCCCCTTCAATCCCGATGGCTGGGGGCCGCCAGAAACCCCGATTTCCCCTCTTCTGCCCACCACCCTCAGTGGCGGCGGAACCACCAATGTTCCCTTTGCGCCCTTCTCCCGATCTGAGAAGCTTGGTCGTGTAGCGGACTGGACCCGCTCCAACTTTGCGAATGCTGCGCGCAACAACCCTAACGCGGCTTCCGTCTTTGATTTCACCCTTGACGAGTCGTCTGCCCTCGCCGCCGACGACGATTCCTCATTCCGGCTCGTCGATGGTAAACCCCCGCCGCGACCGAAATTTGGACCACGCTGGCGATATCAGCAACGCCCGCAGCTTCCTCAGCGCCGCGATGAGGAGGTTGAGGCGAAACGCCGCGAGGCCGAGAAGGATCGTGCACGCCGCGACAGGCTTTACAACCTAAACCGCCGTACCAACACCGGTCCCGGTGGAATGCAGGGCGGATTCGGCGGGCGTCGCGAGGCTGCTGTGTTCAAGTCTTCGGTTGACATTCAGCCAGAGTGGACTATGCTCGAACAGATCCCCTTCGCCACTCTCTCCAAACTCTCCTTCTCGGTTCCTGACCCACCGGAGGATCTTCTTGTTTGTGGCGCCCTTGAATTCTATGACAGATCGTTCGATCGTGTTAACCCTAAAAACGATCGCCGCCTTGAGCGCTTTAAATCGCGGAACTTCTTCAAGGTTACAACCACTGACGACCCTGTCATTCGCCGCCTTGCCAATCAGGATAAAGCCACCGTTTTTGCTACCGATGCTATCCTTTCGGCTCTCATGTGCACGCCAAGATCTGTATACTCCTGGGATGTTGTCGTTCAGCGTGTTGGAAACAAACTTTTCTTTGACAAGCGTGATGGTTCCCAATTGGATCTTCTTTCTGTCAATGAGACCTCCCAGGAGCCACTTCCAGAGGCGAAGGAGGATATCAATTCTGCCTATTCATTGGGTGTCGAGGCAGCTTACATCAACCAAAATTTCTCGCAGCAGGTTCTTGTGCGTGATGGCAACAAGGTCTCTTTTGAAGAGCCCAACCCTTTTGCTGCTGAAACTGAGGAAGCTGCTTCCGTTGCCTACCGCTACCGAAGGTGGAAGCTTGACGATGATATGTACCTTGTTGCTCGCTGTGAGGTCCATGCCGTGTCTGAAGTGAAAGGACAGCAATCATTCCTTACCCTCAACGCTCTCAATGAGTTTGATCCCAAGTATTCTGGAGTTGATTGGAGGAAGAAGCTTGAAACCCAGAGAGGTGCTGTCCTTGCCACTGAGCTCAAGAACAATGCCAACAAGCTGGCTAAATGGACTGCGCAAGCACTTCTTGCTGGTGCTGATATGATGAAGTTGGGCTATGTATCGAGGCTTCAGCCCAGAGATCACTATAACCATGTCATACTCAGCTGTGTTGGATACAAGCCCAGAGAGTTTGCTGCCCAAATTAATCTCAACACGTCCAACATGTGGGGCATTGTTAAGTCTCTGGTGGACCTCTGCATGAAGCTGAATGAGGGTAAATATGTATTGGTCAAGGATCCAATCAAGCCACAGATTAGGATTTATGAGGTGCCTGCTGATGCATTTGAGAACGACTATGTGGAAGAGCCTCTGCCTGAGGAGGAACAGGTACAACCACCTGCAGAAGATGAACTTGCTGCCGCTGCTGAGGTTGTTGCTGATGGTGACACCACCGAAGCCAATGGTGCCGTGGAAGAAAATAAAGAGGATAAATCAACCACTACCGCAGGCTGAGTTTGCTGCTAAGTCTTGTATCATTTTTTGGGCGTTTTAAGTTTATTTTAGAGGAGAGACCTATAATTTCTTTTGGTTTAAGTCATAATCATTGCACTTTTCTTGGTCTGATAGCGCTCTTGTTTTGCGAGGTAGGTATGCTTGACTACTTATGCTATTTTAGTAACTTAGCATTGATATGAATCTTTTGAATTCCTATCTCTGTCAAGTTTCCATTGTTGTTTTGAACTGGTTATATATTGACTTTTCAATGATGGCAAGCTCTTGTCTTCACCACATAGATGACTGCCTGGCACTAGCACTACGTGACTGGAGATGGGTTGTTCTAAAAATTGAAAAAACAAACTAAATGACCTTTTTACCTATATTAGTCTCCTCATTGTTACATCTTTTGCATTGTAACTTCTATTATTGTGCTTTGCTCTTCGGCAACCATATCTTAGTTTGTAGTTCTTCAACAAAATGTCTGAATGATATGTTAAAATAAGATAGTGTAAGATGCTCGTCATTACTGTTTTGGTTACAGTAAAATATATATGGGCATTTAAGCGTCAAGCAGCAGACTATGCAGGCCATGTTGTAAAAGCGGCCTGTATAGCGAAAGAAGCATATGTTTGCATTTTGCTTTTTACTACATTACTAAATTATTGAATAATCACTTAATAACCAAGCATTTAGAATAATAATCATTAGATTGCGGTAGGTAAAAGTCACAAATACATTTATTGGTGCTTTTTACAGTTTTACGGGCTAATCGGAAACAAATAATGCTGCAAATTTCTTAAACTGTAATAGCAAAAAACAATGAAATAATAATTAGATTGGATTAGGGCATCTTACATAATATTATAGTAATTGACCAACGTAATACGTATACAGCTGTTTATACTTAGATAAAACTGCCAACTACAATATAATAGTACTTATAATATAGGATACACGTTTCACATAGACATAGCACTCTTCATAGATTTGCTTACATAGCACTTTTGTGGTTCTTCCACATGTTATTTCAAGACGGTAACACAATACACATAGATACACATACCATCATACACAAACCGTGATACACATACCGTGAAGTCACTACAGGTCCTATATGATATTATGGATTAGATATTTAGTAATACATTTACGCTGTGTATGGTACGTGGTGATAAAATTGACGGTGATGGTGATAGGGAAATTATTAAAGTGTGTTGTTTGGTAACATGTGCATGGTGATATGGATGGTGATGGTGAAAAACTTAAAATGTTGTTTGTTACATGGTTATAGTGATGGGGAGGAATTTTTTTTAAATAAAAAACACCCTACACAAGTAAGAATCATATTTATTAGATCGTTTTTTTGCACATTTGTCTAAATAACTAGTGGGGTCTTGAAAGAAACTTCTTTCACCATGATTTACCACGATTCACCATGCTTTTTCATGGGGACAAATATAGATCAAAATTCACAACGGATGCACCATGGATTCACCATGATTGCCTTTCACCATGGCAAACAAACAACATTTTTGTTTCACCATCATTCCCTATCACCATGATTCACCATGTAACAAACACAGCCTTATAGTAGGTGGACATTGTCAATTGTACATACAACACTAGCATACAAAGGCAGTGAAATAGAATAAGAACACTATATTATGTGCAATTTCTTCTGTGTTAATATCTTGTAATACATGAAGGACTTTGAATAATTCTCTTTTATACGTTTTTGTTGAGCCAATGCAGACCTTATTTTAGTCAAACGGTTTTAGCAACTAATTGAGAAGGAAGGAGTTATTGGGGCGGAGGTCTTATATGCTGTTTCATGAGGGTAGCAAGTGTGTGCAGTTGCTGAGAAGGAGTGCGCAGCGTGTTGTTGCTGTTTTTGCCAGTAATGCACTGTGGTAGCTGTGCATTTGTTGATACTCCGTCTGGAACTTGGGTTGTTGTTGGACCATTCTCCTAACAAATAGTGTTCCTTCATCCTATCAGGTCTTGTAGGGAATGGGGAGTTTGTGACTGCTGTCTTAGATTTAGGAGGCGGATACAAAATGGAGTCATTGGCTGCCGACTATATTCATTGTCATGGGCAATACATATAGGAAAGGGGTACGCATAAAGTAAAGATACAGATGCATGGGAAGAGATACGAGCATCATTTACAAGGGGAGAAGTCAGTGCATGCAGTGGCATGGGGGACGGGAGTCGAGGCGGCCCAATCTTTTGAGTATCTAATCGTGGATACTCGTACAACTCCCCACAAGTTGAGTCGAAGAGAATCGAAGGTCCAACTTGAGAGGAGACGCCAGTATAAAGCTTTGTGAAGCGCCTTGAAGCGAGCTGATCGGTCTCTTGCTGTCCCTTGTGGATCTTCTCTGTATTTCTTCATTGTCGGTGGTGCGCCTGGTGCCACCAATTTGTTTGCTAGGCATGACATTAGTTCTTGGATAATCAGAAAAGAGCAATTTGATTTGGTTTCTTGTTGAGGAGGATTTATCTTTGGGAAGTAGAAGAGAAGAAATGAGGGAAGTTGGTGCTTTGTGTAGGTTGCATCAAGAGGAGGTCAAGGTGAGGAAGGTTATTTTGTAGATCTCTGGGAAGGTTATAAGAGAGGAAAGAGGACACATCTTTGGTTGATCAGTATGGTTTTATACTATGTTTGAGGTTGACACACATGTTGGCGTTTGGAGAAGGTTATTTTGTAGGAGTCATTTGTTGGTTTGGAGGAAGCATTTGTGGATATTTATAGGGTTGAGGTGATTTTTAGGAAAAGGTGATCAATCTAAGACAATAGTCTTCATTGGCAAGGTGTTGCTTATGTTTCTATGTAATTGTCTTCTTGAATCTGTAGATGGGTATCCATCGGGTGCAAGGATAAGGGTGAGGGGAGGCTTATGAGGCTAGAGGAGAAGTGGATGCATCATTGGCTATAGACCCAGGTATCATCGATGGTAGACGAGCACATGGTTTGAATAGGTGGAGTCTAGATTGGTAGCTCAACTGCAAGAACAAGTTAAGGAGGGAGATGGCGCATTTCATCAGGAACAACAGAGCCAACTCAACTACGCGCAACAACAACAGTAAAAAACTTTTTTTTTTTGGGAAGGCATCTGCGGCACTCGAATCACCTATTGACTGGTCCATTGATGGTAGAAGACTGCGAGAAAAAATCCACCATCATTGGCGTCAAGACAGAGAGGTAGCTCAGAGAAGCCACAAAGAAAAGAAAGGGAAGGAGGAAAGAATCCTTCTTTTGTGAAAAAGGAAGAAATTGGGATTGTTGGTATCTTTCCAAGCAGCGTTTCTGCTGCAAACATCAATTCAGGAAAAGTAAGACAGAAGAAGCGTGGAGATGGAATGTGGGATGATAACCCCATTTGAGTGGAGAGAGCGCCACAGTGTAGTTGAGAATTGCAGCTCTGGAGACCCGACAATAACAAGGAGCATATGAAAGCAGGCATCAAGTATTTTTTGATGGAGAGTAGCTAGCAGTACCAAGTGGTGGGTGAGATAGCAGGTAAGGGAAGTAGGAGAATTTGCAGGTCGACCAAAGCTTAAACCCAGAGCATGGCAAGGTGATGAGAGTCAGGGGCTTAAGGCTTCAATAAAGATGAATTGAATGGTGGTGGCAGACTAGAGGAGGGAGGAAGACACTTCTCTGTCGGAGATATCCGGTTGCGCATTGGCCGCAAAGCTCGATTGTTGGTGGCTACGGGGCGAGCTGGATGGGGATTGAGGCGTCCGGGAGGGTGGCCGAGGCGTGGGGGATGTTGAGCTTGGTTGCAGTTGCTTGGGTGGCAAGGTTGCCTTTTGGGTTTGTGAGGAGGAGAATGGACTCAGAGGTAGAAACCGGACTCGGAGATAGCAGGTAAGGGAAGTAGGAAAATTTGCAGGTCGACCAAAGACTAAACCCCAGAGCATGGCAAGGTGATGAGAGTCAGGGGATTAAGGCTTCAATAAAGATGAATTGAATGGTGGTGGCAGACTAGAGGAGGGAGGAAAACACTTCTCTGTCGTAGATATCTGGCTGCGCACTGGCCGCAAAGCTCGATTGTTGGTGGCTACATGGCGAGTTGGATGGGGGTTGAGGCGTCCGGGAGGGTGGCCGAGGCGTGGGGGATGTTGAGCTTTGTTGCGGTTGCTTGGGCGGCAAGGTTGCCTTCTGGGTTTGTGAGGAGGAGAATGGACTCAGAGGTAGAAACCAAACTCGTCCTTTGTGTGTGCTTGGTTGAGAGGCGCTGCAGTGACCATGTTAGGCTTTCCAGAAGGAGAAGGAGAAGAAGGCGGGGTCGGTGCGTGGGAAGGATGAAGAGGAGACGGGAAGGGGCTGGTCCTGTTAGGCGGTTTCCAGCGAGGTTGAGGATCTGGAGGGAGGAGAGATTGGAAGAGCGAGGAGCAGCGCGGTTGGTATGGGCCAGCGAGGTAGAACTGTGAGAAATGGAGCTCGACAACTGTGGGGACTTGCCGGGCGGAGGAGGCGCAGAGGACGCCGCACCAGGGCATGGTGCTGTTGGAGACGCGGGGTCCCAACTGGACAGCATGCCAAGCGGGTCTAGTAGAGACAGCTTGAACGCCGTAGGGCAACAATTTTGGCAGCGAGGCCGGAAGGCGGAGAAGGTGGCGACGAAGGTAGCAACAAGATTAGAGAGGAGGAGGACCTCTCTATTGTAGCCAGATGATGTACAAGTGGTGGTGATGGTCTGTCGTCGACTGCTGGTGCACCTCTCTATTGTAGCTAGCTTGGCCGCGGGGGAGAGAGCACCTGTAGGTCCAAGGCTTAGGAAGGCGACTGGGAGACTGCTGCGTCTGCTTCCATGGCTTTGGTGGAGGAGGGTGAATAAGGGTAGAAAGGAAAAGGGAAAGAACCACATTAGTTATCATGCCGTTAGCTGTTGGCGACAAGGGATAGGGTTGTGGGTAAGGGAAAAGGGGAGGATTGTGGTTGAGGTCGGAGATAGGCATGGTGAGGAGAACGTCGGTTAAGGCTTGTTAGGTTCTGATACCATATTTGATTTAGGAGGCGGATACAAAATGGAGTCATTGGCTGCCTACTGTATTCATTGTCATGGGCAATACATATAGGAAAGGGGTACGCATAAAGTAAAGATACATATGCATGGGAAGAGATACAGGCATCATTTACAAGGGGAGAAGTCAGTGCATGCAGTGGCATGGGGGACGGGAGTCGAGGCGGCCCAATCTTTCGAGTATCTGATTGTGGATACTCTTACATGCTGTTTTGACAAGTGACATATCCACCTGATTGGTGGTTGTCATTCCTCTTATATCCTGGTGAAGGGTGTGCATGCTGACATCGCTTCCAGAGGTCTAGAGGATGTCTCAATCCCGATCAAGGATGAGGGTGAAGCTTTTCTCCAGGGGATACTTATTGCACCTGTGAAAGCAACTAAAAGAATCATCGAACTTGGTTCAAATGGAAGAAAACGAACCTGTTGAGGGGATAGATGGATTTTAAACAATTTTCTAATCCCGAAGACAGAAATGATAGAAGGCGTGTTTGTTTAGCAGGATCATAGGACAAGACTTTAATCCTGCCAATGAAGTATAATCCTACATTTGTTTGTGCAGAATCAGGATTTTCCTCCCATGGTAGAGGAAGTCCTAATTGTCTGGGATTCCAAAGCATTCACTCTCCCCTGGTATTTGCTTGATATGCTCAACCAACCTGGGGCTGCTTCCGTTCTTCACCCTGCCAAGTCCTCTAGCCCAGATTACATCTTTTGCCCTCCTATTAGTATCAGCAAGGCGCCCCTCTGATTCACAACCATCCAACTTGGTCCTCCATTTCTCCTCTCTATCCTTTCTAAGCCGCCCCCAGTCTCATTGCTCATGGCTGACCTGCGCTGCCCATGTTATGCCTGACTGATACTTTCTCGTTGCACTGGCTGCTAAAGCAGACAGAGCAGGCAGTATGATGAAAATGATGTACTCTATTAAAAAATGGAAAACGGCGTGTGAAAATATGAAATAGCTGTAAATTATAGAAGATGTCTTTGAAGGCCTGTTTGCTGCTTGCTACCATTGTGCATCATGTAGTTTCTGTGCACAGGCTTTTTCCCCCCATCAATTTCTCACACAGGCAGTATACCTTAACACAGTGAAGCTAATGGAGTGCAAGCTGCAGGTGGTCACGCAACAATAAAAGCAAGGTTTGGAATTCTTTCCCTTGTGCTTCCAAACGTAGGATGGGAAATAAAAAATTCTATACCTTACATGTACCATCTTACCCTATTCTATGTTTTATCCCGTCATAATTCCTTTCCTATGAACAAAACATACCAAAAGTGCGTGACGATGAAATCTTATCCCATTACAAACTCTGGTATACTGTTATCACTCAATCATTTAATGGTTTATTTGAGTTGGCAAAGTTGAATACTAAGAGTGCTCTTTCAGGACCGAGGTGTTTATAGTTTGGAGTTTAGAGAGATGTTGGTGGGAGCAACTAGGAATGGCACCCAATCCTTAATTTTCATTAGGGGAACTTGTATACTTATGAATTTAGCATAGTTAGATGGGACCATCTTTTTCTGCTTAAAATTTGGCTTCAAAGTGATGCTTGAGGTTCCACCTCACAACTGAGCTCCCTGCCTGAAATATCGGAATTGATATCGGGATTGAGATAGGTGGTCACTTGTGTTCAAAGTGATACCATATCGGAATTGATATCGGGTTTGAGATAGGCGCTTCGTCTATTTATTCTACTTTGGAGTGATACTATTTGCAAAACTGATATCTGAATTGAGAACTGTCTAGTGGCATATGGAATAGTCGACACTAGTTAATATAGTGTTGGGTGTTCTTCAGAACCATCTTGTGGTATATGGAACAGTTAACGGCTAGCTAATATTGTCACGATAATAGGATGCTGTTGTTAAAACACAGCGGTGAATGATCCATTTATTATGGTTGATCAATTTAGTAGCCAGATAGTTATCAACCAACTAATATCTGGCCATCAGTTAGTTGGCCCAATTAAGCACTTTCAGTGGATAATATAGTGCTGGTGGCATTCATCTTGATGTTTGCGTTATGCCTTCTAGTAGGGCTGTACATCGATCCAAACCCGGACCGGACTGGACCGGCTTGGACTGGACTGGACCGAGACCCGGTTAACAAAAAATCCATTGACCGAGGACCGGACCAAGTAAGAACCGGTCCGGTCCGAGACTGGATCGGAAAAATGAAGGACCGGACCAGGACCGGACCGAGACCGGACCGGATAACCAATATTCATATACTTCTTGACTATAAAATACAAATAATTATATAAAAATTATTAAATAACTAATAATCTATTTGAGTTTGTTAACACAAACCAAATTATATAATTAAATTCTTACAACTTGAGAGAGTAAACTATCATAAGAATATTAGGAACATTACTAATACAACTAGAGTCATTAATAATGTACAGTAAATCCCAATCCTTCGTAAATATTGGATTTCATTAATATATAGAAGACATTTTTTATGTTATTCGGTCCAACCAGTCCAGACCGAACTGAGGACCCAATAGCGGACCGAGGACCGGACTGAAAGTCAAGTCGGTCCGAGACCGGACCGGACCGAATAGCCGGTCCGGTCTGGTCTGGACCGAGAAATGTATGTCCCTACCTTCTATTGTCTGACATCTTTGGTGGGAAACTGGAGAGCGGGAAACAAAAAATTCTTTGCACAGAGTGTCAAACTAGTGCTTTGGGAAAGTAATGGGGCAGTGAGGAACAACAGAGGGCACTCATGGGCAAGCTATGTCATCATGCTTACTGTTGTGCCAAACATCATTGACTCGCCACTATGCCAAGTTACCTCATTAAACAACATGAGTTATTTATCTGCAACGGTTGGAATTTTCTGAGTGGTGTGTCATGATCGCTATTGAGGCTATTATGTTGCCAAATGGTGGGGCCATTATGTTGCGAAATGGTGTATAGTATAAACCCTTGACATTTTTTAGCTCACTATTGTCTGTCATGTAGATTTATTGGGTATGCTGTCGTGGACGTGTCCCTGTTAATCTGTCGTATACATTTCTCATTAAATTTTTAGGGGTGGATTTTTGGGTAAATGTATGGCAGAGATTTTCTGGGACAACAACCAGGAAGGACAACAAGTTTGGGACAGCCGACTTGGAGGCGATTTATTACGGAAGTGTATGTCACTTTTGGTGGTTTCCCGAATATTACTTTGGCAGATCAGCTGGGCTTTTATCTCAAATTGTATATTCAAGAATAACTATAAAAAAGTTACTTGCAAACAGCTAGATTTCTGATTGCAACAAGTGTACGGAATTTGAATTTTCTACATGATTACAATTTATAGAATTAGATGCATTATTGCCAAAGTGACATTTTTATGGGCTCTTCCCTATCTTTTTCTTTCCCGGCTTGATCGATGTAAGGTGGATGATTGTTCATTTGTTTATGTTGTCTTTATTTGAAAATGTTAATTGTGTGTTTAATAACGATAATAATTCCAATGTAAATAATAGTTCTATGAAATGTCAATGGTAGTTATCATACTGGCTTGATGCTTTGGAGTAGAAGGTAAACTAGAACTCGGTTGAGTTAGTATTAGCTTGTGTTGCACAATATGGTTCTGTTTTGCTAGCAAATTGGATTTTTATGTTGTGTTCTTGTTTGAAAATTGTTAACTGTCTGTTTTACAAGTATCAGCTTGTGTTGTACAATATGGTTCTGTTTTGCTAGCAAATTGGATTTTAATGTTCTGTTCTTGTTTGAAAATTGTTAATTGTCTGTTTTACAACGACAATAAGATTGAAACTTTAGTTCTAGAACTTAGTTAAGTTGGTATCAGCTTGTGTTGCACAATACCGCTCCGTTTTACTAGCAAACTGGATTTTTTTGGGGTTTGGCAGCGACACACAAAGATGGTTGCAATTCCACTACAACCCTCTATTTCCCTATTTGCGATTTTACAAAATCTGCTTCACATTTTACTTTGCTCTGCAATTTAGATGAATTTTCACTGACGCAAGTAGTACCACGATTTGAGCCACAGCATCAACACAGCGTGTTTGTATGTTGTGTGTAGCGATCTTTCATCTTGTAGCAATTCTGCTGGTCCTCGATATACTTTTTCCATACAAGTTGGAGGCCTTATAACATGCCTCGCCCCTCCCATGCGTGTCCAAAGAGGTGCCTACATATTAAATCTGAATCCCAGTAATTACAAACTACGTTTCTCCTTTTCTAAACAGGGGCGCCGGGGGGGGGGGGAGGGGGTCACCAATAACTTCCAACACGAGCTGCTGAACCTAGCAATCACATTATGCTCCTTCTGAAAATTATGCATTACCCACACCATTATTCGCAATGAAATGATGAGTCGTATCAATGGAGTTAGCAGCCACAATTAGGGTATCAGATTCAAGAAACATGAATTTATTTACCCACAACACTGTTTTTCACAATGAAAAGATGAGTCGTGTCAATGGGGTTATCAGCCACAATTAGAGAATCAGATTCAAGAATCACCTGGCAGAGGTTCCAAACTAAGTCTTCTCTGAATCATAGCCAACAGTTCAGAGTGGATGAGCGAATTGATGTCTTCCGATTCAAACAACCTTATTATTCCTTGCCAATACTTTAGTAGCCACCAAGTTATACTTATGCATTACCACACCATCTGTGTTAGCTTTCACAAAAATCGGCAAGGATCCATTGTGTCTTCCCCGGGGACTTAACAAGAGTTTAGGAGAGACTCGGCCGAAAAGGAAAGTAGCTAAGCAGTCTTAAACATACCCAAAATGGGAAAAAAGTCTGTATATTATGAAAAAGTTGACCAACCCAATGATGACTGGTCTATGGGCGTCGATGTCCTTCCTAACTAAAGACATGGAAGAACTTTTAATAGCCCATGAATTCTACTTCTTTGATAGAGGAGGTGGATCTGACATTCTCATAAGAAAAGATGCATCTACTGTGGTTGTTCTAGGTCTTTGACTGGCATGCCAAACAACAAACCACAAGAAAAATTAGTACTAAGGTCAACAACTGATAAAGAATTCCATATATTCGTCGCAAAGGGAAAATCTCAGATCACATACGCAAGAGTCCTCCAATTATCATTACAAACTCTGCATGTAGTAGAATTAGAGATGTTTTGCTTAATTGGATGAACATTCTACGTTATCATATTGGGACATAGCAACCACAGGCAATGATATGCCACTCTCTGAAAGGGGCCCAAGAGACTTGCGATCTTACATTAGGGGTGTGGAGGGACATGAGAGGTTCTCGATAGTTTCATTCTTAGAAAACGTTCCTACCTCCCTCATACTGTAAATTTGCTTCTTTCTCAAGGATTGGGTCAGGAGTTGCCGTATCTGCGATCTTCAAGCAGAGAATGTGGGAGTCTCAAATAAAACGTATCCTATTTCCAAGAGCCACTATCACTATCTAAGTTCATTACTTCCGTGGGAATCTCAGATATCAGCATTGCAAATCCTCTTAGGAGAAAGACCGGCGTTGATTTAAGGACTGTCTCAAAAGGGCACCAAATGTATAAGCCAAATAGATATCCTCTCTCGATGCTGGATCCAAATCTCAATGTACGCGATAACCGATCCTTTTTCTTAGCCAAAATTGTCCCTTCGTTGATGTATACAGAGAGGACATCTTTTTCATCCAGAAATCTCCACGCCAACTTTAGGACGAGTGCAGGGGTGGAATCAGAAAAACACAACAGATGGGGATTAAGTCTACAAAGGAAGGCTAAAAATAAAACTTTGTATACATTGAGATTTGGATTTGCACCATCTATATAACTAGAGACGTACAGTACCATTTCAGCCAACAGTTCTTTCAGTTTAGCACACTGTAAAAAAGATTTATATTTAAATATTATTAGTATATTTCAATAACACAGCACAATTTAATATTTTTCGAGGGAGGAGAGTGGGCTAGGGCTCCAGTAGCCTCCTCCCTGGATACTCCCCTGGACGATTACCTCTTCCCTATCTCTGGACACATGAAACCCCAACGACATTTCTCTTAGGAGGGCAAGGGGTAAGGTAGTCAACAAGGTGAACTCTCCTCTCCTTAGGACCCACCCAATAAAGAACAGGAAGAATTTTCTGGCGTTAACATAACTATCGGTGCTGACTCTCAAAAGGAAGGGGAGAGTATTGCATCACGTAAAGATGAATGGAACGTCGAGTAGGCTTAGTAGACCGACAAAGGAAGGTATTTTTCCTCCCAACAACTCGGTTTCTTCATCATATCTAGAAGATATTGGTAGGCATCCTTAGGAACTCTCTTACGATAATTTGGAATACTAAAATTTCTACCAAGGGTACTGGTAATCAATTAGTGTTCATGACCAATCGAAGGTTGGCCTGGTCGTTCTCATACACTGTTTGTGAAGAAGGCCCTTGTTCTATTATAGGAAACCACTCCTATAAAACTAAGATCAAAGTGTTCCATGCAAACTTTCGTAACACATGCTTGTTCCATCGAAAAAGTTACCTAATAAAGACATTTTTAGCAAAGAATAGTTGGCTGGTTGAGGGACATTACGGTGCGAGCTGGTCATACCAATACCTATACTCATTTAATTTTACGGGTCCAATTCTAGAATTATACCCGCATAATAAAATTCAGACTCGCACCATACCCAAACTTGTATTATTTGTGTGTATACAGTGTGGGTATACGGATAAATGGTTTATATAAAATATCATATTGTTTATGTATAAAATTACGTCTATGCTATATATTTTGATAAAATGAGATATTACTATATATATGATATTAAGATGGAATAATTATAGTAAATGATACAATACTTTATAGACTAAAGATTATTTGAGTTAATTATTTACATATTTGTAGTCATCGTTGTAGTGTTTGAGTTATGTAGTCATCGTCATAGTGTTTGAGTTATGTAGCATATCATGTTATTATTTTAAATTTAAGTTTATATATACTAACTGTGATTGTAATTAAAATAGTTTGTTCTCAATTAGATGACTAGTCTCAACTTTATTTTAGTTAGGTAGGACATAATCTCATGTATTATATTAGTTAGACAAAATAAATATGAGATAAAATATATTATTTAAGTAGTTATTTATATATAGTAGGTACACATGTTAATTTGAGTTCAAGCATACCCATTAGTGGACATACTTATATTCAGTTCATTGGGTATGCAAGTACGTGGGTACAAAAATTTAGACTTGTGACATAGTTTTAAAGAGTCTAAATTTTTGTGTCTGTAGGTCTACCGACCCATTTACAACCCTAAGGGACATGCATGGCAAATTATTTTCAATTTTTTATCATTCACCAATCTTTGGATCGATTGAGATAACTACTCCCTACACATAATAGATGTAATGCACCATGTGGTCTTGCTTAACTAGTATTCTGCAACGCCCTAAAAATCTAACCACGAGTTGTTTATTGTTAGTCAAAACCCTAATGAGGGCCACATGAACGTGCCTGATGTATGTTTTACGTAGTGGTCCATTAGCTTAGCTCCATTGCCATTAAGGGGTAAACATTGAATTGAAGCATCAAGGCACTAAAAGTAATTCATAATAATTTTCTTAGAAATAATGTATCATGAAGAAAAACCTTTTGCCCAAATCTTTTAATAATGCTTATTTTAATATAAAGTTATGAACAAAAGGGTGTCTGATGTAATTTGGAAAAATAATGGGATAAAGATCATTAAATATGAACTAAGGGAAATTTTTAAGTTTTATGATAAAATGGTAAATGTCTTGAGTTAAGAGGCATTTGGAGTTTGATTTCTACTAAAAATAGGAAAGAGTTTTCAAAGATAATTTTAAATGGTGAGGATATTTAAAATGGCATTATTTTGAGAATATCTCAAGATCTAGAAGTTGTAATGATCTCAAATTTGGAAGCACCATGGATAAGAATAGATTTTTTTTGAATTTCATGAGAATTTCTTAGTAATATCTAATGACCTTTTTTTTAATACCAATGATCTAGATAAGTCGTTGACTTTGAGGATTTTTATTTGGTGATGAATTTGGCTGAGATTTTTGGGCAAGTTTGAGTAGAACTAGAGACCTAGTAGATGAATACTATCATAAATTTGCGAGCTGAATATGGTGTAAAATTGAAGAGTAAATAAAGATTCATATTATAGATGCGACAGGAAAATCACTTGAGGAATCAATGACGAGTTCCCGAATCTACCCTCCTAAAGGTTGATGGTGTCAAGTTGTTTCTTTCCCCCTCTTCATTACTCACTATATTATGTTATTTTCCTTGTTGAATACCCCATCCCATTGGGGGGTTTGGACTTGTTCCTCTATCGTCCTTTAGGTGCTGGACAATGTTTCTCAATGACGATAGGAGGTAAAAGCATGGCATTTTTGCTCCTATCACCAAGGCAACCCCCTTCACTGTGCCAAAATACCTTGCATGTATGACACTAATAAAGAAGTGCCTTAGATTTAAATCTGATCTCCCATTCATCACCATTGGGAATTTTGACCATAATTGTTTATGGCGGTTCCTTATCATCATCAACCTTGACACAAAACCGTGCACATCTTAGTATAGAGCCCTCAACGTGTCAATCGATCACTCAAGGTTCCCCTATTGCAATGGCTATGACTAGAATCTCCCTAGTTGACTAACATTTGCCGAAATCCATCAAAGAAACCCATAACATCGTTGATTTTAGGGTAGTATGTCGTAAATTAACCTATGGGGTCTGTCTCCTCACCCTAATCAGTTGGTCATCAAAGAACCAGGGGCCACTATTGAGAGAAGTGCCCATGCCCTTTTCATTTGGATAGCTACAAAACTATGAGTTCATTCGTCAAAATGAATACCTCTGTATCTCCTAATAGTCTCCAATTATAGACCAATAGTCTTTGCTCACTCTCTCAAAATTGTCACATCCACACCTAGCTTGCTCCATTTCTTAGGAGGAGGTTGCCCTATGATTTTAGTGCTGGTAGCCATCAAGCTAGAGGTAGGAGGATCATCTCTACTTGCTATGTGATCATCCTAACCCAGAGAGGGATTAGAGCCTAGCCAGAGAGAAAACCTCATAATTTTTATTACAAAAATGTGTCACTAAAAATCATGTTCAAATCACATATTATTTAAATGCGTTCGCACATATCCACATCATCCAAAAAATTTCAGAGTGTATAGAAGATTGTATAAACCAAACATGACATAAAACAATGTATTCAAATATTAGTTAGATACATTTTTTATAACTTAGAGTTGTGAACTACATAATTAGTCCTCTGATACAAGAATATGCCCACTCCTGGACGCAACCTAGAATCTCTAATGCGTAAGTATACATGTTAAATAACTATAAAAGAATTTTGTGTAATTATTCATAATATTTATACAAAATTATTATAATTCAAATTAAACCAGAAAGCTACAATCCCAGTCTTTATTACTAGGTGTATATTTTGAATATATTGTGACAGTGTCTAGCTAATGACATACATATACTTCATAACATAGCATCCTCACACCTAGTCATTGTTTTGTACGTGACACAAAAAATTAATAATTGTATGAAATGTTAATAAATTATAATAAATAGAGTTAACATAATATTTTAAGCCTTAAACTATGTTAGCACTCTTCCAAGTCATTGACTTAGATTTTAAATTTATCTGCCCTCTGCCTTCATGGATTGATTCCAAAATGTGCTAATGGTTGTATATTTTTGGTTACTCCAAATTTAATCTGTGTCCCCTTGACGTTTTACCCAATGGGTCAAGATAATACACAATCATGGGCATAAACTTAACATCTTCAAAATCTGATGAAAATGTTCTTGATGATGTAAGACCAATGCAGGTCTATTAAGGAAGGTGGTAGACTCACAAGGTCTTGCAACCAATGGAAACCAATTTCTATCTACCGATGAGGGTAACAACCGATGAATGTGATAAGTTTATTAAGCTGATGCTTGACAAGTTTGTGAACGGGTGAAGTCAATCAATTGATGAAGGTTATGATCGATAAGAATAGGCCATAGATGAGATATCACAAAGTGATCTTTGATGGCCGCAAGACCCGATGATTGTGGACTACTGAGTGAGTTCAACGATGATCTCTAAGAAATGGTCCTGAGCTAGAGGAAACTTACAGTTGATGAGTCATTCAATGATAGCAATCCCAATTACAAGTGATCGATGGATGCAAGTCTAGAAATCTAGTGAAAGAAGACCTTGGCTTTCAATGTTACAGATGACTTTATTCTCCTTGTCCTCATTATCGTCAGTGAGGGAATGTGGATCCCATATTGTTTGTTGTATAAGTTGGGTCACTGGTGAAAAACTGGGTGAGATGATGAGAGTCAACTGGCGGCTAAACTGATTGTTGATGAGGGAGAAAGTTGGAGAGTGGAGATTGACAAGGATGAGCTATGATGATCATTATCTTTGTGAGAGTAAAGTTATGGGTCTCTCTGAGCTCTGATGGGTGGCATCTAGGATTAGGTTTCGATAGGGGTTTGTCCTAGTATCCTCTAGTCCACCTTTATAGGGTCTTTGCTGATCCACTCATGTTATCCCCTTTGAAGGTAGACCAAGGAGGCATGGACCAATGATGTACTTTCCAAGAACCACATCGAATAAATAACCAATACTAATTCAATTATTTCAAAACATAACATTATTGGTAATAGAGTTTGGAAGATAGATTGTATTCTAAGGAGTTACATAAACTTTGCAAAGGGGATATATATTACAATAAGGGAAATATGTAATTGACTATCTAATCCTCTTGGTGTATTTATACTTACTTTCTTTTGATGTATATCTTATGGAAGTCCATTTCTACAATATTTAATAAAAGAAGCTAACTTAAAACACTGAGAAACAAAAATTTAGCAAACATATTTCAACAATGTGTACGTGGGTGTAAATAATATTTTGTGTACATATAGGCCCCGTTTGGTTCACAAGAAAGGATATAAATAGGATGTAGGAAGGAAAGTATAAAAAGTTCATGTAAGGGATGGGAGGTTCTCCATCCCCTCCTATGTTCAGATACAATCAAGGATAAGGATTGTCAACCATCAAAGATATCTAAAACTAGAAGCGTAGGGGATAATTTCACCGAACTGCTATGACTGACGGGTAGAGGAGCATCTGAAGGCTACATTCTCAGTGATGCTATTATTCTGTCCACCTAAAAGTTAATATGTGGATATCCAAAATTATCTTGTGTGTGATTGAAAATAAAGGCAAAAAGGTGCTTTTCGTGCTGCCTATGCAGACTACTTCAACCATTTTATGCGGGGATAGAAGGGAGTATAGTTGTGATAGACATCACAAGAAAATGTGTAGCAGAAGATCTATATTCAGACTTTGTGTGAGGAACCCACTAACAAATTGATGAGAAGGACTGAATGACTTAAGAAGAACTAGGGCGATCCTAATGAAGAAGAGAAGAGGGCATGGAGGAAAAGTATTTGGCTGTAGTTTCTTAAAACAATGATAGGGGAGCGTAGGCAGTCACAGACGGGAACCAGGAGGAGTGAGGTAATTTATGGAGAGATTACTAGAATCGGGGACTATAATCGGAGGAGCAAGGGGTTATGTACCATGCAAATACCTGGGGGTACCCTAGAACATGATAGTCCTAATGGTTTGGGACTCTATTGCTGTCCAAATACAATCCTGATGTGACTATTTCCCAACCAAACATTGTATTTCAAGCTCTGGGGGATTCACCATCCTATCCTACACAATATTCTACAAACCAAATGAGGCCATAGGGTTACCAACGTACATTGCATACCAATCAACTATTGGATTCAATCAAAATTATATTTTTACTTGATTCTCTAACCCGTTGCTGACACCCCATTTTTTCTCATTCAACATAGTGATTAATGTTAATTCTATATATAATGGAGTTTGTTCTACGTTCCACACACTTTATCATTTCCCCAGATTTATTCATTTTCCCACATTTCTGACCTATTTAATCCATTCAATTCACCCACTCTTATCCAATTTGGGACTTTCTGTACAAAAATCTTCTTTTTGAACTAAAAATGTAGTTTGCTCATTATTTTTTAGCCTTTTTCATGACTTTTTAGTTGAATTTTCCTACATAAAATATTTCTCTTATCCCATGGATATTCATTTTCATTTTTCCTGATAAATGCGAGGAATGATGCTGATTTACCTCCCTCTTTTATTATTTTATTCAAAATGTACGAGTTTCCATGTTTTCGTTACAACATTCTTGAAATAACTGAAAAAGAAAAACAAATTATCCATCCTGGGCAACCTGGTTGATCAAAACCATCCACCATGTGCCATGTGGTAGTTTGCCTCAATCCATAGGCCATGCCTCCTAGAAGACCACAGTGATCTACTGCCAATTTTAAAAGGTTATGTCCAAAACCTCAAACCATAATTACATACTATAAATACCCCCATAACCACCATATTTTGGGTCTCTTTTGTACCTCCTATTTCTAGAGGATCAAACTACCTCCCTCTTTTATTTTACATATTATTAGTAATAGGAGGATCCTTCCTATGCCACTGCCTACCTTTAAATGTCATTAGGTTGTGAAAATGGTAATCTGACTGTATTCTTAACTATTACTTTAACTTTTGTTATTGCATATAACTATTCATATGTGCTTAAATTACTTAAGTTATCTATATAAATATCTCTTTCTATATAATATCATAAAATAGATCTTATTTCAATTCATACATTCTTATCATCTTCTGAAAGCTTTACACATTAGCCCTAATCACCGGTGAGGGATCTCTGCTATGGGAGGTCCTGAGGCAATTAGGACACCAATACACCTAAATATTAGACCCTTTAGGAGAATGATGGGAAGGACACATACATCTCTAGACCCAAAGAACATCCGATAAGTAAGACATTGTTTTATTAATTTTTATTTTTATTTGTATTTTTATTAACATGAAACACTACTTTTTCTCAAAACATTATTAAACGGGTCACTCAAGAGAGACATGAACACTAATCCTTCTGAACTCGTAATATTTTTTTTTTCTATTTTATCTATTCAACTCGGATTCCAGATCAACTTTCCATTGTAGACTCCTGATGTTTTATCCTATTTTTCCATATTTTCCATAAAAACATGATGATGATTCCAAATACCTTTTCCTTGTTTTCCATGCTATTACCAAACTAAGTTTTACTACCAACAATATATGTGGAACATATATTATATTTTTTGGGAAGAGCTCAATAGACTGATGACTCTGTTGTGGATAGAACAATCTAGGTTGACTTCCCCTTCTTTCTTGAAGTTTAAGCATTTTCAAGTTTGTTTTCTCTTTCTTTTTCTTTTCTTTTGTTTGTTATCCTATTTTCCATTTTTTTATTTTTATTTTTGACATGTGTGTAGGGCCGCACATCACTACAATCCAAAGGACCTTGGCTCATAGTTCAAATTGATCAGTAGGTCCCTCAATAGTTCAACCTTGTATGTTTTTAGCACAATTTCATCTTTCTTTCTTTTCCTGTTATTCAAAAGTTTTCTAGTTTAGAGTCTTGAGGGCGCTTCTCTATTTAGGGTTTTGAGTATGCTTTCCTTCTGCCCTTCGTTTCCTAAAAAGTGTTAAAAGGATGAATGAAAGATATGGATTTGAAATAAAATCTTCTCTTTCTTCAATAATAGTGTGTTGTCTTGCTGATGTCCCTATGGTTTGTCTTTCATACTTATCTATTATGGGAAACACTAAACATTTGCACTCATATTTTAGACTCCTACAAACCTCTGCATAATGTGAATGGGAGCCAACCTCATGCTGGATCTCTAGATCTGATGCCTAGTGGTAGTAAAGATACCAATGCTACATTAAGCTGGATGTACAATGGCCATGAGACACTCCCCTCTCCTAGCACTCTATAACACCCTCCCTAAGCACACAAATGCACATAGAGGAAGCAATAATGAGTTATCCATAACTCCTGTACTTAAGGGGGCATTACATAAAACTGGCATTCATAACAACACTATAATCAATTATACAAGCTTTATATAATTAACATTCTCATCATTGTTCTTACAAAAAGACATAAATGCTATGACATGGAAAACTCATTTAACATCTTGAGACAAAGTTTCTACTCTAAAATTCCATATATGGAAGCACATAGTTGAATCTAGAAATCTAAGGATCATCTTATAGTTGGCACCCCACCAGATCTTATCCCTCTCTATCTTTGTGCTCCATGTCCCTGGGTGCTACTTCTACTCCTGCTCCTGCTCTCACCTATAAACATCTCATCCTCATCCATTCATTGGAAAAATGGTTATTAGAGTAAGTGGAATGAATATTCTAACATATGCATTATTGAAGTAATAGTGTACTAAAAAATATTCTTAAACATGTTACACATGGATCTAACACTAAACTATGTATAAAATCTGAAGCATAAATATATCTTATTTCTTTAGCTTAGTTCTTGTCTTTCTTACTTATCTTACTCTAAAAACCTATACTCTGGTATCTGGGTATCATGACCTGCACTAAGGTGCTTGGGTCACATAATCTACACTCTGGGCCTGGGTATGTATCTAAATCGGCCTACACTAAGGGTTTGGGCCTCGTGACTTACACAAAAGGTTTGGATCATGTCTCTCTTACATTGTCATGTGCTAGGGTGCCTAGGCCACATGACTTGCACACATGACACGTGTCACGTATTTCTTGAGTTGACCTACACTAGGGCCTGAGTCTAACTTTGTAATTTAGTGTCATCTGATTAAATTTGATCTTATCATGAAATTTAATACATTTTGATCTTATAGTCTTATAATGAACTATTACCTTGAATCTAAATACTTGAATATTAATAGAATCTTATCATGAAATCTAAAGCATACACCTTAGTGGACTTACATCATAAATATTAAAGCATTCTATTCACATATTCCTATCATGACTTAAATCATGAGTCTTAATAAAATGTTATCTTGGAACTTAATCATGACTTTAATCTATCTTATAAACTTCATGTACTTGATTCTGAATCTTAGTCATCTAAGAGATCTTAGTAACATATATTTATTTGATATATCAATCATACGAAAGGACATAACCATGGAAGTATGACAATCTTACTTCATATCTTAACTTAAAATCTTAGAACACTGGATCACATACATTTTGAAAGTATTACTTAACAAACATGTAAGCATATTAACCTTAATAAATATGAACACTCATGGGCATGAACCACTTACCTTAGATGGAGAGAAAAAATGGTTATCCTTGTCTTTTCTAGTTAGGTTTAAATCCTTTAAAAAAATTATGTAGGTCTTCCAAAGCTTACACCTATATAATCAATCTACTAACATATCAACATATACACTCTTAACTCATTTATCCAACTTTCTCTCAATGAAGAAAGACATTATAAAAATATTACTAGGTTCTGAAACCTATTCACATACATTCCTCATCTCACAACATTTCTAATGTGCCATTATTCACCTCATTCTAACAACCAAAATAGATTCTATGAATTTTTGAAGAATGTAACAAATTAACATGTTTCTTTAATCAAGTACCTTACCTTATTTTTCCTTTGAGACAGATTGGGCCTCATCACTGGAGGCCCATTGCTAGCCCAGCAAGAAGGCACCTAGACCCCACCTCTCCTCTTGCTAGAGTAGGCGATATAGGGATTGTGATGCCCTGTTGTGTCGTGAAACAAAGCCGTTCGTAGGGGTGCTCTCCAGTGAAGATTGCTCATGCCTTAGCCACCGGAAGCCACAAGATGAATCAGACATGTCACCCCTTGTGTTTTCACACTCCTATTTGGTCAGAGGTCTCACACAAGGAGATCTCAACCCCACTTTGCAGCCACTGCTTCCTCTATTTCATAGGGCAAGAACAAAGCAAACGCTTGGTATTCCTTGGAGAGCCCAAATTGCTAGTTGTGCACCAAGATTAAATGGGCGTTTCTCATTTGCATACCTGTAGTGCATCAAAACCTGGTGGTCGGTGTTCAAGAACCAAGACACACTGATGGTCGAATCTCAAAATCACTGTCATCAGCCTCTTCTTCCTCATTTCCATATTCTCCTTCTCAGTGTTTTTTTTTCCGGTAAAACCCTAATCGACTTTAGCGTCCCTTCTATTCCAACATGCCATGATTTTATAGCCTCCTCCTCTCTAAATCTCACGAATGAGGCTATATCTGGTTAGGACTGTGATCGAGTCCAGGAAGAACATAGATTTTGAGACTTTCATTATCTTTATGTTATCTGTCATTATTTTTTTTGTTAAACAAACACCCACTGGCTTGTTCTCAAATGAACCAGTAGGTTGGTCATGAAGCAACATTTGGGTCTTTAATATTCTTTATTTTAATGATAAAAAGGACACAAACATTATACATTCTTTATAATTCCTTTTAAATTTTATATAGGCTACCCCCTACGACCACTTGGTCCTAGAATTTGACCAACATATCATACAAGTACTATCTTCTTGTAGAAAAATTCTCAAGACCTAATTCACTACTAAAACTAATGTACAATAGTATTTGTGTTTTCATTTATCCCACATACTATACCGAAAAACTGAATCATCATTCCAACTCTAAAGTTCACCAAAATAATACCACCTCTTATTTATTTCATAAATAACATAATGCCAATCTCAATTCATTACTACATGCATCTGAGAGCCTAATTTAGCAAAACTCCCTAGTGATATAGCATAACTTATCCTCTATTTATCAAATTGTCATTGAAATCCAATAGAATTGTAGTCCTATCCAGTATCTAAAATTCTAAGTTTTCCTATGATTGGTATAGCATGCTATGGTGGTAAATTTCCTAAAATGCAATTGGAATCCAGTATGCATTAAAAGACCCAGACATGCACTGAAACCTATGCAACTTGAACCACTTATCCCGAATCTACCTAGTTAAAGTATTCCTTTTTTTAATAGAAAACTTGGGATGTGGCACACTCACTACTGATTATAGACACCATATCACGAGATGTATTAGGAACAACACCCATGTTCATTGAACCAGGATTACCCCCTAAATGAGTTCCATCTTTTCATTGTGAAGTTAAGGACCAAACCCTCCTATACAGGTCATGCTTGAGTGAGGATGTAAATTGGATCTAAATTCATAGCTGCAAAGGGAGGGTCATCATGCTCTATGTAACTATGTGTTCTAACACCTTCGTGTGCATGTTAAAGTTAACAATCTTTTCAAGATTATCAATCATTTCAAATCAAACAATCCATTTAAGATTAAACAATCTTTCAGAGGTTAAGAAGCTTTTTAGAGCAAACAATCTTTTTAAGATAACAATCTTTTCAAATTAAACAATATTTTTAATATTGACAATCTTTGCAAATCAAACAAAATTAAGAAGATTAAAAATATTTTCAAATCAAAAATCTTTTCCAGGTTAGTAAATACTTTCAAAATCAAACAACCTCTTCAAAAATCAAGAAATCTCTAAAAATAAATGATATTTTAAAGTGTAACCTACTTCGAGACTCCACCGAGCCTGCCTATTCTTCAAATTTAACTAAGATGTCACATTTCAATGCTGATTCTTCCCATCATCATAGTCCTGGAATATGACCTAAAATTATACCATATAACTCCTTTCATGTCCATCACCATGGTCCTAGACTATGACCTAAAACTAGACCAAAAACCCCTTTCACACTCGTATCTATGTGGTCATGGACTATGACCTTAAGCTAAACCACAACCCACTCCTAGTTTCATCATCAATTTGGAGATGCCAATACGAGCCCAAAAGGAAAGATCCCCCACGATGAACCCATCAAATTAGGAGAAGAATAGGCCAATGCTGTCAAGGGGTTCTATTTGGGAGCCCTGCTAGATGAGGAAACTCTAAGGAGGAAAGGGATTGATTGAACAAATTCACTAGCCTAATAGAGGCTACCTTAATTTTGATCAAACACCCTACCCCAACGTTCCCCCTCTTTTGAATATCCCTTTTGAGAGGAGCAGTACACCTCTCTAGCCTCACAAGACAATCCATCATCTTACATTAAACCCCAGTTAATCTACCCGTCCATCACATTGGAAAATGCATCACACATTAAGGCTAAAAGAATTCAAATCCCATCTCGCCCAAGCTAGGTGTAACATCCCATATCTAAGGCCTAAGATAATATGATCCTAAAAGGAATGATTGGACTACCATATTACCAAGGTGCACCTCCTTTTCAGGGATTCCACCACTAAGAACTCCATGGTTAAGCGTTCTTACCCCAAAGTATTACTAGGGTGAGTGACTAGTTGGGAAGTTGATCATGTCTTGCACATGAGGGAGGACAAAGCACGTCGTTAAGGCCAATGGTGGTCTGTGGGTCTAGTCATCATTCATGTCATTACTAGAGCCTTTGGGTAGTGGGCCTAGACTTTACAAATTGTATTAGAGCCATAAACCCTCTAGTAGGTGGGTCCCACATAGGCATGTGGCATGCTAGTCTTGAGTTGTATGGTCCAAGCATGTTGGAAAGGGCTATCCATGGTGATGTAGCCACCTTGCACTGGTAGTCATGATCTGGAGCTAGGTGCACATGGGTCATTCAAGGTCTACACTAAAATGGGAAATGATTATGAGGCCAAATAGTTGAGTCTTGAGGAGGAAGTCAAGAATCTAAGTGGGGGCATTATAATGTCCTAGATTTGAGGCCTTGGATAATATGATATTAAATAGAATGATTGGACTACCCATATCACCAAGGTGCACCTCCTTTTCAGGGAGCCAATCACTAAGAAATCTGTGGTTAAGCATGTTTAGCCTAGAGTAGTACTAGGATGGATGAGAAGTTGATCTCAAAGTGATGACAAAATGCACATTTAAGGCCAATGGTGGTATGTGGGGCCAACAGTCATTCTAGAAACTCTACTAGAGCCTTAGGGGCAGTGGGTCCAGGCATTACAAATGGTATTAGAGCCATAAGCCCTCAGCAGGTGTGGACTACATGGTTGTGTGGCATGCCAGTCTTGAGCTGTGTGGTCTAGGAATGTAAGAAAGGGCTATACATGATGATGTATCCACATGGATCATTCTAGGTCTACACTAAAATGGAGAATGATTATGAGGATTTATAGTTGAGACTTGATGAGGATGGCAAGAGTCTAAGTGGGGGATATTGTAACATCTTGAGATTTGAGGCCTTAGATAATATGGCCTTAAAAGGAATGATTGGACTACCCATATCACCAAGGTGCACATCCTTTTTAGGCAGCCCATCACTAAGAACTTTATGATTAAGCATGCTCACCCTAGAGTAGTACTATGATGGGTGACCAATCATGTAGTTGAACCCATATTGCCTGTGAGTGAGGACAAAGTGCACATATAAGGCCAATGATGGTCTATGGGGCCAGTAGTCATTCCTAAAACTCCACTAGAGCATTTTCTGTGGGCCCATGCTTTACAAATGATATGAGAGCTATAACCCCTCTAGTAGGTGGGGCCCACATGGGCATGTTGCATGCTAGTGTTATACCGTCCAGTTTAGGCACGTCGAAAAGGGCTATCCATGGTGCTGTAGCCACCCTTGAACTGGTTGTGATTGAGAGTTGGGTGCACATGAGTCATTCTAGGTCTACATTGAAATGAGGACTGATTACGAGGCCTTATAGTTGACCCTTGATGAGGACATTAAAAGTCTAAGTGGGGACGATTGTAACATACGAGGACTTGAGGCCTCAAATAATATGATCTTAAAAGGAATGATTGGAATAACCATATCACCAAGGTGAACTTCCTTTTCTGGGAGCCCATCACTAAGAACTTTGTGGTTAATTGTGCTCAACCCAATGTAGTACTAGGGCAAGTAACCAGTCAGGAAGTTGATCTAAACTTGCGTGTGAGTGAGGACAAAGCTTGTAGTTAAATACATTGGTGTTCTATAGAGATATCCGTCATTCCTAAACTCTACTATATCCATTGGGCAATGGGCCCAAGCTTTACACTAGGGGCATGCCTCATCCTTTAAAATACAAATGAAAAGAGAACTAACTACTATAGGAATCCTTCATTCTAGGAGAATAATTAAAGAACATGGAGTATCCTTTTTTGGCATCTCCTAAACCAAAGGGGAAAGTCCTAAGGTTTTTATGTGTGTAGGGAGATGTGTCCTAAAGAACATAATGTTTTCTGGTTTAGGTATTACAAACTACTTTTAAATCTGATTGATATGAATTTGATGAAATCATGGGCAGACCAAGGAGCCCATGATTCACCAAATGCTACAAATGATTGACCCAAATGTCTAAAAGAAAAAGTGTAGATAAAAAATTTGATAGATCGCCAAAGAAAATTCCGGAAGCAACAAGTATGACAAGCCGTTTAGAGGCAAGAAGCCTAAGGAGCCAAAGTGGTGCCTAAACGTTTTGAGGTTTCTCAATCATGCATGCCAAACTAGTAGGAAAATGACACATTTCCCTCCCTCTAGGCATAGATTATGCTTGAGGGTGGCATTATCCATGGTTCTCTATAGGGATATTTTCTTATGCCTAATCGTCAACACCATTCTTTTGGTATGGTATGTGGAAACCCCATCAACATCAATGGTAACCTTTTCATCTAGGTCCTACTAGTGTTCACTACTCAAGAACACTGGGGTAGTCCTATGGATCCATAAGTGACATCACCCATCTTGATCCCTGAGGGAAAAACCAAGGGGACAAAGAAGGAATATAAAGTTTACACCTAAAAATAAGATCCTAGAGATACAAAGAAGGCCAATACCATTGTGAAGGTTCAAGCGAAATACATGAACGTTGAGGACCTACCCCCATCCTACATTCATTATATCCACCGCCACACTCATGGTATAATCCATGCTAGGAGGAATGTATGGATCCCTGCCACTAGTATACACATCACTGTCAATGCCCATCAAGTTTCTGATGATACAATTTAAGGAGTGGGACCCGATAGGGGATCCACTCTCTTACTTGAGGGAATAATAGAAAACCATCCAATTCCAAACATGATAATATTTTTTTCACAAAGGATGATGACTAAAATACAAGTATGTATTATATCATTCACCAAAGAAGAAGTAGTGGAAGATAAAAGGATCTAACTATTGTAAAATCTATGTCTAATATTATTATTCACCATGCATAGAGTATATAAAAGAAAGCTATATAAAATATTCCATATAGGGTAGACCAACTACCTCAATATACCTCCCAATAAAATTTGCTACACATGGATAAGTCTTGGTCAACTTTTATGCACACCTCCTTGCTCTCTACGTAAGGAATTAGAAGCATACCCCATAAGAGAATAGAAAGTGGATGCTATCAACATAAACTTATGATATGTGCATATCAATATAGACTAAGAAACTATATGACAAAAAGGACAACAAATATAACAAGACTTCTTAAACAAGAGAAAAGTACTACCCAAGTGGCTATGAAAAGAAATCATTTCAATAAGATGAAAATAAATTGATGTACTTGCCATGAATAAAAATAAAGTATGCCTCAAGAGCATACATAGAGCAATTAGGGCACATGACCCATCAACGATATATGAATAAGCATGATGGAGGTGAGATAAGCATAATACTAGTGAAATATAATAAAACAATGGCGGTTAGAGCACATAATTCTAAAATCCGATAGAGGGTGGCGCATGACCAAACAACCAAATATATAAAGGTGGACATATAACTTTAGTATGGAGTACATGACCTCCATCCCAAAAACATAAACGTCACATAATCCAAAAACTAAAGAATATTATAAAACCATAGTTATACTAAATCAACACGCACACAATGTAGAGGCAAGTACAATTTAGTCATGGTATTTCTTATTTAAGATTGTCCAGCAAGAGGTGGGCATAGGATCATAAATGTCCATCATTAAAGAATTAGGGTTTCAGTTACATATAGCACAATATAGTCAAATCCACCAATTAGGGTTCAACTGAAATAGAATGAACAAGATCACAAATTTTTGAAGACAAAGCGCAATATTACCCGACTAGTGTTAATATATAACTGATTTCAATATATGAGACTCAAAAGAATCCAAATAGATCTCAAAGGATAAATTTCACATATACCTTTCAATTAGGTCGAGAGAGAGAGAAAATAGTCAAAATTTCTCAACATAGACTCAAAATGGATGCAACATACATCAAGGGAGAGTTTAAGTGCTCAATATAAAATTTTGGATATGCTACATACCCCGAACTTGAGTATGAACGATCATGGCTAAAATCCTAGTTCCACATCTGGCAGTTTCACCTAACAATACATGAAGTATATAAATTGTTAAGTAGGTGTATATTGTGAACCCTAAAATATAATATTTTTATCAGAGTTGATTTAGCTGACAAAAACTACACCATTAGGGTCTTATTTTTCTAGTTCTATATATATGTTTCTATATTTCTGACTTACCAATAAATTACTATAGTTTTTCTAAGATTACCCAAATTATTGATTCATTTAAAACAAAGCAAAGGGCAAGCGGTGTGGCCCCACATGTAGGTGGCCCAATATATTCCCACCAAGGTGATAATGAACTGGATGAGACCATGAGCGGGGCACCCTCCCAACCCGAGGTGAAAGGACCATTTTTCCCCTAGAAAAAGGACCATGTTGCCACTGGAGAAAAAATGAAACAAAATAGAAAACTGAGGGCTAGAATGTGAACTTGCAAGCTATCTTATTCTTCATCTAACCAATACATCCCACAAATACTAAACCTACAACAAAGCTCAACAATGGTAATTGAAATCTAATCCAACAATAGTACATCCACCAAAGATCACCATTGGATTTGCCATGCCCTACCAGTCTCATCGAGACTAAGGGTTGACCACAGGGTGAACTAGGTCCCATTCCCTGGCCTCCGCCATGGAAGGCTTGAAGAGGTGAACTAAGGAACACCAAAGTGACCCATGATAACAATGCTAATCCATGTCAAGAGTTCAAAACAACAATGTGAAGGCAACAAAGAAGAAAGAGATAAGGATCACATAAATTCCCAATTGTAGTAGCACATTGATTACATGCATGAAGAAGGAACAAAAAGGGAAACACATAAAGTCCTAAAATTAGACCAAAAAAGTCTATTAGAGCTTCTCAGGGTGTTTTCAGTGAGCTATAGAGATCCAACCAATCACCAGAAAACCTCAAGTGGCTGCCAAACTGATGACTTGGGTCTCAGAGAAGACAAAGGAGGGGGAAAAGGTTTAGGGCATTTGATGACCAAATTACTTCTCGGGTTGTCCCTATACAGTTTATAGGGATCATGTGAGGCTTACTTATAGGTTAACAGTCTTGGAAGATATGGAAATCTCAATGGAATCAGGATTTAGAGGAGTATAGGAACCCCTAGTTGACTAGGATGTTGGAAAACCCAATCTCGGTCACATTACTCGACAATGGGAGTAGAATACATAGACAAAGAGAGTTGGGGGTGAGCAAGATAAGAGAGATATCGTGGGAGGAGGAGAAGGATCAGAATATGAGGAGCCCAGTATGTGGAAGACTATAGGTATACGGATGGTTGTATGTCGTTGGATGTGTATCTGACAGGTCATAAGGAGCCTGAGAAAACCCACTCAGAACTAGCATGACATGCAAGTGAGATGAACTTAGGAAAGTCGATACATTAGTCAAATGATTGCAAAACAACAATTTAAATCTAGCTAACTAAAGTCCTTTTATAATAAAGAATTCATATTCTAGATAATTATCTTCCTTAAACAAATTGGGATAACAAATCTTATTCAATTAAGTTGAAACTTTACACCTAGACTAATTAGGACCCAAGAACCCAATTTTGGATTTACATTTAGATTTTAAGATTATCTTGTATGAGTTTTAGTATACTATTGTTATCTCAATATTTATTATTATATACCAACATTATCCTCAATATTTAGGATTTAGGGTCCTATTATCATTATTTCACTAAAAACCAAGTTTCATGATATTATCTTGCATAAGATTTGTCAATTAATTAATTATGCCCCTTAATTCACATTCAATCAATATACTAATTATATATACATAAACACATCTAAGGTCCAATTATTTATCCTTTATGTATATTAAGTACCTTAAATACACTACATGTGTGTTAATAAGGAAATTAAGCATATGTGACATATTTCATAAGCTTAATTGCATGTTGGTACATATTTAGGTTATTCACTTAATATGAGTGTGTCATGATATGTGATATGATTATAGAACTTAAAGTCACTTAATGTATTTATATATGCTTTCAAGCCTATACATGTTAGGTTTATTTTTTATTTGTGCATGTTACATGCATTAACTATATTCATTAGGGTGACAAACAACTGTATTAGGGCATAGTTCTAACCTTGTTTGGTAAATTCTAAAGATCCAAGAATACTATCATCCTAATCAAGGAATTAGGGTTTATCTAGTCAGGATAGCTGAAATTCACTATGCTACACAATCAATGTTTTCCCTCTAGGAAGTTGCAATTCTCAAACATGCCATCGCGGACCCCCTCTTGCTCGAGATTTTACAAAAAATCAAGCATCTAGAAGGGAAGAAGGATAGTGGGAAGACTTTTAGTGACTTCTATTATTTCTCGGATGCAAAGTTACCAAAAAACTTCAACATGCCTAAGTTCCATGATTACTTCAAGAATGGAAATATGATGACTTATAGCAAAACATACTGTTTGCACATGATGGAGGTTCAAGCTGATTAAAAGGTGCTGATCCGCTGCTTCACATGGACCCTGACAAGTCATCCATAACAAATGAAAAAAGAAAGATATGGAAACTGTCACCACTTGAGACAAGATGGATGAAAGGTTTATTAACCTAATGCTTGGAATGTGGACCAAGTCCCAATCAAGGAATATCTAGACCCACTACAATAGAAGGAGGAAGAAAGATGCTTACAATTTTTTGGACAATGGAGAGAGTTAGCCATTGGCTCCTCATCCAAAATTTAAGCCTACAGATAAAGAAGCCCTAGTCATTGTGATCGGAGTAGAAACACCGACCCTAAAATCCCTGTTATCCTTACAAAGGTACAACATGTTCCCATAACTAATCCAACTAGGGATCTGGATTGAGAATTCCATAAAAGAGGGATGTTTCAAAACATAGGCCTTACCTTTCAGCCTCAATACACCACCACCACAACAATCATAAATCCAAGTGGATATATACCAAAGAAACATACCTGATGGTGGTAGCAATACTTATTCTAGCCAGCAACAACAAGTGACAATAGCCAACTATGCAAATATCTCCCATTCAAGCTCAACTATTACAAGCTAACACTGTCATGGTTCCATAAAAACAACAAGATCAGACAACGCCACCCAACTACCAACCTAAGTACATGCCTCCATGGTGTTCATGGTAGCCAAGAAGCTTCTATGGGTACCCACCATCATTGTTTCAACTACATGTGCAACAAGCAGGGACGAGAAACCCTCATGCAACAAGTAACTCACCAATTCAAGCAGAACCAACATACCTAGATCCTACATCAGAAGATCCATCCAGTTTGACAAGGAATTTCACTCCACCTATATATTCCCTTAGATCCATCCTTCTAGACATTGAGCATATCCTGAAGTTTTCTGCAAATAAGGAACCAACAAATACCTTGCTAAAGAATTACAATGCCAATGGCTTTTGCGACTTTCTTCAGTCCAAGGGGCACAAGATAAATTCATGCCATACACTCAAGAATGCCCTATAAGACTTGACCAAATATGGAAAAATCAATATATTTTCACAAGAGGGGATGCCATCATATTCTAATGCTATAACTATCATGTCATCACACAATATCTGATGTATGGGCTCCTCCTTCCTTGGATCAAGTCATCAAGAATTGGTCCTGAAGTACATGGATCATTGCCGCTCTCTAAAAGAGGAAGCTCAGTGATTCCAATAAATGCTAATAAGCCACTTAACATACCAGGACATCTCCATGGACAAAGAGGGTAGACAACATGGGTTCCTAAAGTGTCTGTCCTAAAAAAATCTGACTAGAATTCAATTCCTCGCCCCACAATGGTGGTGTAATCTGAAGTGCCCAACTAGCAATGACACCAAGGATGACCCATGATACCGTCCCTATAGAGTCCCCTTCACCTCTTTATAAGGGAAAAGAGAAGGTAAGAAATATTTAGGAGTCCCTACCAACACACCATAAGAGGAGACATGTAATGTCTCCAA
This sequence comes from Alisma plantago-aquatica, assembly GCA_963693085.1. Taxonomy (NCBI): domain Eukaryota; kingdom Viridiplantae; phylum Streptophyta; class Magnoliopsida; order Alismatales; family Alismataceae; genus Alisma; species Alisma plantago-aquatica. Next base: position 234,499,087 of record OY856409.1, on the reverse strand, counting down.
TCCTACAATCAACACCAAGAAAGTGCCACAAACTCCTGAGCTTTGCAAGGAAATCAATCCTAAGACCTGAACATAATTTAGTTTGTAGAAGATCCTGAAGAAGAGGTATCCTTGGTTGAGGTGATGCAAAGTTCTTCTTCACATCGAGAAGCAATTATGAAGAGACTTGAAGGGGCTTACATTTCCACAGATGTAAGACTGGAAGCACTTGCTGCCACCAATCACAACCCCACACCTAATCTCATTTTCTAGAAGATGAGATACCCACAAGAGGGAGTCACAACATGCCTACACTGATAATTACCATCTATAAGGGGATAAAGATCCCTTCTTGCTTTGCTGAAAATGGAGCATGCCTCAATGTGTGCCCTCTCAAGACACTCATTATCCCGGGAAAGGAACCTTTCAATCTATAGACAAAAATGAAGAAAACAACCTCCTTTGATGAAGTAATTAAAGACACCCTAGGGGAGATCACTCAAGGTACAAATTGGACCATAAGCTTTTGCAATATTGTTCATGGTCATGGAGCAGAGTCCCTCCTTCAACCTCCTCTTATGAAGGTAGTGGATTCATCACAACATGGTCATTCCTTCATCACTATGTTAGAAGTTAACCTATTAGCTAGGACATGCAATCGTCATAGTCTAGGCTGATAGACCAGACAACATAGCTTCAATTGAAGAAGATGATCCCCAATTTTGCTTCAATGTGTTACATATCACATATATAAGCTACGTTCCACTGTGAATAAGATAGTCTTTTATCTCATGTATGACCCTACATTGTTCACCCAATGGTTGATGTGAATAAGAAGGTCTTTCCATATATGACCCATCCTATGGATGACCTCAAATCACCAAGTGATGAAGTATTGGAAGCCCATAATGCTGTGGCAAAGTACAAGAGACTTGACTAGGAGAGGCTATCTCCATTGTCTACTACTGACTCAAGATCTTAGAAGAGAATCTAGGTGCATTCATCTAGATGAATATCACCGACTCACATTATTTTATTGTTGAGACCTCAACCCCAAGCGTAAAGTACCCATCCATACTTCCCATGCACCATAGTTGTAACCAAAGGAGATGCCAAAGTCACCAAGGATATCATCCCCATGACAATACCCTCCTCATGCAAGAGGTTGACAATGACAACCAAGAGGACTATCACATGATTTCCGTCAACAAAGGAAAGATCTCCCTCATCACTGAAGATAGATGAGGCATCCAGACCTCCCAGAACAACTAATAGTCTGAAGCCAAGATCATCCCTCCAAATGGGGAAGCAATCAAGCTCATGCCTACTCTCGTAGTCAACCAGTTGTTCCTAGAGAACCCCAACGCAAAAGAAATTAATGAACATTAACACAATGATCACATTAGCGATATGAAATCACCAACCCACAACTAAAGAAACAAAAACAATGTATGATACAACCAACTATGATCCTCTCTAATTCTTCCCCTGTTGGCCAAGCCAATATGACCCCAAGACTACATGTCACATAGACATGGAGGAGGACTATGGTATTTCATGAGACAACTACAATAAAACCTACAACATGATTAAGGATGGGGGTCAACACTATATTTAACACAAAATCTATAGATGACATGAAATCCCTCATCCTCACTGTATAGAATATTGATGAAATCTAGAACTGTTGTGTGAACATCTGCAAGATCTTGAGGACAAGATCGCCTCCCACACCCATGAAAACTGATGCATGCCATTGTGGCATTAATTTTGGATAATGTTGCAGTCTTGATTTCATTGATTTTCTTTATTAATCGACTGACATGCAATAAAATAACTTCTATCACAAATAAATTGTAAGTTGATCTTATCAATATTATTTTATTGAATTCTTATAATATTTTCCTCAATTTTTAGGAATGAATGAATATAAGAAGAGATGAAGGTAGGAGGCAATTCAGTTTCCCGCAATGCTGACTTAAATGCATACCTTGCACCAAAATTGGCATAACTCTCACATACTAAGACATAATTTAATGTTCAAATATGATTTGGAAAGGGAATTCAAAGGCCTACATGAAAATAATATTTTTGGGCGCACTTTAAATTCTCTAGAGAACGAAAATTCGCTCGAAATTGTTGCTGTGAGAATCTGCATTAAAGAAAGACAATCAAAAGTTTGTTGACTAGATCTGAAAATTCAAAAGGATGGCTCCCTCTCTTTTTTCCCCCTCTTTTTTTTAGATAGCCTACCCCTCCTTCTCCTATAAAAGGAGGGGCACTTCCTCCTCTCTGGGCATCTCGGGTTTTCTTGTATTAGAGCGCTGAAGGAATTATTCTTGTAATCATCTTCTTATTCGACAATAAAGTAGATCTCAGTTCAAGCATAGCTCTTTCATACTTGTTCTTGTCTTTTCTTTCCGCCTTAGTTTTAATCTTCTTTTCTCCGTTCTTTAATTCTGGAGCAAAGAACAAAGAACTAAGCCATTTTATTGTATCTAGCAAAGGATTGACTCCTAATTTTGAGCTAGACTATGGCTTCAGTGCTTTCTTCCTCCGTCTCCCCCTTCTCCATGTGTGAGTAGTCTTTTATCGGTGCAAGGGGAATAACCCCTTAGCCATGGTTTTAACGACTTCTTCTTAAACGATTAGATGGTAATCAATTTTAATTGAATAGTTGATCTTCAGATCGCATGTTAATCCGGATGGATATGACCATGGAAATCCGGATTTAGAACAATAAAATCGATTACATAGACGTTTTGATATGACCGTGGATTTTTGTCTTTTAGGATGATAAACTAGGAAGCATGAGCACCAGGACCAATGGGCTCATGTGGAGTTTCTCTCTTGTGAGTTTTTAAATTCGCAAACCTTCATCGAATCGTCATTTAAGATTTAGTTGTTATCACCTAGGCTAAGGTGGTGAAAACCCCTACGAGCCTCGATTTTCCATCTCTTGATTTCAATCACCAACTATCTTGCTTGCCTTTTCTTTCTTTAATTCTTAGTCTTTTCAATTCATATAGTTCTTTTTGTGATAACAATAGTCTAAATTTTCCTTTGTGCATTTTCTTTATTCTTGTTAGTGCATTTGCAATTCTTAGTGTAATCACCAACCCCCAAACCCGACTTTTACTTTCTGTTCTAAAAATACAAAAAAATAACAAAATAATTCTTCAAAAATAATTGGGATAAAAGAAACAATCTCTAAAGTTGTCCTGTGGGATCGACCCTTCTATACTACCCTTAAAACTGGAAGTAAAAAAAGTTTAAACTCGAGGATTAACCATCTTAGTGATTGATAGTGCTAAGCGACGATTATCAATTTGGCGCCGTTGCCAGGGACAACGGATTGTTTTTTTCGAACCCCAAAAACAATTTTGAAATTTTTTTTTTCCTTTTTTCATACCTTCCGAGTAACATTCCGGAAGTGTACTCCTCTTTCTGCCGAGTTTCCATTCCGGCAGTCCATTTTTCTACACACGATTAACTGCTTTATTTGTGCATGCGACGCCCGAACGACGATTTTCAACCGTTTGATCCGGAAATAGAAAGGACATTTCATCGTCTAAACCGTCAAAATCTAGCAACAATGAATGAAGATGAGGTCTCCCGTAGAATCGACCAAGCTCTCGTAGCTCAAAGAGAGCTCATCCAAGCCGAACAAGTGGAAAGAGAAGCCGCTTTGCGAGCAGCCTTTAGGGCTGAACAAGAAACCATATAAGCCGATAGGAGGGAAACCGAAAGGCAAAAACAATTAAAAGACTTTTCTATTCCCAAAACGGCCTATGCACAACATCCTGTTATACCCCCTGATATCATGGCTCCACAATTCGAAATCCGAACACAATGGATCACTATGCTGCAAACCCACCCCTTCTCTGGCAACAATGGGGAAAGTTGTCAAGACCACCTTCAAAAGTTCATTGACCTTTGCTCTTTGAACAAAATCCCAGGTGTCTCTGAAGATGCCATCCGCCTTAGGTTGTTTTAGTATTCCCTCTCCGGCCAAGCCAGTAGTTGGTAGAACACCATGGAGAGTGAAGAACATGTCACAACTTGGGAAGTTCTACAAAATAAGTTCCTTGAAAAATTCTACCCCCCGTCTCTCACCTATGAACTTAGGGGTCAAATAACTCACTTTTCTATGTCCCCAGGAGAGTCTTTAGGTGAAGGCTGGAAAAGATTCAAGGATTTACTTAGGAAGTGCCCCCACCATGATATATCTCAAGCCCAACTCATAGAGATTTTCTATCGTGGTGTTGATGATGATACCAATTTTTTTTCTTGATTCCTCATATGGAGGAAATTTCATGCATCAAAGTTTAACTAGCGCATGGGAGGTAGTTAAATGGGCTTCCGAAACAAGGGCTAGAAGAGGGATTGGAGGAATCCTTAAGGTAGCCAAGGCATAAGTTAATAATGATATCCAAAGCATAGCGGAAAGCCTAAAATTAATCGCCTTAAAACAAGATCGGTTAGAGTCATCCTTAGTCACCCTTAGGGAGTCACCCCAACAACTAAAAGCCATGGATTCCCTTTATGGTATTTGCCAAGGATACGACCATACCACCCTCCACTGTCAATACCTCTACAACATGCCCACGCAACCTAAAGTAGGTCAACAACCAGAAGACCTTAATTCGATTCATACAATACCAGGCCAAGGTTACTACAATCCCAACCAACCTAGAAATCACCCTGGTTTTCAGTATGGGAACCCCTCAGGTGCCGAGAACTCTACCCAACTTCAACAAAGGCCTCCCTACCCTCACAGTCACAATCGACCACCACCTGGATTCCCATACAACAATCAAAGAAACTTTGGAAATCACCAAAATCGACAACCCTACCAACAATTCCAAAACCTAAACCTTCCATCCCAAAACCCAAACCAACCTCAACCTCCCCAACCACCTCAAAATGCCGTCCCTCCTCCTCCCCCTAGTCATCCCAACTGGGCAAGCATAGAACAAACCCTCGTGGCCATTCAAGCCCATCAAAAGGCAACTGACGCACAGTTAGCCCAACAAAAACCTCCTGCTGGGACTTTTGCAGGACAGCCTAAAAACAACCCCAAACATCCTGAACAACTCAAGGTAGTCTCTACTCATTCGGGAAAACTGCACACCCCTTCCCCTTCAGAAGAATCTTCAGACCCACCCCTAGAATTCGAGGATGAGGACATGGTAGTTGTCGAACCCGAAGTCACACCCAAACCATCCATCCCCGAAACCCCTCAAGTGGAAGATGAAGAACCAATTTACAAACCCCGCCCTCCCTATCAAGACCGCCTCAAACAAACAAGACTTGATGCCCGCTTCATGAAGTTTAGGGAAGTTATGAAAAAAATACATGTCGACATTCCCTTCCTTGATGCCTTGGCAGACATGCCCGCCTGGTCCAAGTACATGAAATCCCTCTTGACTAGGAAGTATGTTACTAAAGAATACGAGACTGTTAAACTTGCTAGGACTACCTCTGACATTATCCTAACTAAGATGCCTAAAAAACAGAAGGATCCAGGTTCTTTTGGAATAGGATGCTACTTAGGTGACAATGCTTGTAGGAAAGGCCTAGCAGATTTAGGAGCTAGTATATCCATCATGCCATATAGTCTTTGCAAAAGGTTGGGATTCAATGATATGTTACCCACAACCATGACCATCCAACTGGCGGACTCATCCACAACCAAGCCCATGGGAATCATAGAAGACATTCCGGTTAAAGTTGGAACTGATGCTTACGTCCCTTGTGATTTTGTGATCATGGATATCAAGGAAGATTTACGCTATCCCCTCATTTTTGGACGTCCCTTCTTAGCCACTGCTCGTGCCTTAATTGATGTTGAGGCTGGTACCATTGTGTTAAGATTAGGGAAGCAAAACCTAGAGTTTAGGGTGTTTGAAAGTATGAAGGGACCTAGCCTTGAGGAAGAAGTCTACCTCCTTGATTGCATTGATGAATTAAACCAATTAAGGCAAGAATGGGAATTAGTTGATGACCCCCTATGCACTGCTCTCACCATCCCCGCCGAATGTGATTTTGATAATGAACCATCAAACCAACTTAAGATTCACCCTGACAACTTTGAGGAAATCCCAAGCGCTGAGATTGAAGACCTTAAGATGATTTCTACCATAGAAGAACAACCTGAACCACCTAAGGCCCCAGAAATGAAGGCTCTTCCCATAGGTCTGAAATATGTGTTTTTGGATGAACAACAATTATGCCCTGTTATTATCAATTCTGACCTTACCATTGAACAGGAAACCATGCTTATGGGAGAACTTAGGAAAAGGAGAACAACCTTAGGGTACAAAATGACGGACTTGGTTGGGATAGATCAATCCATTTGCATCCACAAAATCCCAATGATTGAACACAGTAAACCTTCCCGAGACCCACAAAGGAAACTCAACCCAAACATGAAGGAAGTTGTCCGTCTTGAAGTGATTAAACTTTTGACTGCAGGAATCATCTACCCCATCTCTGACTCTCCTTGGGTCAGCCCGGTCCAGGTCGTCCCCAAAAAGGGTGGGACCACAGTCGTTTGGAATGAGAAGAATGAGCTTATCCCCACCCGTACAGTCACAGGGTGGAGGATGTGCATTGACTACAGGAAACTCAACAAAGAAACTAGGAAAGACCACTTCCCTCTTCCCTTCCTTGATCAAGTTCTTGAACGTTTAGCTCATCAACAATACTTTTGTTATTTAGATGGATACTCGGGTTTTTACCAGATCCCCATTCATCTAGAAGACCAAGAGAATACCACCTTCATATGCCCTTTTGGCACATACACTTTTAGACAAATGCCCTTTGGCTTGTGCAATGCACCAGCCACTTTTCAAAGATGTATGTCTGCCATTTTTTCAGGGTTAACTAAGACTGTCATGGAGGTGTTCATGGACGATTTCTCTGTCTATGGAGATAGTTTCACTTCTTGCCTTGGGAACCTCTCCCTTGTTCTTGACAGATGCATCAAGTCACATTTAGTCCTTAATTGGGAAAAATGTCACTTCATGGTCAAAGAGGGTATTGTTCTGGGCCATAAGGTGAGCAACCAAGGCATTGAAGTTGACCAAGCTAAGATTGAGGTCATCACCGATCTTCCCCCTCCCACCTCAGTCAAATACATCCGAGCCTTCTTAGGACATGCCGGTTTTTATCGGCGATTCATCCGTGACTTTTCCAAAATTACAAAACCTCTCATCAATCTTCTTCAAAAGGAGGTGCCTTTCCATTTTGATACGGCATGCATGGAGAGCTTCTTATGTTTGAAAAAGGCTCTCACCACCACCCCCATCATCCGTGCTCCTGACTGGGCCTTACCCTTTGAAATCATGTGCGATGCTAGTGATTTTGCTGTAGGTGCCATTTTAGGACAAAGAATTGACAAAAAACACCATGTCATTTACTATGAATCCAAGACCTTAGATGAAGCTCAGTGAAATTACACCGTCACTGAAAAAGAAATGCTAGCCATTGTCTATGCTTTCGATAAATTTCACTCATATCTTGTTGGTTCTAAGGTTGTTGTTTATACTGATCATGCAGCTATTCGTTACCTCATGACCAAAAAAGATGCCAAGCCTAGACCCATAAGATGGATTTTGTTATTACAGGAATTTGATCTAGAAATCCTAGACAAAAAGGGATCTGAAAATGTCGTGGCTGACCACCTCAGTCGACTTAGCTACAGCCCCATTGATGAACATCCCATAAATGAATCCTTACCCGATGACCAATTGCTCAAAGTTGACTCCCAATTTCCATGGTTTGCTGATTTTGTAAACTATTTAGCTGCAAGTGTATTGCATCCCGAGTATACGGGACACTCTAAAGCTAAATTTTTACATGATGTCAAAAATTACTATTGGGATGAACCTTATTTGTTTCGACTTTGTGCCGATGGTTTATATCGTCGTTGTGTTTCCAATGAAGAGAGCATCACCATTTTGGAACAATGTCACTCTGGCCCCTATGGTGGTCACATGAGTTCCCAAAAAATGGCTAGGAAAGTCCTACAATGCGGATTCTTTTGGCCCACCATCTTCAAAGACTCGTATGATTATGTGCTTTCATGTGACCAATGTCAAAGAATGGGCAATATCTCTAAGCGTGACCAAATTCCTCTCACCTCTTGGCAAGAATTAGAGATTTTTGATGTCTGGGGAATCGACTATATGGGCCCATTTCCTTCTTCTTATGGGTTTACTTACATTTTAGTCGCAGTCGATTACGTGTCAAAGTGGGTTGAAGCCATACCTACTAAAACTTGTGACTCTAAACCCGTTAAGAAACTTTTTAAAGATGTCATTTTTCCTAGATTCGGAGTCCCTCGCACCGTCATTTCTGACGGGGGATCCCATTTTTTGGAAAAAAATTTTGAGGCTCTTTTAAAAAAATACGGGGTCTATCACAAAGTCGCCACTCCTTACCATCCTCAGACCAGTGGGCAGGTAGAAGTATCCAACAGACAAATAAAATCCATTTTAGAAAAGACTGTTGGACGAACTAGGAAAGATTGGGCGTTAAAAGTCAATGACGCCCTGTGGGCATATCGCACTGCCTACAAAACACTCATTGGCACCACCCCTTTCATACTGATCTACGGTAAGTCATGTCACTTACCAATAGAACTAGAGCACAAAGCAAGCTGGGCCATAAAAAGTTTGAATTTTGACCTTTCCATGGCTGGAGAGAAACATTTTCTCCAAATGAATGAACTTAGGATGAGTGCCTATGAAAACGCAAGAATCTACAAGGACCGAACTAAAATGTGGCATGATGGTCACATCAAGCGCAAAGACATTAGAGAAGGGGATCAAGTCCTAGTTTTTAATTCTAGATTATGACTTTTCCCTGGGAAACTCAAGTCACGATGGTACGACCCTTACATTGTCAAGTGTGCTTATCCACATGGTGCTTTTCTTCTTTGGGATAAAGTTCTGGGCGAGTTTAAAGTCAATGGGCACCGTCTCAAAAGATATATCACTACTGAAGATGTTCTCACTTCTAACTCAACTAAGTTTCCACCTTTGCAGGATCTGAACCTCAGCGACCCTTCACCTCCACCGCAGTGATTCTTCCCTCCATCTCGCTCTTAGAGTTTGCTCGGGGTCGAGCAAAAATTCTAAGTCTGGGGTGGGGGTGGGTGGTACGTAATCCACCCTTTATCTTCCCTTTTCAACATTTCTTTCTGCATTTTATTTGTTTGTTTTGTTTACTTTCAAACATAAGGCCTTTATCTAGTCGGCCGAATGTTGTACTTTATCTCCAAAAATCAATTGCATTATCAATTTTATTTCAAAAAACTTTGCAATATCAAGTTCCTTATGATCACGATAGCAATTCTTGGAAACGGTGGCAAGCCTTAGAGTATCAAATAGAATCAAATGCAGATTTTCTTAATTTTAGCATTAGATTAACTTATTTGTTTTTACTCTTATATAATGTAGGTATATGTTTCTTCTATCTTATGCAACGACATTTAAAAAAAAAGGTTTTTTGTTGCACGGGAAAAATAAATCGCATGCCAAACCCTAAGTCCGGGGTGGCATACCCTTCTTCCATACCCCAAAAAGGGACGTACCATCAAAAGATGCCAAAAAAAGAGCACACAAAAAAAAATTGTGGTCAATGTAATCACAAGTCCATGAAAAATTATATCCCAACTCGAATAGAGGAGGGATTTTTTTCGTCACACCTCAAATTCTCTATCCCCGTGCAACAATCAACTCCTCAAAAAAAAATGAATGTCGAAGCGCAAGTTAGATCGAAACTGTCTTTACAAAGTATAAGTTCAAAAACTTTAAGTTATGAAAAATGTTTTCTTGAGAAACATAGTGCTTGCAATTTGTGGTTCTAGGAGATGGGTCGCTTGGCCATGAAAAGGATAGAAGAACTGCTAATCTAGGGAGGATGAACTTGTTATTTCAAAATTTTTTTGAATCATTTTGATTTTTTCAATTGCTTGAGGACAAGCACAACTTTAAGTCCGCAGTATTTTGATGCATGCCATTGTGGCATTAATTTTGGATAATGTTGCAGTCTTGATTTCATAGATTTTCTTTATTAATCGACTGACATGCAATAAAATAACTTCTATCACAAATAAATTGTAAGTTGATCTTATCAATATTATTTTATTGAATTCTTATAATATTTTCCTCAATTTTTAGGAATGAATGAATATAAGAAGAGATGAAGGTAGGAGGCAATTCAGTTTCCCGCAATGCTGACTTAAATGCATACCTTGCACCAAAATTGGCATAACTCTCACATCCTAAGGCAGAATTTAATGTTCAAATATGATTTGGAAAGGGAATTCAAAGGCCTACAGGAAAATAATATTTTCGGGCGCACTTTAAATTCTCTGGAGAACGAAAATTCGCTCGAATTTTCTGCTGCGAGAATCTGCATTAAAGAAAGACAATCAAAAGTTTGTTGACTAGATCTGAAAATTCAAAAGGATGGCTCCCTCTCTTTTTTCCCCCTCTTTTTTTGGATAGCCTACCCCTCCTTCTCCTATAAAAGGAGGGACACTTCCTCCTCTCTGGGCATCTCAGGTTTTCTTGTATTAGAGCGCTGAAGGAATTGTTCTTGTAATCATCTTCTTATTCGGCAATAAAGTAGATCTCAGTTCAAGCATAGCTCTTTCATACTTGTTCTTGTCTTTTCTTTCCACCTTAGTTTTAATCTTCTTTTCTCCGTTCTTTAATTCTGGAGCAAGAAACAAAGAACTAAGCCATTTTATTATATCTAGCAAAGGATTGACTCCTAATTTTGGGCTAGACTATGGCTTCAGTGCTTTCTTCCTCCGTCTCCCCCTTCTCCATGTGTGAGTAGTCTTTTATCGGGGCAAGGGAAATAACCCCTTAGCCATGGTTTTAACGACTTCTTCTTAAACGATTAGATGGTAATCGATTTTAATTGAATAGTTGATCTTCAGATCGCATGTTAATCCGGATGGATATGACCATGTAAATCCGGATTTAGAACAATAAAATCGATTACATAGACGTTTTGATATGACCGTGGATTTTCGTCTTTTAGGATGATAAACTAGGAAGCATGAGCACCAGGACCAATGGGCTCATGTGGAGTTTCTCTCTTGTGAGTTTTTAAATTCGCAAACCTTCATCGAATCGTCGTTTAAGATTTAGTTGTTATCACCTAGGCTAAGGTGGTGAAAACCCCTACGAGCCTCGATTTTTCATCTCTTGATTTCAATCACCAACTATCTTGCTTGCCTTTGCTTTCTTTAATTCTTAGTCTTTTCAATTCATATAGTTCTTTTTGTGCTAACAATAGTCTAAAATTTCCTTTGTGCATTTTCTTTATTCTTGTTAGTGCATTTGCAATTCTTAGTGTAATCACCAACCCCCAAACCCGACTTTTACTTTCTATTCTAAAAATACAAAAAAATAACAAAATAATTCTTCAAAAATAATTGGGATAAAAGAAACAATCTCTAAAGTTGTCCTATGGGATCGACCCTTCTATACTACCCTTAAAACCGGAAGTAAAAAAAGTTTAAACTCTAGGATTAACCATCTTAGTGATTGATAGTGCTAAGCGACGATTATAAAAAACCCCATTAGGTGAATGATACTTTGATGTGGTAGAGAATCTAGAGAGACTGTTTAGTCATTAAATACTGCACCCCTGTTATACCCCACAAAATCCTAAAAATTTGCAAAATCCAAAAAATCCCAAAATATTAGAAAACTTAGAGAACCCAAAAATGGTTGAAGATGAACTATCTTTCCATGACTTTTCTAGTTACTTCAATAAAGTAGCACAAATATAAAATGATGAAGACACTAAGTTCGAAGATTTCCCCATCCCAGATTACATGACATATGAACACCATCCTTTTAATATCGATAATGAGACAAGATGATAAATCTTAGCTTAGGCCCCAAGAAACATAAAGTCAAAATAGGGGTGCATCTACCTCAGAATACCAAAGACCAATTGATAGAGCTCTTACATCACTAAATTAATGTTCTCACATGGAGCTACTCAGATATTCCAAGATTAGACAAGAAGTAACAGTTCATAAACTTCCTATCATCCCTAGAATTTTCCCTATCAAGTAGAAAGCTATATGCTTGTGACCAAAATGGATTCTCAAGAGCAGTAAGGAAGTTTAGAATCATTACAATGCTGGTTTCTTAGAGTTAGTCATATACCCCACATGGCTTCCTAAGGTTGTACCAGTACCAGAAAAGGATGAAAAAATATGAACATCTGTGGACTATCACAATCTCAATAATGCACCCACCAAAGAGACTTTCTGCTTCCACACATATATGTACTCGTGGATAATACTATCGGCCACTCACTCCTCATTTTCATGGACATATTCTCTGGTTACAACCAGATTAAGATGGACAAGGAAGATAAAGAGAAGACAACCTTAATCATATAGTGGGGAGTATTCTGCTATCAAGTCACTCCTTTTGGTCTAAAAATGCTAGAGCTACATATCAAAGAGAAAGGGTTTCTCTATTCCATGACATGATGCATAAGGTGGTGAAGGTCTATTTGGATGACATGATAGCCAAATATAAAAGTCCAAAGGACCACATTGCCAATTTAAAGAAGCTTTTGCAATGTTTGTGAGGGTTCTCTCTATGCCTAATTCCATCCAAGTGCACCTTTGTTACATCTGAATCTAATAGAGTACACTAATAGGCAGAGAGGAATCAAGGTTGACCTGGAAAGGCTCAAGCTATCAGGGAGCCAACCTCCCCTAAAATTGAAAAAGAGATATGAGGTCTACTTGGTCACCTGTAGTACATCATCCGCTTCATCACCAAGATAATGCCAATATGTGAGCTCATCCTTAAGCTGCTCAAGAAGAATTTCAACTCTAGATGGAACAAACAATGTTAGGAGGTGCTCTGGAAGCTTAAAGACTACCTTGCCAAACCATCAATACCAGAGCCTACTGTTCCAGGATACCCTCTCATTGTATGGTTATTTGTATGAAAAACATCAATGGAAGGAGTCTTGAGACAATCCACAACCAATAGTGAGAATTCTATCTACTGTCTTCTTGAGAAATTCAATGATACCAAGCTCACTATACTACAATTTAGAATTATTTTCTGGCCTTGATACATGCATAAAGGAAACTATGCCACTATTTGAAGACATATCCTCTATAGTTGATAAAAAAGAATGACCCAATCTACTATTTGTGCAATCACCCTACCCTCATGGGATGATGCATCCAACAACAAGTAATGTTATCATAATTTGATATCATGTATCTATCTATGAAGGCACTAAAAGAAAAAGCTATATCCAATCAGTTAATAGGTTTACCACTCCCAAAATAAATGACACATGAGCGTGAGTTCCCAAATAAAGACATATGGATGATCAACCCTCCTGATGTGGTTATTCTTACAAATCATGATATATGGATTATGCTCTTTGATAGGGCAATCAATTTCAAAGGAGTTAGTATCAACACGATTGGAGTTCCATGCCACCAAAAATGTTGCAAGAGTATGAAGTCTGCATCCCAGGATTCCAACTCACCAAACAATAATGGACACATCACCTATATGTCTATAGAGACTCCCTCCTTGTAATATCTCAAGTACAAAACAACTAGAGGACTCCTCATCAAAAATTGGTTTCGTACCAAGAATATATGTGCTCTCTGGATTGATATTTTGACATATCTCCTTCCAATTAGTTTGAAGAGTGAACAACACATTTACTGATGCTATATTCGTCCTCACTTCTTGGATCAACACCAAGGGTACCAAACTTTATATTTTGAAGGATGAACACTCCCTTAACCTGCCTATTGCATGGTCATTGACAATGCTGAAAAAAATGAAGATAAGACTTGGTTACATGACATTAAAGCATACATGGAAAGGCAAGACATCCCTAAAGTCCTCTCACAAACAAAACAACATGCTTTAAAATGGCAAGCCACGTAGTATGTCCTAAGGGGGGGGGCACCCATATCACAAATCTTGCAATTAGACTCTCCTTAAATATGTTGAGAAGATAGACGTAGGAACTCTCATGAAGAAAGTTCATGGAAGATTGTGCAATATACATATGAGCAAAGTCATGCTAGAAAAGAAGATACAAATTTTATGGTTCTACTAGAACACCATGGAAAAAATGCTACAATATATCCACAAATGTCAAATTTACTAGATCCATAGTGATTACATCAATACACTCACTAATCAACTATACAACATGACCATGCCTTCACCATTCTCAACATGGGGGATTGATACGATAGGAAAGATCAATCATAAAATTTAAACATGAATCCTTTATCCTTTTTGTGACAAACTACTTCACAAAATGGGTGAAGGCCATGTATATAACAAATGTTTCATCTCAATAGGTATTAAAGCTCCTCAAGAACAACATCATCAATCAGACATTATACCATATGAGATTGTCTCAAACAATGGTACACACTTCATAGATAAAACTATTAAAGAACACCAAAACTTTTTTGGGGATCAACTGTTACCAAAATTCACCTTACTAACCCTAGATGAAGAGAGCTGTAGAAGCTACCAACAAGAACCTAATAAAGATTCTAAAGAAGATGATCAAGTCAATTCCAACTGGAATGTACACCTATGTACATCTTCTAGTGTCCATCTAGGCTTATCAAACTTCTATCATAACATCTACATGAGCCACACCATATTTGCTGGTATATGGGATGGACACAGTCTGCTAGTGAAAGTCTAGATGTGCATACTACAAGAAGAAGATACCCTGTGTGGAGTGTCTTCAAGATTAAATCTACTACATCAACACACTTGAAGAATAATGAGGAAGATATCTACATCATGCCCAATGTTATAAAACAAGGATATCTCAAGATTTCATCAAGAAAGTCCGACCCCATGATTTCTAGAGGGGTGACATGGTACTACACATCATCCAAAATGCTGACTCCATGGGGAAGTTCAACCCTAATGGTAAGGGCCCTACATCATCCACAAAATATATGAGGGAAGCATGTATATGAAGGGCATACTATTGGAGTTGACCTAAAAGGGTAGTGATAAGAGAGTTGAAATAGAATTTGAAACTCAATGTGGCTATCCACACTTCATCTCTCGAGAAAAGATAAAACTAATATCCGTACGAACTAATGCGAGAGAGAAGAGATGGGAAACTTTCACTTGGAAAACCCCATTAATTCCTGATGGAACCATAAAGCTCTCATACAAAGGCCCTGAGAATAAATGTCCATTCAAAAGCTTCAATATTGAGAAGTTCCGCAACAAGTGAACATCTCATCAGAAAACCATAAAGTATCTCTTAACTAGGTAGACGCATGCTTGTGGTGGATCTCCACACTAAAAGTGTATCAAGAGTGAAGTCCACCAGGGTGTCTCTGACACATGGCACCTTGGCCCGACTATGTAGGGAATTTTAATCGATATACCCATTATATGGCACAAATTTAGCACTTAGAGTGAAACCCAAGTTCAGCAGAACCTCAATCCATCTCCTCCACTAGAATGAAGGCCCCCCTCAGATGCAAAATGGGCTAAAAAAATTGTAAGGAGGAACCATCTATCTTTGAGAGACTAAGGTGGGAGATTTCCTAAAAGTCTTGGGGTCTCAATTTTCTAGTTTCTCTAAGGCAAATAGACAAAAATGAGATAACCCTGATATATGTTTCCCATAACCATCCTTGGGATGCAAAATGCACATATAGATGGTCTAGATTGATCCAGATCACTTAATTCATCAAAAGGAGGCTCAGAGATATATTCACCTCAAAATCAATAAGTGCTTAGATCTAAATACCTAATAAAAAACCATGGATGGAGTACCCACAAAGGATGTCACATACAATGAACTGAAAATAATATCTTCATTTCAGAATAAACCTCTTACAAAATAACTTGATATCTCACGCCGACAATTTTTTTTATATAAACATAAGAAAATAAAATAAAAAAATAAAAATCCTAAGTGGTACGTTGTGCCCGTCCTCCAAATTTCATCATCTACTTCCATTGAAGGTATCAATGCAAGATATTATAAGTACTCAGAGAACAATCCCTACCAACAGTGAATAGATCACAAGTCATCTTCTCATGGTTCAACCACATAGTTGCAACAACCTCTTAAACTATTCTGGTGTTGGTCATCAACTTCTTGAAAAAGACTGAATAGCTTCTACCTAGTAAGTGAAATGGGGATAATTAAACTGCCTCAACATCAACATTGGGTTGTAGGTAGTACAATGCTGTAAACATGAAAAAATGATCAACCACTGGAAGCTAAGCATGGCAACTCCACAGTTTGAGTTATCAAGAGGGAACTCCATCCATCCCATACATACATCCAATGGTGTAAAACTCACAAGCCACTAAGCCAGATCAGAACAAAACTATTAAAACATGCCGACTTGGATGTGCTCTGAAAAGTACTCATTCAAAATGATATACTGAGGATTTAAAGACTTCATAAACTAGCAAAACCAATGTGGTTTACCAAATAAATCTGTAGGTCTTTGAAGGGTCCCCTCATCTTCCCAATTAACTGTTCTCTATCTAAGCACTCATCCAACTCGATAAATATAAAAGGGGCAACTATTTAACTCTTCTATATCATGTCCATGACTCTAGATACAACAACCCAACATAGTATATGTTTCTTATGTCCATGTCATGTTGACCTAAACCATCTTGTATGCTTAGTTCTCATTTCTTGATGACACTAAACCTTTGCCTTGTTTTTTCTTTATTGTGAGTCTTTGACCCTAAAATGTGCATATGTGACATGAACCTTGAAATGATCATATAAAATGAATGGAACATGGAAACGACATGAAACTTGAACCCCACCTTTGTGAGGGACCCTAAATCAATCCAAGATCAAACTTTGAACCTAACTTGGCCAAAACCCTAAAATAGCACTAGTTAGGGTTAATGATGAGAATCTAATACATGTATGTAATCTTGTGCTTAACCAGGTGTTTCTTGAGATCTAGATGGTCAAGGTTAAGTTATGAATCTTAGAATTAGGTATAGGCTTTAATAAATAAATGACTATAGCTTTCTTTCTTGAAATGTGATACATATGTATGCTTGTTTACTTGCTCAAACATTGCCATGTAGTACTCTAGTGTTGTACTCTATGTTTGTCTTGTACCAGTGTTTTGTAACTTGCAAACATAATATAGAAACTTCATTATACAAACCTTGTGCACCTTCCTATATTCTTGAGGTAAAGACACACGGCTGTGCATCCTACTTGAGTTGTCAAGATAGGGCAAACCATGCCAATAAAAGGGTTAGCTAATCTCAAGCACCCTTACAGACCCTTTCGATGGGAAGTTGGTCAAAGGCCTTATGATATATAATGTTGTTGGTATAATTGGAGTGATATGATGTGAAACATGGATTCTCTCTTTTCTAAATACTTAACTTGTTTATTATTGTGCGTTACTTCTGCAATTTTTTTTCAAATTATGTAGAGATTATGTATATGTATCTTTTAGCCCTGTACTCAACACCTCATATGTCTGACCCACCTTGTTTCACATATTTATAGGTTCAGAGATGGCTAGAAGTTGATGGGCTTATTGAGCTATGCCAGGTATTCTTGTTGTAAGATCCCTAGTATACATGAGCATACTTGTAAAACTATACTCTTGAATATGTAATTGAAAGCTTGTAACAAACAATGTGGCTTACTATATCTTGTGGAATGTTGAGATTATGATTGGTGCTTTTATCTTGTTATCTATTTTTTGTATGCTAAGCTTTACGCTTCTACATTCGCACTTTGATAATACTATGCTAGGGACGGACGCCTAGGTCCTATCACCATTGAATTTATAGTCATTTGGAGTTAGGATTGCGATAACAAACGGTTCCGTGATAGATGGTATCAGAGAATGAATAGTAATTATACTAAAAATTGCTCACATGAAACAAAAACCAAACATAACCTTACATCTCAAACTTAGAAACTTAATGAGTTGTCCTTTTGTGGACTAAGATGACTTAGCCTATAGGTTAGAACCTAGATGTTTTAGAACTAGGTGTAAACTTGTGTAATTCCTAGAATGTTTCTTTACTACTCCTTCTGTCCTATAGTATGGGTTGTAGTTTTAGGAGGAGACCTTATTACAACTCAAGACATATGTTCATGACATGTGCTTAGGGTAGCTACACAAGTGTGCACCATGTTCTTACTAGTTCTCTGGGTGTCATGATACTAGATTGCCTAATGAGTGTGGTAACTCATTTTGGTTTTGGTTTTATTTGAATGGAGTATGGTGGTTTTCATCACCCGTTTCAATGTTCAAGAAAACTATTTCAAGTATTAGTATATGTACATATGAAAATGTTACCAGATGTAGAAAGGCAGTGAGTGTCCATTTAACCTAAGAGAAAGAAATGTAACAACAAGTCTAGATGAGAGTGTTTAGTTGACAGTTGTAGTCTCTAGAGTTATCTAGAGTCATGATAAAGGTTAGACTAGTAAGTAGCCAAGATGACCTAAGACAATGATGATGATGATGATGATGACAACGACGACGACGACGATGATGAGTGCGACAATGATGACAATGACGCTGATGTTAATGTTGATGATAAGAAATATGACCTAAGTTTGTTTTGGAAGGGTCATGTATGTCTTTATGATATGAGATGAATTTGATCATGCAACCCTAAATATACATAACACCGTGTATGGTACATATGACATGGTTGCTGTGCTAAACATAATTAGTGGATTGACATGCTTGCTTGTACCTAGCCTTGTACATGTTGAGATACAATATGTGAGATATGGTTTAGGACCAACATAGGTCTCAATATCTATATGAAGAAAGACCTCTAGCATGGGACATACAATAACAGTGACCTCTAGATATGAGTTGGCCCGACACGAGAGAATGTTAGAGTACCTAAACTCAAAAATGTATATGAAATGTTGAAAAATATGAACATCAAAATACGTGATGACGAGTCCCTAGCTAGAATACTTCTAAGTATATGAGTTGAGTCACCTAGTTTGTGGTCCCTTGAAAATGTTGAACCTTAGATTTTCTATGAAAAGATCTAACCCCAGGGGAAGAGAAAATTGAATATATGGTGTCTGCTTTATAGGTGAGGGAGATGTCCCAAGATCCTAAGACATAATACGTGATCTCCATGATGAGCCTCATACTCGGGTTAGTGGGTTGATGTAAAGGAATCTAGTGGAATTCTCTCTTTATATGTCGGGTAAAAGTTTATTATGAGCAGATAGTCATGGTTAGCATGTCTTGTGGACATAGATAGGTCTTAGCTTGATTGACTTAAGATTGTGGAGCTCTTTGAATGATGCAAGTGAGATGACCATGAAACCTCGATGTTGATGATAATGTTGTGCCTCAATTGATGCATGATACATGAAATATTGTCACTTATGTTAAGCTTGAATATGTACGATAAGTCACCATCATAAGCTAGACCTAATATGAAACCACCCCATACATGAAAGATGTAAGTTTGAAATCATGAACTTGATACGATGATGCCTTGAGATATTAGCTTGAATAATCATGATGTATAAATTGCTTAATTTCAGACCCTAGATGAAAAGAAATGAACATAATTGGTTATAGTCGGTAGAATTTGCAGGAGAACTAAACAATGTATGAAATCTAGTACAATGTTGAAATACATGTTCAATGATAATCTCGTTCAAAAGTCATGATAAAGAGCACGTTCATTTCATAAATTGATAACATAGGTTTTGATGACACACCTTGAGCGTGTATAAATACATGAAACCAAATGTGATAGGGATAAGGGTTACATAACCCTACTAATGATGTTGTAATATGATAAAACACCAAGTGACATGTCTAATTGGTATGGGTACACCCTTGATGATGATAGCCTAGGTATGCAACTCATGATTGGGGATGAGTTGGAAGCTATGGGATTATTTTTGGCATATTGATGGATTTTGACATTAACTCTTAACTATGATCTTGGATGAATTTTGAGGATGCAATTTCTTGCAAGGAGGGAAGAATGTGACAACCTAGATTTCTCTCTCCTATTTTGTACTCTTACTCTTTCATCAAATGTCCATCATACTAAATATGATGTAAATTTCATAATTGGAGTGTGACAATATTCCAATTTGATCACATCAACGCTCAATTCTTACTAAATGTGACATTAAGTGGCAATTTGTACTATGTACGATTTCTTACTATGTATCCATCCTGCATATGAGATTGAACCTCATTAATATGATCATCTTCTCTGCTACTGTATTTCATGTAGAAGAGGGCTCAATTATCTTTCTAATGGCATAAAATCACATCGATTGAACCTTCAAAGTCCAAGTTATGATACCTTGAAGTTAAAGTATTTCTGCCTTGTTTTCGCTCAATTCTATGCCATTTTCTCTGTTGGTCCGGTCTACATGGGCCCAAATGAGAAATCGCTGCAGCACTTGCCCCTCACCCTTCCGCTTTGGGGAAAAATCGCACTGAAGGGAAGCTCTCCCTCTACCTCCGGTCAAATCGGGCACTGGAGGAGGGGAAAGACAAGAACCCTAACTTACTCCTTTTATAGCACCCACTTTCCAACCCTTTCTTCTCTTACCTCTCACTCTCGTTCTTCAGTTGCCAGCCTCCCCGCCTCCTTTCCTAAATCATTGCTATTACCCTCTAGCAGCTGGAACAGCCGCAGAGCCAACGGGGAGCGTTGCATCGTGTCTCCCCTCAGCCATAGCAAGGAGGCCAACCCTAGATTTTGGCGCGGGGCTGCCATCATGGGAGCACTGAAGTTCCTTATCCTTGCTTCCTTCGTGCTTGTAGACACCCCCACCAACCTCGAGCTTGGTTCCATGACTGCTGCGGCTAAAGGGATAGGCCAATAGGGCTGGCGGCACTGGATAGTGGACCGCCCAGCCACCAAAGAATCCACCCACGGCTAGAGAAGTGCTGACCTCATGAAGCAGATTTGCAAAGGACCCCTTTTACCTCGCCTAGATCGTCCATGGAGGTGCGCCGAGAAGGTAGCGAGGCACCCTGTTCGGCCTCTGTTTGCGGTTCAGAAAACAGGGCATCCGCGTGGGATCGTCGGGCGTAGGGGGCGTGACTCCAGCCTGGTTGGAACGTGAGGACCAGCCGAGGTCAAGCCACGGGCTGAGCAACGACTGATGGGCCGCACAAAACTCAATGGCCCACCTTATTGCCCACCAAGGTATTCACAACCTCCCTATTTACTAACAACGTTCTTAATGCTAGAATATGCTAGGATGCTCAGAAGTATGTAAATTTTATATATCAGTTTGATCAGCAAGAAAAGATCTACAACATGAGAGTATTTTTAGACCTTAAATGTCAATGATATCCCACTGTCATCCCTAAATTTAGGTACATTAGTCTTTTGATGCGACTAAATGCACGATTACACTTAACTTGCATCTCCTATGTTCTCTATCCTAAATCTTCTAATTCATGATTTTTATGCACTTTGGAACTCAATGTGAATCTAAACCACCTCCCTCATTCACCTGATTGCCATTTATGCAAAATGTAACGTTATATGGACATTGGTGTTAGAACTTCCATTCTTTTGCTAATCTTATTTCTATATCACGTCAAAGCTTCATGGTAACTCAAAAGCAGTATCCTTGTGCCACTGCATGGCACAACTACCAACCTTAAACCCACTTTTGCACTTGTGTTGGTTCATACACATTGCATGCATAAATGTGACCTATGTATGACATGAATGGTTATACCTTGCTCAAATGGTAGTTGTGACCTATTTCGTCCATCAAACACTAATATGCTCTTGAAATCTATAGTTTCATTATGATTAGAGTCTCCAATGTCTAAGCTCACCCAATGTTATGGTGTGATGGTGTATGTGACTCTTAGTCCGCTAATGTTGACCTAGTGTGACACAAAGGACATGTTTGTCTTTCTTGTACCCCAAACATTATATGAATCTAATTCTTATGCCTCCACTCATGAACCAAGGATTATTTTTAATCTTTGTGACCTCATTTGATGTGGATGGCTCACTTAAGCCACATGTTGGACCCTAATGATATAAGTCATACATGTTGAAATCAATGATGGGCTTTTGATGCCTAGACTCTAAGAGAACATCCACCCAACATTGTATATGTTTCTTATGTCCTTGTCCTATTGACCTAAACCATCTTGTATGCTTAGTTCTCATTTCTTGACGACACTGAACTTTTGCCTGGTTTTTGCTCTATTGTGAGTCTTTGACTCTAAAATGTGGATATGTGACATGAACCTTGAAATGATCATATAAAATGAATGGAACATGGAAACGACATGAAACTTGAACCCCACCTTCATGAGGGACTCTAAATCAATGCAAGACCATCTAATATACTAATAAGAAACCTTTAAACCTAACTTGCCAAAACCCTAAAATAACACTAGTTAGGGTTAATGATGAGAATCTAATACATGTATGTAATCTTTTTCTTAACTAGGTGTTGCTTGAGATCTAGATGGTCACGGTTAAGTTATGAATCTCTGAATCAGGTACGGGCTTTAATAATTTTATGACTATGACTTTCTTGCTTGTAATGTGATACATATGTATGCTTGTTTACTTGCTCAAATATCTCCATGTAGCACTCTAGTATTGTACTCCATGTTTGTCTCGTATCGATGTTTTGTAACTTAAAAACATAATATAAAAACTCCATTATAGAAAGCTTGTGCACCTACCTGTATTCTTAGGGTAAGGACATGAGGCTGGGCTTCCTACTTGAGTTGTCAAGATAGGGTAGACCATGTCGATAAAAGGGTTAGCTAATCTTGAGCACCCTTACAAACCCTTCCGACGGGAAGTTGGTCAAATGCCTTATGATATATAATTTTGTTGGTATAACTGGAGTGAAATGATATAAAACACGGGTTCTTGCTTTGTTAAATACTTAACTTGTTTATTCTTGTTCGTTACTTTTGTAAATCTTTTCAAATTATGCAAAGCTTATTATGTATATTTATCTTTTAGCCCTGTACTCAACACCTTGTGTGATTGATCCACCTTGTTTCACGTATTTTATAGGTTCAGAGATGGCTAGAAGTTGATGGGCTTGGTGGCCATGTCATGTGTTTTTGTTTTAAGATCCCTAGTATACATGAGCATATTTATAAAATTGTACTCTTAAATATGTAATTGAAAGCTTTTAACAAATAATGTGACTTAATATATCTTGTAGAATGTTCAGATTATGATTGGTGCTTTTATCATGTTATCTGTTCATGTATGCTAAGATTTATGCTTCCACATTCACACTTCGATAATACCATGCAAGGGACAGACACCTAGGTCGTATCGTGTTACAACCCCAATTTTTGGGTTCATCTGGTGAGAAATATAATTTTTCATATTAAAGATAATTGAACAAAGAATGGTATAATTTGTTTTGAATACATGGATTTTGTTTACAATAGCCTTGATGTATGTGTTGTGGGCTTTATTGGCTATTGGGCCCTAATAACAAAGAAAATTCAATTAGTAATTGAATAATTGAATATTTAAGAAAAGGAAGAGGTAGAAACCTCTAGAAGGCAAAAAGATGTAATCCAAGGATGGATTTCGTGCCTCTTGGGTTCCTTGGGTTCCAAGGAGTCCAATGTTGCATAAATAGTGCAATAAGAAAAGAAAAGGTTAATTAAGTATTTCTTTATTAAGAAAGAAATTGAAAATAATGTTAAAATGTTGGAAATAAGTGGGAAAAAGGTATAATTGGGTTATCCTTGGTGGAATTTCATATCCCAAGGATTCCTAATGATAAAAGGAATACCAATGAGGAAAATAAAAGAAAAATAAAGAGAAAACTTCAAAAAGAGTTATTTTAATAAGACATGAACAAGATAATGTGAAATAATGAGTTTTGATGCATCTAGAAGGATAATAGGTACCTTTATGAAGGGATTCCAAAATAATAAGAGTTTCTTGGGATCCAAGGAGTCCCAATAAAGAGGAAGGAAAGAGAAAATACTAAAATTGCAAAATAAGAGGATAATGTGATACATTATTAATGGATTTTGTGACAAGGATAGAAAGGAAGTATTTTCTAATAAAAGAGAATATAATTTCATGCCAATAAATTAAAAAGCAAGTACAAAGAAGATAAACGATATAATTTTCGAAATCCTAATACTTAAAGAAAAAGGAATTAATTAAAAGAGAGGTTTTGTTCTCAATTATGGGAAAGGAGGTTTCCTAATGAGGAGAAGCCTTGTTCTCTTCATAGGCAAGCACGTTAGGGTGTGGATGTCCTCCCCTATATAAGGGATAGTACTATTAGATGAATCCAGGAGAAATCTCACGTCCCCCCCTCTCTCTCCCTCATCTTCTTCTTGTTCTTCATCATATAAACCCTAAACAACGAGAAACTACATGATTGCGAAGATATGAGGCTGCAAAGAAGGAGTACAAGGGAAGCACGATGCCCCATGACATCTCGGAAGAGCTCAGCCATCCTTCCCGAGCCCCAGCTCTTGCACGGCGGCCGCAAGAGAGCAGTAGGCCGTCTGTGAGTTGCAGAGGTTGGGAAGCTTGTTTCGGCCGTCTTGGCCATGACCCAATGGCTCCTTCACATGCACAGAAGCACGCCGGAGGCAGTGGAAGCCTCCCTGGGGGTCATCGGGGTCGGAGAAGAAGGAGTCGAGCCACATCCTTGGCCGCTAGGGCGGCAGCGGCACCTACATGAGGTTGAAGATGAGGAATCGGACATTGGACATTTATACCCTCCGTAGGCTGAAGGCACAATCAACTTACGTGGGGGCACATACGTCTTTTCAAAATGTTTCCCAAAGCATGCGTTGCATGGGAGAGGCTACGTGGCACAATCCGATTGGCCGAGAGGTACTTTTCCTTGCAAAAATCATATCTAATGATTGGTAACTCCGATTAGGACAAGTAATATATGAATTTTGATCAGAAGAACACAAGGAATCCAATAAAAATAGTTTTATAGCATGAATCTGATCATAGTTCGAAATGTAGTATAAATTATCATCTTTAATGAGTTAAAGATTAAGAAACCCTATTTTGAAATGAATAAAGTGTTTAATAGGGTTTAATGGATCAATAGAGTTGATGTTAACCTGTTAAATGTAAAAAGGTACATTATGTTCAAAAAGGAAGAACTTTGCACGTGATTAGTCTAATTTAGAGTTTATGTGCATAAATATGCTTGAAATTTGAAAAGGACATAAAGCTATCATCTTTAATGATTTAATTAAGGAAAAACCCTTAGATTTGAGGATAGATGGACTTAATGACATTATTTGGATAATTCCAGTTGATATAAATCTGTTGTTAATAAAAGTGAAAATAGGATAAAAAAAGATGATCTTTTTATATTATTGGCTTAATTTAGGGTTTCGTGCATGATTATGCATTAATGAGCTTGAAAACCTTAATTTAGGAGAATACGTCTTTTAATTGGTTTAATTGTTCAAATCCATGAATAAATAGGGATGTGATGATCCTAAGTCAATTTGGGTATAAAAGACTATTAAAATGGATAGTTGAGAAATTAAGGTTCATATAAATGGAAAAGAATATTTTAGGGTTTGTTGACCTAAAAGGGATAAAGTTTGAGGAATGGATCTAAGAAACCTTAATGAAGATTAATGAAACTCTAAAATGGATACTAAAACCCTAGAAAGTGAATCCAACTCAATAAAGTAGATTCTTGATAAAGTGTGTAATAAATAGAGTGCATATTCTTTTCGGGAATTATGTGATGATTGAATTGCTTGCTTGGATTTCATTCTTGGTTGGGTTTACTTAATGCTTGTGAAATCATCAAATCAGGTATGTGGTTACACTTATGAATAATCGCTCTAGTTTCACGGCGATTCCCGAAGTTTTAATCGGTTGCTTGAAAATAACTGTTGGATGTCTATTTATTTCATGCAACTATAAAGTGACTATGATTATCACTATAAATGTGCGTATGTAACTGGCTAGATCCGGGTCCGCCTCTATTGCTTTGAAAAGGCTAAAAAAAAGGGGTAATCCTAGAGCAAGGTCTAGGTTACCGAGAGTTAGAATCTGGGCTACATAGTGTAGTGCCATGAGACTCATTAGCCTGCCATGAGTTAAGGAGTGGGCTATATACGAGTAGTACCATGTGACTCAACCCTAGAAACTGGTTCATCTATAGGAGGGACCATGAGGGGTTTAATGGGAATCTACCATAAGGAAGGTAGTATCCAGGTCCACTGCAGGGATAGCACAGAGGATAGGGTACTCATGGATCGTGGAGTTATATTTAAAATGTAATCTTGATTGTTTAATGATTGCATTGTTATCATAGTTGCACGTTTATTGTTTCCCCCACATACTAGCTTCGGCTGACCGATGTTTTGTTTGTCGGCGTTTTAGGTACAAGCCAAAAGGACAAATAGTAAATCGTCAGATTGTGAAATACATGAAGTAAAATACAAGGAGGATTAGTTAGAGTAGAATCCTTAAGTGGATAGAAGTTTAGAGATCCAAGTTTTTAAAAAGGTATGCAAAAATTTATTTTCTTACAGCTTTTCAGTATAGTCTGTTAAACTTTGATAATTATTCTTGGTTAATTGCCGAACCTTTGATCCGAAAGTTATGGGTGTGGCTTCAACCTCTCGGTCTCCCTTAAATGGGGGTTATCGGGAGGTGGGGTCGTAACATTTGGTATCAGAGCATAGGTTCCTCAGTTAACTATTAATAATTATTAAATTTTACAAACTCCATAGAATCCAAGGGAGTTATTAGAGGATTATCCGAAGGACGGAGGTGTCTAGAAAAGGATCACGACCGGGGGTTGGCAATATTTTCCTCCGCACCGCTAGTCGGAATACGAGGACTGCCAGATCCGTGTGACTGCCTGGCCAAAGTCTTAGGGTATGAATCGAAATAAGATACCTTTAGGATTTTCTCATCTTATTCATCCCTCCTCATCACAAATTCTCTTAAGGACCTTAAGAATTAGGGTTTTTCCTCTTCTCCTCACCCTCTTGAGGTATGGGTAAGATTAATAAGGTCTAAGGAATCCTCCATCAAATTAATGAAAAGCATGTAAATAAGATTCCATGGACATAAGATTAATAGAGTAAGCGTAAACTAAAGAATAGATACATGCTTATGTCGTATGACATAAGTTGTCATGCCCTTAGAAGAGACCTGAGGCTAGATCTTCATATCAGGAGGATAGATAAAGAGAGTTAGTCTTGGAGGCAGGGACCTCCATTAAAAGTAGAGACCTGGCACATCCTTTGAGGATGATGTTAATCCTAACCCTAAATGAAGGTTAGAGAGAGAGATGGCATGATGAGTAAACCAAGTGTTTGGATGGACATGCTTTAGATGACGTATGGGCCATGAGAGGTTGGATGACCTAGCACCTCTGGCAACCCAACCCTAGGAAGGGTCGTGCATGTTAGAGTGAAGGATAGCTCCTTCATTGTTGAGGTTAGAGAAGAACCTATGGAACCCCATGAGCTGATATGAGCATGGCATAATAGGCACCCTGTAGGCATCAGCGGTGCGAGAAATAGGTTGAATCCTGACCAGGAGAGTTTGATGGATAGCTCATGTAACAAGCCTAAGGGACTATGGATAACCTTGAGCAAACATGAGTTGAACGTAGGCTTCTTCCAGGTAGGGGCATGCTTTTGAGGTTGACCCTTCATGAAGAAAGGACCTCTAATGGTGAGGTTGGTTGAAGGGTTAGCTCTAGAAAGAGAGAGCAGGAACCAAGCAAGAAGGTTGGAAACCTAAGATATGTAGGGAATTAAGGATGATGCAACCTAAGTGGATGATAGTGGTCACCACATGCTTGATCCCTAGAGGTTGATGATGACTTGGTTTCCATGGGAGGAGCCAAACCCTAGAGAGAATATGAGGCTTCTGGCACTTATGTGCCTATGGTATAAGTGTTTACTGATAACCTCTCACTTTGTGATGCTATTTTATTAGTTTTCCCCTTATTTTCCATACTCTTTCTTAAATAAATTAGAAAGAATCATTAAATCTTTACCTTATTGCTGACACATCAATAATTTAACCTTTCTCTTCTTTTTTCTTACAGAAAAACACAAAAAAATTACAAAAACCCCAAACGGTCCCAAGACCGTTTAAGGCCAAACGATCCCAAGACCGTTTAAGGCCAAATGGTCCCAAGACCGTTTAAGGCTAAACGGTCTCAAGACCGCATGAACTCTAAACGGTCTCGAGACCGCATAAGCCCAAACGGGTCCAGCACTCAAACGAGTTTAGCGCTCAAACGGGTCTAGTGCTCAAACGGGTCCAGCGCCCAAATGAGTCCAGTGCTCAAACGGGTCCATCGCTCAAACGAGTTCAGCGCTCAAATGAGTTCAGCGCTCAAACGAGTTCGGCGCCCAAATGAGTCCAGTGCTCAAACGGGTCCAGCGCCCAAACGGGTTCAAGGACCAAACGGGTTCAAGACCGTTTGGGCTCCACTTAAGCCTATAAATAAGATCCAAAGGGGTCCTCAAAGGGGGGAGAACTCTCAGACGCCCAAAGGCTGCCTCTCCAGTTCCAGAGCACTCCCATCTTTCATCCATCACCCCAAGGCTGCCAGTTTGATATCCACGTTCCATCTTCAAGCTACCCTCTCTCTCAACAACAAAGAAGGTGGGAAGAGAAGATCCATCATCAAAGCATCCACGAAGTGCGAAGATCGTTGCTCTCTTCACCAAGGGTTCATCCTTCCCTCCTCCGTGGAGATGATGTTCTTTCTCTCTCTTCTCACCTCCTTCTTTGTCCTTGATATGAGCAAGTAGTCTCATTCACTAGGGTGCGGGGAGTAGCCCCGCTACCCATGTTTTCATTTCATGCAATGTAATTCAACTGTTTGCAATAGAGATACTCTCCTTTTCAGTTCAACATCAATCGTTAAATGAATGCGTGTTGCTTGATCATCAACTTGTATTACCTATTGTCTTTTGGTATGAATTGTCTACGTTTGTACCCTTAGATCTGAATATCAATTGAAAGTTGGTTCTGGATGTATGTAGTCACCATACGTCTGTTTCGGTATCTAGGAGTGCTTTCATGAGTGGAGTAAACTCACTCCCATCGTTGCACTTTCATACTATGAAATGGAATCAGTTGACGTATGAAAGTGCAACCTTGGCAAGGTCGAGGAACACACTTCATGAAGAAGTACTGCAAAGCAAGTGACCATTCATTATGGGATGGCTGGCGTTGCAATACTCCACACTTCTCGTAGTTAGTTATCCGAAAAGAAACTAAGTCTACAAGATACTAACTGATTAGAATCTCTTTGCAAGTCGTTTTATTATGTTGCATGTCTTGATCCATGTGTAGTGGCGTGAAACCCGATAACATCCTAGTGGTTTTTAATCATTGTTTACAACCCCAATTTCTACTTTCTTGCTTTTACTTTCCTCGCACTTAGTTTAAACAACCAAATCAAACTTCCGATCTAAATATCAACCGTTAAGTAATTAGGTACGACTAAAACGTTTTCCATCTTGATTAATTATAATTAAGACCGTTGTCCCGAGGATTCGACCCTTAAACTATACTACAATAAGACTTCCGCGTGTCCTAGCACACGTGGGTGGAGATCTTACCATAGTACAAGCAAGGCTAAACCTAGAGATTCATCATCTCTAGGATTTTTAGTGGCGTTGCAAAACTCCATCAAAAATTGGCGCCGTTGCCGGGGACAACGGAACGTTTTAGTTTTTACTTTACAACTTCTTGGTTGATTAGGATTTTACACTTTTCCTTGATAACTACTCCAAATTTTCTTGACCTCTTTGCTTCCTTTCATCATCTAACTGAGTGAATTTCTTCTTGCTCAGGTAGAAAACGTGTATGCTAACCCCGCATCACACCGGATTCTCCCCTGAACCAGAGTACGACTCTGAGGTAGAAAGAAGTTTCCACCAAAGGATTAGACTTAACCGCCAAAGAGCCAGACAGATGGCTGAAGAGCAACGCCTCGTTGTAGAAAGAGTTAATGCCGCCATAGCTGCACAACGAGCACAACTTATCGCTGACACTCGTGCCCAAGTGCAGGCTGAGATTCGAGCTGAGGAACAAGCCCACATCCAAGCCGAGAATGCCGCTGCTCAGTTAGAATTAAGAAACAAGCAACTTCGGGACTACACAGTCCCAAAGAATTATGAAGATGATCACCCAGTCCGACCACCGATTATTAACATACCAAACTTTGAAATCCGGACGCAATGGATCCAGATCATGCAAGGCATCTCTTTCTCTGGAGGATCTGGAGATGATTGCATGGATCATCTTAAGAGATTCAAGTCACTCTGCCGACTTGTTCCTCAAGCAGGAGTTGCCTTGGAAGCAATAATGTTACACCTCTTCCACTTCACCTTATCTGGAAGAGCGCTAAGTTGGTACAATGCTTTAGATAGGCACCCTATCATCACTACTTGGACTCCCTTAGAAGAAAAGTTTCTTGAGAAATTCTTTCCACCCTCACTAACCTACGAGATTAGGGGGCAGATTAACCATTTTGCCCAACTACCCAGAGAAACACTTGCAGAAGCTTGGGAAAGATTCAAGGAACTCCTGAGAAAGTGCCCTCACCATGGCATATCCCAAAATCAACTGATTGAAACATTCTATAGAGGAGTAAGTGATGATATCAAACAGTTTTTAGACTCCTCATCTGGAGGAAACTTCATGAGAAAGAACTATGAAGATGCTTGGAATATAGTTACGTTAGGGGCCGAGAACCAATCCAATTGGGGAAGGTCGTCTAACCAATCCAAAGGAATTCTTAAAGTCTATAAGCCTGAAGAATCTATGGAACTCAAGGCCATTGCAGAGGCCTTGAAGACTATTGCTAGCAAGCAACAAGCTCTCAAAAATTCTTTCGGAGAATACGACAAGAAGAAAGGCTCCCATGTTCAACAAGTAAAAGCAGCCACTGGAATTTGCGAAGACTGTCATGCATCTGATCATCCCACACTATCATGTGGTCTGCTATACAATGTTATGATGGATCTACAACCACCAACGCCACAATATGAACCCATTATTGAACATCCCGAGGACCAAATGCCAGAGCAAGTCAACTCCATTCACTCAATACCTGGCCAGGAGTATTACAATCCAGATAAACCAAGAAACCACCCTGGTTTTCAATACGGGAATCCTGCAGGGACTGCCAACCCACAACAACAGACACAAGGCGGATCTTTCAATAGACAACTACCAGGATTTCAGAATAACTTCAACCAAAATCAGGGGAATTATAGAAATGGTTTCCAAAGATCCAATTATCCTAGGAATCCCTCTTACCAATATACCCATCCATGACTGCACCCACAACTGCAACAACCTCAGTTGCAGCAGCCACAACAACCGCAGTTAACCGCACCTCCACAACAACCACAAGGGCAGCAAGTCACTCAATATGAACAGAGGAGTGCCCCTCCCCAACCATCTGATGAAATTTCTTTGATTAGACAGATGCTTCAATCTCAGCAAACTATGCTTGCGAACCAACATGCTCAACAAAAGGTTGTAGAGGCCCAACTAGCACAAATTGCCGCTCAGTTGAAACCACCAGCAGGTACCTTTGTTGGGCAACCAGAGGCAAACCCAAGGCATGACCAAAATAGACCTGAGCAACTAAATGCTGTCACCACAAGGTCTGGTCGTGTCCTTCTTGATACCACTAGAATCATCCATGATGATGATAACAATTTAGCTATTCTTTCACCAACAGAAAGCTCAACCCAGGAAAAGGAAAAATCTACTAAAACCACTGAAAGAGAAAAAGAAAAGGAACCAATGCCAGAAGTTCCACCCAGAATCCCTTATCCGGACAGACTGAAAGGAACCAAAATGGACACTAGGTTCCATAAATTCAAATAAGCTATGAAGAAACTATACATTGATATACCATTCCTCGATGCTCTTTCCGAAGTGCCCGCATGGGCCAAATACCTGAAAACCCTTCTGTCAAAAAAATATATGACAGAAGAGCACGAAATAGTGAAACTAGCTCAGACCACTTCAGACATTCTGCTTAACAAAATGCCAAAGAAAAAGAAGGACCCAGGTTCCTTCGATATTCAGTGTTCAATTGGAAATGGCTCCAGCAAGAAGGGATTAGCAGATTTAGGAGCAAGTATATCCATTATGCCCTATTCTATGTGCAAAAGATTAGGCTTCACTGATTTGTTACCTACGACAATGACAATTCCGTTAGCCGACTCTACCATAACTGCTCCCCTTGGAATCATTGAAGATATACCTGTCAGGATAGGAACGAATTCTTATGTTCCGTGCGATTTCGTTGTTATGGACATACAAGAAGACCTAAGATACCCGATAATCTTCGGTAGACCTTTCCTAGCTACTGCCCGAGCGCTTATCAATGTAGAAGCAGGAACTATTATCCTGAGACTTGGGAAGGAAGCTTTCCAGTTCAGAGTCCTTAATAGCATGAAAGGTCCAAGCATTCAAGAGGAAGTCTTTCTCCTGGGCGCTATATATCAAATGTCTCAATTAGAAATGTCTGAACCCTCAGATGATTTGGAAGATATCTTGATAAATCCGGATAGAATTCTCAGAAAATGAACTTGTGCAAGAATGCCTTCAATACTTAGAAAAAGCAGAAGAAGCCCCAACGGCCACCTTTGAAGAACTCAAGGTCGTCACCATTATAGAAGCAACTGATCCACCTAAGGCTCCTAAAATGAAAGCTCTACCTGAGGGACTCAAACATGCCTTTCTTGACAACGAGAAACTTTGTCCAGTGATTATCAGCTCCACCCTGGAGGTGGACCAAGAAAACAGACTTCTTGATGAACTAAAGAGACACAAGAAAGCTATCAGATACAAGATGACTGACTTGACGGGTATAAATCCAGCTTTATGCATGCACAGATTGCCTATGATGGAAGAATTCAAACCATCAAGGGAACATCAAAGAAAGTTGAACCCTAATCTCAAGGAGGTAGTTCGCCTCGAGGTTCTCAAACTTCTGAAAGCAGGTATCATCTACCCAATCTCAGATTCTCAATGGGTAAGTCCCGTGCAGGTGATCCCAAAAAAAGGGGGGACCACTGTTGTTCTTAATGATAAGAATGAACTAGTACCTACCAGAACAGTACTGGGTGGCGAATGTGCATCGACTACCGAAAACTTAACAAAGCAACAAGGAAAGATCATTTCCCCTTGCCCTTCTTGGATGAGGTTCTCGAACGACTCACTCACAAAATTTTTTTCTGTTACCTTGATGGATATTCAGGATTTTACCAAATCCCAATCCATCCTGAAGATCAAGAAAAAACCACCTTTACTTGTCCTTTTGGAACATATGCCTTTAGAAGGATGCCTTTCGGGTTATGCAATGCACCCGCAACCTTCCAAAGATGTATGACTTCTATCTTCGCCGGATTAACAGAATCTATCATGGAAGTCTTCATGGATAATTTTTCTGTATATGGAAATTCTTTCGACGACTGTTTACTCAATCTAGAAAAAGTCCTACAAAGATGTGAAGACACCAACCTGATCTTGAATTGGGAAAAATGTCACTTTATGATGACTGAAGGTGTGGTCCTAGGACATCGAGTAAGTGAAAAAGGGATTGAAGTGGATAAAGCAAAGGTCAATGTCATCTCAAAGCTAACTCCACCTAAAGACATCAGAGGAGTCAGGGCATTCCTTGGTCATGTAGGATTCTACAGAAGATTTATAAAAGATTTTTCAAAGATTGCAAAGCCAATGACTCACCTACTGACCAAAGAAGCAAATTTTATATTTGACCAAGAATGCATTAATAGCTTCACAACTCTGATGAATGCCCTTATCTCTGCCCCTATTCTAAGAGCTCCTGACTGGTCACAACCGTTTGAAATTATGTGTGACGCTAGCGATTATGCTATAGGGGCAGTCCTTGGACAAAGGATTGACAAAAAGCCTTACGTCATATATTACGCCTCCAAGACCCTTGATGAGGCACAAAAGAACTATACTACCACCGAAAAAGAGTTCCTGGCAGTTATCTATGCTTTTGAAAAATTTCGGTCTTACCTAATAGGGTCAAAAGTCATAGTATATACTGACCATTCTGCAATACGATACTTGGTCCAAAAACAAGATGCTAAACCCCGACTTATCAGATGGGTATTAATGCTTCAGGAGTTTGATTTAGAGATTAAAGACAAAAGTGGGATTGAAAATGTCGTCGCAGATCACCTCAGTCGTATTGAAGCTAAAGACTTCGATAAAATACCCATTCGAGACTCTCTACCGAATGATCAACTAATGAAGATTACTACTGGATTTCCTTGGTATGCTGATATTGTTAATTATTTGGCAATAGGAATCATCCATCCGTCTGCATCATACCATGACAAAAAGAAATTCATTCATGACGCTAAGCAGTACTTCTGGGACGAGCCCTACCCATTCCGCTTATGCGCAAATGGACTTTTTCGTCGATGCATTCCAGAAACAGAAATCACCCCAGTTTTAGAACACTGTCACTCAGGCCCTACTGGGGGGCACATGAGCTCTAAGAAAACCGCTCTTAAAATTCTTCAATCTGGTTT
Organism: Alisma plantago-aquatica; assembly: GCA_963693085.1. Taxonomy (NCBI): domain Eukaryota; kingdom Viridiplantae; phylum Streptophyta; class Magnoliopsida; order Alismatales; family Alismataceae; genus Alisma; species Alisma plantago-aquatica. The sequence goes on along the minus strand of OY856409.1, from coordinate 234,464,457 downwards.
CTACTAGCCAACCATCGCAAAGGATGCACATGAATATGTGCGATCATGTGACAAATGCCAACTATCTGGAGGAATAATTAAACGAAATGAAATGCCTTTGAATCTGTGGCAAGAAGTTGAACTCTTTGATGTTTGGGGAGTGGATTACATGGGTCCTTTCCCCCCATCTTACGGATTCACGTACATTCTAGTAGCTGTGGATTACGTTTCGAAATGGGTAGAATCTCTAGCGACCACTTCTTGTGATTACAAACCAGTCATCAAAATGTTTAAAGAAATAATATTCCCCAGATTTGGCATTCCAAGAACAATAATATCCGATGGCGGATCTCATTTTCTTGAGCGGAGTTTTGAAGCACTATTAAGAAAATATGGAGTCAAACATAAAGTTTCCACACCTTATCACCCACAGACTTGTGGACAGGTCGAAGTCTCCAATAGGCAACTCAAGGCCATTTTGGAAAAAAACTGTTAATAGGCACCGCACAGACTGGTCTACCAAACTTCCTGACGCTCTATGGGCCTATCGCACAGCTTTCAAAACACCAATTGGAACAATACCATTTTGATTGGTGTATGGGAAGTCGTATCATCTACCAGTCGAATTAGAGCATAAAGCTTGGTGGGCTATCAAGAAATTGAACTTTGATCTCAAGAGTGCCGGTGATTTTAGACAACTTCAATTACAAGAATTGGAAGAGTTGCGAATGACAGCATACCAAAATGCCAGAATTTACAAAGAACAAACCAAGATGTGGCATGATGGCCACATAAAAAGAAAGGATATAATCATCGGAGATAATGTTCTCTTATTCAATTCCAGACTAAAATTGTTTCCGGGAAAACTGCGCACAAAATGGTCAGGGCCTTTCACTATCAAACATATCTACCCGACAGGAGCAGTTATTATCCTTGATGATAACAGGGGAGAAAGAACCGTCAACGGTCATAGGTTAAAGAAATACTACATTCCAACAGACAAATTGCCAAGACAAACTATAGAGATCCAAGACCCTATAACATCAACATAGCCAGATCAGCATTTCGTCGAGCCAACGACATTAAACCCAGGCGCTACTGGGAGGCAACCCAAGATCTGAGTATCATCGTTTTTCGCCTTCACTCTTCTTCTTTTTAGTTTAGTTTTCTTCTGAAACATATATACAAAAAAAATCCACATAAACAAAATAAACATAAAAATAAAAAACATTAAAAACCTAAACCTCCCCAAACGGTCTCACACCCGTTTGGAGTTCAAACGGTCTCACACCCGTTTGGAGTTCAAACGGTCTCGCACCCGTTTGGAGTTCAAACGATCTCACACCCATTTGGAGTTCAAACGATCTCGCACCCGTTTAGAGTTCAAACGGTCTCACACCCGTTTGGAGTTCAAACGATCTCGCACCCATTTGGAGTTCAACCGGTCTTGCACCCGTTTGGAGTTCAAACGGTCTCACACTCGTTTGGAGTTCAAACGGTCTTGCACCCGTTTGGAGTTCAAACGGTCTCACACCCATTTGGAGTTCAAACGATCTCGCACCCGTTTGGAGTTCAAACAGTCTCACACCCGTTTGGAGTTCAAACGGTCTTGCACCCGTTTGACTTTGGGAATTTGTAAGGACGCCCCCCAATCCTATAAATAACACCCCACACCCTCCTTCCTCTCTTCTAGAACCTCTCGCTTTCTCTGTTCCACTGCCGTTTCATTCCAGTTTCCGCGCACACTTTTGCTTCTCTGAGATTACCGTTATCACCTCCGTCTTCCACCGCCGTTCTCGTCTCCGACTGACGCTTCGCCGTCGTCTGTGCGAGGCTCCGTTCTTCTGCTCACCCATCGTCGCTTCCTTCCGGCCTTTCTCCTTCAGCCGTCGTCGCCTAACATGTAGAGTTTTCTCTCACGGTTCTCGCTACCACCGTCACCGTCGCCACCTCCGACGAGCGTTTTTCGGCTTCCCTCCCACCGTCCCTCGCCACCAAATGGCCTGGCTCTTCGTCTTCCCGACGGTCTGCTCCAACCGGATGAAGGACCGTTTAGCCCCAAACGGTCTCCAAACCGTTTGGTGCCAAACGACCTTGCACCCGTTTGGACGAAGGACCGTTTAGCCCCAAACGGTCTCCAAACCGTTTGGTGCCAAACGACCTTGCACCCGTTTGGACGATGAACCGTTTGGCCCCAAACGGTCTCGAACCCGTTTGGAACCAAACGGTCTCGAACCCGTTTGGAACCAAACGGTCTCGAACCCATTTGGAACCAAACGGTCTCGAACCAAACGGTCTCGAACCCGTTTGGATCCAACCAAAACTCAAAAATACTGTTCTATTCTAATAAACTTGTTTAAATTCAAATTTCAGATCTCTAACTTTTGTTTTCTTGAAAAAAATTTCAGAATGGCCTCCCTCGCCAAACAACCAACAGGAACAGCCGACAAACCTTTTTGGACAAAGGAGGAATTAATTATTGACCGAGTGAAGTTTCAGCGAATCATTGACCACTATGAACAAACTGGAACGGTCCCAGCAAAGGTGGACCTTCTCAAAGTCATGCATGAGATAAAACGCATCAACCACTGCCTAGCAGAAGAACCTTCTGAAGAGGAGGTCGAAGAAATCTCATCTGATGACCCCTCGGAATATGCGCCTTCATCGGAGACAGAATCCCCTACCAAAAAGTCCTTGGGGAAGAGGAAGGCCCAAGCAACCACTTCAGAACCACAACCGAAGAAGAGGGCAAGGAAATAGGTTCACCCTATCACTGCAAGGGAACAAAGCCTGGCAGGTTTCATTCCACCATCCTCCAATCAACCAACCACCACCATGACCGCCACCCCTGCCACCATTACCGTTCCTATTTCCCCCCCATTACCACCACAGCACCACCACCAGAAAATCTTCACATCCATACCCTCCCATCCATTAAACAAACTCTAAAACCGACAAAGTACGTTTGCCCAAGCATATTTATGAAGATGGAGATCTACAATAGAATCCTCACCTTGCTAGACAATTCCAATCTTTCTCGACTTTGTTTTGTCACCGAATCCTCATACGTTGAGCCTACAACGGAATTCTTCACTTTTTTCACTAGAGAAGCAGTGGACACTTTCGATAAAGCACATGACGGTGGTGATCGTAGAATATCCACCAGAATCTTCAACAACAAAGTGGTCATCACTGAAAATATGCTGAACAAAATCTTTATAGACAACCAAGAGCAGTTGAAGAAAGCCAAGGCTGTTGGCACAGACAACACCAAGTTCAATAAGCACAATTTCTGGAAATCTTTAATGGGGCTACCAGTTTATGATGCAAAAACATGTAAAGCATAAAACATTCAATCGGGTCTAGTGCGCACACTTCACAAAATCCTTGCTGGCGCACTCTTCCCCAGGTCAGAAGGAGGAAATGTAACCCTCTCAGACCTCTTTGTTATCTGGTCCATCCTAAATGGGTTGCCAGTCAACATTGGGCGTCTTATCATCCAAAAACTATCAGCTTACGCCCTAGGAAAAGAAATATGTATGGGTGGTCTTATCACATCAATTATCAAATACCTTAAGATGGATAGACTTCTACCTAGATGCACAAAAATAAAGGGCGACATCCTTACAAATGAACAAACATTGAAGAACTCCTTCATCATAAAAGACAAGGATGGCAAGCTACACTACGTCTTCTACCCTACAGAAAAATCCTTCAGAACGCTGCTCCCACTACCAGAACTTGTGGATTATGACAAAGACAAGCTCCTTTTCTCAGATGATGAAATCGCAACACTCATGTCTTCGGTCAAAATCACCGACAAGAAAGCAACAATGGGACAGACAGAGCTTAGCATAACCGCCCCGGCAGCAAAAACAACAAAAATTCCTGTAAAACGACCTTCCCGAAGGATTTTGAAGGAACAAGAGCTGTCGGGAACACCAACTTCCAAACCCCACCCCGAAACAGAACCCACCCTTCCAGAGGAACACATAACAACATCATCACTAGACTCTTTCATAATGAGTCTACATGCTGATCTCGAAACCATCACTCCACCATCCACCATCCCAACATCCACCACCCCACCATCTTCCACCACACCATCCACCACCCCATCATCCTCCACCCTTCCACCTTTTTCCAAATCACCCTTCTTCCCTTCGGGCATCCTATTTTCCGCTACTACGCCCGAATTCACTTCTTTCACCTCAACAGACTTTCCATCAACATTACCGGACAAACTTTTCACTCCGGATATGTCACCACCCTTCTCATCCGCCGCCGCTCCGACACTGCTAGTGACCCCTTCCACAGTCACTACGCAGTTCGCGGGACCATCAACAATGTCCTTTCCGCATGACACTACCACCACCATTCCACCCCGACCCCAGCCGCCCCACCCTTCTCTCACTGGGGTCCCCTTCACTAACGTCGGCGAGGAATTCAGACGGCAATTTGACACCATCCGAAAGCTCCTCACCGACCCTTCTAACATATTAAATTCTATTTTTTCTTGTGTGCAGGGTTTAACAAAGAAGGTCGCCAAGATCGATGAGCAAAACCACGCCTTGCCAAGCATCTTCCAAGAAATCCAGCAACGACAAGTTTCAGTGGCTAAGCAAGTTGACCACGTCGACGGCTACTGCAAAACCTTGCCCGAGCTGGTCCTTGGAGTCCAAAACCAGCACAAGGTGATGGCAAAGCTAGTCGAGAAGATCTCAATACAGACTCAACCGCTGCCTGAGACCCTCCGCGAGCTCAAGCAGCAACAACAAGCTTTCAGCACGCGCTTGGACGACATCAACATCACCCTCACACAACTACACAAATGCCAAGAGGAGTCATCAACCAATGAACTTACTCAACTACGAGCTCAAGTAACTGACCTCACAACATGACTCCTCTCGGCTGAAGCACATTATTCCGATTTAAAAGAAACCCACGACGCACTGCTCGAAACACACGAGCACGTGCAAGTGGCATACGACGAGCTTCAATCAATCCATCGTCAGTGCAAGAAGAAAGCACATAAGAAAACAACGGATAAATCAACAGCAAATGAAGATGACGAAGATGAAGATTTTGATTCTTCGGCTGACTCCAACAACAGTACCTCCTCAAGTGATGATTCTAATAAACCAGATAATGATGGGGAGGTTCCCAGCCATGGAACAGAACCCAAACAGCAGATGCATCACCATGACGGTGATAAAGATCCCAAATCCCCACGCAATGATAATGTTAACATGTCATATGGGGACCAATTTCTCGACTATTCCGCTATGGGATCCATCGGGGAAGCTGCTAAAGACGCGGCTTTCGCTGAGTTCCACCAATGTATAATAGGAACCAGTGCCAGCTCCCCCGCAACAGCTGTCGCACCCCCCTCAGCGCTCGACACGCCAGCACCTTCACCACATGACGAGGACGAATCAGAACGAGTGCGTTTAGATACTGATGAAGAGCTCGATTCTGCCTCGGACTCATACGACGACATATAGGGCTATGAGGAAGCTCCATAACTACCTCCCTCCCCCCTCCACGAGAGCTTCCCCCGCCACCACCCCTACCGCACAAAATGCACGACCTAGATATGGCAGCCATCTCCACATTAGATGCTCAGGATATTTTTATATTGAACACTATCGTGGACGATGCAAAAGTAGGGGACGATATCATCTACCATAATGCTAAAACAAAGCGCAAGATGACACGTGAAGCCTTCCGCAACATTCTACGACCTCGGTCGACGATGCCAATGTCTATCTTCCGTGTCCTTCTCGCCAACAGTATAGAAATGTACAGAAGTCATAAGCAGCAGCAGCCCGTTTTTAATGCCTCGCCTACCCTATCTTTGGGCCTGCTATACAAGGACATCAAAGAAAAATCAATCGAACGTCTGCGTACCGGTTTAGCACGACGAGCACGTTATCTTACCGTGCCCTTCCAAGTTTCAAATCATTGGTTATTCATGGTTGTTGATACCGAGGCTCGGGACGCCACGGTTTATAACTTCTGCAGCGCTGAGCTACCCGCCGGTACAATAAACTTTATGGGTGAAGCAGCCGGTGAAGCAAGATGTATACCCTTTCGGCTGCTTAAGATAATTTGGGCTGCACGTCCATCTCTCCGCCACAACTGGAGCCAGCCTTGGTTCAAAATAATAAACCCGCAAGTCCAAGCTGACGAGGAATCCGAGGATTGCGCTTTCTGCACCATATGTCACATCCAAGCGCTGAACCAAGAAATCCCATTCTCTGCTCTGATTGCTGAAGATTTTCATTCTTTACGAGGACGTTATGCCATGGAGCTCATCTGTGATAGACGGTTCTTCAAGGACCCGACGATGGCACCAGATGATGTCCCTCGCTACCTCTTCTCTTCTATCCAGCGACCGCTGCGGCGACCCTTCCGACAAACTCTGAAGGAGTCAGAGAAATCAAAGGAACCGACCTCGACAACCGAGCAAAGCAAAGACGACATTGATCCTTTGTCTGCCATCAAACCATCTTTCCCAGACTTTGATCTCAGTGCTTGCAAAGGCCTCTCCGACTACGAACTACGTCTCATCATGTCAAGGCTTTCTGCCGAGAAAGATGAACTCGTGTTCATGTCTGGTGACATTCTCATAATGGCAGACACTCTTCGAGAAACTTTACAATTTAAAGGATCACTCTCTGTAAGCCTAATGGATGCCTACCAATTTCTCCTAGGCCAAGATAACCCCACAACATATATGTCGTCTCCTTATTTGAAGGATGACCTTTTAAAGCTAAAGCACTTCGGCACAGATGAAACACTAATCTCCTATCTACAACACACAACGCCGAAGTTCATCATGCTACCCTTCCTCTATCATGAACGCTGGCTGCTCCTGGCAACAAACCTACCAGAAGGAACAATTACAATTTATAATAGTTCCGACAGCCAGTACAATCCAAAACAGAAGAATTATGTCGTGACACCAAAAACGCCCACGGAGGTAGTAGCGAAAGAATGTGCTGAAAAATTAATCAATTTCCTAAGTAAGCACACAAAAGCCTATGACAAAGAACATTTTCACCGCCCTTCCTTCTGCAACAAGTGTCCCCAACAAATTCGACAATCAAACGACTGCGGCTTCCATGTCCTCTATTGGATCTACACCATCATCATTCTTCAGAAACCAGTAGAGGATATGATTGACGTAGACTATCACGCCCTGCGAGGCCAATTTGCAGCTAAACTCCTTCAAGCACCAGGGGCAAGCACAAGATTCACTTAACCTGCGGCCCTTGTCCTCGTACTACTCCACCTATCACTTTGACACTCTGCGGACAGAGTGCGTGATAAGTTAGGGGGGGTACATTAGACAAGGGTGAGGTATCATCTCTATATCCTTCCTTCTCCATCTTCTCCTATTTTTTTTCTTGTATAAATTTTCTTAGTTTCCGTTACACCTTTAGCTTCTTAAGAATGGTTCATCTTTAGAATAAAAGTCACCCTCAGCTAACTTTAGAATCAGGTTAGTCCTCAAAAGTAAAATAGCACTTAGACATACAATGGTGACTTAATAATATCTCTCCACCTTGGGTTTTCATGCTTTTGTTTCACTTCTATACCTGACTCTCCACAAGGTCTATATCAAGGCAAAAATAATCCGAGCTTTCAAGGATGAGAGGGGTATCAGGCAACTTCCGAATTAAGAAGTCTTGCAAGCAGACCACACAATAAGTGCATGTTGAAAAACTCTAAGAACAACTTTTCTCTCTTCAAATAAAAGAGGCTTGGCCGCCCAAAATAAATTCCAAAAGCAATCCCCAAATCCCAAGCCTGTGAGTTTTTCGAATAAAAGCCAGAGTGTTGAATAAAAACATGAGAGTTGTGCCATGCATAAGGACTTATAAGAAGAGCCAATAAAGGTTTCACCCAGCCGGTACATTCAGCTGCCCTCATAAAGGCAGATGTGTCGCGCCCGGTAGTGGGACCCTAAGGTTTCTAAATATAAGATAAGGCTAATAAAGAGCTCACCCGGCCGATACATTCAACTTCCCTCATGAAGGCAGATGTGTCGTGCCCAGTAGTGGGTCTCTAAAAAGCATAGACAAGCCCTCTCCCACAAAAAGGGAGAGTTACACTTTAAGCCTTTAGCCAACCCTCATACCCACTCTAGTTACCGGTAGATTCCTCAGAGAGATATAAAGCTAATTAGAGTCAACGACATGCACAGAATAAAAAGTGGTCCCAATGCAAGCTACGAGATACGGAAGGAACTTGAGACCCATGCATCTCTCAAAAACCAGAAAGAGTCAATGCAAGCAATAAGATACGATATAATTTGAGGAGAACTCAGGTTGAGAATTGAAACAAGAGTACGGAAACCCTAACTAAATAAAATCGCCTCGCCATTGCATGCCTTAGCTCTATCTAACTTGAGGACAAGCTAGACTCTAAGTTAGGGGGGGTGATAACCTCTCACTTTGTGATGCTATTTTATTAGTTTTCCCCTTGTTTTCCATACTCTTTCTTAAATAAATTAGAAAGAATCATTAAATCTTTACCTTATTGCTGACACATCAATAGATTAACCTTTCTCTTCTTTTTTCTTGCAGAAAAACACAAAAAAATTACAAAAACCCCAAACGGTCCCAAGACCGTTTAAGGCCAAACGGTCCCAAGACCGTTTAAGGCTAAATGGTCTCAAGACCGCATGAACTCTAAACGGTCCCGAGACCGCATAAGCCCAAACGGTTCCAGCACTCAAACAAGTTTAGCGCTCAAACGGGTCCAGTGCTCAAACGGGTCCAACGCCCAAACGAGTCCAGTGCTCAAACGGGTCCAGCGCTCAAATGAGTTCAGCGCTCAAACGAGTTCAGCGCTCAAACGAGTTCGGTGCCCAAACGAGTCCAGTGCTCAAACGGGTCCAGCGCCCAAACGAGTTCAAGGACCAAACGGGTTCAAGACCGTTTGGGATCCACTTAAGCCTATAAATAAGATCCAAAGGGGTCCTCAAAGGGGGGAGAACTCTCAGACGCCCAAAGGCTGCCTCTCCAGTTCCAGAGCACTCCCATCTTTCATCCATCGCCCCAAGGCTACCAGTTTGAGATCCACGTTCCATCTTCAAGCTACCCTCTCTCTCAACAACAAAGAAGGTGGGAAGAGAAGATCCATCATCAAAGCATCCACGAAGTGTGAAGATTATTGCTCTCTTCACCAAGGGTTCATCCTTCCCTCCTCCGTGGAGATGACGTTCTTTCTCTCTCTTCTCACCTCCTTCTTTGTCCTTGATATGAGCGAGTAGTCTCATTCACTAGGGTGTGGGGAGTAGCCCCGCTACCCATGTTTTCATTTCATGCAATGTAATTCAACTGTTTGCAATAGAGATACTCTCCTTTTCAGTTCAACATCAATCGTTAAATGAATGCTTGTTGCTTGATCATCAACTTGTATTACCTATTGTCTTTTGGTATGAATTGTCTACGTTTGTACCCTTAGATCTGAATATCGATTGAAAGTTGGTTCTGGATGTATGTAGTCACCATACGTCTGTTTCGGTATCTAGGAGTGCTTTCATGAGTGGAGTAAACTCACTCCCATCATTGCACTTTCATACTATGAAATGGAATCAGTTGACGTATGAAAGTGCAACCTTGGAAAGGTCGAGGAACACACTTCATGAAGAAGTAATGCAAAGCAAGTGACCATTCATTATGGGATGGCTGGCGTTGCAATACTCCACACTTCTCGTAGTTAGTTATCCGAAAAGAAACTAAGTCTACAAGATACTAACTGATTAGAATCTCTTTGCAGGTCGTTTTATTATGTTGCATGTCTTGATCCATGTGTAGTGGCGTGAAACCCGATAACATCCTAGTGGTTTTTAATCATTGTTTACAACCCCAATTTCTACTTTCTTGCTTTTACTTTCCTCGCACTTAGTTTAAACAACCAAATCAAACTTCCGATCTAAATATCAACCGTTCCATCTTGATTAATTCTAATTAAGACCGTTGTCCCGAGGATTCAACCCTTAAACTATACTACGATAAGACTTACACGTGTCCTAGCACACATGGGTGGAGATCTTACCATACTACAAGCAAGGCTAAACCTAGAGATTCATCATCTCTAGGATTTTTAGTGGCATTGCAAAACTCCATCATTTACCTTTTAAGAAAGGAAGAAGAAGTTTTGTATACCCTGGAGAGGTATAGTAACAGGTTATGAGGCCTTGTACCTTGTTGTTTGTCCTTGAGGAAGACTCCACATTAAAGTGTCAATCGAGAAAAAAAAAGGATGACCCGTTACATGTTTGGTTCATGGTTAAGAGATAGAGCATGTAGTTGGACACCTAAAAGTGAACCTAGGGTTCCTAGGCCTAAGAAGGGAAGTGGTATACCTAATGCTCATGATGAGAATTAAGTTGATATAGTTTCGAGCATGGTACTCCTCATGTATAGAGGAAAAGAGAAGCCCCTTAAGTTTAAGGTATGTTTGATGAACGCCTCACATCTAGGTTGATGATAAAGGAAGGTATGATCTTGATCCAGCATTGAGGAAAGAGGACAAGTATGACCTAGCTTGGTTCAGTAGGTGATCTGATGTGTCTTAATAGCTTGCTAGGGTTAAGTGGGCTCATGTGGATGTAAACCCTAGACCTAAGAGCTTTTGTGACCATGTTGTCAAGAGATAGTTTTCCTCCCATCCTGAGAGAGGGACCCCTTTGGTAGGGTGTATATCAGTTTTGTTGGTTTAAGGTAACCTAAAGAGGTCTCATAGGATCTTGAGAAGCTAAGTGAAAAGTACATGGTATGAGAATGAACCTACAGACCCATAGATATCCATCTCTAAGTGCATGTGGATGTGTTACCATGGAGGTAACTGGTAAGGGGCCTGACCAAGGTAGGCAGGTCACCATGACCCCTATGAAAGGATGGATGTCAGCCCATGTATACAAAGAGAGATGATGAAGGCTTGGGCAAGGTTCTAAGTTGGACATGTACTATAAATGGCAAATCCTAAGTCTATCCTAGGGTCAGGTAGGGATAAGACCGATGGAAGTAAGAGTTGCCTAATTCCCCAGTTGCACATGACTATAGGGTCGGGAGGTAACAACTATCATTGTCTGAGGGCCATGGGTTAGGATATTGATCACCTTCATGAACTCATGGGACCCAAAGGGCAGATGAGTAGGGCACTCTCTTGATGCATGAGGGAAGAGGGATGACCCCAAAGGAGCCGACACCCTATAGACCTAGAGGAGATGACCAAGGATATAAACCTCAGTAGGTTCAAGACTAGTTTTCCATGGAGGTAACTTTGATATCGAGATGATTGTGATGTAGAGACATAAGATTGGAAGGTGTACTGACAATATGGGATGTACCATCTCTACTCGTGGAACAAGTAGAACTTTGTATTTGGACGGCCGCCAAATGCTTATTTCCTCTTGTTATGGGAGTGAGAGATATGACAGTACGCATGCCATACACTAAGGATAAAAGATGGATATGATTTGGAACGTTTCTATGAGATAAGAGGACATAGATGATGACATATCCTTGTAGAGTGAATAATACATAAATGGTTTACAAATAGTAAGAGTACTAAGGTAATCACCTTATGAGGATGTTTGTATCATGAGATATGAGTCATACAAGATTGAGTTTGATCACAAAGAAGATGAGCTCGAAGTGTTCTCAATAAAGATAGACTTAGAATTTGAGTTTGTGATGATAAGTGAAATACATGGAAGTGTATGATTTCAAGGTTACCTAATACCTAAGGATGTAAAGTGGTAATGGATGTTGAGATGTATCTGACTAGTTTGGCTAGAAGCTAGAAGAGGTTGTTAGGCTAACCCTAAGTTTAGAAAGGAGATATGTTTGGCTAATACTCCGATGTAATGAGATTTGTTGAACACGTTAATGGTTGTTTGGTTAGCCAGTCTTCCTTGATGCAATGAAAGGATGGTGGTAGAACCTCAGATGCACTTCTTTAGAAAACAAGGTGATGAAACCCCGACTAGAATGGTTTAGGGTTTCTGAGGGATCGATCTTGAGGAATCATGACATATAGAAGATCATGATTTTAAGATCACCATACACCATGGATAATAAGTGACAGTAGTACTTTGGATGCCTAAGATAAAGTTGCATGTAGTATATGGCCATGCAAGCCGAGGGTGAAGGATGAACACCAGTAACCCAGTGCATTGATATAAAGGATAAAGAGTCCCCGAAAGAGAAAGGGAGTTCATCACTATGGATGTTGTAAGTCTCCCCTGGATCAAGGAAGGTCGGGATGCAGTATTGGTTATGGTAGATCGTCTTACCTAGATGATATAAGAAAGAAAGATTTCTGTCAAGGGACATATTTGGTTGAACTACCCATGAGAGCGATGGATCAGTTACACCATGATGCGAGTTCAAAGGTTCTTGAGTTTGACCTAAAGGTTTCCTTCCAAAAGATGGAAGTAGGTGCATGAATGACTCGATGTTAGTACAGTTTATCACCCCTAACTAATGGTTAGTATGATCCAGACTAAAGGGTCTGATGAGAGCATATGTGCTCGTTCAGGGTGATGGCTAGAGACAGTTCTTTTCCTATGAAAGATGTAATGATGAACACCATAGCCAGTATTGGGATTTAAAGAAGCTCTGTAAGGGAGGGTGTGTCGGTCACCACTTCAGTAAGGTGATGTTGGTGAAAGGACCACAGTGTGTGTATATGAAGTCACTTTGATCGTGCAATGGCTGAAGGAGCCTAGAGACGACAAGAGTCATGAGCGGATGCAAAGTAGTCTGACATGCAGTTCACTGTGGGAAATATGTGACATGAAAAAAATCTGACCCCTCTGAGCTACAGCTAAGGAAGCTGGGTCCCCGATACATGGGTCCATTTGAGATGGATTGGCGGAGAAGGTTATGGTTGACTTTACCCCTCAGGATAAAGTAATGTGTGATGAGTTCTAGGTGTCCAATTTAGAGCACTATGTGAGGTGTCCCAACCATGTGCTGAATAATGAACCTAGTGAGCCCCAAGGGAGGCTGAAATTGCCTGAGTCCACCTGTGCAGTTTATAGACCCCAGGATGAAAGAACTCAGAGAAAAGAATATGTGATGATAAAGGTTCTTTGGAGATGCCATGAGTATGGTAAAGCCACATAGGGGCCAATGATGGACATGGAAAAGTCTTATCCTGAATTGTTTGTTTGCTTGATAGAATTTTGAGGACAAAATTCCTACAAGAGGGGAAGGATGTTACAACCCCAATTTTTGGGTTCATCTGATGAGAAATGTAATTTCTCATATTAAAGATAATTGAACAAAGAATGGTATAATTTGTTTTGAATACATGTATTTTGTTTACAATAGCCTTGATGTTTGTGTTGTGGGCTTTATTGGCTATTGAGCCCAAATAACAAAGAAAATTCAATTAGTAATTGAATAATTGAATATTTGAGAAAAGGAAGAGGTAGAAACCTCTAGAAGGCAAAAATATGTAATCCAAGGATGGATTTCGTGCCTCTTGGGTTCCTTGGGTTCAAAGGAGTCCAAAGTTGCATAAAGAGTGCAATAAGAAAAGAAAAGGTTAATTAAGTATTTCTTTATTAAGAAAGAAATTGAAAATAATGTTAAAATGTTGGAAATAAGTGGGAAAAAGGTATAATTGGGTTATCCTTGGTGGCATTTCGTATCCCAAGGATTCCTAATGATAAAAAGAATACCAATGAGGAAAATAAAAGAGAAATAAAGAGAAAACCTCAAAAAGAGTTATTTTAATAAGAAATGAACAAGATAATGTGAAATAATGAGTTTTGATGCATCTAGAAGGATAACATGTATCTTTATGAAGGGATTCCAAAATAATAAGAGTTTATTGGGATCCAAGGAGTCCCAATAAAGAGGAAGGAAAGAGAAAATACTAAAATTGCAAAATAAGAGGATAATGTGATACATTATTAATGGATTTTGTGATAAGGATAGAAAGGAAGTATTTTCTAATAAAAGAGAATATAATTTCGTGCCAATAAATTAAAAAGCAATTACAAAGAAGATAAAAGATATAATTTTCAAAATCCTAATACTTAAAGAAAAAGGAATTAATTAAAAGAGAGGTTTTTTTCTCAATTATGGGAAAGGAGGTTTCCTAATGAGGAGAAGCCTTGTTCTCTTCATAGGCAAGCACGTTAGGGTGTGGATGTCCTCCCCTATATAAGGGGTAGTACTGTTGGACAAATCCAAGAGAAATCTCACGTCCCCCTCTCTCTCCCTCATCTTCTTCTTGTTCTTCATCATATAAACCCTAACCAACGAGAAACTACATGATTGTGGAGATATGTGGCTGGAAAGAAGGAGTACAAGGGAAGCACGATGCCCCATGACATCTCAGAAGAGCTCAACCATCCTTCCCGAGCCCCAGCTCTTGCACGACGGCCACAGGAGAGCAGCAGGCCGTCCGCGAGTTGTTGAGGTTGGGAAGCTTGTTTCGGCCATCTTGGCCATGACCCAGCGGCTCCTGCACATGCACAGAAGCACGCCGGAGACAGTGGAAGCCTCCCTGGGGGTCATCGGGGTCGGAGAAGGAGTCGAGCCGCATCCTTGGCTGCTAGGGCGGCAGCGGCACCTACGTGAGGTTGAAGATGAGGAATCAGACATTGGACGTTTATGCCCTCCACAGGCTGAAGGCACAATCGACTTATGCGGGGGTACATATGTCTTTTTGAAATGTTTCCCAAAGCATGCGTTACATGGGAGAGGCTACGTGGCACAATCCGATTGGCCGAGAGGTACTTTTCCTTGCAAAAATCATATCTAATGATTGGTAACTCCGATTAGGACAAGTAATATATGAATTTTGATCAGAAGAACACAAGGAATCCAATAAAATTAGTCTTATAGCCTGAATCTGATCATAGTTCGAAATGTAGTATAAATTATCATCTTTAATGAGTTAAAGATTAAGAAACCCTATTTTGAAATGAATAAAGTGTTTAATAGGGGTTTAATGGATCATTAGAGTTGATGTTAACCTGTTAAATGTAAAAAGGTACATTATGTTAAAAAAGGAAGAACTTTGCACATGATTAGTCTAATTTAGAGTTTATGTGCATAAATATGCTTGAAATTTGAAAAGGACATAAAGCTATCATCTTTAATGATTTAATTAAGGAAAAACCCTTAGATTTGAGGATAGATGGACTTAATGACGTTATTTGGATAATTCCAGCTAATATTAACCTGTTGTTAATAAAAGTGAAAATAGGATCGAAAAGATGATCTTTTTTATATTATTGGCTTAATTTAGGGTTTCGTGCATGATTATGCATTAATGAGCTTGAAAACCCTAATTTAGGAGAATACATCTTTTAATTGGTTTAATTGTTCAAATCCATGAATAAATAGGGATGTGATGATCCTAAGTCAATTTGGGTATAAAAGACTATTAAAATGGATAGTTGAGCAATTAAGGTTCATATAAATGGAAAAGAGTATTTTAGGGTTTGTTGACCTAAAAGGGATAAAGTTTGAGGAATGGATCTAAGAAACCCTAATGAAGATTAATGAAACTCTAAAATGGATACTAAAACCCTAGAAAGGGAATCCAAGTCAATAAAGTAGATTCTTGATAAAGTGTGTAATAAATAGAGTGCATATTCTTTTCAGGAATTATGTGGTGATTGAATTGCTTGCTTGGATTTCATTCTTGGTTGGGTTTACTTAATGCTTGTGAAATCATCAAATCAGGTATGTGGTTACGCTTATGAATAATCTCTCTAGTTTCACAACGATTCTTGAAATTTTAATCCGTTGCTTGAAAATAACTGTTGGATGTCTATTTATTTCATGCAACTATAAAGTGACTATGATTATCACTATAAATGTGCGTATGTAACTGGCTAGATCCGGGTCCACCTTTATTGCTTTGAAAAGGCTAAAAAAGGGGGTAATCCTAGAGCAAGGTCTAGGTTACCGAGAGTTAGAAACTGGGCTACATACGTGTAGTGCCATGAGACTCATTAGCCTGCCATGAGTTAAGGAGTGGGCTACTTACGAGTAGTGCCATGTGACTAAACCCTAGAAACGGGTTCATCTATAGGAGGGACCATGAGGGGTTTAATGGGAATCTACCATAAGGAAGGTAGTATCCAGGTCCACTGCAGGGATAGTATAGAGGATAGGGTACTCATGGATCGCAGAGTTATATTTAAAACACAATATTGATTGTGAAATGATTAATTGAATGATTACATTGTTATCATAGTTGCATGTTTATTGTTTCCTCCACTTACCAGCTTCGGCTGACCGACGTTTTGTTTGTCGGTATTTTAGGCACAAGCCAAAAGGACAAACAGTAAATCGTCAGATTGTGAAATACATGAAGTAAAATACAAGGAGGATTAGTTAGAGTAGAATCCTTAAGTGGATAGAAGTTTAGAGATCCAAGTTTTTAAAAAGGTATGCAAAAATTTATTTTCTTACAACTTTTCAGTATTGTCTGTTAAAATTTGATAATTATTCTTAGTTAATTTCCGAACCTTTGATCCGAAAGTTATGTGTACATCTTCAACCTCTCTGTCTCCCTTAATTGGGGGTTACATGAGGTGGGGTCGTAACATATCGCCATTGACTTTATAGTCATTTGGAGTTAGGATTTAGGTAACAAATGGTTTTGTTACACATCTAAATCAATAGCACCGGTGGATCACCTGGACCTAAATAAGAGCAGCTGAATGACACCTTCACAACCAGAGAATCATCGCTACACCGAGAAGAACTTGATCCAACACTCATTGACCTTAGATCTATGGCCTAAACTAGGACTTTCGTGGGGAAGTCGCCCATGCATGTGGTCTCCCTAAAATGCTAACTATACCCTGGTGGGTACTTGAACCAAGGAGTCCACCCGTTACACTCATTCCCGCATCATCCTACCAAAAGGATGAATTCCAATGAAATTGTTTTGGGAGTCTATGATAGATGTAATCAGTCGTTGCTCTCTTTCCTCATCGTCACTTCTACACAAAAATTACAAACAAGTACCTGTATTTTCTACATAATTTCTATAAGCCTTCCAAAAATCATAAATAATCATAGACAAATCATAAAAATTCAAATAAAGTGCCACAAAATTTGTAGAAATGTGAAGGTTTCAAATCTTGTTTTGAAAATATAAAGTTTCTTTATTTTACAAGAAAATATAATTATCTTCTTAAATTGTTTGACAGTCATCGATAATAACCTAAAACTGAAACAAGCCTTCTCACAATCCCTATAAAACTCATTGGTCATGGCTCATGACATAAAAATGAAACCAAGTCGTACCTCAATTCTTGAGTCTTTTGACACTCCTAGCTTATGACCTAAAATTGAACTAATTATGCCTCATTTATAAATCTTTAGATGGTCCCAGATCATGATCTAATACTGAACCGATCATATTCTCACTTTCTAAATCTTTGAATCACATATGGTTGAATCAAGTGAGAGGGAGATTCAAAAGGATAGGTGGATTCCCTTAGTCCTTGGGGTGCGAGAGATGAGTCAAAGGAGGAGAACCCTCTACTTGTGGCTTTACTCAGATTTGGTGTCCAGGTCCAGGTGGACTTTGTCCTTGTTTATTTTATCTTTTCTTTTTTAATAAATACTAGATAGAAGAAATATTTTCTTAGGATACATACTATCTTGGATTTATCTAAATTTTTGGGATAATATCTATTTTGTGATTATCAAACGTTAAGCAAAAGACCAACCTAAAATATGTTTGTTATGAGAAACTTAATTCTCAAGAAAAGAGAGAGAGAATGCTCTAACTAATTATCTAGGCTACTAATTAATTTGGATTTTGTTTCTTGTTTCAAAATCCATTTTCCAATTAAAGGCATTGAATACAATAAGGAGTTACATAATTTTTTCTAAGGGGAAATATAATACAATAAGGGAAATAACAAGACGACTATCTAATCCTCTAGGTGTCTTTCTCCTTATGGAATTTTGATGTATTCTTATGGAAGTTCATTTCTTCCAATCTCTAATAAAAGAAGCTAACCTAAAACACTGACCAACAAAATGCTGCCATCATATTTATGCACTGTGTATGTGGGTGTAGACAAAATTGTGTGCATATAGGGTTAAAAACATAAAATGTATATCGATAATTTATTGGCAATAATCAAACTTGTATTTGCAGTTTAATATTTTAACCCATATTTATTCTATCTCCTAGGGTGTATAGATCCCTATTCCATCAATGGACTCTAGTGTTTTCAAACTGACATTGCATTTCATGGTGATTATACAACATTTGATTCTGATCACAAAATCCTCTTTTATTTGCAATCACTTTCTCCATTCCTATCCTTAATTTCTGAAAGTATTTATCTTATTAAAATACACTTAAGATATCAAGGTTCTGAAAATTTTATATTCATATGTGATACAAGTAGGTCATTATAGATGTACTGAAATTGAAGCAATCAAGCAATTTATCTATATGATCTAACATTGGGAAAACATTCAAAAATCATTAGGCTTTGGTTATAATGGTTATTCATAAACAAACCCACATACCTTTTCCAATGAGAGGTAATTTCCAAGCAACCGAGATTCAGATCCCAAACATACCCAATTCATACCAATTTAAAGTTTAACACATAACACTAGGGTGTGGTAATTATCTTCATGTGATGTGAACTAGGCTTAGGCTTGGTCCTATAGGTCTCGATTTTGGGTTGTACTAGGGTTGGGATTCAAATACCTAAATTTCTCATTTTATTTATCCTTAGAAAAGGAAACCCTAATTGTGAACCCAAGTAACCCTATACTTACTGTGATCATGATATTTCATTATTATTAGGTAAGATTAGATTATATCACAGAGTAATCTTATTCAATAAGATGAACATCTTTTTCTCAAAATTAGGGTTTTCATTTGACATCATCTTATGTTATATCAAAACATAATTCTTGGTTTTGAGATCGAACTAGGTCTTGAAAGCACTATTTTTGAATTCTACACATTATTTTGAGAATTTTGATATATATATATATATATATATATATTGACTATTCTTAGAGCTAGGTTTTTCCCCCTATTTTTGCAAAATTAATCATATATAATCTAATCACAACCTTCCATGTCACCCAAGTGAGGCGTAACTTGGATGGACTATAAATTGGGAGTAAAGACCCCTTTGTCCCTATGCAGTGACCAAGATTGGTCATACAGATTAGGGCAGTAAGCTAAAAGCCGTGAGGGGATTCTTTCCTTATGACAAGAGTCTGAAGCAACAAGCCACAGATCAACTCCATGTTGACTTAGGGATGTTGGCCTCAATAGTTGTGTCCAAGGGCCGGGTTGAGTATGACATGCCTCTATAAAGACAATGAGACCTTTGGCTCACAGTGAGGTGGTGGTAGGAGGTAGGTTCTAGGTTAGAATAGTAGGGGATTATCGGAAATGAAAGGAGAAGAATTACCTTTGTTTTGGGCATGTTGATGGTTGACGATGATCACTAGAGGTCTGGTGGTGAGTTTCCACTACTCACAATATTGTGTGGTGGCTTGAGCAGGGTCTCAGACGAGGAGCTCTAAGAAGAAGAAGCTGGAGATAGGGGACAAATATCAGGGCACAAACATGCACAATTGCTAGTAGGTTCATGCTTTTGAGTCGAGGGGAAACTATATGGGTTTCATATATGTCTTGGTGGAGTGTATCAACAACAATTGCCAGCCCTAGATGCTAGAATTATCTATGGTGTTGGGCATTATCTATACATGTGGAAATAATGGTAATGTAAGGATTGATTGATTGTCTCAATCCACCAGAGCCAAATGCACAATTATCACACAAGGATATGGTCCAAAGAGAAAGGGAGAGTCAGAAAGTTAGATTGATTCCCTTAGTCCTTGGGGTGTGAGATATGAGTCAAGGGATGAGATCCCTCTCCTTACAACTCTGCCCAAATACGATGTCCATGTCTAAGTCGACAATATCCTTGTTTATTTTATCTTTTATTTTTTTGATAAACTCCAGACCAAAGAAATATTTTCCTAGGGTATGTCTTATCTTGAATTTATTTAAAATATTGAGATAATCTCTATTTTGTTATTATCAAACGTTAAGAAAAAGACCAAACCAAATAGGTTTATTTATTATGTGAAAATTTATGATGAAGCAAAGAGAGAGAGAATGTCATAATTAATTATCTAGGCTACTAACTAACTTAGAATTTCATTTTTTTTTCAAAACCCATTTGCCAATCATATAAAAATGTCATTGGCTTTTAATAGGCATTGGATATTGTTGGGAAAATTTCACTTCAGGGATTAAATTGCAAAACAAATGTGTTCAAATTAGGTATTTAGAAGTCAATACCTTTACTTAAATAAATTCATTTTTAGTATATGAACTTACCAAATATTAGAAATTTTGTGATGCTACAAGACCACTTGTTAGTAGTTGGCATACCGCTACCGATGGACGTGAACCAATAAAAGGCATGGATCAATGGAACTTCCGCCTACATATATCAACAAGATTTTGGCTTCCCAAGATGATGCTAATCTTTATGTATGAACCGATGATAGTTTGGGTTACATGAACCAATAATGATTCAGGACAAAATGAAAATGCCATTCATGGTGAAAAATGACAAGATATCTATCTAATGAGAGTTTTTGTCAGTTAGTTGACATCTTCAACAATCATTGGAGATTACTGATGGCTTGTTAGAATGGTGCAACTTTTTCCATTGTTCTACATAGTCCAATGGTATCTATGTTGTCCATGGATTACTTATGGTTTTTCCTTAAAAAGAATCAACATATCTAGTTCTCTATGCAAATCTTTCAAAGTTTTATTCCATACACATTATTAATAAGTATCAAAAATATAAAATAAAAGAAAAACATAATATCCAAAATTTAAAAGCAAACTATTAGGGACATAAAAATAACAAAAGGGATAGGCCAATAAGGGTTTGGAATGCATCCCAAGGAGTGCTAAATAAAGTCATTAGCTTGACTCTTTATTTATCAATTTTTGTTTGTGGGTCAGAGAGCTACATGCTAGATCTATTGGTAAAAGCTTAGCATTCATAGTATCTCTTGACTCTCTGACCATTTATGTGGAAATGTTGCAAAATTTTCAAAAAAGAGTTCCATTATTTTGAGGGGTATACTTTTACAAATACATATGGTCTTGACCATATTTATCTAAACTTCCTTAGAAATTATCTTATAGCCAATTTTAATAATAATACCTTGTCTTCTTCCTTGTCAAGTCTGGTTCATGACAAACATTTGTCCTTTGTTTATAGATCCTAGCATTTTAATAGGAATGCAACTAAAGCTCTTTGAGTTCTTGTATTTTCATAAATCTTTTGTTTCTTGCTAATTCATGATCCATTTTGGGTTTCTTTATTAACCAAAAAGCTTTGTGCTCTAGTTCAATAGAAAGGTGACATGTCTTCCCATAGATGAACTGATAGTGGTTGATTCCAATTGATGTTTTGAAAGTAGTTCTATATGCACACATTTCTTCCTCCAACTTGGCAACCTATTATGGATTTTCCAACAATCTTCTCAAGTATGTACTTGATCCTCTGGTTGGAAACCCACACATGACTCGGTGTTTGTGGGTGATATGGAATAGAAACCTTGTGTCTAACTCCATAATCTATCAATAGTTCCTCAAACTATTTTTATGCAAACTGGAAACCCCTGTCACTTGTGATAGTTCTAATATGAAACCTTTGATGTTGTAAACAAAATATACCAAGACCTTCCTTCCTATCATAAACTCTAATATGAAAAAGTCTTTTTATTCTTCTGATAGATCAGAATAAATAATGATAGGCTTTGTCTATTTGTTATCAATAACTTGTGTTTAAGACCGTAATGGAGTTGCTTAAACTTGGGAAGAGACTTCACATCTATTTCTTTAACAATAGTCCTATCCAAGGAAATGGATTTGATAGTTTTAGTTTTGAAATTTATTGATTCATAAAGAATGAATTTTTTTATCTTCTTTGACTTCCTCATCATCCAAATATATTAGAGATTCCTCAACTTTAGGATCGACAATGTAGATGGATGATTTGTCAAGTCTCTCATCAGAGGACCAACCAATGCTTTCTTTTCTTGGATATTGGCACACAACTAGTTAACAAACAAAAATGTAGAAAAATTCTATCATGAAATTTACTTTCATTGAGTCTTTGGCTTTGAAGTCAATCTGGTCTTTCTAATAAGAATACTTATCATTCCCTCTTCCACATCAGTCAGAGTTATTCGTATCAAAAGGAAGGATCTCATAAAGATCATAATGCAGAATTGATCTTCAAGCATGTCTATAATTACCATGTCACATGGTATGAAGAATGCTCCTACTCCAATCAGAACATCTTCCACTACCCCTAAAGTTCTTGTGAAAGTGTTATCAACAAGTTGCATGATCATTGCCATTCTCACTATGATTTCTATTAGATCTAGGCTCATTTCAAAATTTAGAGGAACCACACTAATTATTGCTCCCATGCCTATCAAACTTTGTCTTTCCATTTAATCTTTAACCTAGAATGACATAGTATATGCTGTGTAATCTTTTTTTGCTTGGTGGGCATATTTTCTTTTACGAACATACTAGACATATTGACTAGTTTATCTATATCTACTTCACCATCTCTCTTCCTATTAGTGATTAGATCTATATTTTTTTACATATGTTGGGATTTCTCCCATGACATTAAGAAAATGAATGTCTACTACATCTTCTTTATAGCTTCGATGAGCTTTTTGCATCTCTTTTCAAGGTGGGTCTTCACTAGCTTGTACAGGAAGGGCACTCTTGCCATATGTGGATCGACGTTGGTATATACCTCTTCAAGAAACTTCATATTCTTACTGGAATTCTTCATCTTACTTTTCCTTTTTGGATCATCCTTCTAAGTGATGCATTTTCTTACATTTTTAGTTTTGGTTCGATTGATAATTATACATCATAATCATGAAAAACAATAGTTGCATTGTGATAGTAAATGATCATAGAGTGGCCATCATTGGAATATCTTGGCCTTAGGAGTTTTTCTTATTAGATGGGAGGCTCCTCATTGCATTTTATATTAGTTCTAATTGATTTACTAGTTTTTGATCTATCATCTTGATGTTCTGTAGTTGATCGGTGATTTGACTCATAACTGTTACTATTTGAACTTGCCTCATGCTCAAAAAACTTACATTTCTTATCATAGATTAATTACATTAGTCAAATATTTATTTTTATATTTTTGTAAAACCCCACAACTGGTTTATCATATTAGGATTATGTGTGTTTATGAAATTTCCCCTGTTTTCCATTAAGAATTGCCTGGACCCACATTTCCCTATAGTTTGGAGTTCATTTGGTATTATAAGTTGGTAGTGTTTTGAAACTCGGGTGGTATATTTACTCTATAAAACCCATGACGTTTCAGATTTTGGTTCATAAGGTGAAATTCTTTTGTGTCTAAGTAATGAATGCATATTCATCATAATTTTTGTTGTATTACTAGCTTAGTTTTGCATACAAACTTCTCAATTTTCTTTATTATTAGTTTCCATTTAGTTTTCATTTGTTATAAGATAATTTATAAGGGTCTCAATTCAATTTCTTGTTTTCCATTATATTTTTGAGGTTCGAACTTTGACCCATTAACACCATCATAGGATTTGGTCTTGGTGACCAATCAGCTGGACCAAATCAAAATTTTAAATTGGATAGGATTTTCATCGACCTGTCCTTCTATTAGTCCTCAATTTCAGCAGTCAATAAGTGCATCAAAACCAGCCATCAACCCAAGCCAATAGCCAGCCCAATATTCAAATCATTTAAAATTCTCATTGATTCATGATATTTCCATCGACCTAATTTCCCATCAATATACACCACCATCGACCGATGAGACTACTGTGGATGCAATATCATTCTATGTTTCACACGTTCATACAAACCAATGGCTCCTAAATGATGCGAACCAACTGAAAAGAACCCCACCTAGCAAAGACTGATGAAGATTATGCTTTCAACAATCAATGATGATCCTGTTGTCACCAACCAAAAAGAATTCCTCATTAATAATTGATGACATCTTTGTACATTTATCAATAAATTGGGATTCTAGGAGTCACACATACTCATCATCTTCTTCCTTTCTCTACCCTTGCATTCAATACTACCAATACCATCACTACTAGTGACTACGTGAGCTTCAAACCCTAAATCTAAGGCCTATAAATATAAACCCTTATTTCCATGGCAATGTATCATCGTCTTGAAGTCACTAGGCTTCTTGAATCCATACTCTACATCCCTCTCAGTTTTCCATCATAGGTTCCATAAAATGATCACCACATTAGTTGGAAACACGTCCACCTTCAGAAAGGCTCTAAGGTCTTGACATTAAAAGAGGCATCAACAAACATTTCCCCTTCACCATTGATGATAGTCTCTATTGTCGTCATCCTCCTACTTTACCTTCATGATGATAGACAAGTCTATAAAAGAGGAAGATGATTCTTTTAAGATGGCCATAGACAAATGTCAAGGAGTGATCTTGCTGATACACTAGCCAATATCATGATGAGCACAAAGAAAAGCGCACACACACCATGATTGAGCCTCCATCTTCTACTATGATGATGAATTTCTTCCTTTGTTTTCCTTTGAATCTTGTTACTATTGCCATGAGCGAGTAGTCATCTCGACAGGGTGCATGGAGTATCCCTACTATCCAATTTACTCTATTATATTGAATCCATGTTTGGATGAACACTTCACCTTTTGAATTTACCATTCATCATCTTACTTATGTGTTTGACTGACATATGCACATGATTGATTGGATTTGCATGTAGAGAAATTGGAACCTAAGTCCCAAGGGTATTGACTATATTCTTGTTAAACCCTTAACGAGACCTCCAGATAGGAATTTTTTGAGGCGACAAGTACATGATCTCTAGGTAATGGGATAACCAAGTTGTTTGGGTTTAATCCTAACTTCAAAAGTATGGATTTACCTGGACTCAATGTCATATTTTCATGTTTTTTTTGTAATGCAATGACGAGAAAATGTTAGATAGTAGCGTTGAAACCCACTCACCCTAGTGCTTCCATCCATTAATAAATCTAGAACTTAGATGAATCCCCTTAATTATTGCAAACTTTGTATAATCTAACAATCAAACTCCTGTAACAAAACTAGTGATTACATGGTTGCTTTGATCAGACTACTTCCTAAAAATGTTTTCCTTTGGGTTCAATCTTAATTAATAAGTCGTAAAACTTGTCTGCTTGTGGGTGTTATTGTTGTATATGTTGGTTTAGGTGAAAACTAGGGATTACAACCCCGATGAATTTGAGGTTACAAAAATATCCATATCAAATTTTGTCTTTGTTTCTCAGGATAGTGAAATTTTCTTATCAATTTAATTAACTTGGATAAGTTAGCATGTTCCTTTTACAATCGATAATTTTGAAGATCAACTTGAATCCAATCCTCTTCAATCCATTCCTTTGTGGTTGTCTACCTTTATCAAGTAAAGTCTCTAGTATGTACGACATTGTTCTAGAGTGAACCCCATCATAGGATTTGACCCTAAGACTGAAAGAACCTACCATAGGATCCTTCAAAAACACATAACGAACATGGAGGAAGAATAAATCAATTGTAGGGGGGGAGTAACACTTGAAGCACAAAGGATTAAACTATTGTCACCAGCCAAAGTTTCTGTGCAAGAAGAGTTACAAGTAACTAAAAAAGCAGAATGACAAAGAGATCTTTGAAATTTCTCTATTCCTAAATCTAAAAATGCTAGCCATTCAACTATCGATTGCAATACATGAAAACTTCTATAAGGGAGTGGGTGATGATATCAAAAAGTTTCTTGATGGTGCTTCAGAAGGGAACTTCAAGGCAAACATTTTATGATGCATGCAAGGTTGTGAGGTGGAGAAGAGAACATGCTAATTTTGGGTTAATCACTTAAGAGAGGAGTTATCAAGGTTTCTATGGTGAGGACAAGTCTATGATGAAGTTTGTTACTAAATTTTTGAAGGTTCTACTCTTAAACAAGACAACCTTGAGTGATTGACGTGTATTTTACTACGCGTTAAAAACGCAAGTGTACGCGTCGAGTAGTACAGACCTTGTGAGGCCCGAGTCGAACACAGGGATACTCGGAAATGTTGGAGACTCCTACTAACTATTTGCGATCAGCTAAGATGAAAAACAAATTGGAGTTTGTTGAATAAATTAAAATAAAACAAAAATAAAACAAAGCAAACAATCGATTAAAGGTTAATTTAATCAATTCAAAAGGATATCTTTAGGATTGCGGTTTCACCGCGGGTTTTCATTGTATTAGGTTTTATATAACGCCTCAATCTTCTCTCTCTATCCGGGTAATGGCCTGAAAACAGAATTGCCCACTGTCGTGGTACAATTCACTATCTAGGTTTAGGTCAGTTCCACTGTCGTAGTAACCTATACCCTAAACTAGATGCATTATGAACGTTCTCTCAGTATCCACCATTAATTTTACACCATCTTGGTCAAGGGATTTGTCGATTAATGTAGATTTTGTCTCTTTTCAACCGTTAATCCTTCTTTCAAAGTAATTAAGGGCATTAGGTTATTATTATGGTGATCAAGCATAACAATATATGGAGAAAACGAAACTATACCACGGATTTAAGAGAGAAAATATGAATTACTATTAGAAAACTGTCATACAATGAATCCCCGGGCTACTCCCGGTCCTAAAGATGAAGGGGATTAGCCCCGCATGGTCATCTCACACAAGTACAAGATAGAGATAGGGGAAATCATGTGAAAAACGTGGAATGAAAGAGAAAACCCCTGAACGGAGAAGAACCGGTTGATCCTTTGCGTAGAACACGTGATTTCCCGCCTCTCGGTGGTGAAATCCATCTTCGGCAGCGTCCGGATCGACTGGTATGAACTTCTGGCCTCCGTTCTCCTTTTTCCTGCTCCTCGGCACTTGTGCAATGGCTAATCCGATCCAATCCTCGTCTGGGCGGCCGTCCTTAGGTATAACTCCCTCATTAGGTCGTTAATTAACTCCACCCGTCCGATTGAGATCATTAGAAAGCAAACTCATATCCTACGACGTCGATACCATCGACACGAGTCGATGGTATCGACCCGCTGCAGTAACGAACCCTTCCTTTGTCGCGCCTGACATCATCTCGATACCATCGACACGGGTCGATGGTATCAACTTCCTTTAGGCGTCGGTTTTGTCATTTTGCGACGCTGTAGCCTCCGTGCGTCGATGGTATCGACTTGGTGTCGATACTATCGACAACTTCTTCGCCAGCAACCTGAAGGTGTCTCGATACCATCGACTTGAGCGTCGATGGTATCGACTCTTTGCTGCTCCTTTCAACTGGAAACCTGCGGCCTTGTCGATGGTATCGACTTCCGTCGATGGTATCGACTTCCGTCGATGGTATCGATGGAAGCAAATACTCGTTTGTCCTGAAATTCAAAGACAAGATCACATAAATTCACACAAATAATAATAATGTGATAATTAATGCTCAAAACAATGAAATAAAGGGGATTTGACATAAAATAATGGCAAAGACCAAAATGGATGAATTGTGCAATATTAACCATAAAAATGACTAATAAAAGCATAAAACACATATCAAACAGGTCTATAAATGCGACTCAAAATCATCACATCAAACTCCCCTAAGCTTGAACGTTGCTTGCCCTCGAGCAACTAATCCTTAGAATAGAATTGCAAATGTCAACTGAAAAACAACACACCAACCCAACATCCCATATGACTCCCACTGAACATTCACAAACCGGCCTTTTCTAACCACAGAACGGTAATTACCCTAAAGGCGACAGTAATCATCCATAAAAGAAATTGACCTCCAAACCGATGAACACTATCACATAAGGCAGTTAACATAATAAAATTCGCCGGTTCAGACTCAATGCATCCTGTGATCGCCTATACTACGTTGCTCGCCCTAACTACCATCTACATGGAAGCAGTTCTCCTGATATTCATTAGTGAGGAGAAATTCACGGTGGCCTACCAATCCGAGCAACGGGTGGATGAAAATGGGTAGCTCATGGAAGAAAGTGGAAGTATTGTACAGTTTCAACATGCATAATACAAAAACGTCCTATATGATGCAAATGCACATTAGAAATGCCGTAATGCCTAAAATTGGGTGGAATGATGCATGCACCAACCATCCGCCTCAAAATGAGATGGATATCTAGTCAAGCTACATCATGTACTCAATTATCCTGAAATGCACGTGATATTACGTTCCTTTCTCCTTCTTATTTCACTTTCTTCTAAATTCTTTTTTTTTTCTTTTTTTTTATATTGCAGATTTTTAGCTTTTTTTTTTCAGCCCACATATCCATAATTGCTTTAAGATAATTTTATTGGGATATTTTCTTCATACTCAGAAATTTTTGCACTATTTAGAAGGTATGGAACAATTTAATTCACCATTTGGGAAAAATTGAGATACATGATATACTTTATGCATGAAAATCATGAATGTGACTACATGGCATGCACCTAAAGGTAATGTGCATGAATCACTATATTTTTTCTTTTTATGCAAACATATGAAAAATACCAATGCAAGTCCTATCTAAATGCTATGCACAGAAAAGGAATTAAAACTGCACTTTACTTCCAATTCTTAGGTGGATTATGGAAAAATGAAGTGGAACGATCACAAGACTAGATGACTGAACCTTAGAAAGATATTATGCGTCCCTCCTTACTGACCTGTGTAGTAGTTTAGAGGGTTCTCTCTCTTACATCCAATTAAGGTCTCATTACCATTTGGTTAGGTTAGGCTCAAACAACCATTACTGTCCACTTTCATGAATCATTAGGAGTACAAGTATGAAATGTTGTTTTAAAGTTGACATAACCAATCATTTTCGTAGGATGTGTACCCAAGGTCAAACAGAACAAGCTATCCAAACACACCAAAAATTTTCCAATTTCCCTTGAATTTCCCATGCACTAACAACAAGATGACACACTTTTATGACATCCACAATTACACTAGATAGCACGTGGATCCTACAGAAACTAAAATTGCAAGAAACAAATAACAAGAGAAGAAAAACAATAATGCTAAAAACCAAAAACAAGAAAAGATAGAGCCGTTCCAACTACCCCCCTAAGCTTGAATTCGACTATGGCCTCATAGTAAAAAAAAAACTTAAGATTGGAACAGTGATACCAGATCAGTCCTGTGGTGGTGGAGGCGGGTATTGCGGCGCCGTGGGGTCCCAAGACGGGTATTGCCCCTGAAAGGTTGGATCATACTGGGGCATCGGAGGAGGCTGTTGATACCCCCCAAAATAATTCTGGCTCCAGTAATGATCATAAAACGGCTGCTGCTGCTGCTCCATCCTGTGCAACCGATCATGGATGTTCTCCTGATTTGCAAAAAGAAGGCGCTCATTCTCGAAGATCGCCTGCTGGTTGACGAAGAGCCGGTTGGTGGTGTCTTGAATACCGGCATAGGCAGCTGTGTGGCTATGCTGCGTCTGCTGGATGTCTTGCAGCATATTGTACATGCCTTGCATGGAATAGGCATCCTCGCTGGGCTGCGAGGGCTGTGGTGATGGCGGCAGAGGCTGTGACGATGAAGACGCACCCAGATGCATCCTAGGGCGCTTCCGGGGTGCTACTCGTGCTCGAAGAGGTGTAAGGGTCTCCTCTTCCTCCTTAGCCTCGTCGTCCTGTCCGTCGTCATCGCCGTCATTTCTGCCTTCTTCATCGGAGTCGGCGATAGCTATGATTGGCCATCGAAAATGTTGTGCTCCCTTGATGTTGAAGACCGGATCAGGAAGCGCGCACTCCTAGTACGCTTGATTTACGTGGCAATGCGCAAAAGCCACGCCAGCTCGGAGAAGAACGAGATTGGCTCGGTGTAGATGTTGCAAGTTGACCTTGCTTCTCGTAGAAAGAGGAGTCAGCTGATCGAGATTCAAGCCCAAGTAGAGGGCTATCTTGGTGACAAGCCCCCCAAAATGAATCAGGGCTTTTCTCGTGCTCCTCTTCACCGCCAATACTCGTTGTAGAAAGAATGCACCCCAGTTGCATTCTTGGCGCTTCAGGAGCTGATATAAGAAGAAAAGATCCGTCTCCTGAAATTTGCTTAGCGCCAGATCACTTCGAGCAAAGATGGTGGAACTCAACATCCGGTGCAATACCTGAACAAACGGGTGCTCGAAATCGGCTACTACAGCGTTGTGGTAGCTCACCGACCTCCCTTGTGGCACTGTCACCAACTCGGAGAAGAGAGCGTCGTAGTTGGTGCGGTTATCCGGCCGCCGGTGGTCGTACGGAGAATGATTCCAATTGAAGATATTGTTGAATTGGTGAAGCGTGAGGGTATAGTCACGGTTGTATAGCCAGAAAGACACCCGGCCCTTTATCCATTCACGGTCGGTGGCGACGACGTCGTTGGGCACGACGCAGACGTCAAGTGACGCCATGAACTCCGCCACCAACTCTTTGTAGGTTGGCCACTCGCCGAAAAACGGCTGGCCATCAGCATGGTACTGTAACTCATCGGGCCTCCTGCTTGTACGGTTCGCCTGCCCCTGTAGAACATAGGCCAAATTGGCCTCGAACCTGAGGTCTCGGATCATTTCCCGGTCCACATACCGGGTGGGTTCGATCTTCCTTTTTAAGATCTCCTCATAGATCTTCTTCACCTCTCTGGAAGGATGCATCATGCGCGGCCATGCAACCGACCTGGGAGGAGGTGGCACAAACTCCGGGATCTCCTCCGGGTCCGTACGTGAAGAAGATGCTCCAGCGACATGAACCATGTTGGCAATGAGAAAGGGATTAGAAAGAGAGCTCGGTGTAGAATGGAGATATGAATCTCCACTCGGTGACGATCGTCGCTCGGTGATGCTGGTTTTCGCTCTTGGATGGCTCGGGGGAGTGCTCGGCGCAATGGGAGGAGATCACTCTGAAGGTGTGACGTCAAATGACGTAATGATTCTCCTTAAATAGACTTGGCCGGCGCCACTGTTAGCCTGTTGATACCATCGACGTGAGTCGATGGTATCGACGCTGGTCGATGCTATCCGCCCCTCACATGGTATCGACGATCGTCGATTGCTAGATATTGAAACACGAATCGCTGACGTGTCGATACCATCGACTTGCGTCGATGGTATCGACGGTGCACCTGGATCGATGACGTGGACGTCGCGATCGCCGTCGATTTCTTTGCGCGGATCAGTGACATGGATGGTCGATACCATCGACAGGAGTCGTTAGTATCGACTTGGCTTCATTGCGACACCGCCACTTTGCATTTCAACCTGTAACCATGTCGATACCATCGACGAGGCCGTCGATGGTATCGAGTTGACTGAGACAAATCATTCTGAACTTCTCCAGAGATCTCGATGGTATCGACGCCTGTGTCGATACTATCGACTTTTCCTTTTCGACCACCTATAGGTATGTCGATACCATCGACGAGGCCGTCAATTGTATCGACTCAGAACGAAATCTGTAGTCGTCAACCTGTACCCTTGTCGATACCATCGACTAGTGTGTCGATGGTATCGACTCTGCCTCAGCCTGCACAATGAACAAACGGATCAAGGTATCTTCTTTACACTAAAAAAAATTGAACAAAAATAAAGCAACCTATGATTGTTAATAAACTATCCTAGTGTACCGATGGTTGGGTTGCCTCCCAACAAGCGCCCTTATTTAACGTCTTAGGCTAGACGGCTTCCGGGCATCTCATTCATCCGAAAGTGCAATGAATTTAACCTCATTCACCTTCCTCTTGTAATTCTCACCAAAATAGAGCTTCAGCCTCTGTCCATTTACCAAGAACGTGGTATCACCATCACGCACTAGAATCGCGCCGTGTGGTTTGACCTCTTCCACCACAAACGATCCACTCCACCGGGATTTTAGCTTCCCGGGATGCAACTTGAGTCAGGAGTTGAACAACAAAACACTATCTCCTTTCTTGAACATGCGCAACTCGATGTGGCGATCGTGGATCAGTTTCGTGCGCTCCTTTTATATCCGGGCATTCTCATATGCCGTCATCCGTAACTCATCCAGCTCATTCAATTCAAACATTCTCTTTCTCCCAACTTCATCATAACTCAGGTTTAGCCTTCTAAGCGCCCAATGGGCCTTGTGCTCCAACTCCACCGGTAGGTGACAAGCCCGGCCATACGCCAACCTAAAAGGCGTGGTGCCTATAGGTGTTTTGTAAGCCGTTCTGTACGCCCACAGTGCATCCGGTAGTAGGGCACTCCAGTTCTTCCTCGTGGATGCCACCGTTCGCTCTAGAATCTTCTTAATTTCACGATTTGAGACCTCCACTTGGCCTTGAGTCTACGGATGATATGGGGTGCCAATGTTGTGCTTGACCCCATATTTCTTCAATAATGTCGAGAACTTCTGATTCCTAAAATGTGTACCCCCATCGCTGATTATCATTCGGGGTATCCCAAACCTGCAGAAAATATTCTCCTTAACGAACCTGCACACTACAGTGGAAGCATTAGTCCTTGTGGGGATTGCTTCCACCCACTTCGACACATAATCAACTGCTAACAAAATATATAAATTGGAGTTCGAGGACACAAAGGGTCCCATGAAATCTATGCCCCATAAATCAAATACCTCAACTTCCTGAAATACATTCAGGAGCATCTCCTGTCGCTTTGAGATATTACCTGCACGCTGACAAGGGTCACATTGCCTCACAAAATCGTAGGCATCCCGAAACAAAGTTGGCCAATAAAGGCCACTTTCCAAAACCTTAGCTGCCGTTCGCGAGCTGGCGTGGTGTCCTCCCGTAGGTGATGCATGGCAATGATGGAGAACACTCTCGTACTCCACTTAAGGCACACACCTGCGTAAAATACCATCCCTGCATTGCTTAAGAAGATTTGGATCATCCCAAAAATAGTATCTCAAAGAATGAAAAAATCTCTTCTTCTCCTGATATGACCAATCTTCTGGGATGATCCCGCAAGCTAAGTAATTTACAATTTCAGCGAACCAAGGCTCTTTAGAGTTAATTTTCAAAAGCTGTTCATCTGGAAATGTCTCGGTTATGGGTATATGTAAATCTTTTTCATCCACCCTATCTAACCTAGACAAATGATCAACCACTACATTTTCAATCCCAGATTTGTCCTTGATTTCAATGTCAAATTCCTGTAAGAGCAAAATCCACCTAATGAGTCTAGGTTTTGCGTCTTTTTTCTCCATCAAGTATTTTATTGCATCATGGTCAGTCCATACAACTACTTTAGATCCAACTAAATACTGCCGAAATTTTTCGAAAACAAACACAACAGCAAGTAATTCTTTTTCAGTAGTTGTATAATTCAATTGGGCATCATTCAGAGTTTTTGAAGCATAGAAAATTACAGCGGGCTTATTGTCTACCCGCTGCCCCAATACGGCTCCTACCGCAAAATCCGAAGCGTCACACATTAATTCGAAAGGTTTTGTCCAATCCGGCGTTTGAACAACCAGTGCAGAAATCAATTTTTCTTTCAAAACATCGAATGCATGTAGACACTTATCATTGAAATTGAAAACTGCATCTTTCTCCAAAAGCTCGGATAAAGGTTTTGCAATTTTAGAAAAATCCTTTATGAATCGCCGATAGAACCCGACATGTCCCAGAAAACTTCTCACCCCTTTTACAGAATTTGGTGGGGGCAACTTAGAAATGACCTCAATTTTCACCGGATCCACCTCTAGACCTTTGCTATACACCTTGTGTCCTAGCACTATTCCCTCAGTCACCATCATGTGACATTTCTCCCAGTTAAGGACCAAGTGCGTGTCCTCACAACGCTGTAACACTTTATCTAGGTTATAGAGACATTCATCAAATGATGCACCATACACCGAGAAGTCATCCATAAAAACCTCGAGACAGCGCTCTACCATGTCAGAAAATATGGTGAGCATACATCGTTGAAACGTCGCCGGTGCATTGCATAAACCAAACGGCATTCGACGGTAAGCAAAAGTCCCATAGGGACAAGTGAACGTAGATTTCTCTTGATCCAAAGGATCAATCGAGATCTGGTTGTACCCCGAATACCCGTCTAGAAAACAAAAGTGCGATCGACCGGCAAGACGCTCTAGAATTTGATCAATGAACGGTAAGGGAAAGTGATCCTTAAGTGTGGCAGCATTCAAACGACGGTAGTCAATACAAACTCGCCACCCGGTTATCAATCGGGTGGTGACAGGTTCATTCAACAAATTTTTAGTGACAGTAATTCCCCCCTTCTTGGGGACTACCTGTGTGGGACTCACCCATGTCGAGTCTAAAATGGCATAGATAATACCTGTAGCAAGAAGTTTAATGACCTCCTTCTTCACAACCTCCATCATGCTCGGATTTAGACGTCTTTGAGGTTGAATCACAGGCTTGGCTCCCTCCTCGAGCCGAATCTTGTGCTGACATAGAGTAGGGGAGATCCCCTTGATGTCTGCAACAGACCACCCAAAAGCTCCTCGGTGGTTCTTCAGCACTATCAACAATTGCTCCTCCTCGTCCACACTCAAATAAGAAGATACGATCACCGGTAACTTGTCTTCCTCAGATAGAAAGACATATTTGAGATGCGGGGGCAGCGGCTTTAATTCCAACTCCGGAGGGCTGATAAGAGATGATTGAAGCGGCGGGGGAAGAGCACCTAAATCTTCATAATGCCTCGCATA
The DNA here is from genome assembly GCA_963693085.1 of Alisma plantago-aquatica. Lineage (NCBI taxonomy): Eukaryota > Viridiplantae > Streptophyta > Magnoliopsida > Alismatales > Alismataceae > Alisma > Alisma plantago-aquatica. The sequence goes on along the minus strand of OY856409.1, from coordinate 234,429,682 downwards.
GAAGCATGGAAGCATCTGAAGCATTCTAGCACACTCCTTGAGTGATTTACTCCGCATCCAATCATATGTAATATTCAACAAACAAGCCTCCAATGGTAATTCCAGATATGCATTAGAAGAAGAAATAGCAATCACATCATCCTCCAAAGAAGGCGGAATGTCCTCATTCTCATCATTCGGAAATCCCACAACTTTACACAAAGAAACTACCTTAGTTTGCTCCATGATATCCACAGCTAAGGTTCCATTATCCACCTTGCTCATCACATGAGCCATGTCCAGAAATGGTTTTCCAAGGCAGAGTGAAATATTGCAGTCCAGACGTTTCACCATATTGCATTGCTCTTTTGCTTTAGATGACACAGTGCTAGAGGGCATGACCATCTCAAAGCGGTCATCCGCTATGCCCAAGGTCAAGCGACCTCTCCCCATCTCTAAGATCATGTCGGCTGTAGCTTGGAAAGGACGTCCAAGTAACAGCTCATTGCCCTGTTCATCCTGCATCTCCATAACCACAAAATCAGCCGGGAAGACAAATCTATCCACCTTTACTAAGACGTCTTCACAGATTCCATAAGGCTTCACCACAGAGTTGTCTGCCAATTGAATCGTCATATTGCTCGGCCGTGATTCCTTCAATCCCAGCTTTTTAAATGTCGAAAGGGGCATCAAGTTGATGCTTGCCCCTGAATCACACAATACTTTGCCAAATTTAACCTTCCTGATGTAGCAAGAAAGATTGAAACACCCTGGATCCTGTCTCTTTGGCGGCAACATGCCCATGATGAAGGCACTCACTTGCTCCTTCAACACGACGACCTCTGTATCCGGAATTTTTCTTTTCTTGGTAATGACATCTTTTAGAAATTTCCTGTATGAAGGAATTTGCTCAATGGCTTCCAGTAAAGGAATATTGTCTGAAAGCTTCCTAAAACTGTCCAAAAACTTCTTGAACTGTGCATCTACCTTCCTTGCCTTCACGCTATTAGGATACGGGACCGGAACAGCTTGTGCCCTTTGATGAGGTGGCACATAAGGTGTCTTTTTCTGAGATTCCTCCTCTGCAACATGTTCTTCAGTATCATCTACAACTGTGTCCTCAACCTGCTCTGTGACTGGTATGGGCTGCTCCTCATTGGATTTACCTTTTTCTTCAGTTTGTGGTGTGCTTGTCTCCTCGGCCCTTGGATTCAACAATTTCTTGCCACTTCTTAGCAGAATAGCCTTCGCTTGCTGATTTCCCCCGAGAACATTGGTATTCCCCAGAAAACCTGGATGTGTCGGCTTCTTCAAACTGGCGATCTCGGCTGCCATCTGTGCCATAGATGTCTCAATGGTCCTCATTTGAGCCCCATGGCTCTGCAATGTTTGCCCAAATTGATTCATGAACTCTCCTTGCTGCTTGATTTGCTGGCCAAACGTATTCATTAGCTCTTGATTTTGCTTTATAACCTGATTGAGCAGCTCCGTGCTCTTATCTTCTGCTACTAGCGTGGGTTTAGCATCCGGATCCTGCAGAAAATTATTCGGATCCTTCCACGAAAACGTTTTGTCTTTTCTCCATGAGTAGTCATTGTTCCTATACCCTTGCTGTTGTCTCATGTATTTGACTTGAGCCTCATCCTCAGACTCATTATCCTCCTTTTGCAGTAACTTCTTTGTGAGAAAATCCATCTTCTCATTCAGCTCTCTCATTGCCTTGGATTCATTGACGACTCGCGCTTGCTCTACCGGGCCTCTTTCTCTTTCACCCCATGACTGCTTTCTAGCCATGTTCTTGAGCATTTCCCAGCATCTGGTGTCACTATTATTCAGAAAAAATCCCGACCCGGCTGAATCCAGATTACTCCTATCATGCTCGGAGAGAGCAAAATAGAATATTTTCACCTGCGTCTCTTTGTCCAGCCCGTGATGTGGACACCTCCTCAGCATGACCTGAAATCGCTCCCAGGTCTCAGAATATGTTTCACCGGCCTGTTGGGTGAAATTATGAATCTTCCGGATCATGTCGTTAGTCTTCTCAGGAGGGAAGAACCTCTCAAAGAAGACCTCCACCATATGGTTCCAGGACTCCATGAACTCATCGTCCAAATTATGCAGCCACTCTCGCGCGGCTCTCGCTAAAGAACTCGGGAAGAGCTTGAGATATAGTGCATCCTGTGGAAACCGATCGATTTTTACCATGTCACAGTTTTCAACAAACTGGCTGATATGCGCGACGGGGTCCTCATTCTTGAGCCCATGAAAAGCATTCGACTTGACCAGATTTATCAAAGCCGGATCAATCTTATATGTTGGTATGTTGATTGCCTGCTTCTTTATAGGCCCCTTGGAAGCTGATGCGGAAGAAGCCTTGATCTTCTCCCATATGGTCTGTGCGTCGACCATCTCTTCCTGTTCAAATTCAGAATCTATCTCTTCTTGGTATTCTTGCTCGTTAAAATCTTCGTCCTCAGGTCCCGACAGCGGAACCTTGGGTGTGGGATTCGCGTAGTCAGTACTGCGCGTTTGCACCATACACAACACCTGAAATAAGAAAATTCGATTCAGTACAATCCTTTGACGAGTATAAAAATGAAAGAACAAAAGAAAGAAAATATTTAAAGTTGAATGAAAATTATAAAAAAAAATGTGGCCTAGAGTGGCCGCTTGTAGCACTCGAAGTGCCAACAATTTCGCCGTATCCCTGGCAACGACGCCAAAAACTTGACGTGTATTTTACTACGCGCTAAAAACACAAGTGTACGCGTCGAGTAGTACAGACCTTGTGAGGCCCGAGTCGAACACAAGGATACTCGGAAATGTTGGAGACTCCTACTAACTATTTGCGATCAGCTAAGCTGAAAAACAAATTGGGGTTTGTTGAATAAAATTAAAATAAAACAAAAATAAAACAAAGCAAACAATCGATTAAAGGTTAATTTAATCAATTCAAAAGGATATCTTTAGGATTGCGGTTTCACCGCGGGTTTTCATTGTATTAGGTTTTATATAATGCCTCAATCTTCTCTCTCTATCCGGGTAATGGCCTGAAAACAGAATTGCCCACTGTCGTGGTACAATTCACTATCTAGGTTAAGGTCGGTTCCACTGTCGTAGTAACATATACCCTAAACTAGATGCATTATGAACGATCTCTCAGTATCCACCATTAATTTTACACCACCTTGGTCAAGGGATTTGTCGATTAATGTAGATTTCGTCTCTTTTCAACCGTTAATCCTTCTTTCAAAGTAATTAAGGGCATTAGGTTATTATTATGGTGATCAAGCATAACAATATATGGAGAAAACGAAACTATACCACGGATTTAAGAGAGAAAATATGAATTACTATTAGAAAACTATCATACAATGAATCCCCGGGCTACTCCCGGTCCTAAAGATGAAGGGGATTAGCCCCGCATGGTCATCTCACACAAGTACAAGATAGAGATAGGGGAAATCATGTGAAAAACGTGGAATGAAAGAGAAAACCCCTGAACGGAGAAGAACCGGTTGATCCTTTGCGTAGAACACATTCTTTCCCGCCTCTCGGTGGTGAAATCCATCTTCGGCAGCGTCCGGATCGACTGGTATGAACTTCTGGCCTCCGTTCTCCTTTTTCCTACTCCTCGGCACTTGTGCAATGGCTAATCCGATCCGATCCTTGTCTGGGCGGCCGTCCTTAGGTATAAGTCCCTCATTAGGTCGTTAATTAACTCCAGCCGTCCGATTGAGATCATTAGAAAGCAAACTCATATCCTACGGCGTCGATGGTATCGACCCGTTGCAGAAACGAACCCTTCCTTTGTCACGCCCGACATCATCTCGATACCATCGACACGGGTCAATGGTATCAACTTCCTTTAGGCGTCGGTTTTATCGTTTTGCGATGCTGTAGCCTCCGTGCGTCGATGGTATCGACTTGGTGTCAATACTATCGACAGCTTCTTCGCCAGCAACCTGAAGGTGTTTCGATACCATCAACTTGAGCATCGATGGTATCGACTCTTTGCTGCTCCTTTCAGCTGGCAACCTGCGGCCTTGTCGATGGTATCGACTTCCGCCGATGGTATCGACGAAAGCAAATACTTGTTTGTCCTGAAATTCAAAGACAAGATCACATAAATTCACACAAATAATAATAATGTGATAATTAATGCTCAAAACAATGAAATAAAGGGGATTTGACATAAAATAATGGCAAAGACCAAAATGGATGAATTATGCAATATTAACCATAAAAATGACTAATAAAAGCATAAAACACATATCAAACAGGTCTATAAATGCGACTCAAAATCATCGCATCAGTGATCCTTCCAGAGGTATGGGATTATAGGTTCATATTATTTTCTAGGTAAGGCTAAAAAAGAGCCCTGTTAGGTTTGTAGTGTACAAGAGCACAACAGCCTTGAGTGCAACCGACTCTACTAGGCCATTATGAACATGCACAAACCTCAATTCAACATCAGCCAAATCATTAAAGAAGTCATTGATTCCAACTCCATTCCAAGATAGGGGTACTGCAATACCAATAGGCCAATAAACCATCCATTTTTACAAAATGGGAAGCCAAAAGGAACATAGAGCATTCATAATATAAATAAAGGACCAAATCAAAGCCAAGTTTGGGGTCCTTCAAGCTCAAGGAAAAACATAACTTCCATCAAAATAACTTCAACCTTGGAAACTCCAAAAGAACTTCAACCCAAACAATAAATACCATTTACCAAGTAAAACATCTCCTATGACATGAAAACCGATTGAACATGCATGGATCCAATGATTAAGGTCACCTAGAAGCTATTGAGAATTTATAGGCCGGTCAACAAGCACACAACAAGGAAATGGAGGCTCAACTTCACAGATCACTACATCTATGCATCCTCATGTAGGATCTTTCACTGGACATCCTAAAAACAATCTAAAGCACAAGGATTAGTTGAATGTTGGGACCAAATGATCTGGGTTTGTAATACCAAAGCCAACAACCACAGTCATGAACAAGCTAATTCTTGAGTATGATGATGATACCAAGTCATCCTAGAAACTATACCTATTGAAATAGTGATTCTAACTCTAGAGAAAAGAAGCACATGCAATTGAAAGAAGGCCTTAGTAGCTATACCAAAAGCTTTCTCACCAAGAAAAACCATGCCAATGACCCATATGGTTCATTTCTTCAAGCCACACCCTTCCTATTAAAATCAACTAGCTAAAACACAACTTGACTCAAGATTTATGAAGTTCATAGAGGTAATGAAGAGGTTGCATGTTGATATCCCTTTATTGACACATTAGAAAAAACCCCCTCCCATCTAAAATTTTGTAAGGAAATCCCCACTTGAAAGTACACAAAAGAGGAGTATGAGATTGTGAGGGTATCAAGGGTAACATTCAAAACAAATGTCTAAAAACTCAAGGATCTAGGATCCTTGAACATCTATATTGTTTTTTAGGATTGTGCATTCAAAATGGTCTAGCCGACATCAACATAAGTATTTCCATTATGCCCTACAACTTATGTAAGAGGCTCAATTTCACTAACATGCAACCCATCATGACAGTGATATAGCTTTCTGACTCTTCTATGGCCACCCTTATGAAATTATAGAGGACTTCACTATGAGAATGGGGCCCAAATCTTGTGTTGTTGGAAAAAATGGAGCTGATTAATTACCATAATTTAATGTCATTTTATTCCATATTCCCTAACTAGAAGACCATGCCAATAATAATGTATAGAAAATAGGGTGCAAGCCATAACTTGTCTTGGAGCAAGTCCAGTGACTATCCTTACACACAAATGTGACTCCTTCTTGAGAAACACACAAGAAGGAGGTCAGCCACGTCCTCCTAGCACAACAACAAATCTTTCACGCATCTACATAGTCTAGACTGAGTCCATGTTGTGCTTTTAGAGCCGATACAAAGGAGTAGCCCTTTCTTTATGTGACGTGCTAGCATCAACTTGCTCTCCCTTTCACATGTAAGATGTATAGGCTAACACAGTGCAAGAATGTGAGGAGAGTTGTCTAGAAATCCTTGTCCATCACCCTTTAATATAGGAGTTGTAGTTCAAGGGTTTCCAAAACCCTAGAGATGAAAGGTCAAATTATCTTGGCTAGACAATTGCTGCATAAAGCTTATCAAATTGTAAAATCCACTGAATGGCCTGTTGGATGCATCATAATAACTTTTTCTACCTGGTCTTATTTGATGAAAAAACAATTAGTTAGTCGACATTTTGTCTCCCATTACACCGTTGGCATTTCCAAGACCACGAATCATTCAAACAGGTTCAACTGGTTGACGCAACCAAGTTTGTCGACTCAAGCAAACCAAGTGACCCAATCCTTTTGGTCATTTGACTGGACAATCCAGTGAACCATTGGGTGATTCTATCTAGTTGGTTAGTTGGTAGATACTATCATCTACAAAGGATATTGTCTAGTCAGCCAATTGGACTCTACTGTGGGTCGAATGACATTCCCCTTATTATTTAGTTTGCTTATCTAAACATTTTAGTAACCAAATTAAATCTTCTACATGATAAACTCCTTTTCCTAGTTCACCCTATGTGTGTGACCCTATATGACCCATATTATGTTGTTAGTGATGTCAATAATCATATTATGACTTCACATAAAATGGGTGGTATCTAGCAACACATCTTGCTACCCAATGGATAAGTTGGAGGACACCTTCAACCTAAACTTGTGACCAATGTCATTGGGATTGTATAATCCCTTTGTCACAGATATCCACATTCAAATTGAGGCATGGAATCATCATCTTCTTATTATTCAATCTATGTTTCTTGAACTAGAGTAGACAGTTGAGATGCATGTTAGCTAATTATCACATTTTGAATCAAATGAGAATGACCATGCACTTCACAATATCACTTATCAAGTGTCCATGATATCACTTAAATAAGACGGATAAATTCCATCTACATAACTCACAACAATCCCCATGTGTCACAATGTACCCAAGCACCATTTGTATAAAAACCCTTATTCAAGGTCACATCGAGCAGTGTTAAAGTCCATTAAATGCCATGTGATTATTACAGTGACTTTAGGTCTAAGAACCATAATAACAACATTAATTTCTTCATGCTCGTTCCAAGTTTCAATTACCATTTTTACAAAAAAGAATCCCTTTCCTTTTATGATTCCTTCTTCATATATTACATTAGGACATGATTCTGACTACCATTCAATGGTTTTCATGTATCATTATCAAGGTGGGTTTGTCCGATACACTTGCTGTCTAACACGTACCTATGTGTTTGACTTGATATCTAATATTTAGTCAACACACATTTTAGTTTTAAGTATTATTGATGTCTACATAGCTTCCATAATAACATATGAACAGGGACATGACATGAATATATATACTCTAATCATACATATGATCTCATGTTCAGGTCCTCAACCCAAAACATATGTCATCTAGTAATATCATTCTTTAGAGATTAATTATGCTATATCATCATTTCATATTTGAAAAAACATTATAAACAAAATTTACTTTACTATAAATAAAATCATATCCCAATACAATCATCATATGTTTGGATATTAAGGCATACATACCAACAGACTCCCACTTGCACTTAGAGACAACAACTCATGAATTTAAACCCAAGTCATCTAACATGACCATCATGATTGCGAAAGTGATTTTAACACTGGGTCAACAACATTGATCTTAGCTGATACTTTATAAATCTTCCCATCTCCTCACTACATTATCTCTCGTATGAGATGGAAATGCTGAAGTATGTTCTTAGAAAACTGATGCGATCTGGGTTCCTAGGTTTGTGCAATAGCTCCATTATTGTCACACTATAACTTTACTGCGTAGGAAATAGTTGGAACCATCCCAAGTTCATTAATGAACTTCTTGATCCATACATCTTCCTTTGTTGCGTTGGAAGAAACAATGTACTCTACTTTATCTTAGAATAAACAAATGTCTCTTTCTTCAAACTTATCCAGCTTACAACTTCATCTATGAGGCAAACTACAAATCCGAATTGTTCTCTATAATTATCATTGAGATTTTGGAAGCTTGCTTCAGTTTAACCTTGTACAACCAACTATTCTTCACCACCATAAACAAGGAATTAATTCTTCTCAAGTACTTAAGGATGTTCTTTACGTCAGTCTAGTAACCTTCACCGGGATCAAAATGATACCTACTCGTCACGCTCAAAGCATGTGAGACATCATAATGAGTACATAACATTACATACATGCTAGACCCAATTGCAAATGCATATGAAATTTTACTCACACATCCCTTTTATTCAGTAGAATTAGGACATTGAGCTCTAGCAAGACTAACTCCATGAGACATGGGAAAGTTTCCTCTCTTTGAATCCTGCATGTTGAACAATTTCAACAGTTTGTCAATGTAAGTACTCTGGCATAGGTCAAGAAGCTTTCTAGATCTATCTCTATAGATCCTGATTCCTAAGATATATGATGCTTCACCTAGGTCCTTCATAGAGAAGGTACTTCCTAACTAGGTTTTTGATATTTTTAGGGAAGGGATGTCATTCCCCATCAATATTATGTCATCTACATACAATATGAGAAATACAAGCATGCTACCACTAACAATCTTGTAAACAAAAGTTCATCTTCATTTTGACTAAATCTAAACTCTTGATTGTTTGTCAAATTAAAGATTCCAACTCCGAGATGCTTGCTTCAATCCATAGATTGACCTTTGTATCTTACACACTTTGTTGTCTTCATTTGGAAGTATAAAACCTTTGGGTTGTGTCATCACACATCCTCAAGAAGATTCCCATTAAGAAATCTATTTTAACATACATTTTGCAAATATTATAGTCATAATAAGATGCAATGTCAATCATGATGCTGATGGATTTAACTATAGAAACTAAGGAAAACGTTTCATCATAGTCAACACCTTGGACTTATTTAAAACCTTTTGCAACCAATTGATCTTTATAGGTTTGTACATTACCATCCATGTTAGTCTTCTTCTTGAAGATTCATTGTGCCATATGGGTTTTACCTTTTTTGGTGGTTCACTAAGGTCCATACCTTGTTTGTGTACATGGAGTCCACATCATATCTCATGTCTTCAAGTCATTTCTCAGAATTTGGTCCCTCAATAGCTTCTAAGTAGGTCATTGTCTCAACATCATCTATGACTAACTCATTGCCTTGTTGAGCCACAAGGTATCCAAATATCTCTGGCTCAAGGTGTTTCCTACTAGATCTTCAAGGTTCACATGCTAGAAGAGGAACTTGAGATTCAAAAATTGCTTGTGATTTTTCTTATTTCCTTTTTACCTCTGTATATTTAATATTTTCTTGTTAGTCTCAAACTTCTTTGAGTTCTACTTTCTTCCCAATAGCTCCTTTAGAAATGAATTTCTTTGGAAACAAACACTTTGTTGTTAGATGGAACATAGATGTCCTTGGTTTCTTAGGATATCAAACAAAATGACATTTATCTACTTTGTTTCCAAGCTATTTAGGAAACTATTTCCTAACATAATCTTCACATCCCCAAATATTCATGAAAGACACATTGAGACGTTTCCTAGTCCAAATCTCATATGTGTATTTTGAAATGATTTAGAAGGTACATGATTAAGTGTAAACGATGCAGTTTCTAATGCATATCCTCAAAAGGAAGTTAGAAGATCAGAAAAACCATCATTGAATGTACTATATATAATAGGGTATGATTCCTTCTTTTTGATACACTATTATGGTGTGGTGTTCCAAGTGAAGTCCATAGTGATACAATACTAGGTCCCGTAGAAGGTCCTCAAACTCCTGTCTTAAGTATCCTCCACCTTGATCAGACCAAAGTGCTTTAATACTTTCACCAAGTTGGTTATGTACTAATTCATTAAATCCTTAAACCTTTCAAGTGGATCCTATCTTGTGTTTTTTTAAATACACATATATATTGAGGTCATCAATAAATGTGATGATAGTAACCACCTTTAGCATTTGTGCTAAAAGGTCCATATAGATCACTTGCTCTCTCACTATTACCAATGAAAGGTGCTTTTGTCATCTTGACCAATAATAAATACTAGCATGTCTCTATTGATTCAAAGTCAAAAGAAAATAGATAACCATCTTAATGGAGTCTAAAAATGCATTTCTCATTTATGTGTCCTAGAAAACAATGCAAAAGGTATGTTTTGTTTGAGTCATCAAGTTTTAGCCTTTGGGTATTTATGTTATATACACTTGTATCAAGATCTAATTAGTAAAGACCACAAAACATATGGACATTTCCATAAAAGGTATAATATTTATAAATAAAACATCAACCATTCTTTAAATGAGATTTAAGTTCACTCTTGTGCAAACAAGAAATAGAAATGATGTTCCTATTAATGGAAGGTACATAATAGCAGTTCTATCACTCTATTACAAGCCCACTAGGCAAAGATAAATTATAGGTTCCTAATGTAGTGGTAGAAACTATTATTCCATTCACAATGTTTAGTTCCACCTCTCCCTTCTTTAAGGGTTTAATTCTTTTCACATCCTGCATATTTGAGCATATGTGAGATCCAAATATTGTATCCAATATCCATGCTGAAGAAGTAGACAAGTTTATCTCAATAACATAAATACCTAAAATGGAGATCTCTATGTCATGCTTCTTCTTCATGTGTTCTTATAAATAAAGAGGGCAATTCCTTTTTCATTGTCCAACCTGGTGATAGTGGTGGCAGTTGCCTTCCTTATTCACCCATCCCATTGTCTTAAGTGGAGAAGACTTGGGTTTTTGTCTAGTCTTGGACCTTTCTTGGATTTGTCTTTGCCCTTGGAATTCCCCTTTCCCTTGATGACTATCAACACATATTTGGGTTTGTCCTTCTTCATTTGTGCCTCCACAGTTCCCAACATGCCAAGCAATTTAGACAATGGATAAACAAAATTGTTCAAGTTACGATTCATGACAAATTGGCTAAATGATCCAGGAAATAATTTTAGAATCACATGCATGTCCAACTCTTGGCCTAAAGGAAATCCCAACCTCTAGGCTTTCTAAGTACCCAATCAATTTGAGCACATGAGGCCTTACTGGATTCCCTCTACCATATTGCACTTAAACAACACCTTGCAGACATAATACCTCTCTTTCCTTGATTTTTCCTGGTACATGTTCCTAATATGTGTTACCATCTCAAGACCACCCATGTTATCATTTTGATTTTGAAGATCATAGTTCATGGAGCATAGCATGAGGCAATATCTCTAGTGTCATCTTAATTCTTATGATAAGCATCCCTTTCAGCCTTAGCATATCCGAAGTGGGTTCCTATAATACTAGTATATCCAAGACATATAGCTTACACTCATGTCTGAGAATGATTACCAAAGTCCTAAACCATTCATGGTAGTTGTTCCCATTCAGTTTGTCCTTGTTAAGGACCGACCATAATCAAAAGATGTTGTTGTTTTCCAATTGTTTCTACAAAAATAAAATGAGTCAATAAGTCAAACAACTTTTTATTTGATTTGATTTGAAAAGATTAATGATATTTAATTAGGACTTTATTTAACTACCACTCCCACTATTTTACTTTAAATTAATCGCCATCACTATTAATCTAGAAAGATTGTAGTGTGCAATATTCTAGTGGGTCAAGATCCATATTTTATCAAATCATGAGTCAACTTGGATGATCACCCACAACTTTATGATTAGGTAGGCAAAACTTTCCATTTTCATATGATGCAAATCTTGATAAAAGATATCCACAAATCTGTTACAATCAATCTAAATGCTTCTAGGCACTTAATCATATTAAGGTAACCTAGTTAAGCCTGACCCAAAAACCAAAAAAATAGAATATGCACCCTGCTTTGGGAGACCTACATATCTATTCTCACACTTCTAGTAGATAGACAAAACTCCATGCTTTGGCATGCCCACACATAGTCAATCAAGTTTTTCATGTGTTCTACTTTTGGAAAGCATCTAAGGCTTAATATTTGATTAAGAGGTTTTATTTATACTTAAAAGTATACATATACAATCACCACATACTTATTATATGTATCATATACTATATCCACAAACAAAACATGCAATCACAAATATACATGCAATGGATATGAACATACTAATGCAATACTTTGGAACCACAAAGGATTTATGTCCAGCTAAGGTCCAAAATGAAATGTACAAACCTACAAAAACCAACTCCTTGATGCTAGAAATCAGCTCGGTCAGTCAACTAGAATCCTTCAGTACTAGTTGGGCCTCTATTTGGTCGGTTGGTCTTTCTGGAAAACTAGATCATGCTCAGTTGGTCGACTAAACCCTTCACCCATTTGACTGAATCCTATGACTAGTCAAATCATCTCCTCACTCAATCGATTGATATGAATAGAACTTTAAAATTACCTCATGTTTTTAAGATCTCTAAACTAGTGCTATTCCTATATATTTATTACATAATGTAAAGTGAGTACCATGAGTTATGATTGAGGGGAGCAAGGGGTTTAAGAACTAATTACATTTGGAGATTAAAGAAGGAGGCTCAACATGCAAACTGAATACTTAAAACATGAATGAATCCACTCACCATTCACACAGGCATACATGGGGGGAGTTTATCCATAACCATGCATACATACACCAAAAAAACATTTTAAGGTGACACATGATTTTCATATATGTTATATCATATATATATATATATATATAAATATAAAGAATCTATGAAACATTCCCAAGTGTACATGGTATTTAATTGGATATGCACATCAACCGTTTGAATGTTCACATTGTATGCAACAAAATAAATGACAAAATAAAATATGGTTGAATCAATTAAATCATAATACACTCTAAATTGAAATCACTTTGATTCCACTATTAGGAAAAATGGAACGATAAAACATGGTGGAAACAAAATTTTTATTCCATATTTATTAACTAAAAGGATCACAACATTGTCATGAAGCAAGTCTAGCATCTATCCTTGCACACAGATGTGCCTCCTTCTTGAAAAATATGTAGAATGTGGTTTACGACATCCTCCTAGCATAACAACAAAGCTTCCATGCCTCAACGTAGTCCATACAGACCATCAGGAAGTCCATGTCATGCTTCTAGAGCTAGTGGGAAGGAGAATCCCTTTCATTTGTTGACGTGTTAGCTTCAGCTTGCTCTCCTTTTCTATCTCTCCCTTTCATGAGTAAGATGACTAGGATAACATGTTGCAAAATGTGATAAGAGACATGTAGAAATCCTTGGCAATAAAACCTTTACGTAGGAGTGGTAGAGATAGTGTATCCAAAACCTTAGAGATGAAAGGTCAAAAATATCTTGACTGAACAATTGCTGCTCACATCTAGTTGGTTGACTGGAGCGTCCACTCGGTCCATCAGCCTGTGAGATGTGGCCTATTAACTTTTTCTGAATGGAGTTATCGAATGCAATGATTAATTGGTCGGCCCACATTTCAAGTCCCACTAATCCGTTTGCATTTTGACACCATCAGTTGTTTGACCCAGTTTTGATCCTTGTGGTCAGTCTACTAGATGATCCAATCAACCATAGGGTGATGCAATCTAGTCTGTAAACTAAAATCCTTAGTTGGTCGACCATTAGGTACTATCATATCTAAAGGATATTGTCTCGTCGGTCGACTAGACTCTCCATTCGATCGACTATTATTCCTAATAATATTTAGTTTGATTAGCTAAACATTCTAGTAACAAAATTAAATATTGTCCATGATTGAACTCCTTTTCATAGTGCATCCTATTCTTGTGGCCCTATAGATTCCATATTATGTTGGTAGGGATGTCAATAATCATGTCATGACTTCATAGGCAATGAGAGGTATCTAGAAACACATAATTGCTACCCAAGTAATTGGATATGTTGGATGACAACATCAACCTAAAATTGTGACCAGTGTTATAGAGATGGTATAGCCCCTTTATCACATATGTCTAGATTGAAGTCGAGGCATGGAATTGTCATCCTCTTAGTATCCAATCTATGTTTTTTTTAAAACTAGAATATACTATTGAGATGCATGTGAGCTCAATATCACATAACTCACATGAGCATGGCCATGCACTTCACAATCTCACTTATTAAGAAGCTAGGATATGACTCCAATAGGAGGGAAAAATTCCAACTACATATCTCACAACAATTCCCATGTGTCACAATGTACCCAAGCACTAGTGTATAGCATCCCTTCTTCAATGTCACATTGGGTGGTGTTAAAGTCCATTGAACACCATGTTGTAATTGTAGTGACTTTTCATGTGTAAGAACCACAATCACCAGTATGACATTGAGACATGATTCTAACTACAATTCAATGGTTTCGATGTATCATTCTAAAGGTGGGTCTATCCGGTACACTTGTTTTCTAACAAGTACCTATGTTTTTGACTTGATATCCATAATCATGACTAGTGATATTTACTCATTAGTCAACACACAATATAGTCTTAAGTATTATTGTTATAAATATAGTTTTCATAATAATATCTAACTAGGGACATGACAAGAATATATATACTCTAGTCATACATATAATCTCATGTTCAGGTCCTCAACCCAAACCATATTTCATTGACTAATATCATTCTCTAGAGATTTATTATGTTATATCATCATCTCATATCTGAAAAGACATAATACAAAAAATTTCCTCTACCATAAATCAAATAATATCCCAATACAATCATCACATGAGTGTCTCTTAGGGCATACATACCAACATATGTCTCCTGTAATCTTGTCACCAGGGGCATTAAGGAGGAACCATGATACCCCCTCATATTTGGCCACCCATTCTTTGCAACTGCTAGATTTCCTCATTGATTTTGAAGCTAGAATAATTATATTAAGGCTTAATATAAACATCATTGACTTCAACATATATAAGAGTTCAAGGGTCATTCTTCCCAGGAATAAGTTTTCTTCATGGACTATATTGACAAAATGGCACAAATAAGAAAGGAGATGCTAATTATTGAATACCCCCTTGAGAAAATGCTCTTCAACCCTAATGCTCACGAGTTGAATGATGAATAAGTGGAGAAAGTTATCTATCACTTAGGAAATGCTGAGGAAGACCCTGACGTGGAGTTTGAAGAGGTCAAATTTATATCTATCATTAGGGAAAAAGTCAAGGAATCCACTGCACCAGAATTCAAGCCTCTACATGTGTGGCTTAAATATGCTTTTCTAGATGAGAAAAAGGTATGTCCATTCATCATCAGTTTATATATCTCTACAAAGAAAGATGACATGTTGTTAACATTACTAAGGAAGAGGTAGAAGGCATTAGATTACAAGATAACTGATCTAACTGGTGTGCGACAAGCCCTCTGTATGCACTTAATTAATATGACCAGAAACACAAGCCCTCACCAAACCTAGCATAAGTTGAACCTGTTTGTGTAGGAGGTCATGCACTAGGAAGTGATGAAGCTACTAAAATATTGGATCATCTATACCATCATTTATCCACCTTGGGTGAGTCCCATGCAAGTAGTGCCAAATAAGGGAGGCACTATAGTTTCTTTTTGAATGATAAAAATGGGCTTATACCAACCCACATGGTTATAGGGTGGCACATGTTCATCAATTACTATAAGCTCAAAAATCCTACTTTCAAGGACCACATCCCACTCCCATTTCTTGATCAAGTTCTAAAGACATTTGCACATCAGGAGTTCTTTTGTTACTTGAATAAATACTCAGCTTCTACCAGATTCCCAACCACCCCTCTGATCAAGAGAAGAACACCTTCAAATGTCCATTTAACAAGTATGCCTTTAATAATATGCAAGACACCTACCACTTTCCTGTGTTGTATGTCCTCCATCTTGACTTACCTCAGTAAGATGATAATGGAAATCTTCATGTATTATTATCTATCTATGAATATTTTTTTGATGCATGCCTAGATAATCTTTTACTGGTCTAAGAACATTGTGAATAAGTAGATATGATACTTAATTGGAAAAAATGCCACTTCACGGTCAAGGAGGGCATTGCTCTAGGACATCATGTTAGATCTAGAGGTACCAAGAATGACAAGTTAAAGATAGAAGTAATTGATGAATTATTTCCTCCAATTACCATAAAAGAAGTCCAAGAATTTGTAAGACATGCCAGATTATACATGGGATTCATCCGTGACTTTATCAATATCACTAAACATCTTTTGAACCTTCTCCAGAAGGATGTGGACTTCATCTTTGGTTGTAATTGCATAAAGAGCTTTCCCACCCTGATGGAAGCTTAGATTTCTACCTCCATCCTTTGTGCCCCAGATTGGTCTCTTCCTTTTGAGATCTTGTATGATTCCAATCACTAAACATTAGGCACATTTTTGGAAAAGCACTGTAGCATCCCCCAAGTATGATACATATATAACATTACCGAAGAATGGACCATCAAAATCATAGTAAAAATATAAAAATAATATATATCACACATTGCAATAATAGAAATAACTTTGCACATGATATATATATATATATATTGATTCTCATGTACATTCTTTTCAACAATCTTCTAACAAGGGAACTTGATATGTGAGGAAGTAGAAAACTAATTGGATCTTTGTTGATTGTATTGATGTAACACCATAGAGTCTTGAACTCATGTCTAGATCTACATCTTGAGAGTTATCCCATGTTGCAAACAACCTATGTGCATCCATACATATGCATGAATCCCAAAAACCATTTGTAAGTGGTTGGGTTTCAATAATAATATGAACATAACTTAGCATAAAGATTAAACTGATACAAGCATGCAGAAACATTATTGAATGCTTTATGATGCATTCTTCACTTAGTTAAGCATTCTTATTAGCGAGCCTACTCAATGGACCTTATCTAGTCTGATCTCACTGAATACACATGAGGCGTGCATGCTTGGTCTTGAACTCATAAACATAAACATCAATGTTCACAGTCATGGTGTGCATGCTTGGGCTTGAACTTGTACACTGAAGGGGGATCATGAGGTACAAATATCCCATAACATGTTAATGATATAGGGCCTAATTGTTAATTCTTATTTGATCTAATATTATCATTTATTACTTAGGTTTTTCACCCTTTCCACTATGCATCTCTACTGGACTATGTCGTTCCCTATCCCTATGTCTACTCTTGATGAGATTGACAGAATGTGTAGATGTTTCATTTGGGGCAGATCTGATAAGAAGGATAATGTTCATTTGCTGAAATGGGATATTGTCACGTTACCCAAGAATGAAGGGGGTCTTGGCATTAGGAAAATCAAAGAAGTGGCTGTCGTTTGCCTTGTTATTAATGCTTGGGATATCGCTAGGAAAAAAGATTCTCTCTGGGTCAAGTGGATCAATGAGAAATATCTAAAGAAAGATACTTATTGGAGCATCGAAAACTCTACAAATTTCTCTTGGATGTTTAACCGAGTCATTCGTATAAAGGATATGCTCCTTAATTTTGTTGAGATTAAAATTGGGAATGGCAAGCTTGTTGACATTTGGGGTGACCCCTGTTTCAATGGTAAGTTCTTTCATGAGATTTTCGACAAGAATGTCTCTATTCGGGCTGGGATTCCTAAAGGTGCTAAAGTTTGTTCTATTATTAAAGACGGTAATTGGAGTATTAAGATTCTAGATGTTCCAAGATGATCTTAAACAAGCTGAAAGAAATCAGTATTGATAATGACAAGGATGACATATATCTTATGAGGGGCCTGAGCGAGGGTAAGTTTAAGGAGGTGTGGAATCTCATTAGAACTAAAGAGGTTGAGAATTTGAAGTTTGATTGGATTTGGAAAATGAAAAGTAGCATGAATGCTTAAATCCACACTTGGAAGGCTATTCATAATAAACTCCCCACCACTGACTATTTGAGAAGAAGGGAGATTCCTGTGGTATCTATTTGCTTTCTGTGTATGAATGGTTACGAGGATACTAATCACATTTGTTTTGATTGTAAAGCTATTACTGAGTTATGGGATTGTGCTCTTAAAAATGATATGATTGACAATATTCTGGATTGTTGGGAAAGTATAACTAAGATGAAAAGTTTGAAGGCAGGTGTCACAGTTCCTACTGTTCTTTATCATAGTTGGCTTGAAAGAAATAGAAGAGTACATGATAATACCTATAAGAACATGAGTGCCCTTTGGAAGATTATTGAGGCTGATATTAAGATTCTTGTTGATTGATTCTTGCAGACCTCCTGGGATCTGGCCTTCTGGTTGTCGAGGTCACATCTTGATCTAGTGGTGGTGCTTTGTTGTTGCTGTTTTGGTGACGGTTGAGTATCTTTATTTTAAATGTGAGGCCCCCCTCTCGCAATGGGTTCTTATTTTTTTTGGCTGAGTGTGCTGTTGTTGGTGTTTTTGGGGTTGCTGGTGGTGCTGCTGATCTTTTTTTTCTCTTCTCTCTGTTGGAGCTGCTCTTATCTTGATAGGTGGTTGTTAGCTCCTTGGAGGTTTGATGTTTGTTATGCCCTGGTGTTTGTGTTTATAAGAAGGTGTTGTTGGGTCTGTTCTGGTCTAGGATGGTGGTTTTGTTTCTGGCGATCTGCTCCCCTCTCACTGGTTCAGTAATGGTGGAGTCTTGCTCCCTTCTCACTGAGTGTGATGGTTGAGTATTGGATGATCCTTTCTTGGCAGTTTCTTCTCTTAGTTGTTTTTTTGATGCTGGATACTCTTCGAAGTTGCTTGAGGTCTGCTCCTGGTTTTTGGTCTGGTTGTTTGGTTGTTTCCGATTCCTTGATGGCTGGAAGATGATGTTGGTGCTTTGCGGATGATCTGTTTGTGCTTTCTGGGTTCGAGCTATGCTGCTAGCAGGGGTTTTATGAAGTTTTGAGCTACTTCTGTGATGGTTGGGTCTCTTCCTGGTCTCATCTTGATTAAGTTGTCTGGTTTAGGGTGATGCTGCTAGCTGAGGTCTGAGAAGGATTATGTTTTATTTTTGCTCCCCTCTCTTTGCTTAGTGATGGCTGAGTTCAGCTCTCCTCTCATGATCAGTGATGATTGAAATTTGTCCTCTCTGGTATCTGGCCTTGCTAGTTTCTTCTGATGCTTCTATGGTTAAGACTTTTGGATGATGATCTGCTGCAGTTGTGATGATCTGTTCTTAGTTTTGGAGGCTTTGATGGATGAGTTTTTTTTAGATGGCTGTATGGTTCTGAAAATCTTCTTGGTTCATGTTTATAGCTGTGGTTTCCCTGCCATTCTTCTAGCGAGGCTCTACCCATTCTGTTTTACCCCATTCTTTTATATGTAGCCTGTATAGTTCTTTTTTCCTTCTTTCTATCTTCTTCTGAAGGTAGGATGCATTGTACAGACACTTCTTTAGAAAATACAAAAAAAAGCAACACGAGTTTTTACCGACCAAAAATAAATAAATTAGGAGGTATTATTATAAACTATTATGATCTTAATTAACACATAATCATGTGTAGTAAATACTAATAAGATATGCATTTAATAGATACCTATTAAATCATTAAACTGTTCACATGATAGCATGTATGCTGTAGACTTTAAACATGATATTCGAACAAAACTTGGTGATACAATATAAGGAAATCCAAGGCATGTCCACTTACATAATTTTCATAGGAATAATTTCTCCTAAAAATCTCTTGATCTCAACCTTTTAATTTCCTATCATTGTAACCAAACCCTAATTAACATCTTATAAACCCTAATTAGGCAAATTCTTAAAATATAAGAAACCAAAGTCATAGTCAAGACTCATGACCTAACCTACTGGTTAGATTTCAACAAATCGATCAAAAACCATATATAAATTGGACCCATTGGACATACCAATAAAAAGATATTCATTTCCATGTACCGAAAAATCATAAATGAGATAAAACCACTTAATAATTTCCTAGAACTCATAAAACAAAAATGGATTAACAATATGACCATTGCTTATTTTTCAACCATAGATGTGATAGGGGGTGATTTAGTAATATTATTTTTAGAATTTCACGTGGATGATATCAAATAAAGTGAGAAAAACCCTAGAACCCCTTAAGCAATGTGACACAATGACAACATTTGTGGAGGCAAGATAGTCTTCTTTCAAACTAGACAACTACTTTGTTGACCCATGGTATTACCATCTTCATAGATAACAAAGATCAAAGCAAAACAAGAAGAGGTTAATCAACTAGTGAAAACCAAGGTGTTGTGATCCTCCTCATATCTGAGTGGACCTGGAAAGTCCAAACCTGAGATGCAACTTGGCAGGATGCGATGGATTGTTGAGAAATGCTCAGAATAACAGTGAAAAGGAGGAAAAAGGGGGAACCATGCTCACTATGATAGACAAAATTAATTATCAACAAAGATCCCTGGAGACTTACTGAAGCTTTCCCAAGTGTCGAAGGCTACCTTGATGACCAGAGGTCCGATGATGAACACAACCTTTTTTGCCAATGAAGGCTGAGTAGGGATGGGGGTGGATGTACGAGGGGAAAAAGGGATACATGAAATGATGTCTAGTTGGACGTCAATGTTTTTTGAAGGTTAGTTATATAGGAGGTATCTGGGGAAGCTCTAGTTACTCTAGGAGGTTGAAGGGGAGGGGGTAGCAATGACTCTGAGTGTCTCAGGGGTCTAGGGAACAAAAGTCTCTCAAGTCTGGGATGCAAAGGTTCGAGAGAGAGAGAGGTGTTTATTGCCAAAGGCAAGAGAGTTTTAAATAATTAATTTTCTCAACTCATCAATCACCCACAAGTATACATGTTCAATTGTAGCTAAGGTCAAACCACAAGGAATTAGGCTAGCTAGGCACCAAAATGTTAATTTTGTACAATCTAGGTTGATTGCAATTAAAAATGGTTGGTCTGGATAAATTTTGAAAATAAATAAAGAAAATGAAAACACAAATCACTTGGAGAAAGATTAAAATCTGATTATGAGGATCCTGGATATGGGATTTCACCTCCACATCATAACTCACCAAGAACTACAAATTCCAACAACATTAATTATTCTCCTAAGGAAGGTTGATTTCATCTACTATATCTCTTGATAATATAACATAGCTGTACCCTTGTATAACATTCCCATGCATAAATATGAATTCAAACTACAACCTAAAACCTTCAACCAAATCCAATCCATTCACATGGTCAAGGATGTGATATCAAAATAATTATTCCTTACCTCCTAATATATCTTCCCAAAAGTAATAAGAGGTGTAAAACATGTACACATGATTTCCAGCCATGCATATAATATATAAACACCATAATTTGTTTTGAAGCAGAAGATTGCCTAATATTAGATATGAAATTCGAGTGACATTCAATTATGATGTGGGAGTTACTCTCCTATATCCAAGAAATAGAGTTTACTCACTCATGGTGAGAGAATACAACCACAAATGATAAATCATTAAAATAGACATGAGAAAAGAGAGAGGAATAAGAAATGGATCTGTGGGTCCAGAAGACCATCCAAGAGATGGAGACCAATCTCTGAAAATGCTCCTGCTTCAGCAACCTTCTCTTTTCGGCTTTGGGAAGGAAAGGAGAAGATAAATGAGGCTAGGAATGGATTCTCTTCTAAGAAACCTTAGATTTCTCTTCTAGATCGCCTCTCCAGTGCTCTAGCCTCGTCTCTTGTCTCTAAGATCTCCAAATTATGCATGGGTTCTATGTTTAAACAACATTGGATCGTCCCAGTAGTCAAATTTGACATCATGCAGAAATTTATTCTTTTGTTGGTAGGTAAGATCAGGTGGGAGGTGTTATGTGGCAAGAAAATTTGCTATGTCGGCAAACTAGGGTTCTTGCATTGCATCAATGACATATAGTCTTTCAATGTTCTAGGTAATCATCAATCGACATTATGTCCTTTGCATATGTGGTCACTCTAGATAGATGATCAATGACATTGTTCTCTGTTCCTTTCTTGTCCTTTATCTCAAGATCAAATTCTTGGAGTAGCAATATTGTGACAACCCCGATTTTCTCTCTCTATGGATATCCACTTTCTCTCTCTATTAGTGGCCCAAACCACTCAATTGGGTCCAGTTATATAGTTGGAATGAGATTATGACCCAATTTAATTAAAATCGCCATTCAATTTCCCAATATGTGACTTGCATATGCCAATTGAAATAAGAGCCATTCTTTAATATATAACCATATTGCAATTAATATCGAACACCCTTGCTATGATCTTTTAGATTTCCAATGTATATCATGTTATAGATCTCTCAATTTCAAATCCAGCGATGGAAAAATCACATCAATTGGACCTTCAGAGTCCAAGTTATGATACCTTGAAATTTGGTTATTTATACCTTGTTTTAGCTCAATTATATACCTCTATCTCTGTTGGGCCAGCCGTATAGGCCCAATGCAACACTGTAGCCCAATCGTTTGTTCCCCACTCCCCTTCCTCTTCAGGAAACCATCATATGATAGGGAAAGAAACCTCCCCGCCTCAACCCAGATTGGGAAACGGAAAGGGGGGGCGGGGGCGTAATCTCTAACCCTAGCCTTCCTTGCTCCTTTATAAACCTTCCTTCTCTAGCCTTTGCCCCTCTTCTATTCTTCCCATGCTTGACCGTCCTCTTTCCTTTCTCGTTCACACATAGGAATCCTCTGTTCCTCAATGGATCTGCTGCACTGACGGAAGACAAAAGCTCCGCCTCTTCGCGACCCCAGGGCACGTTTTGGGCCTCCAACGCCTCGCCACGAGTTCTCCTCTCTCGGGTTGGCCTCCAGCTCCTCTCCTTTCCCGCACTGACCCCTCCCCCCTCACTCCGGTGCAATGCTGTAGAGTCCCCTCCGAAAATCAACGACGACCAGTGGCACCGGCGAGACCAGAGGACCCAACCATCGATGTTGACGCCCCTAGCGGCCACCTCGGGGGGCTTAGCCTCCCGCCTCCTCCTCTTAATCGGCAGGTGTTGGTGCCTCCACCCCCGCCCCTATTTCTTCCCTGTTTGGAACAGGGAGAACAACGAGTAGCGGTGCGGGTGGGCAGAGACACACTGGTAGCCGTAGGATGGAGCACTACCACATCAATGGCTCAGATCGGCCAATAAATTACGAAGGTGACACACCTAACTTCCTAATACTTATTTTTCATATAATTTTGATGTAAACCTTGAAAAATGCACAACTCCTTGCTCCCTTTGCCAAATTTAACGAACAAATATATCATTTTGATCCTCTCGAAAAGATATACAATATGAGCATATTTCCAGACCCTGAATATTCTTTTAGTTACCCTATATTTCTGAAGATGTAATCTTTGATTACTTTGAACATGTTTAACACATGATTATGATTAATGCTTAGATCTTAATTACCCAACCTACCCTATGATCCTTAGATTAGTACTTGATGTATACTTGAAATAAATGAAGGTCCTACTCTCCCTATTGTTCATAAATGACTCATTTTTGGACATATGTGCCTAGTGTGGACTTTAATGATGAACTTTTCCCTAGATTGCTAATCTTGCTGCTAATGGACACCCACCTAATCTTGTTATATGTTTCCTATGACCTATGGTTGCTGATCTAAACCACCCCTTATGCTTGGCTCTTATTCATTGATGATCTTTGACCTTGATTACTCTATTATGAGTCTCGTGACCTACTTTGAGCATAAGTGTCCTTAATCTTGTCATGTCCACATGAAACCCCAAAAGCATATGGAACTTGAACCACACCATAATGATGACCTCTAGATCAGTACAAGATCATATAATGAACCAATAAGCAACTTGGAACCCATCTTGGCCAAAACCCTAAAATGCATCTAATTAGGGTTAATGATGAGAATCTAATGCATATATGTAATCTTGTTCTTAATCAGGTTTGGCATGTGGTTAGATGGTGGAGAATATGTTAGCTTATGAAATCTCTGAATCAGGTATGGGCCTTATCTAATTATATGACTACCACTTTCTTTCTTGAAAAGACATATATTGTATGCTTGTTTGTCTATTTTCTCAAATATTGCCATGTAGTATTGCTATGTCTTACTCAATGTTTGCCTCGTTAGTTTTATAACTTGAACACATATATAGATAGAACTCCATTATAATATTGATTGATAAAGGGTTAGATCTTGGCTATGGCCTTGAGGTCCCTCTCGTATAAAAGGGTTAGCTAAGCTTGAGCACCCTTACGGACCCTTCCAATGGGAAGATGGTCAAAGGCCTTAAACATGCTTGATATTGTTGGTATAATGGAGTGAAATGACATAAAATATGATTTTGCATTTGTTAAACAGTTAACATGATTATTCTTGTTCGTTTAGTGTTGAAATCTTTTTCAAAATTATGCAAAGCTTATACATATATGTATCTTTCTACCCCATACTCAACACCTCGTGTGTTGACCCATTTCTCGTATTTTGTTTTTAGGTTTAGAGATGGCTAGAAGGATGATGGGCTCGGTGAGCTATGCTAGGTGTACTTGTTGTAAGATCCAGATATAGTATACATGAGCAGACTTGTACAAAGTGACTCTTGAATATGTAATTCAAATCATGTAATATAATAATGTTGCTTAATATATCTTGTTGATTGTTGAGATTATGTTGGTGCTTGTATCTTGTTATATGTTCATGTGTGCTAAGCTTCACGCTTCCGCATGTCGCCTTTGGTATACTTTTGGTTCATGGGACTGGGATTCCGGTTCCGTGACAAATATCCATCAAATCAGACATGGCTTGGCATCCTTCTTGCTCAGCAAGTACCTGATAGCTGCATGGACAGTGTAGACTACAACTTTGGATCCCACTAGATAATGATGAAATTTGTTGAAGACATACACCATGTCTAGAATCTCCTTCTCAGTTGTGGCATAGTTTATTTGGGCCTCATCAAGTGTCTTGCTGGCATACTAGGTAGCATGCAACTTGTTGTTGATGCGATGATTTTGAGTCACATTTGTAGATTGGTTTGATATGTGTTTTATGCATTTATTAGTCATTTTCATGGTTAATGTTGCATAATTCATCTGCTTTGGTCTATGCTACTTCTCTATGTCAAATTTCCCTTATTTCAGCATTTTGATTATTATTTATCAAAAGAATACGTTTTGTATAGACTTATGTGGTTTCGTGTGTTAATTTCAGGAAAAATAAGTATCTGCTACTGTCGATACCATCGACAGTGGTCGATACCATCGACCGGACCACAGGTTGCTAGCCGCAAAGACCAGAAGAAAGTCGATACTATCGATAGGGATGTCGATGGTATCGAGATACCATCAGGTTGCTGGCGAGAAGTGAGTCGATACTATCGACCCATATGTCGATACCATCGACTAGTGGAGTTTCAGCGACGGAAGAAGACAAAAGCGACGCCTAAGAATGTCGATACCATCGACCCTCGTCGATGGTATCGAGATGGCATCAGGTGCAAAGACAAAAGAAAAGAAGAACTGCCGATATCGCGCTAGGTTGATACCATCGACCCGCGTCGATGGTATCAACACCGTCAGATATGAGTTTGCTTTAGATTGATCTTAATCCGACGGCTGTGACTAATTGGCGGCCTAAACCGGGAAATATACCTAATGACGGCACCTAAGAGGGAATCATCACGTCATTAGCCGGTGCACACGTCCCGAGAAGGTGTGGAGAGAAGAACAGAGCCTAGAAGCATGCCCCAGCCGATCCGGATGCCTTAAAAAGACGATTTCCACCACCGAAAGGCGGGAGAACGCGTATTCCACGCCAAGGATCGCTTGGATCTTCTCCGTTCAGGGGTTTCACCACTCAATTACGTTTTTCTCCATGTTTCCCTTTTTCTACTCCACATTTTGCTCTGAGATGAACATGCGGGGCTAATCCCCTTTGTCTTTAGGACCGGGAGTAGCCCGGGAATTCATTGTATGATAATTTTATCATAGTAATTCATATCTTATCTCTTAAATCCGTGGTATAATTTCGTTTTCTCAATTATATTGTTATTCTTGATCACCATAATAATAATCTAATGCCCTTAATTGCTTTGAAAGAAGAATTAATGGTTGAAAAGAGACGGAATTTACATTAATTGACAAATCCCTTGAACAAGGTGGTGTAAGGTTAATGGTGGATACCGAGAGATCGTTTTTAATGCACCTAGTTTAGGGTATATGTTACTATGACGGTGGAACCGACCTAGACGTAGGTAGTGAATTGTACCATGACAGTGGGAAATTATGATTTCAGGCCACTACCCGGATAGAGAGATAAAATTGAGTGACTGCATAGAATTTGATACAATGAAAACCCGCGGTGAAACCGCAATCCTAAAGATCTCATTTTAAATTGATTAAACCAAACATTTAATCGATTGCTTTATTTTATTTTATTTTTATTTTCTTTTAATTTTAACAAAAACTCTCAACTATTTAATCGGTCTAGCTGATCACGAGTAGTTAGTAGGAGTCTCCGACAATTTCATGTATCCCTGAGTTCGACTCGGGCCTCCAAAGGCCTATATTACATTGACGCGTTCACTTACGTTTCTACACACGGTAAATTCGTGTCAAGTTTTTGGCGCTGTTGCCGGGGATACGGCAATTTGTCAGCACTACGAGTGCTGCAAGCGGCCACTCTAGGCCACATTTTTTTTATCATTTTAAAAATTCATGTCTTAGTCTTTTTCACATCTTGTAGTTGTCTAGCACTGTACTGAATTTAATTTACTATTTTGCAGGTACTGTGCATGGTGCAGACGCGTAGTACCGACTACACACAACAAGCACCAGAGGTTCCACTGACGGGACCTGACAATGAGGAAGGCCACAATCAAGACCGTTTAGAAGAAATAGATTCAGAATCTGAGCAAGAAGAAATGGAAGAGCCACAAACAATATGGGAGAAGATCAAGGCTTCTTCCTCATCAGCTTCCAAGGGGCCGATCAAGAAGCAGGCGGTTAATATTCTAACATACAAGATTGATCCGGCTTTAATCAACTTGGTGAAGTCAAATGCTTTCCATGGGCTCAAGAATGAAGACCCCGTCGCGCATATAAGTCAATTTGTGGAGAATTGTGATATGATAAAAATAGACAGATTTCCACAAGATGTGCTCTACTTGAAGCTCTTCCTGAGTTCTCTAGCGGGAAATGCGCGAGAGTGGTTACATAACCTGGACGATGAATATGTGGAATCTTGGTACCACATGGTGGAGGTTTTCTTTGAACGGTTCTTCTCGCCTGAGAAGACCAATGACATGATCAGGAAGATCCACAATTTCACCCAAAAAGGAGGAGAGACCTACTCTGAGACCTGGGAAAGATTTCAGATCATGCTCAGGCGGTGCACACATCACGGGCTTGACAAGGAGACACAGGTCAAGATCTTCTATTTTGCTCTCTTCGAGCATGATAGAAGCAACCTCGATTCAGCCGGCTCAGGATTCTTCTTGAACAACACTGACACCAGGTGTTGGGAAATCCTAAAGAACATGGCCAAGAAGCAATCATGGGGCGACAGGGACGCTGTTGAGCATGTTTGAGTGGCAGGGGAGTCTAAAGCAATCAAGGAGCTGAATGAGAAGATGGATCTTCTCGTGAAGAAACTGCTTGCAAAGGAGGATACTGAGTCCGAGGATGAGGCTCAAGTTAAATTCATGAGGCAGCAGCAAGGCTACAGGAATAATGACTATTCATGGAGGAAAGACAAGAACTTCTCCTGGAAGGATCCAAACAACTTCTTGCAGGATCCAGATGCAAAACCCCAGCCAGTAGCAGAGGATAAGAGCACAGAGCTGCTCAATCAGGTGATAAAGCTAAATCAAGAACTCATGACTACTTTCAGCCAGCAAATAAAGCAACAAGGGGAGTTTATGAACCAATTTGGGCAGACACTACAGAGCCATGAGGCTCAAATGAGGACAGTAGAGACGTCCATGGCACAAATGGCAGCGGAGATAGCCAATTTGAAGAAGCCGGCACACCCAGGTTTTCCGGGTAATACTAATGTTCCAGGAGGAAACCAGCATGCGAAGGCCATCTTGCTAAGAAGTGGCAAGAAACTGTGAAACCCCAGAGCCGATGAACCAAGCAAACCCCAAGTAGAATTTGAAGGTGAGGCCACTGAGGAGATGCCCATACCGGTTGCAGAACCAGTTGCGGACATAGCAGCGGATGCTACTGACAATCCTATTTCAGAGGAGGAGGAGCCTTAGAGAAGGACACCTTATGTGCCACCGCATCAAAGGGCACAAGCTGTCCCGGTCCCTTATCCGAATAGTGCTAAGGCAAGGAAAGTGGATACTCAATTTAAAAAGTTTCTAGATAGTTTCAGAAAGCTTTCAGTCAATATCCCTTTATTGGAAGCTATTGAGCAAATCCCTTCTTACGGGAAATTTCTGAAAGACATCATCACCAAGAAGAGAAAAATCCCAGACATAGAGGTTGTGGTGCTTAAGGAGCAGGTGAGTGCTTTCATCATGGGCACATTGCCACCAAAGAGGCAAGATCCGGGCTGTTTCAACATCTCATGTTACATTGGGAAAGTTAAGTTTGGTGAAGCATTATGTGACTCAGGGGCGAGCATTAACTTGATGCCCCTCTCTACATTCAAGAAGTTGGGATTAAAAGAGTCACAGCCGAGCAACATGACAATCCAATTGGCGGACAATTCAGTGGTAAAGCCATACGAGATTTTTGAAGATGTGCTAGTGAAAGTGGATCGATTTGTTTTTCCAGCAGATTTTGTCATCATGGAGATGCAAGATGAACAAGGAAATGAGCTACTACTCGGACGACCATTCCAAGCTATAGCCGACATGATACTTGAGATGGGGAGAGGTTGGTTGACCTTAGGTATAGCTGATGACTGATTTGAAATGGTCATGCCTTCCAACGCCACTTCACCTAAATCCAAGGAGCAATGCCACATGGTAAAACATTTTAAGCATAATATATCACTTTGTCTAGGGAAGCCATTTTTAGATATGGCCCATGTAATGACCAAGGTGGAAAAAGGGATTTTGGATGTGGACATCATGGAGCAGACCAAGGTGGTATCTCTTTGCAAGGCTGTAGGTTTTCCAAACGATGGGGATGAGGACATTCCTCCCTCTACTGAGGATGAGGCTATGGCAAATTCAGTTTTTGATGCATATCCAGAATTACCGCTTGAGGCCTGTTTAGTCTCATGATTGGATGAGAAGCAAATCTCTGAAGGAGTGTGCCAAGATGCTTTAGATGTTTCTGTGCTTCTATGCGAGGTATTATGAAGATTTAGGCAAACTTACACCACCGCTTCAATCATCCTTAATCAGCCCGCCGGAATTGGAGTTGAAGCCGCTGCCACCGCACCTCAAGTACACCTTTCTAGATGAGGAAGAAAAGTTGCCTGCAATGATTTCTGCTTATCTGAGTGCTGAGGAGGAGGACCAGTTGCTGATAGTGCTGAAGAACCACCGGGGAGCATTTGGGTGGTCTGTTGCGGATATCAAGGGGATTTCCCCTACTTTGTGTCAGCATAAGATTCGGCTCGAGGAGGGAGCCAAGCCAGTGATTCAACCGCAACGTCGACTAAATCCAAGCATGATGGAGGTTGTGAAGGAGGAGGTCATGGGTGAGTCCCACGCAGGTAGTCCCTAAAAAGGGGGGAATAACTGTTACTCATAATCTCTTAAATGAACCTGTCACCACACGCTTGGTAATCGGGTGGCGAGTTTGTATAGATTACCGACGACTGAATGCCGCTACGCTAAAGGATCACTTTCCTCTTCCGTTTATTGATCAAATCTTAGAGCGCTTAGCCAGCCAATCACATTTCTATTTTCTGGATGGGTATTTGGGGTACAATCAGATTTCGATTGATCCTAAGGACCAAGAGAAGTCCACCTTTACTTGTCCCTATGGAACGTTTGCGTACCGCCGTATGCCCTTTGGATTATGTAATGCACCAACAACCTTTTAGCGTTGTATGCTCGCCATTTTTTCTGATATGGTAGAACGCTGCCTAGAGGTCTTTATGGATGATTTCTCGATTTATGGTGCATCTTTTGATGAATGCCTTTACAATATGGATAAGGTGTTACAACGTTGCGAGGATACACATTTGGTCCTCAACTGGAAAAAAATGTCATATGATGGTGAGTGAAGGGATAGTGCTAGCACATAAAGTGTCTAGCAAAGGTTTGGAGGTAGATCCGGTAAAAATTGAGGTAATTTCCAAATTGCCCCCACCAAATTCGGTAAAAGGGGTAAGAAGTTTCTTAGGTCACGCCGGTTTCTATCGTCATTTCATAAAAGATTTTTCAAAAATCACCAAACCTTTATCCGAGCTTCTAGAAAAGGATGTTGTTTTTGATTTCAATGACAAATGTTTACACGCGTTCAACGTGCTGAAGGAAAAATTGATTTCCGCACCAGTTGTTCAAACACCGGATTGGACCAAGCCGTTTGAACTCATGTGTGATGCATCCGATTTTGCTGTTGGAGCTGTGTTGGGACAGCGGGTGGACAATAAACCTTCCGTGATTTTTTATGCCTCTAAGACTTTGAACGATGCCCAACTCAATTACACGACTACCGAGAAAGAATTGCTTGCCGTTGTTTTTGCTTTTGAAAAATTTCGGCAATATCTAGTTGGATCGAAAGTCGTATTTTGGACTGACCACGCCGATATTAAGTATTTGATGGAGAAAAAAGATGCCAAACCTAGATTGATTAGGTGGATCTTGCTTTTATAGGAATTTGATATCGAAATCAAAGACAAGGCGGGGATTGAAAATGTTGTAGCGGATCATTTGTCTAGGTTAGAGAGGGTATATGAACAAGATTTACACATACCCATTACCGAGACATTTCCAGATGAACAACTTTTGAAAGTGATTTCTAAAGATCTGTGGTTTTCATATATTGTGAACTATCTTGCTTGCAGGATCATCCC
Organism: Alisma plantago-aquatica; assembly: GCA_963693085.1. Lineage (NCBI taxonomy): Eukaryota > Viridiplantae > Streptophyta > Magnoliopsida > Alismatales > Alismataceae > Alisma > Alisma plantago-aquatica. Next base: position 234,398,769 of record OY856409.1, on the reverse strand, counting down.
GGATGATTGGACGTATCAAGAGAAGAAGAAATTCTTCCATTCTCTATGATATTATTTTTGGGATGACCCTATTCTCTTGAAGCAGTGCAGGGATGGTGTCCTACACATGTGTGTACCTGAGGTGGAATACGAGAGTGTTCTTCGTCATTTCCACACACTACCGACAGGAGGACACCATGCAAGTTCTTGTACGGTAGCCAAAGTACTGGAAAGTGGCCTATACTGGCCTACTTTGTTTAGGGATGCTTACGAGTTCATGAGGCAATGCGATTCCTGCCAAAGGACGGGTAACATTTCGAAGAGACAAGAGATGCCCCTTAATGTTTTTTAGGAGGTTGAGGTATTTGATTTATGGGGTATAGATTTTATGGGACCCTATGTGTCCTCAAATTCTAATTTGTATATCCTTTTGGCTGTTGATTATGTGTCGAAGTGGGTAGAGGCAATACCCACAAGGACTAATGATTCCACTGTAGTGTGCATGTTTGTTAAAGAAAATATCTTCTGCAGGTTCGGTGTGCTCAGAATGATAATTAGTGACGGGGGTACGCACTTCCGGAATCAAAAGTTCTCAGCATTATTGAGAAAATACGGGGTCAAACATAACATTGGTACCCCGTATCACCCGCAAACTCAAGGACAGGTGGAGGTCTCCAATCGAGAAATTAAAAAGATATTGGAGCGTACTGTGGCTTCCACGAGGAAGAATTGGAGTGCCTTACTACCGGATGCGTTGTGGGCATATAGGACGACATACAAGACACCTATAGGCATTACGCCTTTTAGGTTTGCGTACGGTCGAGCCTGTCACTTACCGGTGGAGTTAGAGCACAAAGCACATTGGGCGTTGAGAAAGCTCAACTTGAGTTATGATGAAGCGGGGAAAAAGAGATTACTTGAATTAAATGAACTTGATGAGCTGCGAATGAATGCATATGAGAACTCTCGGATATACAAGAAGTGCGCAAAGTTGATCCACGATCACCACATTCATATGCACACTTTCAAGAAAGGAGATCATGTGCTTTTGTTCAATTTGAGGCTGAAGTTGCATCCCGAGAAGCTAAAATACCGATGGAGTGGACCATTCACAGTAGAAGAGGTCAGACCACATGGCGCAATCATGGTGCGTGATGGGGAGACTACATTTTTGGTCATTGGATAAAGGTTGAAGTTGTATTTTGGTGAAGATTACACGAAGAAGGTGAATGAGGTCAAACTCATTTTGATTTCGGATGCATGATGTGCTTCAAGTCGTCTAGCCTAAGACGTTAAATAAGGGCGCTTGTTGGGAGGCAACCCAACCATTGGTACTGTAGTTTAGTTCCTTTACATTCATAGTTTGATTTGTTTTAACTTAGTTTGTAGTGTAAAAAGATACCGTGATCGTTTGCTACATGTGCAGGACTGAGGCAGAGTCGATACCATCGACCCTTGTGTCGATGGTATCGACATACCAACAGGCAGATCGCAAGCAGAGGTCGATGGTATCGACATGGGTGTCGATACTCACGAGATCTCTGGAGATTTTCAGAACGAATCATCTTAGTAAAGTCGATACCATTGACGGGCCGATCGATGGTATCGACATATTCAGACATAGATGGTGGCGGCCGGGCCTCACGAGGGTTTGCCCTAATTAGAGAGTCGATACTATCGACTCGCGTCGATAGTATCGACACGCCACGTCAACAATCCACGAGGAAAGATCTACGGCGATCGCAGCAACCAGGAAGTCGATCCGGGGGACGAGTCGATACCATCGACTCACGTCGATAGTATCGATGCGACAGCAATCCGGGCTCTGCAGATCTAGCCATCGACGACCGTCGATACTCGTGGCAGTACAGATTGTGCTACCCGTGTCGATACCATCTACTCGTGTCGATGGTATCGACGGGCATACAGCAACGCCGACCACGGCTATATATGAGAAGGATTTGTGTCAGATGACATCACAACTCCAGAGAAATCCTCCTCCACCTGTGCCGAGCGTATTCCAGAGTGATCCGAGCCCGACGACAAGCATCACCGAGCACATTCTTCATCGAGCGGAGATTCCTTTCTCCAATCTTCACTGAGATCTCTCTCTATTCCTCTTTCTGTCGCGATCATGGTGCATGTTGCTGGTGCATCGTCGTCATGCGCCGACCCGATGGAAATCCCAGAATTTGTGCCCCCACCTACCGCGTCGATTGCACGCCCGCAGCCGATTCATCCATCCGCGGAGGTCAGGAAGATATACGAGGAGATCTTAAAGAGAAAGATCGAGCCGACCCGTTATGTTGAACGGGAAACCATCCACAACTTGGGGTTCGAAGCTAACCTCGACTACGTTCTGAAGGGACAGGCCCGACACACGGGAAGATGACCTGATGAGCTAGAGTTTCATGTAGATGGCCAACCGTTTTTCGGTGAGTGGCCTACGTACAAGGAGCTGGTGGCTGAGTTTATGGCATCGCTGGACGTCTGCGTCGTGCCCAATGACGTCATAGCCACCGACCGCGAGTGGATCAAGGGCCGAGTGTCTTTCCGGCTGTACAACAATGACTACACCCTTACACTCCGGCAGTTCAATAAGATCTTCAACTGGAATCATTCACGGTCAGACTACCGGTGGTCGTACAACCGCACCGACTACGATGCAACCTTCGGCGAGCTTGTGTCGGTGCCGCCGGGCAAGTCAGTGAGCTACCACAATGCTGCGGTAGCCGACTTTGAGCATCCATTTGTCCGGATACTCCACCGGATGCTGAGTTCTATGTTGTTTGCTAGGGGTGATCTGGCTCTCAGTAAGTTTCGGGTGACGGACATATTTTTCTTGTATAAACTCCTGAATCACCAAGAATGCAACTGGGGAGCTTTCTTTTTGCAGTGGGTTTTGGCAGTGAAGAGGAGTACACGGAAAGCTCCAATTCACTTTGGCGGGCTTATCACCAATCTGGCCTCCTACCTTGGGTTGAATTGCCAGCAGCTTACTCCTCTCTCCAACAGGAGCAAGGTGAACCTGCAACATCTGCACCGCTCCAACCTCATCCTTCTTTGAGATGGCTTGGCGTATGCACACTTCCACATCAACCATGCTTACTAAGAATGGTTGCTTCCCGATCCGGTCTTCAATATCGAAGGGGCGCAACACTTCCGATGGACTATCATAGCCATTGCTGACTCCGATGAAGACGGCGGCAACGACGACGATGACAACAATGATGATGAGGCTGAAGAGGAAGAGGAGGCCTACACCCCTCTTCGAGTACAAGTGGCACCACGGAAGCGTCCTCACATGCATCCGGGTGCATCTTCATCTTCACAGCCTCCACCACCACCACCGCCCTCACAACCAAGTGAGGATGTCTATTCTTTGTAGGGCATGTATGCTATGCTGCATGAGATACATCAGACGCAGCAGCATCACACGACCATGTACACTGGTGTTCAAGAGACTACCAACCGGCTACTGGACAATCAAAGGGCAGTCTTCGAGAACGAGCGTCTTCTCCTCGACAACCAACAACAGATTCATGATCGGTTGCATAGGATGGAGATGCAACAACATCCCTTTTACGATCACTATTGGAGCCAAAACTACTCTGGAGGCTATCCACAACCTCCACCTAGGGCCCAGTTTGATCTGAGCTTCCAGGGGGAGTACCCATCTTGGGACCCCACGGCTCCACAGTACCCGCCTCCGCCTGAAGAGTAAATCGGTATCTCTGTTCCAACCTTTAAGATTGTTTTCGACTATGAGGCCATAGTCGAATTCAAGCTTAGGGGGGTGTGTTGGAACAACTCTATCTTTTTTTTTTCTCCATTTTTAGTTTTATTGCTTTTGTTTCTTGTCATTTGTTTCTTGCAATCTTAGTTTGTTTGTAGGATCCACATTCTATCTAGTGTAATCGTGGATGTCTTAAATGTCTTAAATCTTGAGTCATATCAGTTGCATGTAGGGGAATTAAGGGAAAATTAAAAATTTTGAGTGTTCGCAAGCTTGAGTGTTGTTCAACTTTGATCACTTAACTTAAGAAAATGATTGGTTTTGTCAACTTTAAAACAGAAAATCACAACTGTACATTCCAAATGATTCATGAAAGTGGACGAAATTGGTTGTTTGAGCCTAAACTGACCAAATGATAATGAGACTCTAATTTGAAGTAAGAGAGAGAAACCTCTTAACTACTACACATGTCAGTAAGGAGGGACACATAATACTTTTCAAAGGTTCAGTCAATTAGTCTTGTGATCTGTCCACCTCATTGCTTTTCACAATCCACCATAAGATTTGGAAGTAAAGTACGGTTTTAACCTTTTTGATTGCATGTCATGTAGAGAGGACTTGCATTGCAACCACTTACATATGTTTTGCATGAAAAATAAAAAAATATAGAACAGTATACATGCATATTACCCTTAGGTTCATGTCATTTAGTTGCATTCATAATTTTTATGCATAGAGTACATCCTGTATCTCATTTTCTCTTTAATGGTGAATTAAATTGTTCCATACCTTCTAAATAGTTCAACTATTCGAGTTATGCAGAAAAAGTAAGCCCAATAAAGTATTCATTGTCAATTGTGGATATAAGGGCTTTAGAGAAAAAAAGAAAAAAATCTGAAAAAAAATTGAAATTGAAAAAAAAAGAAAGTTATTTAGAAGCAAGTACAATAAGAAGGAGAAAGGAGCATAATCTCACCTGCATTTTAAGATGAGTAAGTACATGATGTAGCTCAATTAGATATCCATCTCATTTTGAGATGGGATGTTAGTGCATGCATCATTCCACCCAATCTTAGGCATTGGGGCATTTTTCATGTGCATTTGCATCATTTAGGGCATTTTTGTTTTATGCATGTTGAAACTGTATAATGCTTCCACTTCTTCCATTAGCCGCCCATTCCATCCACCTGTTGCTCAGATTGGTAGGCCACCGTGATTTTCTCCTCCCTTGTGAATATCAGGAGAACTGCTTCCATGTAGATGGTAGTTAGGGCGAGCAACGTAGTATAGGAGATCACAAGATGCACTAAGTCTGGACCGGCGAATTCTATTATGTTAACTGCCTTATGTGATAGTGTTCATCAGTTTTGAGGTAGACATCTTTTATGGATGATTACTGTCGCCTTTAGGGTAGTTATCATTCTGTGGTTAGCGAGGGCCGATATGCGGATGTCCGGTGGGAGTCATATGGGATGTTTGTTGTGATGCTTTGTTCTTTAGTTGACTCTGGCAATTCTATTCTAAGGTTTAGTTGCTCGAGGGCGAGCAATGTTCAAGCTTAGGGGAGTTTGATGCGATGATTTTGAGTCGCATTTGTAGACTAGTTTGATATGTGTTTTATGCATTTATTAGTCATTTTCATGGTTAATGTTGCATAATTCATCTGCTTTGGTCTATGCTACTTCTCTATGTCAAATTTCCCTTATTTCGGCATTTCGATTATTATTTATCAAAAGAATACATTTTGTATAGACTTATGTGGTTTCGTGTGTTAATTTCAGGAAAAACAAGTATCTGCTACTGTCGATACCATCGACCGGACCACAGGTTGCTAGCCGCAAAGACCAGAAGAAAGTCGATACTATCAACAGGGATGTCGATGGTATTGAGATACCATCAGGTTGCTGGCGAGAAGTGAGTCGATACTATCAACCCATATGTCGATACCATCGACTAGTAGAGTTTCAACGACGGAAGAAGACAAAAGCGACGCCTAAGAATGTCGATACCATCGAACCTCGTCGATGGTATCAAGATGGAATCAGGCGCAAAGACAAAAGAAAAGAAGAACTGCCGATATCGCTCTAGGTTGATACCATCGACCCGTGTCAATGGTATTGACACCGTCAGATATGAGTTTGCTTTAGATTGATCTTAATCCGACGACTGTGACTATTGGCGACCTAAACCGGGAAATATACCTAATGACGGCACCCAAGAGGGAATCATCACGTCATTAGCCGCTGCACACGTCCCGAGAAGGTGTGGAGAGAAGAACGGAGCCCAGAAGCACGCCCCAGCCGATCCGGACGCCGAAAAAGACGATTTCCACCAGTGAAAGGTGGGAGAACGCATATTCCACGCCAAGGATCGCTTGGATCTTCTCCGTTCAGGGGTTTCACCACTCAATCACGTTTTTCTCCATGTTTCCCTTTTTCTACTCCACGGTTTGCTCTGAGATGAACATGCAGGGCTAATCCCCTTTGTCTTTAGGATCGGGAGTAGCCCGGGAATTCATTGTATGACAATTTTATCATAGTAATTCATATCTTATCTCTTAAATCCGTGGTATAATTTCGTTTTCTCAATTATATTGTTATGCTTGATCACCATAATAATAATCTAATTCCCTTAATTGCTTTGAAAGAAGAATTAATGGTTGAAAAGAGACGAAATTTACATTAATTGACAAATCCCTTAAACAAGGTGGTGTAAGGTTAATGGTGGATACCGAGAGATCGTTTTTAATGCACCTAGTTTAGGGTATAGGTTACTACGACGGTGGAACCGACCTAGACGTAGGTAGTGAATTGTACCACGACAATGGGCAATTATGATTTCAGGCCACTACTCGGATAGAGAGATAAAATTGAGTGACTGCATAGAATTTGATACAATGAAAACCCGCAGTGAGACCACAATCCTAAAGATCTCATTTTAAATTGATTAAACCAAACATTTAATCGATTGCTTTGTTTTGTTTTATTTTTATTTTCTTTTAATTTTAACAACAACTCTCAACTATTTAATCAGTCTAGCTGATCGCGAGCAGTTAGTAGGAGTCTCTGACAATTTCACGTATCCCTGAGTTCGAATCGGGCCTCCAAAGGCCTATATTACATTGACGCGTTCACTTGCGTTTCTACGCACGGTAAATTCGTGTCAGTTGTCTTTTCTTTGGCCAAGGATTGCACCAATGGCGTAGTCACTCACATCACACATCAGCTCGAATGGTGCATCCCAATCTGGTGGTTGAATGATGGGGACTGAGACAAGTGCATCTTTGAGATTTCTAAAGGTGGCATGACATTCTTTATCATAAACAAACTCAACATCCTTGGCAAGTAATGAACACAGAGGTTTGGTTATCTTAGAAAAATCCTTGATGAACCATTAGTAGAAACCTGCATGGCCAAGAAAACTTATGATGTCCTTGAAATTAGACGGAGTTGACATCTTCTCAATTGCTTCCACTTTTGCCCTATCAACTTGAATACCCTTGTTAGAAATCACATGGCCTAGTACTATGAAATTGTACCATAAAATGGAAACTTTCCCAGTTTAGTACTAGGTTAAACTTTTCACAATGCTCAAGGACTTTAGAAAAATTAGACATGCAATCATCAATAGAATTCCCGTAGACACTAAAATCATCCATACAAACTTCCATTGTCCACTCAATAAAATCTGATAAGATAGCCATCATAGCAATGCTGAAATGTAGCAGTTAGAATTGCACAAACCAAAAGGCATGTGCCTATAGGCGTAGGTACCATAAGTGCATGTAATGATTGTCTTTTCTTGACCCAACAAATAAATCAGTATTAGGAAAAATCCTAAGTAACCATAAGGATAGCAAAAATAAGAATAATTGGCTAATCTCTCAAGCATTAAACCAAATAAAGGAAATATGAAGTAGTATTTATAGGTAACCTTGTTCAATATCCTATAGTCTGTACACATGCACCATCCTATGGCAACATGAGTCTGAATTAGTTCATCATTGTCCCCTTTCATGATAGTTGCACCCCCCTTTTTGGGTACTACGTGAATAGCACTCACCCATGGGCTGTCACTAATAGGATAAATGATCCCTACATCTTTTAGTTTTAAAATATCTTTCTTAACAACCTCAAGCATGTTTTGATTTAAACACCTAGGAGGTTCTACGCAAGACTTAGCATCTTCCTCCAGATTAATTCTATGTGTGCAAATGGAGGGGTTGATTCCTTTCAAATCGTGAATCAAATAAAACGTTACTTCCATATACAAATGCAATTCATTTAGAAATTTGACTTCTTGTTCATCAATTAAATAAGCATTTATGATGACAAGAGATGTAGAATTAGGGTCAAGAAAAGCATACTTTTAGCCTTGATGCAAGGGGTTTGAGTTCTACCTTATTCTCCTTGGCAGGCTTGCTAGAGTCATCCTTCAATGATGAAACATATCCATGAGACAGAGGCGGGCTAGGATTAGAAACAACACCTAAATATTGTGTAGACATGTCAGTGTTCAATTCCTTCTCATCACAATAGTTAACAATGAAATCTGAAAAATCTTCATCTTCACCCTGAAACTTGTCAATGCAATCGACTAGACATATATTTTCCATCCTGTTTGCATCTTTCATTGCGTCTAGAATAGACAAATCCATTATCTCTCCTCCTACTCTAAGAGTGATTTTTCATTCTGTACATAGATAATGCAATCAACTATGCAGAGGAAGGGTCTTCTAAAGAGAACATAATAGGATGGAACCTCATTCATATCAATCACAACAAAAGTCACAAGGGATGGAAAACTTGCCCACTTGAACATGCAAATCTTCAAAAATCCCTCTAGGATAGTTGATGGTGTGATTTTCCAATTGAATGGCCATCTTGGTTGGCTTCAAGTCTCTGATATCAACCTACTCCCACAATATAAATGGAATAAGGCTTATGTTGGCCCCATGGTCAACTAAAATTTTATCAAATGTCATATCATTGATCTTGCATGGCAATGTGAATGCACTTTGATCATCAAGTTTCTTCGGTAGTATACTTTGAATAATAGAACTTGTCCTTTTAGATAGAATGACGATTTCCACTTAAAGCACTAAATTGAAAAGGGTTAGATAAATTTGTTACAATTCATGAATAAAGATGCTTATTGTGTCCTCACTAGTCCTTTTTAATATGATATCACTAAAATGATTAAATACATCAAACCATGGCTCATAACTAGGTTTAAGGATGCCTTTTCTCATTATTTAGTCATTAATTAAATTATATGAAGATACATCTACACCTTGAATTGATCTAATCTGACAGACAAAATCGTGCACATAAGTAGGTTAGAATCCATCCTATTTTGTGAGCCACTTTAAAAATGAGTTTCTATATCCTCACTACATGATGTCGATGATGACAAAGATCAATTCTGACCACATAGTTTAATAGATAAATCCAGGATAAAGTCTTACATATAAGTTTCTTCATTTACTTAGGATTTAGCATTTTCATCCACATAGGCATTTATGTTCATGAAACATGATATAGATGCATGCTACACCAACCTAATCTTAATCTTCAAATATATACATGTACATATTCATTGAATCTACCTTAACATGTTCCATGATACAAGTACACCTATTGTGTTGGTATGTATACCCAGAGAGACAATCATATGATGATTGGAATGTGTCATAAGATACATGACTTGATAATAATAAAGGTAATTCCATCTATTATGTTTGTCCCAATCACAAGATGATGTCACATACATAAGTAGATGTCTAGAGAATGATGTTACTCGATGACATATGTCTTCAGGTTGAGGACCTGAAAAATGAGATCATATGTATGATAAGAGAACATAAATTCTTGTTATGTCCCTAATCAGATATTACTGTGGAAGAAAAATAGACAATAGTAATACATAAGACTAGAGTGTCTGTTGACTGATGACATAGTCTCATTAGTCATGATGTATGATATCAAGTCACTCACATAGGTACATGTTAGAGAACAGTGTACCAGATAGACCCACCATGAGAGTGATACATGGAGACCCAAGGAATGGTAGTCAAAATAATCTCTCATAGTGATAGAGGTGATTGTGGTTCTTAGACCTGAAGTCGCTACACTCATAACATGTCGCCGGGTATACTTTGACATCATCAAACATAATCCTAAAATACAGGTTGCCATAAAGGTGATAATTGGATAGCTTTGACACATGGGGACTGAGTAGGAGTGATGTAGATGGGATTTATCCCTCCTATAGGAGTTTGATATCCAAGGCCTCTTGATAAGTGAGAATGAGAAATGTACGACCATACTGATGTGGTTCAATATGTGATGTGTGAACTCATGTGCATCTCAGACAGTCTACTATAGTTCAAGGAACATAGATTGAATGTTGAGAGGATGACGATTCCATGCCTCGAGTTCAATCCGAATATCAGATACAAAGGAACTATACGATCACGGTAACACTGATCACATATTCTAGGTTGAAGTTGTTCTCTAACTTTCCAAATTACTTGGGTAGCAATGATGTGTGACTAGTTACTGCTCTTTGCTTGTGATGTCATAAGTTAGTTATGGACATTCACTGCCAATGTAATTTTGGACCTATATGGTCACACACATAGGATACACTTGGATTAAATGAGTATATTCATGAATGATATTAATTTGATTACTAAAGGTATTTGGGTATTCAATTAAATAATAGATCATCTAATTGGACTCATAATCATCAAGTTCAAGTATTGGACTAATTGTTTGTTATGTCAGGTTGATTAGAAATTGAATTGGCTGACATTTGCTAGAACTGGGGCACGAGACAACCGTATCACATGAGTGAGATGACTGTGTCATGTGATGGTTGTGATTCGACCATCTCATGTGAGGAAGACGTGTAGTTCATGGTCATAAGATGACTGAATCAAATGAGCAATACTACCGGTTCGTGGTGATGAGATGACCGACTCACATGAGCAAGATGCCCAATTCATGGGAAAATTTGATTGCATTAAGGATTAATGCTGACGTCATGTTGTGCATTAATTGGATTCAAATTGCTAATTTGATTCACAACATGAAACTACACGAAATGACCATCTTGCTAAGAAAGATGACCAATTCACACACCAGACGAATGCTTAACTGTGCGAGATGACCGTATCACAGTTCATAGGTTCTAAAACATTCATGATTCCAGACCCTTCTACTCCCATACTGATCGAGAACTATGACCCTAGCCTCTACTATAAATAGAGGGGTACTGGGTGCTTCCCAAGACACACAATTAAGAATTAGTTGCTCTGACAATTGTTTTCCTCTCTGGTCGTGGTAACTAATATAGAGCCAAAGGAAGGGACAACAAGGGGGAGAACAACTAAGATCAGTTGTTGTGGGAGAGCATGTCGGTGATTAGTACGTCGAAAAGAGGGGACAACTCATTCCCATTGGCTCTGGTAGTGCAACATGGAGTTCCCAATGGTCTATTTGGACTACTCTAGAGGTGGGAGGCCGTCTTCTGCCGCTAGGAGGACATCATTAGCTGCTGTCTGTGGTGCTGCCCTAGGAGGCCTATGGAGATGATTATTTGAATGCTACTGCTACTTAAGGAGTGTGGTGCTGCCTGAAGAAGAAGAAACACGATGGTACTACAAGAGTAATATTGCTGGACTTGCTCCAAGACTAGGTATAACCTTGCAAACCTTCCTTCCTAGATACATTGTTGTTGACACGATCTTGCTGTCTAGAGAAATTGGGCTTTAAAGTTGTGTTTTCGCTACCTTATCTGTCGCCCCAATTTCCCTACAGTGGTATTAGAGCCCCATCGATTTACTATGTATCTGGGATCTAAATCGATCTGACTTAGATTTATTTTTATTTTATATTACATACAATGTGAATATTAAAATGATTCATGTGAATATCCGATTGAATTCCACACTCGACTACATAAACTAATATATATATATATATATATATATATATATATATATATATATATATATATATACATACAATTCACATGCATCACCATAAAATTAGTTTTGCTACATGGTTATGGCCAATAACCCCATATATGTGTGTGCATGGTTGTGGTTATTTATTCCTATTGATAATCGATCTGCATACCGAGCCTCTCTCTCCTTTCCAAAAGTAAATTAGTGCTCTTATTCCTATTTTCCCACAAATGTAACTTGAGGTTTCCCTTTTACAATGTAATTAGTAACATAATAGTTTTAATTTATGTTTCAACGTGAGATGACGATATGCACAAAGGAAAAACAATCGGCTCATGAGACAAACTGATCGACTGGAGGACTAAGGAGGCAGAAGATAGGAGGATGACCTGATCGACTGGTGGCCCAATTGATCATATGGAGGAGTCTAGATGCTACTTGGACTTAAGAACCAGGAGACTTTAAAGAGCCCAACTGAGTGACCAAGAGGAGAGCTGACCGGTTTAAGAGTTGAACCGATCAACCTGAATTGGTTCGAGCATGAATCTTCACCAACAATAGGTTGCATATGATGTGGACCTTAGGTGGTAGTAATTCCTTATAGCTTCAAGGAATTACATTAATATGGCCATAACTATAGCTTATGTGTTTTAATGATTGCATGTTCTCATTTATGGTTATAACATGTATATGATACATACTTTAAGTATGTGGTGATTGGATATGTATATGTACTTATATAAAATCCCTCAATCTAAATATTAAGTCTTAGATTCTTTCCATAAACCACAAACATGAAAATCTTAATCGACCAAAAGTGGGCACACCCTAGCATGGTGCACTATCTCTCTTGTGGAAGTATGATGGTAGATATGCAGGTCTTCTCTAGCAGGGTGCATATTTTATCATGTTGGATTTTGGGTTAGGCTTAATTAGGTGACCTTAATTGGATTAAGAACCTAGAAGCATACATATGATCAATGACAAAGAGTTGTACATATCATCTATCAAGAGTTGCATACAATGTAATTGGCAAAGGTTTCCCACCTGATAGAATCAAGTTGTGGGTGACAACCTTAACTGGCTCATGATTTTGATGAAATTGGGATCTTGGTCACTAGAAGATTGTACTCTGCAATCTTATGAATTGATACATGAGGGTTATCGACTTGAGTAAAATAGTGGGAGTGATAGTTAATTGAAAACCTAATTAATATAGTCAAACTTATCAAATCAAGAAAATAAAAATTATTTTGAGAAGTTGCAAAAAAAATTCTTTGTAGAATCTTATGTCAAATAGAAACACGTTCAAATTTCCATTAGTCCTTAAGAAGGACAAAACCTGATAAAATTCCACAATTGGCTTAGGACTTTGAGAAGTGTTCTAAATCATGAGAAAAAGCTCCATGTTCTTGATAGACTAGATCTAGAGGAACCCACTCCAAATGTACCTAAGGCTGAAATGGATATTTATCGGAAGCATGCCAATGATGCCATAGACGTTTGAATACCTAATGCTTTGTTGTATGAACTATAAGTTGCATGAACAATATGAAAACATGGACATTCTCGAGATAGTAACACATCTTAAGAATCTTGTAAAGCAAACAAGGTATAATGTCTTTAAAGTGCTATTTGAGAGCAAATTGACAAAGGGAGGTACAATAGATCCCCATGTGCTCAATATGATTGGGGTGTGTGGAGTGATTGGGATTTCTCTTAGGTTAAGAGTTAACCATGGATATGATTATGCAAGTGTTGCATGAATCATATAGTCAATTTATCAAATGCTTGGCATGTTGATGACAAAAGAAGTAGGAAAAATCCATGATGGTGATCTGTGGAAGTGAGTCCAAGGGAAAAGGAAAAGGAAAAGGAAAAGGAAAAGGCCAAGAAGTGTTTAGAGGCTAAGCTAAAGTCCAAGTATTCTGCACTCAATATATGGAGAAGGGTAAGTGTAAAAGGAAACTATCCTTTTCACTAAATGGATTAAGGAAAGAAAGTGCCACCATTGTCACCTATCTGGACATTGGAAAGACCTATCCTTTTATAGAGAATCTCTAGAAGAAGATGGAAATAGAGATCCCTACTTCAGCACCTGAGAACAAGTAAGCTAGGACTGTATGGAGCAAGGGTTGCATACTCTTTAGTAGGAAGCTGTCATTCATGGGTGCATAATAGAATTAGTGAATTTCTATTATGTACTTGACATTGATGAAAACATCATATGTCTTGTATGACAAGAACATTATGTTTCATGTTAAAAGATATGATCTTCTATGGCAATTCCCCGTGTCTCACAAACTATATGTGATAGTTCTAAAGATAAATATGTGTATGACACATATATTGAATGACTTGATGACTCAAACATTGAATACCTATATCATCATCATTTAAAGCAGATAAATGAGAAATATATTTCTAGAATCCATATGATGGTTATCTAGACTCTTTTGGTTATTGAACTAATAGAGACATGCATGTATTATTTGTTGTGTAAATATGACAAAAGAATATTCACTAGATGTAGTGGGAGAGTGACTATTCTATTAGGGCTAGTACATACTGATGTGCATAAGTCCTTTTAGAATAAATGCTAAAGGTAGTTGCAAGTATTTCATTATATCTTTACTTATGTTATCAGTAGATATGGAAGTTTGTATTTAATGAAATACAAAATATGAATCCCTTGGTGTTCAAGGAGATTTTGAATGGAGTATGTACTAACTTGGTAAAAGTATTAAGATACTTCAATATGATCAATGAGGACATACTTTGAACCAAGAGTTGGAGGACCTTCTGGAGAGATTGTGATAGTGTATCACAATGACCTCCACCTGAAACATAATGATGTGTCAGAAAGAAGGTATCACACATTGTTAAGTCATGGTGTGATTATCAATAAAATATGGTCGATCTTTCATTTCTTTTGGGCACATGCTTAAACACCGAACAATGTACCGTCTAAAATGGTTCAAAAAACACCATATGAGATATGGCATGGGAGGTGTCTTGATGTCTCTTTTATAATGATTAGGATTGAAGGCTCATATAAGAAAACTATTTCTTAAAAGGGTTTGTTCACAAATCACATGAATGTTATTTCGTTAAATACTACTCTTATCCCAATCCCTCAACAAAGTTGTTTGTTGATTAGGATGGCTGAATCCTTGATGAGGAACTTAGTTCCAAAGGAATCAATGGGAGTAAAAGTAGAACTTGAAATGTTCAAGACAAACAAGAAAACATTGAACCTAAAGAGGTATAATAGGAACAAGGAGAATCACAAGTTGTTGTGGAATCTCAAATTCCTTATGTAACACAATACCTTACAGTTCTAGTAGAACACACTTTAAGCTTGAATATTATGATATCTTCAAGAAACCGGTGGGTTGATCATATATGATGAGTCAACTTTCTACCTAGGAACTACCGAGGGACCAAAATATGAGAAATGGGTTGAGGCCATGAGATCAAAGATGGACTCCATGTAAACCAATAAGGTATGACCTTGGTGGATCCACTTGAAGGGACAAAACCCATTGGGTGCATTTGGGTCTTTGTAAGAAGACCGATGTGGAAGGGTAGATTGGTTGCAATAAGCTTCAAACAAGTTGAAAGTGTTGAACATGATGAAGTCTTTCACCAGTTACCATGGTTAAATCCATCTGGGACAAGCTTGTTGTTGTAGCTTAGTATGACTATGAGATTTGGCATATGGATGTTAAAATCACACTCCTTAATTGGAATAATTAAGAGGATGTGTACGTGACACGACCTAAATGTTTTATAAATCCATTAATGCAACTAAAAGTCTACAAGCTAAAAAGCTCAATCTTTGGATTGAAGCAAGCATCTCAAATATGGAATCTTCTATTTGACAAGACAATCAAAGATTTGACTTGAGTCAAAATTAAGATGAAATATGTGATTATAAAGATTTAGTGGGAGCATATTAATATTCCACATGATGATGGGGAATAACATCCTCATCCTACAAATATTAAGACCTGGAAAGGAAAGCACCTTCTATATAAAGGGTTTAGGTGAAGCATCCTATGTGATAAGGATTTAGATCTATAGAGATAGATATGGAAAGCTTCTTGACCTAAGAAAGAGAACATGCATTGGCAAGATGCTGAAGAGTTCAACATGCAATACTTATTGAGAGAAAACTTGTCCATGTTCCATGGAGTTAGTCTCTGAGGAGCCTAGTGTCCCAATTCTTTTAAAGAATTGGAACACATGGATAGATGCCATTGCATTCACAATTGGATCTATCTTGAATGTAATGTTATATACTTATCCCATTATCTCACATGCATTGGACATGATGAGAAGATATCTAGTTATCTCGTATGTATTGGACATGACAAGAGGATATCCAGTCATATCATATGTATTGGACATGATGAGAAGGCATATATATATACCTACCTAGAAATATTATATGTACTGGACATGACGAGAGGATATATGTCAGATGCCAGTGAGAGTCACTAGAATACCATAAAGAACATCCTTAAGTACTTGTGAAGCAATAAAAGGATCAGTTCCTTGGTTATGGTAATAAAGAAGAGTTGGATGTAAGGGGTTACACCCATGCACGCTTCCTAATTGAAAAAATGATCACAACCTATGTTTGACCTTAAAATGAGAACTATAAGTTGAAAAGCTTTCCAAGCTAGTGACAATTTATGAGAACAACAGAGCATACTATATGGATCAAGAAATTTCATATGGGTGAACTTGTGCAAGGTTCCAACCATTGATGGCACAATATAAATACTATGACAACAATGGAGCTACTAGATAGAGTGGGAATATCAAATAACATACTATGACACTTCCATCTCATACGAGTAATCATACAACAAAGAGATGTGAAACTTGCAATATATTGACTTGAAGAAAATGTTGCTAAACCCGCTATAAAATCACTTGCCCAACAGAAACATGATGGACATGTTAAAATCACTTGGAATATGATTCATGGGTGATTGTCTTTAAGTGCAAGTGGGTGTCTGTTGGTATGTATGCCTAGAGAGCCAATCATATGATGATTAGAATGTGGTATAAGATACATGATTGATCATAATAAAGGTAATTCTATCTATTATGTTTGTCTTAGTCTTCTCACGTGAGCGATATGATCGGTTCATGGTCACAAGACGAGCGACTAGGATGAGCGAGATGCCCGATTCGTGGGGAAATTTGATTGCATTAAGGATTAGTGCTGACATCATGTTGTGCATTAATTGGATTTGAATTTCCAATTTGATTCAAAATAGAAACTACACTTGATGACCATCTCACTAAGCGAGACGACCATTTCATGCATGATATGACTATTTTGCTGTGTGAGATGACCATCTTGCAGTTCACATGTTTTAGAACATTCATGATTCTTGACCCTTGTACTCCCACACTGATTCGGAACCCTAACCCTGGCCTCTACTATAAATAGAGGTGTAATGGAGGCTTACCAAGACACACAATTGAGAATCAGTTGCTCTGACAATTGTTGTCCTCCCTGGTTGTGGTAACCAATAGAGAGCCCAAGCAAGTCCTACCCGTCAAGGGAGGGACAACAAGGGAGAGAACAACTGAGATCACCTCAACAGGAGGGGACAAATTCTTCTCGGTGACTATGGTAGCACAACATGGGGTTCTCAGTGGTCCGTGTGGACTACTCTGGAGGTGGGAGGCCATCGTCTTCTACTAGGAGGACATCATCAACCACTATCTGTGGTGCTACACTAGGAGGACGGTGGAGACAACTATTCGAGTGCTGCTGCTACTGAAGGAGCATGCTGCTTCCTTAATAAGAAGAAGAACGATGCTATTGTAAGAGTAATGTCACCAAACTTACTCCAGGACTAGGTATAACCTTGCAAACCTTCCTTCCTAGATACATTATTGTTGATGCAATCTTGCTGTCCATGGGAATAGAGCTTTTAATTTTTATTTCTACTGCCTTATCTATCGCTCCAATTTCCCTACATATTTTACATAAGTAAAAACATAATATTGTTCGAACATAACTCAACCATTAACTTAGTATTTCGTAATCCTTTACACACCTTAAATCTCCATAAAAATGTATTAGGGTATTCTCCTTAAGAACATTATATCCTTGATTTTGTGGTTGGGATTCATAAGTTCTAGAAGGGCCCTCAACGTACTTATGGATGTAATTGTGTTATAATTTACTTAATAAGAAACCCTTAGGAGAAGATATTATTGATTACTATTCTTAAACACATTCCTTAACTTTCATATACATATACATATATATACATATACATACATACATACTTTCATATACATATACATATATATAGACGGCAAGGGAATAGCCTGGTTGGCAAATTCTGCTGGTCCCCAATGAAGGGACCCGGGTTCGAAACCACACGGAGAAGCATCTCTTGATTTATCACCCTCCCGGGCATCCGACCTTCGCCACATGTTATGGGAGAGGGGGAGAGAAATCTTTCTCTCTTAATCCCACATATACATATATATATATATGTATATGCATATATATATATATACATATATATATATATAAACACACATATATATATATATACATATATATATGTATATATATATGTATGTATGTATATACACATATACATATATGTATGTATGTATGTATGTATATATATACATACATACATACACACACACACACACACACACACACACACACACACACACACACACACACATATATATATATATATATATATATATATATATATATATATATATATATATATATATATATATAGGGTAACATTCCAGTGAGAAACATATCTTGGTGAGACATGAGAGGCATTCAAATAACTATCCACATAGATCAGTTTTTCATAATCCAACCATATATATTACAAGTATACCTTAATATTTACCTTCGTACAAAATTTGATCACCATCCGATTTGTAGATCATTCACAACAACATAATACTTTTTGACACTCTATATTGAATTTCAGGCTGACCGTTGAATGTAAAAAGTGTATATTGTACATATGAACATGTAAAACCATGTTCGATTGCAATGGTTTTTTGTGAGAAGGTAAATGAAATGATGCTTTTTCAATCTATATGGTTGGATTTTAAAAATAGTTCCGAATTTGTAGTTATTCAAATACCTCTCATACTCTCACCGTAGGATGTTTCTCACTGGATCGCTACCCTATATATATATAGGCTAAAAGAATTGTGTACCTGAGTACATGTATCTAATATGTACCCGTCTTCATTTCTGATGGTTGCACAACTATGCAATAAAAACTAACCTTACGATGTGACGTATACCCCTTACATAACATGTGTATAAAAATAATCTCAATATGACATTTCTACATCATCTAATCAAACATGATGTATATTTTTTAATCAACGGTAAGTTTTTAAAATTGCAGAAACCGTTGGACGATATATTACTATATCTCATTATTTATATGAGATATGATTGTGAAATTTTAAACACTTCTTATCTATATAATGTTGATTCAATCCTTATGGTTGGATTTAATTGATTGATCGACATATTCTACTTTAATGGCGGGTACACATAACTTACATGTATTGGTTGACACACACTTCCTAACCCCATATATATTTCTATGAAGAATTACTTAATTTTCAACATTCCTCAACCTTTTCTAGATATCCTAGATCATGCATTACTAAATGAATATGTATACTAACGAGTAACACTATTGCAACTTTGGGTATCCCCAATCATGCTATTACTCTAAGCCCATTATTCTATTCTTTATGCCAAAGAATCTACTATCAACCATGATTTTTGGACTTCTACATAGTTTTTGTACCATTAGGTTCAAGAGACTACTTGTTTGGGTACCTAGCATTAACTCCTATGTCATCTCTAGGCACATACTTGCAAACATAGATACAGATCATATTACACTCATCTCCAACATCCCCTGGTAGAAGTGTCCAATACTACAAACACTAGAAGAAAGGATAGTAGCATAATGATATCATGTGTCTCATAACATGTCCTCTAAGGTTCCCAATTAATCTACATCCCATACCTCAAAATATCAAGAAAGAAATAGAACATGTTATGAGCTATGGAGTCTACACTCAGAACCCATTACAAATTATACACTTAAACCGAAGTTACTTATCCCTCTTGTCTCTTGCATTACAAGCGTAATAACTTTGAATCATTAAAACATAAAATATCGATGAAACATTACTTTCATCCTTCTTTCAAAAGAGCTTGAGAAGTCAAAACTATGAGAACCTTCAAATACATTTATAATATAATTTTGTAAGAAAATATTTTTTTTGTTCAATCATAACCAAAGCACTTAAAATAAATGATAAAATGGTCATAAGATGAAAACCAAAATCACTATTTGGGAAAATATAAATCAATAGTTGTACATTGATGCTAGCCATATATCAAACACAAGGGATCTTTAACCAAAAAGTTGATAATAACCTCATCAATTCACTCATTATTTCTTCATCATCAATTCTATCTTATTTGAGATTTCATCCTACCTGATCAATACTTAATTATCTTCTTAGAAAGGTAGACATTTAGTCTAGGGTAAAACAAACATACAAGCTACGCTATTCTATATTAACAACTCCCACAATTATTCAAAGATGGAGATTATGTTAACACACTGCTATCTTAGTAAGAATCTTATCAATACTACTTGATCTGAATTTCCTTACTCTTAGGACTGATCTAAGAGGTTGGGTTGTATGAACATGATAATCTTTTCTGGAGGCCATATATATTACTGATTTAATACCACTTTTGTAGCATTCGACAAGTGTGATCTCTATATAACAACACAAAAGCATGGACCATCAAAATCACTCTTAGAGAATCTTCCAAGAAGTATATATCAATTCATTCCAATGATTAAAATAACTTTACACATGATGTAGATACATTGATTCTGATTCATATTCTTTTCATCAATCTTACAACAAGGGAACTAATACTTGAGAAAGTAGAAAACTAATTAGATATCCTTGTATTATATATATGCCACCCCACTAGGTCTTGAAATTGTACGTACATCAACCTCTTGGGTGTTATCCCATGCTACAAATAACCTATGTGCATCCATACATAGCCATGCATTTGATAAACTATTTGTAAGTGGTCGGGTTCCAGTAATAATATGAACATCACTTAACATAAATATTAAAGCTGATGTGAGAATTTATTGTTGTCTTTAGGATGTATTCTTAACTAAATTAAGCATTCCTATGTGCCCCCCTACTCAATGAACCTTATCTGATCCGATCTCACTAAACACATCGAGGTGTGCAACCTTGGGATTGAACCCATAAAATAAAAATCACTGGACACACTCAAGGCGTGTGTACTTGGACTTGAAGCCATAAATAGAAGGGGTATAATGAGGCACCAACCTTCTATAACATGTTCTTGAGATAGGGCCTAAATATTACTTCTGCTTTTGACCTGATCTTATCTTATCCTACTTAGGGTTTTCACACATAATTGCATTATAGATCTTAAACATCAAGAGGTATAATTCTAAACTATTACAAACTTAACACATAAACTAACATGCAACAAATCTTAACAAGATCTGCATACATATACCTCTTAAATCATTAAAATATTCACATGATAACTTGTATATTATAAACTTTAAATATGAAAATGTCAAACAAAATTGCATCATATAATATAATGAAACCAAAGGCATGGACCACCTACCTAATTTCACAAGGAACAATTTCTACTTAAAATCTCATGATATTAACCTTATATTTTTCATGTCATTATTACCCCAACCCTACTTATCATACTATAAACCCAAATTAGGTCAATTCTTATATTTTGGGAAACTGAAGTCAGATACATGACTCATGACCTAGCCCGTTAGTTAGATCTCACAATATTGATAAAAACAATATATAACTGACCCCACTATAATTCTCTACAAATTATGTACATTTACTCTATGCCTTGGTTCACAAAACCTAGTTCTACTAAAGTTTATATTTTTCATTTATTTAAATTCTTCTAGTATTTTTCTCAAAATAAATTTTGTTTTGTTTTGAAATAGTGGTATATTATTGTGTTTCTGTTGTATTTCAAATAAAAAGTCAAAAGCTTTTATCCCACTTTTGTTGTCTCAGGTACTTCCATCCTAGTTATACATGGATTGTTATCCATTGAATATTTAAGGAATAAAATGGAACTTGAGATACGCACACTCATAGTGGGACATCCCAACTGGGCTTGAGTCAACCCATTCTAAAACCATTTAATCAAGTGTGTCATCACACATAGCGTCCTGTGATCTAAGGGTGCAAATCCCACCTCCTGAGGCACTTTGTGTGTGTGTGGTGCTGGATTGCTTTTTCCATGAATCAACCAATAACAAATGAGATAAACCACTTTATAATATTGTGGGAATAGATAAAACAAAAATGAACTGAACGATATCCCCATTACCCCAATTCTCGACCATTGACGTGATAGGGGAATATTTATTAATATGATATTATAATGTCACACAGACGATATGAAATAAAGCAAGAAAAAACCCTAAAAATACCCTAAGCAATGTGTCACAATGATCAAATTCATGGGGCAATGCAAATCTTCTTCAATCGAGGCATATTCTCGATTAACCCATGGCATTACTAGCTTCTCGGAGCATGAAGCTCCAAATTAAATGTGAAGAGGTTGATCAACTAGTGAAAACCAAGGTGTTGGGAACCTTTCCCATCACCGTCTGGACTTGGAAAGCCCAAACCTGGGATAAGGCACGGTCAGATGTGGCAGTTTGTTGAGAAAATATTAGAACAACAACGGAAGGAGGAAAAAGAGTGAGACTATGCTTACTGTAAGACTGACGACATTGATCGTCAACAAAGATGCTTAGCAACTTGGTGAATCTTACTCAAGCGATGCAACCTATCCTGATGGTTAGAGGTTCTCCGAAGAACACAACATGGTCTTTAACAATGGCTGAGTAGGGAAGCATGGAGTGAAAGTACGAGGGGATAATGGGAAACAATTTCTAGTTGGCCCCTCAATGTTTTCTGAAGGATAGTTTTAAATGAGGTATCCTAGGAAGCTTGGGTTACTCTTGGAGGTCAAAACAGGGGGTAGCAATGACTTTGAGAGTATGAGGGATCTAGAGACCTAAAGTCCCTCAAAGATGGGATGTACAGGTTTGGGAGAGAGAGGCAATGCTAATGGAGGGTTTTCCATGAGCAAAGGTTCTATGGAGAGGGAGGAAAGGATGGAGGAGATTCACGACTATAGTAGGAGGCCTAGGTTGGCAAGGACTCGAGGAAGAAGAAGATCAAGTTTCCCTTTGATGCTAATCGTACAGATCAGTAAGAGCCCGTTAAAACTCAAGTGACAACCTAGCATGACACATAAAACTTAGGCAATCTGCAATATCAAACGCGTGACCAAAAAACCATGATTTAAATTGGATATAACATAGTTTGATTTACATTAGGATTTACATTTAGACATATTCTCTCTATTTAAAATACTTTATCCATGATTATCCAATTAATACCAAAATTGTTACCCAAGCTAAATGGGACCCAAGGAACACAATGTTGGAGTTATATATCACTTTTGGGATTATCATGTATGACTTCTACTAAATTTTGGGTTTAAATTAATTATCTTAATATTGATTTTTTTACATAAAATTAATTATTAATATTTAGGATCTAGAGTCCAAACATCATCATATTAATTTCTTCATATCTACATAAAGAATTGAACTTGAATTGTGCTATTTTACTCATTAAGTTCATTATCTACATTAATTAAATGTGAGTTTATACAAAGAATACTAGTTATCTCCACCTATATTGACCATCTAGTTATTATCACCATATGGTATTAGTGATATTACTATCCACATGAAACATTCATTTAAATCATTCATCCTTAATTTCTAGATATACTCATTTAAGCACTTATGCATGTATTGATGAACAAGATGACATATATTGCATATTTTATGAACTCATTTACATACCTAACCGTACTTTGGTTTATTAGGTCCCTTAGTGGACTTTTATTAGGAAAAACCACTTATAATGCTTAAATTAGCTATGAAATTTGGGGTGTTAAAAGCACATCAACAAGAAGAATTACATCATCTACTGTGCCATCAAGAATCTATATGGAATACAAAGAAATTATGTAACCAATGAAACATATCTTCTCACTATTGTCTTAACCTTTGACAAAATTTCCAACTATATAATAGGCTCGCAAGTGATAGTCTAAACTATTCATGCCACTTTCACATACTTATTGTTAAAGAAGGGTGTGAAGCTAGGATAATTAGGTAGATCATTCTCATCTAGGAGTTTGATCCAAAAATAAAGGATAAAATGGAATTGAAATTTTTGTTGCTGATTATATCAACCAATTGCAAAACAAAGATGGTGACTCAATCCCTATCAATGGCTCTTTTCCTGAAGAACAATTACTAAAGGTAACAACATTTATCTTGTGGTATGATGACTTTTTAAACTACCTAGAGATTTGAGTTTCTTCATCTAGAATTTAAATGCAAATGAAAAGAGTAAGTTCATGTATGACGTCCCCCAATACTACTAGATGAGGCCTATCTATTTTGGTTGCATTCAAGCAGACTTTATCGAATGCAAATTTCTAAAGAGGAAGGACATTCGTTCCAAAACAATGCCATTATGATCCAACCGGTGGCCAAATGAGTCCAAACAAGATTGTTTCTAATGTTATTTAATGTGGGTTCTTCTGACCTTCTAATTATAAGGACATCCACAACTACATCAAGTCTTTTGATCAGTACCATAGAACCAAAAACATCTTCAAGAGAGATGATATGCCTCTTCAACTTTGACAAGAAGTGGAGATCTTTGACGTCTAGGGTGTACTACATGGGTTCATTTTCTTCCTCCAACAAACTCTCCTACATTCTTATTACTATGGATTACTCTTCCAAATGGGTCTAAGACATGCCCATAATTTCTAGTGGATCTGAGCGAATCATCAAGATATTTAGAGACATCATCATTCCATGCTACAGAGCCCCACACGATTTTATTTTTGATGGAAGATTTTACCTCAAATAGATCTTTGAAGAACTAATGTGCAAGTACAATGACTTTCATTGTGTGGTCACTCCATACCAGCCATAGATGAGTGGTCCAGTGGAGGTTTCTACTCACCATATCAAAGCTCGTATAGAGATGACATTCATAAGAATGAGACATGATTGGACACACGAATTGAGTGACACAATCTGGTCTTATATAACTTCTTATGAGACTGTCCTAGGAACTACATCTTTTCATCTAATTTATGGAAAATCTTATCACCTACCAATGGAGCTTGAACAAAAGACCTAGTGGGCCATCAAACATCTCAACTTTGATCTCCATAGAGTAAAAGAAAATTGATAACTTCAACAATAGGAGCTAGAATATCTATGACTAACAACTTACAAAACACATAGATTTACAAGGAGCACACAAAGATGTGGCATGATGACCACTTGAAGAGGAAAGAACTACATGTTAGAGATTGAGTGTTACTACACAAATCGTTTCTCTCTTCAAAAGAATGCTCAAGACTTGATGGTTGGTTCAAATCATCATATAGCACATCTTCCTTCATGGATCCATTATAATTTGGAGTAAAAAAAGATAATTCAATGTGATTGGGCAGCATCTCAAACACTATTTGACAATATCTACTGTGCAAGATGATCATTTTCTCATTCTCTTTTTTGCCTCCATCCAAAAATTGGCTTCAAGCATAGATTCATTGATGTTAAAAAAAGGTGCATCTTTAGAGGAAACCCAAGTGTTATTTTCTTTAAAAAAGCATAAAATTCAACATCATGTTTTCATTATTTAGATATTCCATCTCATGATAAGATCATGAGTCATAAAAATTTTAATTGTAGGTGAATGTATTTCACTAAATGGATAAAAAACACAACTCATGGTCCAACTAGTTGAATTATTCCTCTCCATACTAGGTTATGTGTTTGCTCAAGTTTGAGAAAAGACCTATGTCTGGGATGGAGGGTGGGTGGTACACACACTACATTCTACACATACCTATCTATTTTTAAATTATGATCTTATCATTGTACTGCACTGCATTAGGCTAATAATTTTACAAACTTTCATTTTTTTGTTCTTTAGAGTAAACAAAATTATTATTTAGACAATATAGATTCAATTTTTTTTTTGTAGTCATACATGTTATCATCAATTGACTCCCTTTATTTAAAGAAATACTTCATGGTGAGCAATCTTTGTAACAAACCAATGTCTAGAAGTCACCCTATGTTACATAGGAATTTTTTTTTTGAGAATGTTACATAGGAACTTTAACATCATGTTTCCTAAGAAAACATGAGCAGTATATGAGGAATAGAGAGGGATAAAAAACTCATTATTCATACCCATTAGTGAAAGAATTTCATGTAATTATCACTTGTTTCTCTATCTTGTCACTATTTAAGAATGATAGGACTTTGAGAAAAACTCAAATGCAATAAATTGTAAGTCAAGTTGAATGTCCATCTAAACCCTCTTCTACACTTCTTCCTCCATATTCTTATCTTTCCATCCACCAAAAATAAAAGAAAAGACAATTAAGTGCCAAACCCTATAATTATTTGAGGTTCTCTAAAATATGGAGAACACATGCTTCTCCAGAAGGAGAAATAGGGCGGGCAACACCATGAGCCTCCTATTATTGAAATGTATAGATCTCTAATTTCACAATTCACCCCTATCACACATCCACCTAAAACTTCTTATAGATCCACACGACGGAACCAAGGGGTTTCAGATGTTGATAAATGCCTATATATCATATATTAATTACATTTTAGACTTCATTTTGCATATTTTGTTTGCATTTCACTTAATATTTTACTTGTTTTAAAGTTTTGATGTGTTTATGTAATTTGTTTATAATTTAAATTTTTATGTTTTATTTGTATGTTTATACAGGAAGAAAAGAGAAGCAAATATGCCTCCAAGAAATTCCAAGAGAATGATTAAAGATTACATATTGTCACTCCCCAACTTTGAAAATTCGAGTAAGGATCATTAAAGTATAGATGGTCACTCAAATGTCTATAAATTTTAAAAGGAAACTGGAATTTAATGATTTAAAATCCATTTGATGCAAAAACTATAGATATATGATGATAGGGAGATATATCCTCAAGTTACCTTTTTGCTTGGATGATTTTCTTATAGGCAAAAGAAGCTAAAAAGTTAATATATCGGTCATTATTTCTAATCATCCAATCTTAATTAATTCTTAATTGGTCCATAACTACAATATTTTTTGCACACTTGTGATCACCCTATGACCTTTGTAGATCTTCCAATATGCCTATAGGGAAAACCCTATCAGTTACCAGGTCGGCCGATCAATAAGTATACTACAACACTAAACTGGCTCTGACTTTCATATCCAATGTTAGAATTGAGTGATTCAAGTTGGGTTGGAAATATAATTTAATTATATAAATGACGAATATAATTATTGGCCACGTAAGATAGATTGATCAGTCCAAAAGTCACTCGAAACTCTTGTGATGAAAATCTACAATTGACGAACATTGGATTAATTTAGATGGATCTAATATTTTGTGAGCAGACATAAAAATAGTTGGGATGTCCATGTTATGGGTTTAGACCTATTTTTTCCCATCCAAAAACTGCCATCTCCAAGGAAGGTAGGAGAAGAAATGCACTGACTTGATGTGAAGACATGCTTTGTTGAAAGCTCTAATTGGAAACTACATTTATCATTCATGAGTTATGATAAGACCATTGAGCTTCTCATCTATGATGCTACTTTCTCCACAAACTTTTTCTTATCTCTCTCCTATAAATTTTTATTCATATGGATTTCATATTGAATGTTGGTTGATTGATTGCATTCTTCATAGATTAGCTACCTATTTTGCATGATTTTTAGAATCATAGTCGTAGAGACATTGGAATATAGGATTAGAATACCGATCCATATTGTTAAATATCTAATGAGACCATGAAAAGGAATGATCTAGGATGATAGATTAAGTACTTGTATAAAATGAGACCTCGAGCCTACAAGAAATTAGTCCTTGTGAATTTGGTACTTAGAAAGGATACATAATTCCTTGGCCCCAATCTAAATATCTATATGAATGAGCAATTGAACGTGAGAGAGTTGATACACAACAAGTGGTGGTGAAACCTATCATCCTAGTAATTTTGTCATAGCGTAAAAATCATTTTTTCTTAGTTTGATTTTATTCCTTTGATTATTAATTTAGTTAATTGTCAATAAAATTCATCTTTCTTTATTAAATACTTTTCTTGATTAGACTAAAATCTAAATTGTTCTTAAAAATGCTGTCCACTAAGTTTGACCCTAAAGCTATACTATGACAAGACCCATCCTCTTGTGTATGGCGATTCACACATTAGAAATTTTTTTCTAAGTAAATTTTTTGTGCTATATTCTACCATATCAAAATTTGACACTGTTACAGGAGGCAACATGGCTTTTTGGATTTTTAGTCTATTATGATTAAGTTAGGATTTATTCTTTCTAGTTTTTAATTCTTATTTGATTTTTTAGTTTTAGTATATTTTATAGTTTCTTAGTTTCTTTTATTGTTCTTTTGTCTATTAACTCGTTACTTTATTTTTCTAATTTATTTTAACTCATAATTTATAGTTTGGTTCATGATTTCTATTAGCTTAGAGTTTTTTCTTCTATTTTCTATCTTATATATTTGCAATTTATTATTTATGCTCTTTTGTAAAGAGTAAAGAGAAAAATATATATCTTCAATCATCAAATAAATTTTCTCTTGAGCATGATACTCTTATCTCTTTATTTTTCAAGAATCATAATAACATGGAGTTCATACAATGTGGGAATTGTGTCTCCTTTAATCATGACATGTGGGGCGGTCATGATTTTTTTTTTAAAGTCTAAAGTATCATTGTGTAGGACCCTTGTCAAACAAAATGCTAGGATCAACACCAAGCACATGGGATGTCCTGAATTTACTCCACCAGCCATAGATTCCATGATGAGGGTCAACATCAAGTAGATTGTTAGACTCCTTAAAGATATATATCAAGCAGGCTGCAATCAAAACTATTTTGAGGGATAGTAAGAGGATAATTTTCTTGAAGAGGAAGGCTACAATCAACAATATTTTGGAATTTATGGTGAAGATCCTTATTATGTATTTTATTATCGACCTGATAGTAATGAGAGGATAAAGGCCCTCTAGATGATACTTATTAACCAATAAGAAATTTTGGTTGATGGAGAAGCCTAGGATAAAAGATTGAGGCAAAACTTCCACATATGAGAGAACAACTCCCCCAATAGCTTGAGGCTCCACCACCCTTCCCTATTGTAGGAATCCATGTGATTACAATGATTGACCAATATTTGTCGAGTCTATTATGAAAGACGAGAAACCAACTCTATTTCATATGTTGTTATTTCTAATGATTATGTGCAATCCCAACAAGAGGCATACATACCACCATTGGTTGACTTGTCTATATCCTCTCTAGTTCTAGTTCCTAAAGGATCCATGGATGAGTTGGGTGTATTCCATGTAGAGGAGTCAAATCAATAGATATAAATAGTGAAAGATACTACCCCTTTATTAATTTGTTGTTGATCAGGAGGAAGACTATGAGTATATACAACTGCATTAAAATATTTACCTAGATGATTTTATAGATGAGATAGTTCCTCCCATGCCAGGGCCACATATTCTTCATGCATATTTAGGTGATGAGAAGAATCTAGAGTCAGATCCTCCACCTAATTTAGCATAGTTGGCAACACAAATTACAATTTTGTACATACTACCTTAGCCACACAAGAAGTTAATTCACTCTAACATTCATATAAGAGCTGATATTGATGCCACTAGATAGGCACCACTCCTACATTGTGCCACTTGTTCCTAATCAACATGCTTCTAATATTCTTCCTCTACTTATGGAGGAGTATTGGTGGGTCATTCTAGATGAAATGTATCATTAAAGATGAAATTACTTCAAACACCCAGGAAATACCTTTAAGCTACCATGACCACCTGATCACATTTTACACCATGGAGTTCACATGTATAGGGCACCAACCCTTGCCCATCTTCCCTCCAGTTATACCTTCTTTGAGTTGCCAAGAATTCTTAGATGAGCACCAAAAATTTCTTCCCCTTTATCTTGACTTTTCTATTTTCTTGGGGATGGACAAATTTCTAATCTTAGGATGGAGGGTGGATTGTATGTACTCCTTTCCACCCACACTTATCTATTTTCATATTCTTATTTTTAATTCAACATGTTAGATTCACATTTAGTTTACTTACATTGTATGTAGCTTAAAATTATTATCATTTCAGTTTTTAGTTATTACAATATTATTTGAAGTCATTATCTAGTCAACTTATCTTACATTCATATTACACTGCATATAGAATTTATCATAGAACACCCCTTATTCAAAGTAAGTTCTTGACGTTAACTATATTTTTGAAAATATTCCAATGGTTAGAAATCACCCTTGATAGCCAATGAATATAAGCATCATGCTCCCTAGAAATGATAGCAAGTTTTGTGGGATTGAGCAAAATAAAATTCAACGTGTCTCTTTGCCAATCAGCATATCATCCTATGGATATTTCTTAACCATACCTGTGACATGATTTGATTTAATTGTTGTGTAAGTTTGTCACTATGATCTAAATTCTAATATATGAGATGTACACGTTCAACCCTCTTCTACATTTATTCCATCGCCATCTTACCCCACCATTCACCAGATAATAAAAAAAATCCACATAGTGTACCAAACTCTAAGCTTGGGATGGTGCACTCTCCTTCTCCCTCTAATCACTTCTTCCACACCCCTCTCTATGTAGTTGGGGCATATCACCACAAATAAAGAAAAGATGCTAATGTTCATATAAAAATACAATATATGTATTTGCATCAATAAAAATCAATCTATATTCGTATAGAGGAGATATTCATAATTCTTCTTTTATACCTGTATTCACTCTATTTTATACTAGGTGAAGAAAATACCCCCCAAAACAACCTTCCATGACAAAACATTGTTCTTGTGAAAAAATATTATAGGAATATAAAAGATTGTCTGAAACATTAAGAATATTCCATTTTGTTTAAATTTTAGATTTTTGCACAAAAGGAAGTGTATGAAGCAAAGTCAGGTTAGAGAATATGTAAAGTTGCGTTAGTGATTTTAGGAAATCCTAGTTTATTGGCCATGCTTGGTGGTAGGAATTCAAACATAATGCGAATATGAAGCATCTATATTGGTTGAACGTATTTATTTGGAAAGTGGTTTATATTTTATATTACTCAAGGATGATCAATGTTCAAGGTTGGTATTGTGAATAATGTCTATTCATCACATTTTTAGCTACATTTTAGATTTAGTTTTGCATATATGTTTTGGATTCTACTGAATATTTTACTTGTTTTTTTGGATAAGGTAATATATTGTTCATCAAAAACCGTATAGGGGAAACCTATACTGTACAGGGGTGTGTTAGCTAAAAAAGCCCCACTGACTTCTAACTATCAAGTCTAAACCTTTACAAATATTAGGTTTGACCTTACACAACAAGGTAAGCATATCCACCAAAACATCAAAAAGGTAGAATTTGTCTTTGTCCAAACTTCTATGAAGCCTTGAATTTCTTTCACTCCAAATGAAGCAGATGATAGCAGCAAGACTTAGACCAGTAAAAGCCATCATGCCATTATCCCTCTTAGATTTTAAACGGATCCACTGCAGGCAGTCATTGATGCTGTGCGGAGCGGCGCCACCCCAACCATTTTTCAGGGCCCACCTTGTCACCATATAGTTGGAGAAATCACACATGAAGAAAAGGTGCCCGTGTGATTTAGGTCCAGCCTTACATAGTAGGCATCTTTCATTCATGTTGATTCCCCAGCCAAGCAGTCTATCCGTGGTAGGAAGCTGCCCAAGAATGGACCTATAAAGGCAACAACTCCATTTCAGAGTGTGCCACCTGTTCCACAAGATCTCAGCCCAAGGAACCGACGGCCCGTACTGAGGTTTGATCCACGGTTGCACCTCCGCACAACCCCAAACACCTTGCTCGTCAACAGCAAAATCAGCCTTCACCTGGTTCCACTACTGCATCATCCGTCTCCAGGTCAGGGAGAAACCCTACAACGCTCCCACATCCATGGAAGAGCCATACCGCCGCTGCATCCAAAAGGACCAAGGGGACCCCTGGTCAATGAGGAAGTTGTATATACATTTCTGGGTACATCTGACAGCCATAGCCCAAGGATTAGTAGCCCCCAGACCCCCCTGGTCTTTCTCTTTGGTGATAGTATCCCAAGTGATGCCGTGAGGCTTGCCACCCCACATGAACCCACCAAAAAGGCTACGAGCTTTGTCAACAATGAACAAAGGTAGCTCCGCCTTCCTCATCTAGAAGCCAAATTTCCCCATAAGAACGGTGTTACAGAGGACCACACGCCCCACCATAGATATGTTCAGCCCTGTCCATTTTTCCATGGTGCTTCTGAGGTCATTAACCAGGACCTCATAGTCCCTTCCTCTGCCTCTCCCACCCGAGATCGGAATCCCCAAATATTTGGTAGGGAACCTGCCTCGGGTCAGGCCAACATCAGCAAAAATACGCCCTCTCCGTCCATCACAAGAGCGCGAGAGAAAGACTTTGGACTTAATTTGACTGATGTATTGCCCAGTCAGTTTACCAAAATGCTCCAAAATTGTTTTAGTGTATTTCAAGTACTTGCAGTGACCCGCCAAAAAAACCATAACATCATTGGAAAAAATTAGGTGACATATGACTGGGGTATTCATCACCTTGAAAGGCTTCATCAACCCTTCCTCCTCTGCCTGATTAATGTTAAGAGTAAGGGATTCCATGACCACAACAAAGAGTAGGGGGGACAGGGGGTCTCCCTGTCTCAAACCATTCGATGCCATGAAGAACCCCTGTGGCACCCCATTAACTAGGATAGAAAAGGAAGTAGATTCAACACATTGAGCGATAAGGTTTATCCACCTACAAGAGAAGCCCAAGGCATTCATAATATCCTAGAGAGTAGGCAACTCCACGTGGTCATAGGCTTTAGTAATGTTCACCTTGAAGCATGCCTTCTTAGTACCAATCTTACGATTGAAAGACGTGAGGAATTCTGCAGCAAGAAGGGCACCATCACAGATCGACCTCCCTTTCACAAAGGCCAGCTGGTTAAGGGATATGATGCTAGGCAAGATTTTCTTCAACCGATTGGCCAAAAGTTTGGCGAACACCTTATAGAGCACAAAGCAACATGCAATAGGCCTGTATTTGGCCATAGAGGAAGGCGTGCTCTTTTTTGGAATCAACTTGATGAAAGCATGGTTCACCTGCTTGGTCATAAAACCACCAAACATGAACCACCGAACAACATAGCACATGCCTTCTTTAATAATATCCCAGCATTTATGGAACAATCTGCCATTAAAGCCATCCGGGCCAAGGGCTTTAGATGCCCCAATGGCAAAAACGGCATCCCTAATTTCCTGCTCAGACACCGGCCTACAGAGATCTCTGTTCATAGCTTCATCAACACGTCTCGTAGGTAGAGAGTCCAACTGTCTATGATGATTACTATCATAGAGGTTCTTAAAATAGGTAACTGCTTCTTCTGCCACTTCCCCGGGTCCCCTAGATTGGCTGCCATCTTCTTTTATCAACCCATGGATGCAGTCTCTCATGTGATTCTTTTTTGCAGCATTATGGTAGATTCTAGTATTTTTATCCCCGTCTCTGATCCATTTCATTCTAATCCATTTCCAGTGATATGATTCTTCATCCTTTTCCACCTGTGTGAGTTTCTTTGCTTTAGTTTCTTCCTCTCTCATAAGGTTAGGATCCATAGGATACATTCTGAGATGTGTTGCTGCCTCCTCATACTCCTTCTTGGCTTTTTTCACCATATTAGCCAGGTTGTAGAAGTCAGTTGACCATTTCTTCAGGACCTCCTTGGTTTTCTTTAATTTCCCAGCAAATATGAAAATGGGGTTCCCACCCACCGGTTCAGCCCAAGCTTCTCTAACCTGTTCCTCGAACCCCGGCCAGTCCACCCAAAAATTGAGGAATCTAAAAAGTTTCTTCTTCATGGTGTTCTTCAGCAAAGGTATGTGCAGCCAAGAGTGATCGCTATTGGGGTGTCCTTCAAGACACACCCTCGCTTCAGGGAAAACTTCAAGCCAAGCAGAGTTCACTAACCCCTATCAAGATGACTCGAAATTCTATTCTCTGAGAATCTTTTGTTCTGCCAAGTAGAAATGCTGCCACTCATATTGAGTTCAATCAAATTATCCTCATCAATGGCATCATTAAACCTCCCCAAAATAGAGTCAGGGATTGATAGGCCGCCAAACTTCTCAGTCGCTTTTCTCACATGGTTAAAATCCCCTATAACAAGATGTGGAACTTGTTGTGTCGAAGTCCTAATCATTTCCCAACATTCCCTGCACCTCCCTTCATCATTATGTCCATACAATCCCGTAACAACGCAATGGAAACCCCCCTGATTAATGCAGCTGGCCACCATAACCTGGTCAGTCGCATTAATAATCTGTACATCCCACTGGTCTTTATTCTACCCCAGCGCTATCCTACCTCCTTCTATCTGGTCGAGGTTAGACTGAAACCCCCAACCAGCAGGAAAGAGCCCAGCCATTTTCTCCTTGTACTGCCTTTTTATTCTAGTTTCCAAAATGAGCACCAGCGATGCATCAGCCTCCATGATGACCTTCCTTACTCTTCTCTATCTCCTAGGCTGAGAAGCGCCCCTCACATTCCAAGT
The DNA here is from genome assembly GCA_963693085.1 of Alisma plantago-aquatica. Classification (NCBI taxonomy): domain Eukaryota; kingdom Viridiplantae; phylum Streptophyta; class Magnoliopsida; order Alismatales; family Alismataceae; genus Alisma; species Alisma plantago-aquatica. The sequence goes on along the minus strand of OY856409.1, from coordinate 234,364,117 downwards.
GAGGACATACATCTTTAAGATTTGTTGTGCCCCCTTCCAGGGGTGGTCACTCTTGGAGATGTTCTTCTACCTATGACACTAGACACCACCTGTTGAGCCCTATTCCTCCTAGACGTACCAGGCAGTTCATCAATCAGCTTCTCATGATCCAGGTTCTCCAAGATGGAGAACTGGTTGCTACTCACATCAGGCCCGCTGGGGTCGCCTCCATCCAGGACCTCTTCAACCTCATCAATAGTCTTATTGTTATCCTTCTATGTTATGCAAATGCCCTTCCCAACTCCTTGCTGGCCTGGGTAAGACGTTGCCCCCTATCTCAATAGCAGGTTGGGAGCTCGTACAAGTGACCACCTCAGGAGGCGATCTCACTTCACCCGCCTCAGTAACCGGCCTCGCTGCCGCGGTAGCGGTAGTAGTAGTGTTTTTGTCATTCCCACGGTCTTGAAACCTCCTGTTCCTTCCCTACTTTTGGTTCCCAGGCCTTCTTCTCAATTCACGCCCACGGGCCAGAGGGGGATGTGTAAATCTCATGCCCGGGCAGTCACCAGTAAAGTACCCAAAAACCTTGCAGGCAACACAATGTTGTGGGAGAGCATCATATATTACCCTGAACTCAAGTTCCTTGCCATCTGGCATTTCAACCATGACCACTTCAGAAGGTGCCCTATCCGCCTTGATCTCAACGTAGATGTGGGCAGCACCTTCGAAATGCCCATCTGAATGGAAGTCGACGACTTTGGGTGTTACAACCCAAATTTTTGGGTTCATTTGGTGAGAAATGTAATTTCCCATATTAAAGATATTTGAACAAATAATGATATATTTTTTTTGAAGACATGGATTTTGTTTACAAAAGCCTTGATGATTGTTTTGTGGGCTTTATTGGCTATTGGGCCCAAATAATAAGAAAATTCAATTAGTGAATGAATAATTGAATATTTGAGAAAAGAAAAATGTGGAAACCTCTAGAAGGCAAATCCAAAGAGGGATTTGGGTTCCTTGGGTTTCAAGGAGTCCAAATTTGAAAAGAAAAGGCAATAAGAAAAGAAAAGATTAATTAAGTATTTCTTTATTAAGAAAGAAATTGAAACCAATGGTAAAATGTGGAAAACAAGTGAAAAAAGTATAATTGAGTGATTCTTTGTGGATTTTCATATGTCAAGGATTCCTAATGTTAAAAGGAATGCCAATGAGGAAAATAAAACAGAAATAAAGAGAAAACCTCAAAAAGAGTTATTTTAATAAGAAATAAACAAGATAATGAGAAATAATGCATTTAGATGCATCTAGAAGGATAATAGGTATCCTTAAAAAGTAATTTCAAAATCTTGGAGTTTCTTGGGGTCCAAGGAGCCCCAATGAAGAGGGAGGAAAGAGAAAATACCAATAATGCCAAAAAAAAAGAAGATAATGTGAATATACAATTAATGAATGTTGTGGTATTGTTAAATAAGTGGTATTTTCTACTTAAGGAAAACTTAATTTCGTGGCTAATAAGTTAAAAGCCAAGAATATAGAGAATAGGTGAGAGGAATTTCGAATTCCTAATATCCAAATAACAAAATATGTTTAAAGGAATAATGATGAGAGAGAAGCTTGCTTTTTCATGAAGGAATCAGATTCCTAGTAGGAAAGACCTTATTACTTCATGAGCAAGCATCATAGGGCGTTGTTACCCTCATCTATAAAAGGAGAGAGCCCTGGACCGAGTCCAGGAGAGAAATCCCACACAACTCTTTCTTTCTCTACTTTGTTTCCATCCAAAACCCAAATAAAGAGCGTAGAATGACCTTGGAGAAACCAAGGGGTGGTGGAGTTGTCATGTTGGAGGCAGGAAGCTACCACGACAACCCTAAGATGATCGACTATCAACCCAACACCTTGGCTTCCACGCAGCTCCAGCTGTAGGTATGCAAAAGTGCATCCAGCACAACAACAAACATGCATTGGTCACTCTTGGGAGCAGCCATCATGGCCACACCTTGGGGGTGCCCTGCGCGCGCCAAGGTGCGACGGAACTAGGGCCCCGCCTTGCGGAGGTCCTCGAGCCTCTAGGAAGATGAGGCAGGCCGCGGGAGAGCAGCTACCAGCTGCTAGGGCAGTTGGCGTGAGGTAGGAGATGAAGGAGGAGGTGTTGGACCATTCTGCCCTCTACGAGCTGAAGAGCTGATCTACTTAACCAAGGGTATAAGTGACATTTCAAAATGTTTCCAAAGTCGATCGCTTTCTATTATTGGCTCAAGTAAGTGCGTTCTTACAAAAATCATATCTAATAAACCGTAGCGCGGATAAATACAAATAATATATGTATTTTGATTAGGAGAATGAGATGAATCTAATAAAAATGATATTAAAGATTGATGCTGTTCCTAATCGCAAAAGTACAATAAGTTCATGAAAAGTGCATTAAAGTTAGGTTAAAAACCCTATTTGTGATTAAAGGTTGAATCTAGTATGCTTAACGGGTTAATTTAAGTATTAATAACCTGTTGAATGATAATGTTAGATTCGAACCTGATCTAGATGTGAAATTGCATGATTTAGGGTTTTTTACCCCATATGAGAATGATTAAGCATTTCGAAAACCCTAATTTAGGGTAAAAGAGGATAAGATCATATATAATTTGAAAAATGTGAAAATACGTTGTTAAATGATGGTTCTAAGATATTTGAATAAAAAAGTCCTTAATTCTAGATAAATGCCCTAAATGTAGTAATTAGGGTTTTCTCATGAATAAAAGGTAGAATTATGGCAAATCGAGTTCATATGTGATTTGACTATAATGAACTTTGAATTGATAATAAATGTGTATAATGATCTTATCATGTATTAAAAGGATAAAAATAGTAGCTTTAATGTAAAAGAGGCTTAATGAACTTAATTAATGGTTAATGGCGCCTTTAATCCAAAAATAGGGTTATATGTTGTTAAGATAATCTTAATATTGAAGAATAGATGAGATAATTAGGGTTTATGAGTAATGGTATAAAATTAGGGTTTAGAATAATAAATGATGAAGTGAAACCCTAATTGCAAAGGAAACCCTAAAATGGATACGGAAACCTTAGGAAACAATTTCAAGTTGAATAGAAAGAATCTTGATAAAGTGTGTAGTAAATAGAGTACATGTGTTTTTCAGGATTCTTGATTGTGTGGTTGAACTACTTTCTTGGATGGCTTTCTTAATTGGAATTGATATCAGCTTGAGAAATCTACTAAATAGGTATGTGGTTACGCTTATGAATATCCCGAGCTAGTTTTCTGAGGATTTTCAAGGTTTTATCAGTTGCTTGAAATTAACTGTTGGATGCTTTGATTTCATGCAACTATAAAGTGACTACGATTATCACCATGAATATATATATATATATATATATATATATATATATATATATATATATATATATATATATATAACTGACTTAGATCTGAATCCACCTCTGTCGCTTGTAAAGGCTAAAAAGGGGTAACCTAGAGTAAGATCTAGGTTATTGTGGGTTAGAAACTGGGCTACCAAGTGTAGTGCCATGAGACCCTTTAGCATGCCATGAGTTAAGGAGTGGGCTACTTACGGGTAGTGCCATGTGACTCAACCCTAGAAACTAGTTCACCTATAGGTGGGACCATGAGGGGTTTAATGGGGATCTACTAAAGGGAAAGTAGCATCCAGGTCCACTGTAGGGACATCACAGAGGATAGGGAATACATGGATCACGTAGTTATATTTAAAACGTAAAATTGTTTGTTAAGTGGTAATTATCTGCAATACATTGTTATGAATAATTGCATGATTATTGTTTCCCCCACATACCAGCTTCGGCTGACCGAAGTTTTGTTTGTCGGCGTTTTAGGTACAAGCCAAAAGGACAAATAGTAAATCGTCATATTACGAAATACATGAAGTAAAATACAAGGAGGATTAGTTAGAGTAGAATTAATACATGGATAGAAGTTTAGAAATCCAAAATTTCAAAAGGTATGCAAAGTTTATTTTTTTTTATAGCTTTCCAGTTTAGTCTGTTAAAATTTAATAATTGTTCTTGGTTAATTGCCGAACCTTAGATCCGGAAACTATGTGTGCGGCTTCAACCTCTCGGTCTCCCTTAATTGGGGGTTATCGGAAGGTGGGGTCATAACATTCAGTATCTGAGCATATGTTCCTCACTTAACCATTAATAATTATTAAAAATTTCAAACTCCATAGAACCCAAGGGAGTTATTAGAGGATTATCCGAAAGACGGAGGTGTCTAGAAAAGGATCACGACTGGGGGCTGGCAATATTTTCCTCCGCATCGCTAGTCAGAATATGAGGACTCCCAGATCCGTGTGACTGCCTGGGCAAAGTCTTAGGGTATGAATCGAAATAAGATACCTTTAGGAATTTCTCATCTTATTCATCCCTTCTCATCACAAATTCTATTAAGGACCTTAAGGATTAGGGTTTTCTCTCTTCTCCTCACCCTCTTGAGGTATGGGTAAGGTTAATAAGGTCTAAGGAATCCTCCACCAAATTAATGAAAAAGTATGTAAATAAGATGTCATGGACATAAGCCTAATAGATTAATCACAAACTAAAGAATAGATACATGCTTAGGTCGTATGACATAAGTTGTCATGCCCTCAGAAGAGACCTGAGGCTAGACCTTCTTGTCAGGAGGATAAATAAAGAGAGTTAGTCTTGGAGATAGAGATCTCCATTACAAGTAGAGACATGACACATACTCTGAGGATGATGTTAACCCTAACCCTAAGTGAAGGTTAGAGAGAGAGATGGCATGATGAGTTAGACCCAGTGTTTGGATGGACATGCCTTAGATGACCCAGTATCTCTAGCGACCCAACCCTAGGAAGGGTCGTGCATGTTAGAGTGAAGGATAGCTCCTTCATTGATGAGGTTATAGAAGAACCTATAGAAACCCCATGAGCTTATATGGGCATAATAGGCACCCAAAATGTATCAGTAGTGCGAGCAATAGGTTGAAACCCTGACTGGGAGAGTTTGATGGATAGCTTATGTGATAGGCATAAGGGTTATGGATAACCTTGAACGAACATAAGTTGAACATAGGCTTCATCCAGGTAGGGGCATGCTTTTGAGGTTGATCCTTTATGAAGAGAGGACCTCTAATGGTGAGGTTGGTTGTAGGGTTAGCTTTAGAGAGAGAGCATGAAACCAAGCAAGAAGGTTGGAATCCTAGACTCTGAGATATGAGGAAAAGTGGGGAATTGAGGATGAGGCGACCTAAGTGGATGATAGTGGTCGCGACATGCTTGATCCCTAGAGGTTGATGATGTCTTGGTTTCCATGAGAGGAACCAAACCCTAGAGAGAGGATGAATCTACTGATACCTCTATGCCTTTGGTATAGGAGTTTCCCTCTTGTGATAGGGAGAAGAGTTCCTTAGATCTGGAGAGGTTTAGTAATAGGTTTTGAGGCCTTGTACCTTGTTGGTTGTCCTTAAGGAGGACTTGACTCTGAAGTGTTGCTCGAGTAGAAGGATGACAAGAAGTGTGTGTCATATCTTATACATGCCTGATTCATGGTTAAGAGATTGAGCATGTAGTTGGTCATCAAAAAGTGAAGCTAGGGTTCCTAGGCATAAGAGGGGAAGTGGTGTACCTAATGCTCATGACAAGAATTAAGTTGCTATAGTTTTGAGCATGGTACTCCTCATATATAGAGGAAAAAGGAAACCCCTTAAGTTTAAAGTATGTATGACAAACCATTCATAGCTAAGTTGATGACATGGGAAGGTATAATCTTGATCTAATGTTGAGGAATGAGAACCCGTCTGACCTAGCTAACCGAGTTAATCCACCTAGCTAACAATTTTTGAAGATAAAGACCAAAACCTGATTTTGCTATGGAGGTTTCTTAAAGTTTATATAGATGCTATGACTTAGACAATTGTATAGATCATCATTTATCCTTTTCCTCTTTCTGTCAATCACATGCTTCCACCTCTCTAGTAGTGTAAAATTTCCTTTTATTCCACGTTTTGTATACACATTATTCTAAAAATAAGAAAGGGAGAAACATGCTTATAAGATAAAAAGGTGCCAAACCTTAAGTTTGGAGTGGCACACACTACTTACGAATCTATCCACTTCTTCCATGCCCCTCTCTAATTGCATGCTTCCACCTCTCTAGTAGTGTAAAAATTCCTTTTATTCCATGTTTTGTACACACATTATTCTAAAAATAAAAGGGGGAAACATTCTTACATGATAAAAAGTGCCAAACCCTAAGTTTGGCGTGGCACACCCTGCTTATGACTCTATCCTCTTCTTCAATACTTCTCTCTACGTAATAAAAGCATAACAAGATAAAAATATGTGAATGTACACAAAGAGCAAAGCTTTCCAATCATTCAAAGGAAAATTAGAAATAAAAATGGGATCCCAAGTCAAATAGTGGATATATTTTTACATCTTCATTCCACACTCCCAACGTTTTGTTTTACACAAAGGGACACAATGTATCATCTCATAATCCTATTATGCACCTTAATATCATATCACCTTAAAAAATGCATAGTTATCATTATGTGAGATTCTCTGAACTCTCAAAATCTCTTAAACATGCTTGGTATCTGCGACAGTGATGAGGAGATGTTTTTGTGAAGAAAAATTAGGAACGAAGACATGTCTAGATGTGCTTTATGATTTTAGGAAGTTGACAAGCTTGTCCATATTAGGTGGTAGGGAAGTACTCATAATACTAAAGGAGGCAATCTCATGGGTAAATGATACTTATCTGGCAATGTTTTTTAGTTTGTGTTAAACAAGGACAAGCAATATTTTAGTTCAAGGTTGTTTGATGAATATACATTCATCCTAGTTCTAGGGGCTTTTAAATCTTAGTTTTGATTTTAGACTTCTCATTTTTTCTTTAGTATGATCATCCTTTCACTTTTCTTTAGTTTTGTTTAAATGTTTTAGGATTTGATCCAATTGTTTGACATGATAGGTCCAAACTGTGAGCCATTCACACCTACTTAGGATGGTGGTCTCACTGACTAATCACTGGGCTCGATGACTAGTTTGATAGTGGATATGAACTTTGATGCCTTTCCATTGGTGGTCGGTTTCATCATCAAAAACTTCATTGAAACATGATCATTGACCCTTGTAGGGATTCGTATACATCCAGTTTCTCATTGATCAACATTTCTTCAACTAATGATATTTCCATTGACCTAATTTCCCATTGATTAACATCCCCTGTCAATATTTCCATCTTATTAATTTCCCATAAGTATGAACCCCTAAGCATTCTCGTGGGACAACTATAGTAACCAAATTGCTATGCATTTCCATCGTTCTGTGCAACCAATGGCTCCCAACTAATGGGTACAAACAGATGAGAACCAATTTTCAGTCATCAACTGATGAAGATCCATCTTCAAACAATATGAATTATATGGATCCAACTGATGAAGCCTTCATGTGGACCAACTGATGAGGATTCCTAGAGTTGCACATACTCTTTGCCTTCCTCACATTATTGTCCTCGCATTAAAGAAATTTGATGCCATCACTATTGGTATATATGCCCAAAGAGCCAATCATATGATGATTACATTTGGGGAATCATGTACTTGATTTGATAATGATAAAGGTAATTCCATTTAATATGTTTGTCTGAGTCATGAAATGATGATAAGAGCATGGTAAATTTTTAAAGAATGATGTAACTTCGATGACATATGTCTCCAGGTTGAAGACCGGAATAATGAGTTTATATGTATGATAAAAGTATATACATTCTTGTTATGTCCCTAGTCGGATGTTATTGTGGAAGAAAAATAGACAAAAATAATACAATTGACTAGAATGTGTGTTGGCTGATGACAAAATATCATTAGTCATGATATATGATATGAAGCCAAACACATAGGTACTTGTTAGAGAACAACGTAACAGACAAACCCAACTTGAGAGTGATACATGGAAACCATGGAGTGGTAGTCAAAATAAGCTCTCAAAGTGATATTGGTGATTGTGGTTTATAGACCTGAAGTCACTGCACTCATCACATGCCATTCGATGAATTTTTACTCCATCCAACGTAACTTAGAATAAGGGTTGACATAAAAGTGGGGCTTGGTACGTTGTGAAACATGGGGATTGAATATGAGTGATTTAGATGGGATTTTTACCTCCTAGAGGAGTTGATTCATAGCCACTTGATAAGTGATACTGAGAAACATATGTCCATACTCATGTGAGTCAATATATGATATGTGAACTCACATGCATCTCATATAGTCTGCTCTAGTTGAAGAAACATGGAATGAATATTAAGAGGATGAGGATTTGATGCTTTGTGTTCAATTTGTATATCAGAGACAAAAGAACTATACAATCACCTTAACATTGATCACAAATGTAGGTTGAAGTTGTTCTTCAAATTCCCAATTACTTGGATAGTAATGAAGTGTTACTAGAAGGATGCAATTGGAATAGGAGTTTACTCATGGATAAGGATTAACTCGGTTACTAAAAGTGTTTAGGTAATCAACATAAACAACATTGGCTATCAGTTCGCTGAATGGAGTCTTCAGTCGATCGATTGGGAATTCCAGTCGAATGACTAGAGTGTTTAATCAACCAATCAGGTAGTCCAGTTGACTGATAGAATGGCCAATAGGACTGGGTCAAGAGATTGTTACTGACATAATGATGCACATTAATCATCTACATTAAAAGCTAGTATGCTTGTGAATACGAAAGCAAGATAATTGACTGACTAGATGTTCCATTTGACTGACTGGCATGCCAGTCAATTGACTGGTGATTTGCAACATCTACCAAAGCATGAGATTTGACCTTTCGTAACCCCAGGGTTTGTGGAAACCCCAATCCATCCATTTGGGTATGTAAAGGGGGGTGGCCAAGGATCTCAACACTCTTGTATGATAAGACTCCTCATCTCATAGTTGTGGTAATATCAGATCTAGAGGCATCTTATCTATAAATGGGAGAGATAAATGAGGGGAGAGAAGTTGATTCTAGCATGTTTACAATACAAAGGGACAACTCCTTCTTGCCGACTCTATAAGTGCGAAGAGGAGTTCCCGGTGGTCTGAATGGACTACATAGAGGCATGGAGGCCGTTGCCACTACTGTAGGAGGATGCCATCAACTGCTATATGTGGTGCTACACCAGAAGACCGCCTTCAACTAATGTTTGAGTGTTGCTTGAGGAAGAAGCACAACTTTGTAAGATTTCTCGCCGGACTTGCTCTAGGACCAGATATATGCCTTGCACTTCCCTTCCTGTTTCATAGTTGTTGATGAGATCCACTAGTTATGGTGAATATGGTAAAAAGTTTGTTTCCACTGCCATCTATGACACCATATTTCCCTACTATGGTATCAAAGCCACATCAATTTACTATATTATGGGGATTTAATCAATATGTTCAATTTTGATTTTATCATTTATTTTTCTACATGTGATGAGAATATTTTAACAGTTAATGCACATATCCAATTAAAACCACGTATGCTAGGGAATGTTTCATAGATCCTATATATATGTATATACACACAAATATATATATATATATATATATATATATATATATATATGTGTGTGTGTGTGTGTGTGTGTGTGTATGTATATGTATGGTGTATATGCATTGTATACGCGTCTCCTTAAAAACATTTTGATGGTGGATCTATGTGTGGTTATGGCTAAACCCCTTGGTTTATCTATGTGATTGTTTTTTTTATTTCCTTCCTCTTTTAAATTTGGTTTGCACACTGAGCCTATCTCTTTTTTCTTCATATGTAGTTAATGTTCAATCCCCTTTTCTCCCCTCAAATGCAACTTGATGTTTTCACCTTTACAAAATTGTAACATGTAGAATAGGAGAGCATTAGTTTCCTTTTTGGCAAGAAGAAGGTGTTCTAACCAGGTGAGTTGGCCGACTGGGATTCTAGTCAATTAACTAGAGGACCAAAGGAGACAACCAACTAGAGTAGCCAATCAATAGATTAGAGGCCCAACTGATTGAATGGAGGAGTCCAGCCATGTGCTTGATCCAATAGACAACCAATTGATGGAGAACCAACCGAACGACACAAGATGAACCGATTGACTGGAGGGTCTAATCGATCGACTGACATGTTCCCAACAAAAGATATTCCTATGTTGAATACATATGATGTATACCCTTAGGTGGTTAGAAATTTATTGTGGCTCCAAAGAATTGCACTAGTGTGGCCATAATCATCACTGATACTTTATGATTTCATGTTTTGTTTGTGGATATAACATGTATATGATACATATTATAAGTATGTGGTGATTGGATATGTGTATGCCTTTATAAGAAAAATTCCTCAACAAAAATAAGTCTTAGATGCTTTATATAAGCAACATACATGAAAATCTTGATCGAAAGAGCATAAGCTAATCCAAATCATGGTGCACCATCTATATATTATGGAAGTATGATGGTAGTTATGTGGGTTTGACAAAGCAGGGCACATTTCTATTATGTTGTCTTTTGGGTTAGACTTAAATAGGTGGAACTAATGAGATTGAGTGCCTAGAAGCATACAAATGAAATGTAACAAGGAGTTGTGCACACCATGTATCCCAGAGTTGTATTATATGCAATAAGAAAACGTTTCCTACCTAAATAGCCAGGTTATGGGCGATCAACCAAAGCTGACTCATGGTTTGATGGAATATAGATGTTGCCTCACTGATAGTTGTATGTTGCAATATTCTGAATAATAGTAAGCGAGGTCAAATTGAATTAATAGTGGGAGTGATTATTAATAAAAGGAATCAATAATATCATAAATATTTTTCAAATCAAATCAAAAGTGTTTTGAAAAATGCAAGTTTTTGATTATAGAAACAAACAAAAAACACCAACACATTTTCATTGCCATTAGTCTCTGAGAAGGACAAATGAAATAAGAATAACTTTGTGACAAAGTGGATTTCCACCAATCCTTTCTCAAATTACTATTTTTGCTCTCATTATACCTACTAATGGCCCCTAATTATTTTTCTTGTCTTCATAATCATTATTGACACTCAAATGCAAAATATGGTGATCAATATAGTTTTATACACATTATAACACTTCAAATTAGATTTAGTCATCGCTTTGTCCAAAGAAACAAATTGGTTAATCAAACTTCATATTTTGATTCTCAAACTTTTTCAAATTTTTCTCCATATTTTTTTGAAGCTTTGATCCAAATTTGAGAACAATTGGACTTTCCTACTAATTACTACGATATCTTGAAGTTAACGGGTTAAAAACCCCTTTATTTGCTCCTGATTTACTCTTCTTGTTGGCTTTTCCATGTCACTAATCCATGGCAAGGGATCGGGGTGAGTCTCAGACCTTGGATCCACCCTCTTGCGGACCAAGGCCCAATCGAACGACCAGTTCATTATCTTCTACCTCCCACTGATTGTGGGGAGGAGACAATAGAACCGAAACGGTCAATCAACCAATTAAGACTGTGTTTTGAAAATCAAAGTGAGAAAAACTCCTCGGGTCGTATTTTTGCGCTTAATCATACCCATTTTGACTATGTTTTGTGCATTGTTGTTTCACCAACAATCATCTGTTTCTCTCCCTTCTCATCCCGGCGGCCATGGCCTCGACCCATGTCCTACATAGTGCTAACCCTAGCCTCATGCTATAAAAACACCCCAAAGGCCCCCATCAAGCAGTCCTTTGCCTTAGCCATGTGAACGTGCCTCGAGAAGCTGCAAAAAGCCCCCAAATCCCTCCCTGATCTCCTTCTGCTTTGGCGGCACTGCCGCATTACCCCCTTTGGGCATCTTTATTTCTCACCTCCTCTCCCCTTCCTCTGCCCCCCATCATGTCCACGAGGCCAAGGCAAACTCGCCCAGCCTGCTCATGCTCTCTCTCACCCCCTCCTCCTGGAGCTTCTCCACTCTAGCGAGCCCTGCCGCCCTATTTCTGAGCTCACGAGGAAGGTTACACGAAGGAGAAGCAGAGCCCGGGACCACCCTGTCCAAATGACATTGTACCATATGAATCGATCAATCAAGGATTGAACCGTGAATCTGAGTTTGAACCAAATCACTAAGCCAGCAAGCCACCTCGATCACATGGTGCAATCTGGACCGCTCATCTTGAATCAAAAGATCATGGAATTTACCAATTTAAGGTATTCCCTATTTCCTCTCTACTCAAAAATCAATAAATTGGCCTAATCTTGTTTAGATCATATCTCCTGATGCCTAGATCCAAAATGCACAAATAAATAGTCTATTTTGATAAAAAAACCCAATGAATCCACTAAAAATACTTTTGAAACCTTATTCCAAGCTATTCTCACTGATATACCTATATTTGATCTCGTGCTTATTTAGTTTATCTAATGGATCAATAATGATGATTAACCCTTGAGAAACCCTAGATTTGTCTCTAACGATCATTTTGAAATCAAACATGTCTAAATCTGAGTTTAAATCTTATCTTGTGACTCATCTACTCTATAATTTGAAACATGCCCATTGAAATATGGATTTCTATTGATATGTTGATGATTAATCTTAATCTTGCAAACCCCTAATCATATGCCCGACCCATGACTCTACCTGATCTAAACTTGAGTTATAATGATACTTTTTGATCTTGATAATGATCTAGAAATTTGAGAGTAAATTGAATAATGATGATAATATTTAGGGTTGACATATGTTCCTAAAAATACCTAGGTAGGTCATCCATTATTGAAACATGCTTAATATTTGAATAAATGTTATACATTTGGAAATATTGTTGATGACCTAACCCTAAGGTAGAGATAGGAAAATGTAACCCTAATCTTGAATAGTGAAACATGATTCTTTTAAACTATGATATTGACCCTTGATCCAAACATTGTGTTTTTAGGATCTAACTCGAAGGGTTGACCTATTACTAGTGAATATGTACTCGGAATCTTAGTGAAAGGTACACTTTATATAACTCCTCCTTGATTGTATTGAAGATACTTTTATGTATCTCTTGAATGTATATTTGGCTATTTATTTGTATGAGCTACTGTTCCCTATGATTAGTCTTCTATTTTTCTATACTATATTTTGAAAAATATGAAAACATAAATTGCATGCCCATTATGACTTCCTGTATATTGATAATGATGATGATGATGATGTTGATAATGTTGATATTGGGTGCAAGCAACCCCCTCATTGAGAGGTTGGACTTATGCATTGGCTTCCTATGTTCCTATGGTGAGAAGGATCCTAGCGACCTTCCCCATCGCGTTGGGGTAATAGAGTCACACAAAATATATAAGCATGCTTCTCGAATTACAATATAATGGGAACTCGTAATAAAAGTTGAATTGCTTGAAAACCTTGTCGAATAAATGTTGGTTTTAAAAATTTCTTGTTATTCTTTGAATATAAGTCCTACCAAGTATACTATTTTGTTATAAATCACTTTTGTTGATTTTGATAGCGTACCGTGCAATTGCATGATTGTGTCTCGATTTTCTTGATTTTAGGCAATACAAATGGAATATTGAATAAGATCGCTTCCGTACTCTACATACTCTGATGACAAAGATAAATTAGGTAAATCTCCATATTAAGTTAGTTGTTCTTTATATATCCAATTTTTGAGTTATTATTTCTTATTGTATATGCCAGTGTGATAGATCCTATTGGGCCACTTAGGGACGTGCGCTTCAATCCCTTTATCACTGTCTAGGTAGTGAGATTGGGATTGGGGTAATAATGGTTCCATGACAAACTTCCACGACTAGTTTAGGATGTTAAGAATCATTCTTATGCAAGATTGGAAGCTTTATGTCATAGAGACACCATATCTAGATGAACCAGCTCCCACCCTGCCTAAGGCTGAAAGGGTTGCTTATAAGAAGCATTCCAAATATATGATAGATCTCAAGCTCCTGATGCTATAATCAATGAACTATGAGTTGTAGAGACATCATGAAACATGGAAGTCATCAAGATGGTAACACATCTCAGGAACATATTTTTGGACCAGGAAAGACAAGAGATATATGATATCTCAAAGGTGTTGTTCAAGCACAATAAGACAGGGAGATATCCAATGGGGTCCCATGTTCTCAAGTTGATTGGGTATGTGGAGAACCTAGCGAGACTGGGATTTCCTTAAGGCCAAGAATTGACCATGGATGTGATTCTAAAATCATGGCCTGAATTATATAATCAATTTGTCATAAACTAACACATGATTAAATTTGATAAACCACTTTCAGAGTTGCTTGGCATGTTGAGAACTTCTGAAGCACAAATGAAGAAGGACAATCCTAGATCTGTGATGATGATAAACAGAGGAAAAGGAGAGTACAAGGGAAAAGGCAACGCCAAGAAGAGTTATAAATCCATCCAAATACCCAATTCTTATGCATTTAAAGCAAAGGGAGGAGTGAATAAGGAAGGGAACTGCCACCAACCTGGACACTAGATGAGGAACTAACCCCTTTATGTAGAGGAACTCAAGAAGAAGAAGTAGGAGATAGAGATCTCCACTTCAAGCATATACAATACTGAGATAATTATGTTTATTTCATCGATTATAGTATTTGATACTAGATAAGGATCTCAGACATACAATGATGTGCAAGATCTGAGAAGAAGTAAGCAAGACAAGGTGGAAACACACGGTGCAAGAGTTTCTACCACTATAGTTGGAACCTGTCATATATCTTAGCCTAGTGGACAAGTAGTAGAATTAGTGAATTGCTATTATGTACCTACTATTAATAGAAACATCATATATGTATCTTTTTTGGACAAGAGTGGATTCAAATTTCATATAACAAATGATTAATGTTCTATTCTAAAGATAAGATGTTTTACGTCAGTGCCTTAATGTCTCATAGTTTACACTCATTAGTTCCAGACACAAACATATATTAACATAAATACTGAAAGACTCAATGAATCAAATAAAACATACCTAAGGAATTGTAATCTAGGGAACATAAATCAGAAACACATTTCTTGAATCCATAAAGATGGTTATCTATACTATTTTGGTCTTGAAGCAATAGAGACATGCACGTCTTGTTTGTTAGGCAAGATGATAGAAGCTCCTTTCACTGGAAATAGTGAGAGATCAAGTGATTTACTGGGACTTGTACATACTGATGTGTGTGGACCTTTTTAAACAAATTCTAGAGGTGGTTACCAGTACTCCATCACATTTAGTAATGATCTCAGTAGATATGGTAATGTGTATTTATTGAAAGACATGACTGAATGCATTGAAAAGTTCAAGGACTTAATGAATGAAGTAAATATTCAACTTGGTAAAAGTATTAGAACACTTCAATAGTATCGATGTGGAGAATACTTCAACCAAGAGTTTGAGGACCTTCTTCGAGGAAATGATACTATATCAAAATGGACTCTAAACATAATGATGTATTATAAAGAAAGAATCATACCCTGTTGCGATCGACAATAAATCTAGATGATCTTCCAACTTCCTTTTGGGCACATGCTTCACACTAAATTGCATACCATCTAAAATGGTTCAAAAGATACCATATGAGATATGGCATGGGAAGTGTCCTGATATATCTTTTTATGATTTGAAGAAGTAAAGCTTATGAGAGAAAATAATTTCTTGAAAGGCTTGATCAGAAATCAGATACATGTTTGACATCTTAGGGAAACCAAAGGATACTACTTTATATTCCACCCAACAACAAAGTGTTTTTTGTAGGACAAATGTACTTATAGCAAATGAATTTAATTCTAAAGGAAATAGTGGGAGAAAAGTAGATCTCCAAAAGTTTGAGACCAACAAGAAAACATTGAACCTATAGAGGTACAATAGGAACAAGGAGAATCACAAAGTATTATGGAATCTCAAAGTTCCTCATGTAACACATAAAACCTTGTAGATCTAGTAGGACATGCCGTGAGACTGAAAGATTTGAACATCTTGTGACTTAATAAGGCGATGAGTTGGCCATAGATGATGAACCAACAACCTACCTAGAAGCTATAGAGGGTCCAAAATCTGAGAAATGGTTTGAGGCAATGAGATCTAAGATAGATTTCATGTAAATAACAAGGTATGAACCTTAGTGGATCCAACTAGAGGGGTAAAATGCAAAGGGTACAAGTGGGTCTTCATGAAGAAGACCAATATGGAAGGTCAATTGGATGCAAAGGTTTGCAAACAAGTTCAAGGTGTTGAACATGACAAAATCTCCTTACCAGTTGCCATCGTTAAATCCATCAGGATCATACTTTCCATTGTAGTTGAGTTGCAAAGATCGATCTATAGATTGGAGAAAGCATCTCAGAATTATAATCTTTGATTTGATGAGGAAGTCAAAGGGTTTGACTTTAGTCTAAAATGAAGATGAAACATGTGTTTACAAGAAAGTTAGTGGGAGCATAATTGTATTCCTCATACTAATGGGGAATGACATCCCTACCCTACAAGTGGAATAAACATGGCTAGAAATACCTTCCTTATGAAGAATTTAGGCAAAGCATCCTATGTCTTAGGAATTAATATCTATAGAGATAGATCTAGAGAGCTTCTTGTACATTAACAAGGTGCTGAAGAGGTTCAACATATAGGACTCAAAGAGAGGAAAATTTTCCATGTATCATGGAATTAGTTCTGTAAATTCCTGTGTTCCCATTCTTGTGAAGAATGGGAATGCATTAGTAAGATTCCATATGCAGCCACTGTTGGATCTATCATGTATGCAATGTTATGTACTCGTCCCATTCTCTTGTATATTTTAGATGACGAGCATATATTAGCAATATCTTGTTCAAGGACACTAGACTGCTGCAAAGAACATCCTTAAGTACTTGAGAAGAACTAAGGATCATTTCATTTTTTATGGTGATAAGGAAAAGTTGGGTGTAAAGGGTTACATCGATGCAAGCTTCCAAATTGACAAAGAATATTTAAGATTATGATACAAATTTGTATTTGACCTTAAAATAGAACTATATGTTGGAAAAGTTCTGAGCAAGAGGCAATTATTGATTCTAAATTAGAAGCCAAGTACCTTGTTGTTTTGAACATAGTAGAGGATACTCTATGGATCAAGAAGTTCATTTGATGAACCTAGGATGTTTCAATAATTGACAATGTAGTACAACTACTACAACAATAATAGTGGAGCTATTGGATGGTCCAAGGAACCCAAATAGCATAGTACAACATTTCATATCACAGGAGAAATAATACATCAAGGAGAAGTGAAGATTTACAAAGTACCAACCAGAAGAAAATGTTGTTAACATGTTGACAAAAGCACTTGCATAGCAGAAATATGCTGATCATATTAAAATCACTAAGAATAAGATTCATGGGTGATTGTCTCTAAGTGCAAGTGGAAATATGTTCGTATATATGCCCAGACAACCAATGGTATGATGATTACACTAGGGCATCATGTACTTGATTTGATAATAATAGAGGTAATTCCATCTATTATGTTTGTCTTTGTCATGAGAGGTAATTCCATATATGATGTATTTTGATGACATGTCTTCATGTTGAGGACCTAAACAATGAGATAAATATGTATGACAAGAGTATATACATTCTTGTTATCTCTCTAGTCAAATATTATTTTGGAAGCAAAATAGGCAACAATAATACATAAAACTAGAATGTGTGTTGGTTGATGATAGAATATCATTAGTCATGATTTATGATATCAAACTAAATACTTAGGCACTTGTTAGAGAATAGTGTACCGGACATACCCACCTTGAGAATGAAAGATGGAAACCATGGAATGGTAGTCAAAATTAGCTCTCAAGGTGATAGTGGTGATTGTGGTTCTTTGACCTGAAGTCATTGCAATCTTAACATGCCTCTCTATGAACATTGACACCATCTAAAATAACTTTGAATAAGGATTACCATAAAGGTGGTGCTTGTGTACATTGTGACACATGGGGATCGACTGTGAGTGATGTAGATGGGATTTGTCCCTCCTACAAGAGTTGATATCCTGGCCACTTGATAGGAGAGCATGAGAAATGTATGGCCATACTCATGTGAGCCAATATATGATATGTGAACTCATATGCATCTTGTACATTCTTCTCTAGTTCAAGGTACATGGATTAAATGTTAAGAGGATGCAGATTCCATGTCTCATGTTTAATCTGGATATTAGAGACGAAGGAAATATATGATCACGGTATCACTGATCACAAATGTAGGTTAAAATAGTTCTTCAACATTCCTATTACTTGGGTAGCAATGAAGCATTTCTAGATACTTCTTATTTCTTGTGTTCATAATCTAGTTATGGACATTTATACACAATGCAATTTGGGACCTATAGGGCCACACACATAGGATGCATTTAGAATAGGAGATTACTTGTTGATAAGGTTTAGATCGGTTGCTAAAAGTGTTTAGGTAATCAATTTAAACAACACTAGCTATCAATTGGCTGACTGGAGTGTCCATTTGACCAACTGGGAATGCTAGTTAACTAACTGGTGTGTCCAATCGACTGACTAGGTAGTCCAGTCAACCGATTGGTTGACCAGTAGGATTGGGTCAAGTGATTGTTGTTGATGTAATGACGTGCATTAATCATTGTATTAAAAGCTAGTATGTTTGTGAATAGGGAATCAAGCCAATTGACCGATTGGATGTTCCAGTCTACTGAATGGTGATTTGCAACATTCTTCAAACCATAAGATCTGACCCTTCATATTCCCAGGGTTTGTGGAAACCCTATCCCATCCACTCCTATAGAGGGGGGTGGCTAAGGATCTCAACACCCTTTTATGACAAGACTCCTCATCTCATAGTTGTTGTAAAGTAAGAGCTAGAGACATCTTACCCGTAAAAGGGAGAGATAGCCAAGGGTAGAAAAGTTAATGCTAGCACATTGACAACACGAAGGGGCAACTCGCCCTCGCCATATCTGAAAGTGCAATGAAGAGTTCCTGATGGTCTACGTGGATTAGATAGAGACATGGAGGCCATTGCCACTAGGCTAGGAGGATGTCGTCAACCACCATTTGTGGTGCTACAATAGGTAGGGGTGTAAATGGATAGGGTATTACCTATTTACCCACTACCTATACTCTGTAGGGTAGGGTAAATGTAAGAATATTTTTACGCACCACCCATTTATCCTTTATCCATTTGACCAACAACTAAAGAGGGAAGGGTAAGGGAGAAGCTTTACCCTAACCAATTTACTCATTTACCCATTAGTATAAATCTGAGTTTATAATTTTAGATTCTGATATATGTATTAATGCCAATCAAAAAACCCCAACAAGGAATACCACTAATTTCTCAATTTGTACTATTTTGATTCCTAAAACATTATGGGCAATTTGTATCATGATACTTCCTTTTATAGTCATATATTTGAAAGAAAAATGGATTCATCAATGAGAAATAATATATTTAAAATGCTAAAGTTAAATATTTAAAGAAATATAATTTAAAATATGTTAATTTTTTTTGATGAACCAACTTTAGAAAAATCAGGTGAAATTTTATTCTTCTTGTTTAATATCACAAAAATATAATTATTACTTTGAAAAAATAACATTGGGAGTGTCTTGTATTTGATGTAGGTAATGTCATATGAATTATTTTTTTAAGAATATATTATACTATCTTCTTGTTGTTTTAACCATTTCACCCTTACCCTACCGATTTTCCCTGTGGGGAAAAGGGTGTGAGTAAGGGTAAGGTAAAGGTTTTTAGGAAAAGGGTAATTACCCTACTCACTACCCACATCTTTGATGAGGTAAGGCTAAGGGAAAACTTGCACCCTACCCTAACCTACCCGTTTACAATGCTAACATGGGAAGGTCACCGCCGACTACTGTCTCGATGCTTCTTGAGAAAGAAGCATAACTCTACAAGGATTGTCACTACAATTGCTACATGTTTAGGTATATACCTTGCACCTTCCTTCATGTTTCATAGTTGTTGACACTATCCACTTTTTATGGGGAATATTGTAAATCAAAAAATTTCCACTGTCATCTCTGATGCCATATCTCCTACAATCACTACTGGAAATTGGGCAAGCTAAAAATCCCATCTTGCAGGCATATAAATATCAACCCTTGTCTCCATGGAATTGCATCACCATCTTGTGGTTTCTAGGTTTTCAAATCCATACTCAATTTTCCATTGGTGATTTTGTTAGTTGATCACCCACATCAACATCGACACCAACTCCTCCACTGTCTCTAAGGTGCTGACCTCAATAAAGTAATTGATTGATGATGCTCCTTCACCATCAACAATATCTCTATCATCATTGACCACCTCTACTCCTTCATAATGACAACAAGTATACACAGGAGGAATATTATGCCTTCAAGACCACTCCCTATGAATGCTAATGAGTGATCTTATTGCAGTGTTTACCACCATCATTGGGCATGAAGACAAGAATCCACACACCATGGTTGTGCCTCCACCTTCTTCTGTGACAATGGATTTCTTCTGCTCTTTTCATGTTCAACTCATTACTATTTCTAAGAGTGAGTAGTCATCTTCTAGGGTGCAAGGATTAGACACACTACCTATTTTCTACTTTTCTACTATATCCATGTTTGTATGGACACTTTTACATTTTAAATCTATTGTTTGTCTTTATTATGTATTAGACTAACATATGTGCATGTTTATCTGGATTTAGGTGTAAAGAGATTCAAACCTAAGCTCAAAGATATGGATTACATTCTCTGTAAACCCTCGATGAGAATGTTAGATGGGCATTGTTTGAGGCAACATGTACATGATCTCAAGGTAACATGCCAATAAACTTAGAATAATATATGTACTATTTAATCCTAACACCAAAATCATGGATTTATCCTACCTCAATGTTATATGTTCATCCTCATTTGTGATGCATCGATAGAGTGAATGTTAGGTAGCAGTGGTGAAACCCACCCAACCTAATGTTTCCATCCATTTGTAAATTTGGAAACCCTATTAGCTCTTTTAATCATTGTAATCATAGTATAATCAAACAATCAAACTCTTATAATAAATACTCATTCTTTCATGGTCACTTTGATCAATATTCTTCTAAAAAATGTTATCATTTGGGTTCAATCCCAACTATATTGTGATAAAACCTATCCAGTTGTAGTTGGTATTCTGGTATTTATTGGTTTAGGTGAAAAGTAAGGATTTAATCCCTACTGAATCTGAAGGTACAAAAGTATCCAAACAACGTAGGGAATCACATATAGAAATCCAACATGGTATAGTCTTCAATAACCAAAAAAAGAGACATTATCTAGCTATTATCTTGCAAATATTCAACTTGATGTGCGTATATGTAATGCTCATATATATTTTCTTACTTTATACACATTATGTAGTTCAAATGGTCTCTACTTGAATTTTTCCCTTTCCATTGTTAAATGTTAGGGTTTTGATGTCTGTATATATCATGTCTATATTATGCTATAGGAGGTCAACTTCCTTTGAGTTGGTATTCACTACTACTACAAAATAGTGCGAGATGGTCCTCTTCCATAATTCCATCCATATTGATGTGCATCCATGTCCTGTACTATCTCATTTGATATTTCAAGATTTAAAAACATGAATTCAATTCTTGTGGAAGTGTTGATTGATAGCTTTTCAGTTTGAGTTAGGCCATTGAAAAAGTTGGTGATACTCGTCATTGAACCCATGGTGAGGGTAGTCCCTTTGGTAACTCAAGAATCTTTCTCATACATCATGAAGGTTCACAATGGTTTTTTCATGTAACCACTTATCTAGTTTTTGTATTTGTTTGTCTTCTAGATGGTGAATAATTTGATAACCAAGGCATCCACCAGTGCATCCCAATAGGATATAACTCTAGATTCTAGAGACTTATATCAAGCTAGAGATTTTTCTCTCAAAGAGAAGACAAAATCCTTACAATAAATGGTATCTTCGGGAACCATGTTGATTTTTTGAGTATCACATATGGTTTTGAAGGCATCCATTTGATTATAAGGATTATCACTAGGTACTCTACCCAAAAAATACATTGTTGTGTGATGACAATTAGTCAACTCTTGAGCTCCAAGTTAGAAGTGTTTAAGTCATATTCACAATAGGGTGTTGATTATCATTTCCCTACTAGATTGAGTGAAGGAATGGATTCGAGGACAAGAGACAAGATTCCATGATACTTCTTCTTTGAAAAGAGAAGTTGTTTGACACATAGTATTTAGTACTTGAGAAATAGATGTGTAAAGGTAAGAATTGGATATGAAATTAGATGTGTATAGTGAAAATACGTTGAATTTTAGTAAAAAATAGTATATAAGATAGAAATTTGAAGGTGATAACAATGTCTAAATAGAACTCAGGTCCAGAACAATTTCCAATTTTCCTTGTCCCCTCTAATAAAAATAAAAGTTGAGCATATCAGACTATGCATCCAAAGTAGAGGTATAATGAATCGGTCCTAGGGTCAAACTTTAAATTTGTAACCTCAAATCTTGAGATGCTCCTCAAATAAATATTTGGTCAGAATTAAACATGGTCAAGCATTGGGATAAGGTTGGTAAGCTATCAATACCTTTGATCTTAGGTTATCTAAATCAACTAGGAGAGTTGATTTAGGTTTTCCTTTATGGAACAAAGACACATTTAGAAAATAAATGATAAACAAATAATAAGTCAACAAACATAAAGAATGATAACAATATTTGAGTTAAGATATGATTAACAGAACTTGGGTTGGTTTTCACCTTCCAAGCACACCCACCAAGCATGCAAATAGTTGAGACAATTCATACCCTTAGCATAGTCTATGAGAAATAATCATTTATGTCTATTCCCTCCTCTCCTGAGCTTAGGATAGATCCAAGTCACAAACATGTCTCCCACTCAAGATGAAAAACAAACAACCAAACATATAACCATATAATCAGTTGCTTTAGCGACCTAACAATGTCATGCATTCACATAAATTCTTGATCTAGATGTCACTAAACACACTATCTTGAGATAATGAGGAATCAAACATCATAAGATGGTAGCTAATAATACAAGAAACACAACATGAACAAGATCAACGAGATAAACATGCCAAGATTAAGTATATTAAACAAATAAGAAGGACGGTGTGGCTAATCTCAACTCAGATTAATGTTTCTTCTCATGTTATTGAGTTACAATACATATTTAGATAATGGAAGCTCATCACCCCAACATTTGGATGACGTTAGACAATAGAATAATCAAGGAATAATAAATATCATGAAGAGTAGATCCTCAAAAGTCGATCTCCTTCACTGGTAGGGGATATAGTGGATTTGGTTGATGACAAAGGTGACAACGACCGAAGAAGTGTGAAGAAGTAAAAACAACTCTTCTTTTCATCTTTGGTCGTTGAAGTACTGGTTGAGCACCTTCACAACCTCCCTTGAGAGTCTTCTGAGACATATGAGAATGGGTGGAGGGAGTGACATTATTTCATGGTCATGGGTGAATAATATGCCTCTCAAGGCAAAGGGTCCCTATTTTAACGGATCATTTGGGGTTCGAGGTGCTCCTAAGTACCTTTCTGCAATGTACTTTTTGTGTGCCCCAAGAAATGGAAGACATGCCTAGAGGCACACATTGTATATTCATGTCAATGACACAATAACATAATCCCCATTAGTTTATGTGGGTTAGTGTCCTACTTATTGGCAAGGTTGGGTTTTGTCATCCCTCACGTAGCCATCCGAATAAAATCAATTGACAGTTTACTAGTTGTCTACCATCATTTTGCATCTCGTTAGCTATTGATGATGGCCATGCCTCGTTGGCTCTTGTCTCATTGTATAATAAGTTATTTATTAGTGGCTGAATGGGTCAGAGAGTCGTCATTTGGATTGCCTAACAAAACTCTTTCTTGATGAATATTCTGGCCAACGAAAGCTTCTATGGTTGATGGATTTTTTGGCATGTATTGATGGTTGATGAGGCCCCAACATATGGAGATCCAATTTCTTACAAAACATAGGGGCTTCCCTAAATATGCCTCTCGATATGATAGTGGGTCCCTATTTATATGGACTGGTTGGGTGATCGAGGTGATCCCAAATACGCTTGTGTAGGGTACTTTTTGTGCACCCAAAGAAATGGAACACATACCTAGGGGCACATACCTTCATGGAAGCAACACAATAACATAATCACTATTGCTTGATTTCGATCACTGTCCCTGATGTTGGAGAGGCTGAGTTGTTTTCAACGATCACCCATTCAGTCTATCACCACCGGTTGGAGGTCCATCAATTGTCTACTATTCATTCACATCCCATCAACTATAGAAGATGAATTTTGTAATGTCCCAGGATTTGAGGCCTCGGATATGATGATCTTAAAAGGAATGATTGGACTACCCATATCACCAAGGTGCACCTTCTTTTCTGGGAGCCCATTACTAAAGAGCTCCATAGTTAAGTGTGCTCAGCTTGGAGTAGTACTCAGATGGGTGACCAAGTCAAGAAGTTGATCCCGGCTTGCGCGTGAGTGAGATTAAAGTATGCAGTTAAGGCTAGTGGTGGTTTGTGGTGCCAGTCGTCATTCCTAAAACTCTACTAGAGCCTTGGGTAGTGGGCCCGAGCATTACAAATGGTATCAGAGCCAATTCCCCTCCAGTAGGTGGGGCCCACATGGGCATGTGGCATGCCAGTCTTGAGTCGTACGGTCCAGGCATGTAGGAAAGGGCTATCCATGATGATGTAGCCACCCTTGCGCTGGTATTCCATGATCGGGAGTTGGGTGTTCATGGGCCATGTTGGGTCTGCACTGAAATGGAGAAATATTATGAGGCCATATAGTTGAGCCTTGACGCGAATGTCAAGAGTATAAGTGGGGGATATTGTAATTTCCCATGATTTGAGGCCTCGAATATGATGATCCTAAAAGGAATGATTGGACTACCCATATCACCAAGGTGCACCTCCTTTTCTGGGAACCCATCACTAAAGAACTCCATAGTTAAGCGTGCTCATCTTGGAGTAGAATTGGGATGGATGACCTGTCGGAAAGTTGATCCTGGCATGCGCGTGAGTGAGGACAAAGCACGTAGTTAAGGCTAGTGGTGGTTTGTGGGGACAGTCGTCATTCCTGAAACTCTACTAGAGCCTTGGGCAGTGGGTCTGGGTGTTACAAATTTGGTCATCGCTTGTTGGATTTGTTGGTAAATCAAGGCGACAAATAATGTAGCAAAAACAAAAATTTTAAGGTTTGATTCCCAAATTAGAAAGATCGCATCAACAATAATGTATATAGGAAGGAAGGTTTGCAAGGTCAACCTGGTCCTGGAGCAAGACCAGTGATATTATCCTTGTAGTAGAAACATGCTTCTTCTCTAAGCAGCAACACACTTCTTCTTCAACAACAACACTTGGACAGTCATCACGAACAACCTCCTATTCTGACACCATAGACAATGATGGACGACATCCTCCTAGAGGAAAAAACTCCTTACCTCCAGAGTTTTCCACATGGACCACCGTGAACTCCACATTGTGCTACTAGAGCCAATGGGAAGGAGTTGTCCCTTTGAATGTTAGTGTATAAGCACTAATTCACTCTTCCACAACTGTCTCTCCTTTGCTATCCCTCCCTTTATCTGGTAGGACTTGCTTGGACTCTCTATTGGTTACCACAACCAGAGAGGACAATTGTCAAAGCTAGTTTTTGTTGGTTGGGAAGTCCACATTACCCCTATGTTTATAGGAGAGGCCAGGGTCTGGGTTCCCATTTTGTGTGGGAGTCAAAAGAACTGAATTCATGAATTTTTTGGAAACTTTGGATGGAAAATCAGTCAGTATGCATGCCCAACAGGTTGGTTGGTGTATGAACGGGTTGCTTCATGCCATGAACCGGTCGGTTCATGTAGTTTACTATTTTGAATCTCATTGGTATTCAATGCATGATTAATGCAAAACATGACATCAACAGTAATCCTTGATCCAATCAAGTTAACCATTGAATCGAGAGGTTTCATCCCATGAACCGGTCGGTTGGGACCTGTGAACTGGCTAGTTTACTATGTGAACTGGTCATTTCACATCCTAGTTCAACCATTGATCAGCCAATGTTGATTCCAATCGTCCTGAAACTCCAATCAATTGGTTCAACACTTGAATCGGTCGGTTCACAGTCAAGTCAATCAATTTTGAACCTTAGTTGTTTAATTGAATACCTAAAACATTTATGAATAAATCTAAACATAATTCATGAATGATCTCTTATTTCAAGTGTATCCTATCCGTGTGACCCTATAGGTCCAAATTATTTTGGCAGTGAATATCCATAACCAATTATGACATCACAAGTAGAGAGAGGCATCTAGTAATATAACATTACTATCCAAGTCATTTCGAAAGTTGGAGAACAACTTCAACCTGTAATCTGTGATCACTGTTACTGTGATCATATAGTTCCTTTGAATCTGATATCTGGATTGAACTCGAGGTATGGAATCATCATCCTCTCAACGTTCAATCCATGTTCCTTGAACTAGAGTAGACTATTTGAGATGCATGTGAGTTCACATATCACATATATAATCACATGAGTATGGCCATACATTTCTCAATCTTTCTTATCAAGAGGCCCGGATATCAATCTCCAGTAGAAGGACAAATCCCATTTACATCACTCACACTCAATCTCCATGTATCACAATGCACCTGAGCATAACCTTTATGGCAACCCTTATTCAAGGTTAAGTTGGATGATGTCTAAATGCAATGAACAACATGTGATGAATAGTGACTTCAAGTCTAAGAACCAAAAGCACCAATATCACTATGAGTGATGATTTTTAATACCATTCCTTGGTATCCATGTATCACTCTCATGGTGGGTATGTATGATATATTGTTTCATAACATATACCTATGCGCTTGACTTGATATAACATAACATGACTAATGAGATTCTCTCGTTAGTCAACACACACTCTAGTCTTATGTATTACTATTGTCTATTTTTCATCCATAGTAATATTCAACTAGGAACATAACAAGAATGTATGTACTCTTATCATACATATGATCTCATCGTTCACGTCATCAACATGAAGACATAAGTCATTGAGTAACATCATTATTTAGACATCTACTATGTATGTGTCATCATCTCATGAGTGAGACAAACATAATAGATGAAATTACCTTTATTATTATCAAATCAGGTATCTTATGCAACATTCCAATCATCCTAGGATTGGCTCTCTAGGCATACATACCAACAGAATCCCACTTGCACTTAGATCCAATCATCCATGAATCTTATTCCAATAGATTTTAGCATATTCATCATGTTTCTATTGCGCAAGCGCTTTATAGTGGGTAGCAACATTTTCTTCTAGTCGGTATTTTTCAAGTTTCACATCTCCTTGATGTATGACATCTCGTATGAGATGGAAGTATTGTAGTATATTATTTTAGATTCACATCCTATCCAGTAGCTACATTAATGTCATAGTATATCTACTATGTCATCCATGGTTTGGAACCTCCTGCAAGTTCATCTATATGAACTTCTAGATCTATACAGTATCCTCAGTTGTTCTATTAACACAAAGATGCTCGAATTCTATTGTAGATTTAAACAACTATCTCTAGGTCGGAACCTTTTCCAGCTTATAGTTCTCGTTTTAAGTTCAAACACAAATTTCAATTGCAATCATTAATTTTATTTGTCATTTTGGAAGCTTGAATTGGTGTTACTCTTTACACCCAACTCTTTCTTATTACCATAACTAAGAAACTAATCCTTTTAGTGCTTATCAAGTACTTAACGATGTTCTTATGGAATTCTAGTGAGCTTCACTAGGATTTGATAGGTATTCTCTCATCATGTCCAATACATATGAGATTTCTAGACAAGTATATACCATTTCATCATGTACAATACATATGAGATAACAAGGGTACGTTGCATACATGATAGATCAACCTAAAAATACTTGGTATCTTATTCATGTTCTTCCCATTCTTCACAAGAACTGGGACACTAGACTCTTGAGGGACTAACTCCATGGAACATTGATATGTTTTCTCTCATTGAGTCTTGCATGATGAACCTCTTCAACATTTTGCCAATGTATATGTTCTTAATTAGGTCAAGAAGCATTCCAGATCGAACTCTATAGATCTCAATCCCTATCACATAGGATGCATCACCTAAACCCTTCACAGAAGGTACTTTACTTGCCAGGTTTTTATATATGCAATATAAGGATGTTAGTCCCATCATTATGTGGAATATAAATATGCTCCCACTCAACTTATGTAATCATAGATTTCATCTTCACTCTAACTCAAGTCAAACTCTTTGACTATCTTTTCAAATTGAAATTCCAGCTCTGAGATGATTTCTTCAATCCAAAGATTGACCTTTGTATCTTATAGACTTTATTTACATTATATGGATTTATAAAACCATTAGACCGTGTCACCTACACATCCTGTACAATATTCCAGTTTAGTTTTGTGGTTTTAAAATCCATCTTACCAAATCTTATGGTCACATAAAGCTGGAATAACAAGCATGATCATGATGGAAATTGGTGACAAGATTTCATCATGTTCAACACCTTGAACTTGTTTGAAACTCTTTGTAACCAATCTATGCTTCCATGTTGGTATTCTCTCAAAAACCCTAATGCACCCAATGAATTTTACCCCTTCATGTGGATCCAAAAAGGTCATACCTTGTTGGTGTATATGGAGTCCATAGTTGATCCGATGGCCTCAAGCCATTTCTCAGACTCTGGTCCTTCAATATCTTTGAGGTAGGTTGTTGACTCATCATCAACGATCAACTCACCACCTTTTTGAGTTATAAAATATCATAATATTTCAAATTCAAGGCATGTTCTACTAGAACTACAAGGTTTTGTGTTACATAAGGAAGTTGAGATTCCACATCAATTTGTGATTCTCATTATTCATTTTGTACCTCTTTAGGTTCAATGTTTTTTTAATTTGTCTCACACTTTTCAAGTTCTACTTTTACTCCCACTAATTTTGGAACTAAGTTCCCCTTTAGGAATACAACCATCCTGATCAACAAACATTGAACAATCACCATTATGTGATTTTAACAAAATTACATTTATTGGTTCAATAACCAAAAGAGTCTAGATAACTGTCATTATGGGTTCTAGAAATGCAATTCTCATTTACATGCTTTAGATGACAATGCTATAGGTATTCATTGTTTGAGTCATTGAGTCATTCAGTATTTGTGTCATACACATATTTGTCTTTAGAAATATCAAGTATAGTTTGTGAGACATAGGTAATTGCCATACACATTAATTCTTGTCCATACAAGATACATGATCAATGACATGTACACAAAAACAATTCACTAATTTTGTTACATGCCCATGAATGACAACTTCCAAATGTAGTGGCAACAACTCTTGATTCCCACAGTTTCTAGCTTACTTCTTCTCAAGTACTGAAGTGGAGATCTCTATCTACTTCTTCATCCTAAGATCCTATATATAAAGAGGACATTTACTTTTCCATTGTCCAGGTAGGTGACAATGGTGGTATTTTCTTTCCTTAATCATTTAAGTGAAAAATGATAGGTTAATTTCATTTGGATTTACCCTCTCCATATCTTGAGTGCAGAAGAATTGGACTTTAGCTTAGCCTCAAAACTCTTCTTGGCCTTTCATTTTCCCTTGGACTACCTTATGCTGATCATCATCATAGATATGTCCTTCTTCATTCATGCTTTGGCATTAATCATCATGCCGAGAAATTTAGATATTAGTTTAGCCAAGTTACTCAAGTGATAGCACTTGATAAAATGGCTATATGATTGAGGCAACAATTGTAGAATCATATCCATGGCCAACTCTTAACCTAATAGAAATCCCAGTACCTCCACATTCCCAATCATATTGAGCACATGAGGCTCTATTGGATCTCCCTCTATCATTTCACACTCATATACCTTTCTTGTTTTACATGATTCTTTAAGATGTGTTACCATATCAAGAATGTCCATGTTTTCACATTTTTCATGCAACTCATAGTTCATACAACATAGCATAAGGTACTTGATGTCTGTGGCATCATTGGAAAGCTTCAAGTAAGCATCCATTCCAGCCTTAGGTACATTTAGAGCGGGTTCCTCTAGCTCTCGTCTTTCAAGGAAACATAGCTTTCTCTCATTGGTGAGAACACTTCTCAAAGTACTATATCATATGTGGAAGTAAATTCCATTTAGTTTGTCCTACTCAAGGACTGATCACACCGATAAGATATTTGTGTTTTACATTAGATTCTATAAAAGATATTTCAACTTTAGTCAAAACATTTTGATTAATTTGATTTGATAAGTTTGACGATATTAATTAGGTTTTTAATCAATTATCGCTCCCACAATTTTGTTTAAATTGATAACCCTCGTGTATCAATTTGGAAGATTGCAACATATTATCGTCTAATGATATAAGATCCAAAATAATTCAATTCTTACCCGGCCAATGCCAGCATCCATAACCAATTATTAAGGTAGGCAACTTTTACCAATTGCATCTCATGCAATTCTTGGATAGATTGTATACACATAGTCCATATGCATGCTTTTAGGTGCTTAATCTCATTAAGGACACCCAATTAAGGTTGACCCAAAAGCCAACATGATAGAATAAGCACCCTTCTTTGGTAGAACCTACATATCTACCATCACACTTCCATGAGGTAGATGGCACACCTCACTTTGGCGTAACCTACACTTGTCGATCAAGCTTTTCATGTGTGTTGCTTATGGAAAGCATCTTATACTTAATATTATATTGAGGGATTCATATATAAATGCATATACATATCCAATCACCACATACTTATAGTATGTATCATATATATGCTATAATCACAACCAAAACATGCAATTATAAATGCAAGCGATGGTTATGGCCATAATATTATAATTCCTTGGATCCACAAGGAATTACTACCACCTAAGGTCTAAATCATATGCAACAACCTATTTTTGGTGAAGATCCATGATCATACCAAACTGGGTTGATTGGTTCAACACTTGAACCGATTGATTCAGCTCCTGGCCACTCAGTTGGGCTCTTGAAATGCCCATCTCTCAAGTTCAACTAATGTCTACACTCCTCCATCCGATTAGTTGGGCCACCAGTCGATCGGTTCATCCTCATGTTGTCTAGCCTCCTCGTTCCTCCAGTCGATTGGTTTGCCTCATGAGATAGACGGTTCATCTTGGTGCAGAACATCTTCTCACAATGAAACATAAATTAAAACTATCGTATTTCATAAAACATTGTAAAAGGGAAAATCTCAAGTTACATTCAAGGAGAAATAGGAAAAAGAGCATTAATTTATGGAAAGGAGGAGAGAGGCTCAGAGAGATATACGTAGGAATAAACAACCATGCACACATAGATCTTGGGTTATTGGCCATAACCATGCTATCGCCCACCATCAAAACACTTTTAATACGATATATATGGATTATATATATATATATATATATATATTAGTTTGTGAATTGTATGTGGTAATTAATCAAATATGCACATTAACTAGTTTAATATTCACATTGTATAAAATAAAAATAAATCTAATCACATCAATTGAAATCTAGATGCATCGTAAATTGATGTGGCTCTTATGCCACTATTGGTACATCGGGGCGACAAATAAGGCACTAGAAATAAAATTTTTAAAGCCTGATTCCCCAATCAACAAGATTGCATTTTAACAACAATGCATCTAGGAAGGAAGGTTTGCAAGGTCATGGCTGGTCTTGGAGCAAGTCCCGTGACATTACCCTTGTAGTAGTAGTATGCTTCTTCTCCAAGCAGTAGCGTGCTTCTTCTTCAACAGCAACACTCAAACAATCATCATGAATGACCTCCTGGTCTGGCTTCACATACAATGGTTCACAATGTCCTCTTAGAGGGAAAAATTACTCACCTCAAGAGTAGTCTACATGGGACACCGAGAACTCCACTTAGCGCTACTAGGGACAATAGGAATGAGTTTTTCCTTCAAACATCAGTGTACTAGCATTGATTCACTCTTCCACAATTGTCTCTCCCTTTTTATCCCTCTCTTTATCAGGTAAGACTTGCTCATGCTCTATATTGGTTACCACAAACAGAGAGGAAAATAGTGTCAGATCTAATTGTTGTTTCTTGGGAATCCCCCAATACCCCTCTATTTATAGGAGAGGCCATGGTCTGGGTTCCAACTCTGTATGGGAGTCGAAAGAACTAAATTCATGAATTTTCTAGAAATATCGAATGACAAACTAGTCAGTTCACTCACCCAACTGATTGGTTTGTTCCATGAACTGGTCTAATCATGTAGTTTCCTATTCTAAATCACATTAATATTCAATGCATGATTAATGCAAAACATGACGTCAACACTAATCCTTGAACCAATCAAATTGACCATTGAAACAGGCGGTTCATCCCATGATCTGGTTGGTTGGGACCTATAAACCGGTCAGTTCACTATGTAAACTAGTTGTTTCACATCCTGGTTCAACTATTAATCAGTCAATGTTGATTCCAATCTGCCTGACACTCCAACCGATTGGTTTAACACTTGAACCGGTCGGTTTAGAGTCTAGTTTGTCAACTTTGAACCATAATTGTTTAATTGAATACCTAAACACCTTTAGTAATCAATCTAAATGTTTTTTTGAAGCTAATCAATCTAAACATCCTTCATGAATAAACTCATATTCCAAGTGTATCCTATGCTCTTGACCCTATAGGTATAGATTATGTTGACAGTGAATGTCCATAACTAATTATGACATAACAAGCAAAGAGAGGCGTCTAGTAACACATCATTGCTACCAAAGTAATTTAGAAAGTTGGACAATTTCAGCCTACACTCTGTGATCAGTGTTACCGTGATCGTATATTTACTTTGTCTCTGATATCCAGATAGAATTCAAGGAATGGAATTGTCATCCTCTCAACGTTCAATTCATATTTTTCAAACTAGAGCATACTGTCTGAGATGCATGTGAGTTCACATATCACATATTGAATCACATGAGTATGGACATACTTTTCTCAGTATCACTCGTAAAGAGGCCTGAATATCAATTTCCTAAAGGAAGGACAAACCCCATCTACATCACTCACCCTCAATCCTCATGTGTCACAATGCACCTGAGCATCATCTTTATGGAAACCCTTATTCAACGTTACGTTGGATGATGTCTAAATGCAATGAACAACATGTAATGAGTGTAGTGACTTCAGGTCTAAGAACCATAATCACCATTATCACTATGAGAGATGATTCTGACTACCATTCTATGATATCCATGTATCACTCTCATGGTGGGTCAATCTGATATATTGTCATCTAACATATACCTGTGTGCTTGACTTGATATCACATAACATGACTAATGTGATTTTGTCGTCAGTCAACACACACTCTAGTCTTATGTATTACTGTTGTATATTTTACTTCCATAGTAATATCTGACTAGGGACATAACACAAAAATGTATGTACTCTCATCATACATATGATTTCATTGTTCAGATCATCAACATGAAGACATAAGTCATTGAGTAACATCATTCTTTAGACATCTATTATGTATGTGTCATCATCTCATGAGTGAGACAAACATTATAAAGGAAATTTCCTTTATTATTATCAAATTGGGTATCCAAGGCCACATTCTAATCATCCTATGATTGGCTCTCTAAGAATACAAACCAACATGCTTGTCATATGATAGGTCACCTCTTTGATGATCATCGGTTGGTGAGTCAGTAATTGGCTCGCCTGAGGGAATTCTTTCGCGATGGTTAAGCAGATGAAGATTCTGGTCAAGGAAAACTTTGTTGGCCATGGATTTCATGGTCTATATCAATGGTCGATGAGACTGCAACCTATGGAGATCCAATTGATTCCAAAAATTTGGGGGTTTCTAAAAAAAACAATGTATGTATTTCAAGGGGGAACAACAATGGTATTAAAAAATGAGAATTGCCATGCTGAAGCCTAGATTAGATGAGGGAAAGTAGGATAAAATAGGCATGTCACATCCAAAAATCCAGATGTTATCAAGACTACTAGGTAAATGAAAGGTAATGCCAATTTATTTGTGCACAAATATTTGGAATTGTGAAGGATTCCAACATGTATCATGAAATTTATAGAGAAGGACTAGAATGAAAATATTTTCTCCAAATCAGAGGATTAGACCCAAGAAATTCAAATATAAACTAAAAATTGAAAATTAAGGTTTTTCATGAGGATATATATAGCTTAAAATAAGATTGGTACCTAAAATTAGGTATGCTACATCTACTTAGGAAAGGTGTTGTGGTATCACAATGGTGTTTAGTAGGCAACTAGGGAGTTAGAGGTGGAAATTTGTTGATTGTATCTAGTTTACTATTAGAATTGCAGGGGAAAAATACTATTACAGGGGTTTAATATGTGAAACCTTAAACTTTTATTTTAAATGTGCTCAATTTTCCTTAATTGAATTATTCATGTGATTCATTGTAATTAACTTAAACATTAGAAATTTGGCTTTGTGATTGTTGACTCCCCATTTTTCCCATTCAATTGAAAGTTCAAGATAAATGTTAACTCTCAAGCTAGTGATAGAGTCTATTCCATTCTTTTTCATATTTTTTTACAAATTTCACATTTGCCACATTTTCCACATCTTATCATTTTCACCTTTTTTTTCTATATTTTCCATATAATATCTGTGAATTTAATCCATTCATTTTCACCAATTTTCTGTCAATTTGGGGATTTGTATAAAGAAAATATATTATCTGGACTCAAGTGCAATCTTCTCATCAATTCTGTTTTTTAAACCTTTTTCATTATTTCCCATTTAATTTATCCTGAATAAATATTTCCTTTTTCCTAATGGATAATTCAATTGCCCTCATCCTCACAAAAATACATATCTTTTGGGCAATAATGAAGGATAATCCTAAATTAATGCCTTTTCTCCCTCCTTCATTATTTTATTGACTTTTATTCAGAATACCTTTTCTACAATTTATCTAGAAAATTCCTAAAATATCCATAAAATTAGAAAATCGACATTATCCAACCCGTGCCAGACAATGTATTAGAGCAATAGGTGGGTGAAACATAGATGGTTGCCTCAATCCACATGACACACATTGTGGAGCATCGATATGATGCTCTACCTCTTCTAGAACCTTCCAGTTAGTAACCTCGAACCCTAAAATCCACCTATAAATAGACCCCCAAACCCTCTATATTCTGAGCCCCCTTTGTTTCTGATGAAGACAGGGAGTGGACTATCTCCCTCTTTTATTTTTTTGCATGTGGCCAGAGGATCCTTCCTATGACCCAACTACTCTATTACTATTGGTAGACTGGTCAACAATTATTGTTATTGTTTTCTCTTTTACATATATTATTGTTGTTAGTTGATTCATAAATGTAGATATTGACACATTGTTTCCAAAGATCTAAGGTTTTTCTCTACTAAATCTCTCTCACTTCTCTCTCTTCTAATAGAATGATCTCAACTGTCACTGATGGATTCCTCCTTTGGAGATCCTGAGGCGATTGGGACCACAACACACCTAAAAACTATGAACTTTAAGGGTTTGATGGAAAATCCATGACCATCTCCAACACCAAAGGTTCACCAACTTTAAAAAAATGTATTTTTTGTTTTCGTGCATTTTCTATAGCAGTAACCTCGATCTTTGTCTTTCAATCCAAGGTGTCTGAAAAGGTTGCAATACCATTATCAGGCAAAATAGGGATTCTAACACTTCTCCACTCGTAACATAATCACCAATTTTGATCTTTGAAACCATGGATATCTTTCTTATCCACCCTTGGGTGGAGTCAAAAATGGATCTTTTTATGTTTTCCTACTAATGTAAACATCCATCACCATTTTTCCTTATTTTACATATAAAATGAGGTAGAAACTTCTAGTGTTTTATCAATTTATTGTTTTCTTTTTTGATTTTACATTATTTCATGACCTAAGTATCATGTGATTTCTTGGGATGGATACAAAAATGATCATTCATATATGTTGTTAAATCTATCTTTGTGACAATTCAATATATGTTTTAAATGTTTTGGATGTGTTATGTTCACATTTTGACTCAATGAAATTATGAAATTTTTAGACTAAAAGGTAACTTTTGTATGTTTCATCAATTGGTTTGATCAATCTATGCATTAGGCTCAATGTGGTTGTGTTTCCTTATTCAGTTTGAGTAGTGCATCCCTAAATAGGCTGTCTTGAACTCGTGGCTAGAAGATGCATGTCAGGTTAGGTTAATATGTCCATTCTAGACTACTTTGACCCCGTGGGCAGGTTGATGTGTGTTAGGATGGGTCAATGTGACTCGTTGAGGGTCAATGCATGTTAGTTGAGGGCTTTTGTGTCCCATTTTTGGGTCGATGCATGATGCATATGGCTAATGAAAGTCATTTAGAGGCCAAAGAGGTCATATTTTGGGTTTTGTGACCAATTTTGGAGTTAATCTCCTCCAAGGGAGGTCAATGCATGTGCTTTTTGGTCAAAGTGTGACAAATTTGAGTCATTTTGCAATACTGTCACAAGCCTAAACATTATATATAGATCCTCCATCAACCATGGACCCCTATTTCTTTTTCTTATATGTAGATAGATCCTGTTAAAGCTGAAAGAGGGCAGTCATTGGTGAATAAGTCTTGCTTGTTGGTGATTCCTTGAATTTTTCTTTGTTGATCAAAGCCTACATATACATTGATAGCCTAGTTTATAACAAATCATGTAAGTTTATTTGCTTCTTCTCATGTTCTCTACTACTTCCTCTTATCTATACCATATTGGTTGAAGTTCTTATCAACATATGGTGGAAAATAGGTTCTTTTAATTGAAATCTCTTCCTTTGACCTTCTTTGGCCTAGTTCGAGCTAGTGTGAAAAAGTGGATGTTGGGATGTTTGGAGAAAATTTGTATCTAGTATTTATTCATGAACATTCTAGACACACAATTTTCACACAAGTTGATTGATTTACCGCCTATGTAGTAATCTTTATGATGAAAATCCTACATACAATCACTTAATCTTACTAAAAACATGTTATAAGGGCTAAATATGGGACTTTATGATAGTTTTTTCTATAACTTTGTAGAATTTATGATTATCAACTTCTATATTGCTCCTTTTTGTTCTAAGCTTTGAAAATATGATATTTTTACTACCATGTTGCTGATATCTTCTATCTGTACATGTATATTGCCCTAAAATGCAAATTTTGATTCTTTTAAAACCCTTTTCCACTTTGAGCACATATAATGAGATTCTTCGAGAAAAGTTTCCATAATGATTCTTTACGATTATGAGATTATATTCCAGCAAATATATGTGTGTTTGGATCTATTGTGGCCTATGCATGGTCAAAATCATAAAATTACTAGTTGTGGTTGTGCATGTTGGATCCGATTTCATATTTTCTAATATATCTTGCTTTAGTTATCCCTTTGTATTGAATCATGAATTCTAACTTCTTTTTCAATGAAGGAGGAGTAAATGTACCAATTACACATTGCAATGCAATTCATGTAGTTTCCCTTTGACCTTATAAGTTCCTGAGTTGTTTAGTAGTTGGGAAATTAAAATGCATATCCTTACAGAGTTATAGGTATCCTGAGAAGGTTCTTGGAGTCATTTATGGTTAAACATACACATGTTATTGAGAATCCATTGTATATTTGTTAAACTTGTGTGCTTAATGTTGGAAATGTTGTAGAAAAGAATCAATATTTGTATTATAGGGCAAAATACATGTAAACATTGTAGATTTCAACAATGGAGAAACAAAAAAGATCATCGCTTCATTTTATAACAACAAGGAATAGTATATAAGGTGATAATGTTTAATCTCCCAATTTCATACCCAAAAGTACCGTAGAAGTCACATATTTATCCCTAACAATTTTTTTGGTGTGTGATTAAGTGATTATACATAGGATTTGCATCAAAACGTTGCTAGACAATGACAAAATCACTAATTTATGTGAATAACACATCTAAAATCGGTTCATGCATGAACTCTATTTCCAAATATTCTCAAAGAAACCCAACATAGGAAACATGAGAAGAAGCTAAGATTCTAACATTGTTTGTTCTCAACTAGGCCAAGTAACCTTGTCTATTGTTCCTTGCTATTATAAAATGAAAAGATCCTATTTTTTCCTCTAACTCTAAAATATACTATCTACACGTATTTTACCCTAAAATGCAAAATTAAATGCTTTTTATAACTTTTGTATTATTGAGCACATATGATAGAATTATTTAACAAAGCTTTGTAGAATGGTTGCTTAGTGGTAATAGATTATATTCTAGACACTAAACATGATGTATGAACCTAATTATGTATCGGTAAGGTAGAATTCACATAGTCATATGTATTTGTATTCATCAATTGGAACATAATATCTGAATAGCGAAGAACCATCTTGGAAATTTATGTTAAGGAACTCTGTTGTATGTGCTTAATTTAACAAAATTTGAACATCAAAATTTGTATTTAGGGAAATATACTTGTATAGATGGTATATTTAATCAATACAACAACAAAAAGAAAATATTTTTGTTTAATAATAGTAAGAACATTAAAGAAACTTCTTTGGGCTAGTTGAGAACAAATCATTTAAGTTTCTTATCTTCTTCACATGTTTTCTATCTTTTTCTCTCCTTTTTGCAATCATGTCTTAAGTTCGTGGAAACCTACGTCGAGAAGTAGGTTATCTCTCCAAAAATCTCTTCCTTTCACCTTCTTCAGCCTACTTTGAGATAGTTTGGTAAAAAGTTGACATTGGGTTGTTTGGAGAAGTATATATGTATATATATACATATATATATATATATATATATATAACTTTGCTTGTGATCTCTATTATATGTGATATGAGCATGGGGATCGTCATATAACATCAATTGTGTATCTTTTGGGATGAATACACATGGAATCTACTAAAATTTTGGTTACATTAGTGAAATAAAAAAGTATGATGACCTCAGACTCATCTTAGCCATGTAGTGAATAGTACATGACCAATTTAATGTATACTTATGTATGTTTAACTCCTAATGAGTTTCTTTATATGTTTCATATGTATAATGTCATATTTGTGAATAATATATATTCTTAATTAGTTTTTGTGAGGTAAAACCATATTTTCCTATAAATTATAGTTTTGGGAGATGATTTAGGTATTTTGGATGTGAATATGTAGTAATAATAAACTGACGCTGTACAACACATTTTCATTGTGTTCTGTTGATTGTCTGTAATAAATTTAAAACCTTTAATGAAGATTGAATTAACCATGTTTAGGATATAGAAAAATAGTAGTCAAATACATTTAATAATGACACCCTGAAATCATAAGCATAAAATTTTTGAGGTTTGGTGGGTAAAATTAATCAAATAATGCACATTGTAATATTTGAATCAGTAAATTGTAAATGAAATAACCGATAGTGCTAAAAAAAACTATGCCCCTATGAATGACAAGTATGATAAATTATGTCATTTGTAAACAAAAATATAATGACCGTACATTATTTTTATGAACGTGTATATGGTATTACCAAATCATACAGATGTTGGGTTCTGGGGAGTGGAGAACATATTGGAACACAAATTATTCCAAACATCTCTCGAGAAAGATCTATCTAATGAAAAAATAGGTTCAAGTTACAAACATTTACCTTAACTTGAAAGTAATTCCAATAATTTGACTTGAATTTCTCAGTGTAGGTCTAGACCGTCTAGTGTATGTCACTTTGGAATCTCACTAGATCAACAATCATGACTCATTTTTGGTGTTACTGACACTTTTATGCTTGTCTCTAGTTGTGCACATAATTTTCTTTCTATGACTAAATGAGGAGTTCCATGGTTGACTATGAATGGTAGAATGAGCCTTCTGTGTAGAGGGGTTAGGTCAAAAATATTGATCAGTTGACTCTAGATCTTACTTTCCATTTGGATCTGGAGGAGCACACCATTCCACGGCTTAAGAATTGTGGTGCAACATGACATTTTGCAGATGACACTATCTATACAAATCCTCATTATGTGGTGGATACCTCCTCATAGTGCATGATGCCAAAGAATTATCTTTTCTAATGAAAATTCTTTATGTGAACTCATCTCGGTGTTATCCATAAGAGCACTTAAAGAAAAAGGTCTAGAGACATTATTTGCCTCCCTCTCTTGGTCATCCTTAGGGTTTCTCAATACCTACATGCCAGAATGAGTAAATTAGATGTATGTCTGGAGAGCCCATATAGATAGAGGAGTGGTAGGGTAGGATTTTATGAATCCTAATTTGACTAGGCTAAGGTTTCCCTCACAAATTCATGGATTCCCCCATGCAACGTGTCACACATAATTTATAGTTGCATGAGACTTTGTGTGATGTAGACTTGCCAATTACCTGAGGGATGAGTCCCTAAATTCTAGAAACCAAATCCCAAAGACTAGAATAATATATGTTTCCCCATCTTAAAAACAAACATTTAGGTCCTTCAATTTGTAACATTTACAATCGAGTCCATTCAACCTTTCCCAAACTATCTCTATGCATGTGACCCTATAGACATCATAATACATTGGAATTAGATTTAGTAGTCAATATTTCAATCCATAAGTAGTGATACATGTCTAGATACACCTCTA
Organism: Alisma plantago-aquatica; assembly: GCA_963693085.1. Classification (NCBI taxonomy): domain Eukaryota; kingdom Viridiplantae; phylum Streptophyta; class Magnoliopsida; order Alismatales; family Alismataceae; genus Alisma; species Alisma plantago-aquatica. Next base: position 234,323,345 of record OY856409.1, on the reverse strand, counting down.
TTCTACCTAGAAATTGGATTAGTCAGACGAAACTAATGCATCCATGACAATGTTACTATGTTGCATTATCCATATATCACAAATTTCTAGATTGACTTATATGTGTGGATATATCATCTTTCTTATATTCAATAGAAGTTCCTTTATCTTCAAGTAGACTAGCAAGGTACACACACGGTGAATACCACATACTCACTCACGTGATCATTTCGATTCATTTATCTAGTATCACTTATAAAGAGTCCTAGTTACTCCTTTTATATGGAAGTGAAAAGTTCCTTCTACATCACTCACAATTTGTAGAATGATTCTCATCATATCTAGTCACTACCTTGATTTCAAACTTCACTAAGATCATGTTGGGAAATCTAAAAGCATAAGGATTATTGCATCACCAATGGAGTGACTTTAGGACCAAGGATACAACACCATTATTGCATTTTTGAGTTGGTTATGGATATCATATAATGATCAATGAATTACTCTCCAGGTGGGTTCTTCTAGTACACATTTTTACTAACTATTACCTATGTGTTTGACTTGGTATCCAATACCTATGACCCAACAGAGATGTTCATCATTCACCATACATACTTGTCTCACACGAATTATTGTTGTCCAATCCACAATAATACGTTAATCTAGAGATTTAAGAATATTTTTCTTGACATCCATTGGGATCTCATGTTCAAATCTCATACTTAAAGTCACACATATTTGAACCAATCACTCTAAGGAATTTATCATGTATAATAATATCTTAATAATCAAATGTACATCAAAAATTGAATTGTCATTTATTAATAAAACTAAATGTAAAAATATTTGTATAGACATCATCCAATGAATGGTTTCTAGAGAATATACACCAACAATTGAATGTTTGAGAAAGTAGAATATAATAATTTTTAATACGTTTGAGTAGTCAAACATAGATCATATGTATAATGCATTATAATTAATAACATTTGGTATACCATATGATCTGATTTCAAACATAAGATAAGTAAGTGTGTGAAGTGGTGATCTAATGATGAAATATGACATTGTATATATATGTATTTTTTAATATAGTTCAGAATGCACATATACATATAAATCTGTGACACTCTTAAATGAATTTTTTTAACATAAATGGAGATGCAAAATTGAGATTTATATTTCGAATTAAGTAAAAATAGCTAGATTTTTTGTTTAAATGACTTATGAAACAAAAGTTTCACATTAAAATATGTTTAGGTAATAATATGTCACTTTTATGAATAGCATTAGAATAAATATACCTAGATTTTTAATTTATGAAAATGATATTTTAGGTTCAACATAATGTTCCATCACTTATGTAATTGTATGATAAACCCATTTCATGTCAAATTACAAAAATGATTGAATAATTGCATAAGTAATATAAGTTACAAAAGAAATAGTTAGAAACCCTAAATCATGGAATCTCTAGAAACATATGTCTTGAACCATAATGAGTTAATATTTCAACCCAAATGCTAAAACTAACAAGGATATCTAAATTTAGAATAATTTCGTGAAAAATGCTATCATAGATAAAATATATTAAAATTTAAATAAAATATCTAGTAATAGTTACACTCTGATGTAAATCACATTTTCTCAGTTTTCCTTTATTGTATAGAAATTTTGATCATTTCATTGATTTTGTATGTTATATCTTTTTCGTGTGCGCTCCTATACTAAAATTTCTTATTTATGTCATACACATGATTATAATAGATACAACCCTCATCCATCTTCCTCACCTACTTCCTTTTCTAACATGAACGACATAGTTTATGTCATCTTCTGTGTATCTTCCCTCCCTCTCTTGTTCATATTATAATTTGATTCCCACTTGATTCCATGCATCCACCCATATAGAATTATCCTAAAACAAAATGTCATATTGTGCATAGTTCTATCTAAAAAAGAAAATTTCTTCTAGTCTGATTTCCAATAAACTCTTTGTCACTTCACACATTTACACTTGTAGAGTACCTTTTTACAACATATGAAAACCAAAAGAAATCTAAATGTTCTACTTTCCCTCATTTTCCATACATGCATCTCTGTCGGCCTATTTTTCTAGCTTTCAAAATTGAGTTTGAATGAATTAAATGTATTTTCTCATTTTGATTATGCTTCTTTAATCTATTACTCTTTAGCAATTTAGGCTCTCTAGTTATCATGTTTCCTTAAGCTTTCGAACTGGGCTTCAGCCATGCTTCATAAACCTCATGAAAGATTTTGTTTTGGTTTTTTTAATCTTTTTTATATCAGTCTCCACTGATTTTCCATACATTGAAGGAACTATTTCTCAGTGTTTCTAATCACCTTGTGATCCATGATTTGGTTCACTAACTTCGGTAGAATATTGAGAAATCAAGGGAATCCTCCTTTAGCATGGTCATATTGTGAAATGTGTATTTGTATCCTTTTTTGATGCTCCAGGAAGTTTGATCACCAAGTTTTATAATCTAAAAGAAACTTATAGTGTTTTATTAATTTTACCTCGCATGTATCCGATTTTTCCACATTTTGTGTGGTATTTTTATGTCTTTTGATTGAACTGATAGGTACATTGAGTGTTAGTTGAAGAGAGTGATGACCAAGATTTTGCATCACTTTTTTTTGTTCAACACATGATAAGGGGTAACTCCATCATTTCCCACATGATTTTGCATTGGTAAATCCATATATCATATTAGCTTTTGCTAAATAAGAACTAATTACTAGATATTAGATAAATTACAAAAATTATAATAGACATTAATATCATAATTTCTCTTTTAGTAAAATTGTTAACCAAATTTCACTATAAGTTTATGTAAAAGGCATGTGGTTTAATAATGAAGGTATGTAATCATATTGATGTTAGATTTATCATATAATTTGTATAAATTAGTTTGGGTTATTCGAAGCTAGGTTGGAATAATTTTAAGGATGGTTTACCTACAAAGGGTATTATTTTAGAAAATCACATCTTTTCCCTTACTTTTAAAATCGAGGTATTTACTATATGATTGTTGCTCTTTGGTATTTTGAACTAAATGGACACTTCCATTTGGAATTGTTTCCTAATTTGGTCTTATATTCTTGACATTGCACTATAAACACTTTTACCAATTTGTGTATATATCATCCACTTGCATCCATATTTGTGAAAATTGATTCATTTTTATCGATAAAATTACATGTGATATACTTTCCAATATATATGTTAGAATTTTAAATTAGTAGTTGTTAACATAAAGTAATTGGTAAAGCTCTTTTGTATGTCATGTGCATAGTTCTGGTCCTATCACCCATGAGTTGTTCCCAAGTGATATTTAAAATTTACCTATGTACCGTTTTGGAAGAAGTTTGTTTTTAAGCACTACTCTTTTGGATTGTTGTATGTGCCACTGTCTCACAACTATTTAAATTTTACTATATACCATGGTATGGCCATAATTACTTGTGTTTATTTGTAAATTTAATAATGAAAAGTTTTATATGTTCTAAATACAATATGATTGACTACCACAAATTTTACTATATTCACATAACCTCTTCCTCACTGTTATTGGTTTCTCATTATCATATAAATCACTTTTCTGGTGATAATCTTTTCTATATCTTGATTGAAATGATAAAACATTTGTTGTCCCTTTTTTGTTTCCCTTATTAATCCCAAAATATTTATTTATCTGTTGTGTGTATTTTGAATCTCTACTTTTTAATTCTCTTGTGATATTATTCCGAGTACACATGAGGTAAGAACTTCATTGAAGTTGACCCCATTCAAGAGTTTTATAAGGATAATTAGCACTTTAGAGATGGACTGGTTTCTCCTTGTGTCCTCTTATCTTAATATATATTTGCCTTACATATATATACCTATGTTTGTTGTTTATATGTCTTTAGAATTTGAAATACGTGAAGATTTTTACTATTTATTACTTCTAGACTATAGTATTTTGATATAAATGTGCTTGAAAAGTAAATTTTATCCCTTTTATATAGATTAGAATTGTTTTACACTCTATTATCTTCCCTTGCATTCTTTTGTAATTAGTATAATATATATGCACTCGTAACATAAGTTGAATCAATATAAACTTGTACTAATAAATCATAAACGTGCTAAAATTGTGACTTTGGGAATTTTTGTCATGGGTAACATTTGAAAGAATCCATTCCCACTTCATTGATCATAGGTCAAGTTTATTAACAATTAGGATGATTTATTGGTAGGCTTTTTTAACATATTCAGACTCATTTTAGGAAACTTTTTTCTAATTAATATCATTTAGACTTTAAACATAGCTAATTCTGAGTGAATCTTCTCATTATGGCTTAATATCAATAAATGTATATTAGTAAATGTGTATTAGATGTATTAGGTATGGAAATTTAAGCATGTTTTGAGAAGTGGTCACATAAGTGACAATTTGTCTTCTATGTGGAAATTTCCTATGGGAGTTGAATGACCCAACTTAAGGTTTTTGAGTAAATAATATATCTTCATTAATACGATATTATTCTTAAATAGAATTGATAATGTCTTACTACTATAGTACCACAAATGCATTATATACATTAAGTTTTCATAAATTTGTCCTTTTGGTGTAGCAAAGTATACAACTAGGATCATAGACAAAATACACATTTCTTGCTTATATTTTTATCTATTGTATACATAATAAATAAATTTTCAAGTGATTTTGATAGAAATATACAAAATATGGTACTTACATATTTTAGTGATAAAGAATAATATCAAATGGTATTGATATTTTGTGAACTATGTTAATTCCTTAATGCCTGATAATGTCCTTAAAGGTGTAAAAATGAGGATTTAACCTTTAATATGGATGAGAAAATAGTATGAAATAATTTTATATAGATCTATTAATTAGTTCAGAATACGATAAGGTGCCACAACATTTACATTGCGCTTTACAGTCGATTTTACGGATTATGTGGGAAATCCCACATAAATACCAGTTTTAGTTAGAAGCCATATATTGATGAGTACAGTGATGACATAATTTTGAGGGCCTTACATGATTCAAACAATATTTTACTTAGTTATAAAAAATACATTAGATGTGAATAGCTTGCAATAGAAAGTTACATATATCACCATCATCACCACCACCTTCAATCCTCAATTCCAACTATGTTCGGGTTAGTAAAACAGATCATCCTTTAGAAATTACCTAATATTAGCTCATATTCTTTTCAATGTGTAAAGCTTAAAAATCTTCCCTTATAATCTCTTCCCAAGTTATTTTAGGATTGCATACTCTTCTTTCAACTATGTTTTACTCAATGTCATTTCTTGAATGGTGCAATTTTCTTGGACATGTCCATATCATCCAAGGAAAGCCTCACATAATTACTCCTTTTGATTCAACATGCCGCATTTCTCATTATATAGTCATTTCCCAAGAGATAGTTAATCTCAACATCAACATTTCAGCTGCATACATATCATTGAAACCTTTTTTCTTCACTTCCTAACATTCAATATTGTGTGGCATGCTTGATTTGACACCTACTCTATGAAAGTTACTTTATATTCTTAGTGGGATAATTTGGTAACATAATACTAGTTTCACTCCTTCAATTAAACCATCCTACTATGACATTATGACACACATCATATTGAATCTAATCAATTTTTTTTGATAATAGAATCCAAGTAACACAACGATTATATTTTGTTAATCTAATTGATCCATATTGGCACCACCATTTACAATTCAAGAGTGGCTAAAATTTCAATATATAATTTTCATTTTGTGCCTATTGACATAAAATACTATTATTCAATGCATTTTTAAAAACAATAAGTTTTTCATACAATATATGTTATGTTTCCTCATTCAACACAATATTATTAAGAAATATCATGCACCAAAAGATATCATCCTAGACATGCTTTGTTAACTCATCCATAATAAGAACAAATATATGATGATTCATTTTTGATAGGTGTTGTACCCCAATAATAATAGGAAACCACACTATTTCTCTTACATGAGTCCTAGCATGTGTATCTGTTCAATGTATTCGATTGGCATGCCCTTTTTATAAAAACTAAACCTCAACATTTCCCAATGTACTAAATAATAAACCTTTTCCAAATCAAGAAATCCACATGAAATTCTTTTTTATCTATGTAACTCCCAACGATCTTCCTTATAATTAAATATAAACTTTAATGGATCTTGTAGACATGAAACTAAACTATATGTCAGGTATCTGCATTAAAGACCTCATTCTTTTCTTTACAATCATCTCCTAAATCTTCAAAATGAGTATCATTAACTTGGTACATGTATTTCTTGCAACATAAAAATTATTTGTTGTTCTTCTAAGTGGGGACTGTGTCACTATTTATCCACTCATTCATTATGTTTTGGTGTTCACAATCTTTTTTTATAGAAATTATTTAACCATGTATATTCTTAACACCCCATACTCTCTCATACATCAACAAGGATGCATTCTGACTTGTGTGCCTTTTTCAATTTTATCCAAAGCATTCTTGATATCTATATGTGTCTCTTTTGTTAGTGATATCTCCTTTATTATTGTCACAAATTTCTTACATACCATCAAATTATCTAATTTGAAAATATTATCAAAGAAGTTTTTCCTTTGGTTTATAAAGTTATGATCCTATACCAACACTTCACCATGTTTTTTATGCACTTACTTGGCCCATGTCTCTTCCTTACATTCTCTTATATGGGACATGTTATGTATGTATTTTTCATCTTATCAAGTATCAAACTTCTTATACATCTTACAAACATTTATATAGGAACACATTAATTTATTATTTGCTTATTTCTTGTTAGATATGTCTTAACAGTTGCATCATCAAGAGGCTTATGTGATCACCCATAAATATCCTTGTTGAGTTTAATATACTACTATATCCATCATTCCATCATAAGTCCATGTGCAGACCTACAACCTTTATATTCCCCAAACTTATTCTTTGTGATTCTTGTCATTCATGAGCTTATATTATGACAGTTACTATTGACAACATAATCAATCTTTTGAGTGTCCTCTTAAAAAGTTTACCACGAATTATAAATTTCTTTTCTCCTCTAGGATTGCACCACTTGATATTCCTTAATACAAAGGTAAAAAGATAAAATAAATAAATCTAAAGTTATACTCAGTTGGACAAAAAATGATCATTCCTTTCCGTGATGAGTTTAAATAAGTACATAGTCTACAAAATTAACATTTAATGGATTTATCCCAATATCAAAAAATGAAACGAAGATGAGGTTTTGACAAAACCATAGTGGAAGTAGCACTAAATACCAAGTGAAATGCGATATTACTATTTAGAGAATAAGAATAGTAGTAGAAGAAGTAATTTAATGAGCGAGAAAAATCCAAGAAATTGAATAGATGTTATTAAAACTTATATTTACCTCTAAGTTTATCATTCTAATAGTGATAATGCCAAAAATCTCTTACACGTAAAATATTGATGATGAATGACACATGTACCCTAATATATATAAAAGGAGGATGATTAATATATGTTGAGTGAGAAGTCACATGTATGTGAACTAGGGTCATCACATGGTAGTTTAGTGGTAAATATTATGAAACACCCCAAATTATGGAATATATAAAAAAATACAATTTAAGTTAGTATGTTGAAATTCTAATGATGTGTAATGTATTTCTAATTCTTTTAGTGAATGATTCATATGACATGACTGTGTATACACCTTACACTCATTTGTATTGGAATGACTCTTTGATGAAGAATACTTGAGTTCTTCCATAGTTTGATGAATAAGAAATATGAAACAAGTTAAAGATAAATATTCAATTTTTTATTTGCACCCTATAATTCAAATATTAAATTGTATGGCGGATGACTGTGCTCTACATGCGGAAATACAAGCTATTTTACAGGCGGCTGTGATAGCTAGTCCGCTCCTGACCAGGACGGCAATCATTCTATCTGACTGCGCCACTGCGGTGACGGTCTTCAATTCGGGAAAGCTCCTTCTGAAATTTATGCCTTATGTGGAGAGGTTTCGCCAGCTGACTTCTCCCCTATCATCTTGTAGAGTGGCCTTGATTCCAAGGACATTCAACAAGGTAGCGGATAGCATTGCTAAGCCCGCTCTGTAAAACCTTACTACAGGTTCCATTTCCATCCCCGGAATGTTGGAACCATCTACTACTTTAGTTCTGTCGTTTAATTCTGTTAAGCCATTATGGCTAGATTCACCTGTTGACATTGATTTTGATCTGTTTAGGCCTGCTAGAGAGAGCGGGATGAATATATAATCTCTCTTTTGCCCAAAAAATATATTAAATTATGTATATGTTGTGATATCAAGATGAATATGACTAAACTTCTTTAACCCTTAAAAGGACATGATGATCATTGTTAATGATTTATATGCATAGTTTATAGGCATTGGCATTTAATGTACAATAATTTCATAGTATGAACGAAATTAAATTACTTAGCAAAGATGAGTATGAAATGAGTGTGATAGTAACCTCATCAATTATTATGGTGACATGTTTAGGGAAATATACTCAAATTGATATATTATACAACAAAAATTGGCCCGAGGGATTGAAATACAACAAAGATGTCAATCAATGCTTTAATAGTATGATAATCAAACTATTGCATTCTGAGATGTCTACCACTACAATAACCTTCATTTATTACATTTATTGGTGAACTAGAATGTTTACAGGATAAAAAGGAATATTGAGTCAACAAAATAGATAAATGAATTTATGAAAAAGATCACTCTAAAAGTTGAGTAATGTGGTATCATAGTAGATATAGCTCTACGAGCACCATAGAGCTCAAGGAAATAAAAAGCTTCTCTTGTAACGGCCAAATGGGTAATTTGAAGGTTACCAGGATCCTAAATCAATCCTCACTTGATGGGATGTCCCTTAACTTCACTAATATCACCATATAAAGTATGTCACCTCATTAAGTAGTTAGAACAAACCAAATTTTCATGTTTAGTTTCTAACCTATGTTATACCCCAGGAGTGTAACGTTAAGAAACATTTCTATGAGTATATGGACATTGTGGTATTATCTTTATACTAAGACATATAGTATTTAGATTATAAGATGGATATTTTGTGGATGACTCCAAATCAGGACCAAGAATACAATATTTTGACAATGACAAGATTACAAGTAGGTAAAATTCTTTTTTGTGGATTCCTAATGTTTGTGCATTCAATTGTTTTTTTATGGAATCCTCTTGCATCATGTGAATTGTAAGCCTTGATGAAATGTTCATAGCCCATACATGAATTAAAGATTCATCAACTACAACACCCCACTTTTTATAAAAAATATATATCATTGAGCAGAAGCATTCTTACTCAAGGGATGTGTCATAGTATGCTGGTCTTAACAATTTAAAGTAAATGGAACACTTTGCATAGACTTAAAACTGATTCATGCATAGTTCTTGGTAAAAGAAAACTACATCATTTTAATCTATGAAATCTATTCTAATTGGTAACGTGACTAAGCATAATATGAATGATATATAAAGTTTGGATCGACTTGGTAAATGGAACCCCACTAGGCTAAGGTTGAGTATATCCTAGTCCTTGATTGTCCTTTTTTATCCTTCACTTGCTCCAAATCCTACGGACATAGCATCCCCAACCATCCAAAATAAACATCACATCCGTAAGCGGTATTTGGCACTTTATAGGATAGAAAAATAATAACTTGACGTGAATAAACTTGACATGAAATAATTTGACATAAACTTGAACATTGGATATCTTAAGCATTTATGAGTCATTTACATGAAGAACTGAATAGTAAATATATTCATATCTCTATGACGCCCACTTAAGATAACATAATTGCATGAACTGGAGCTCAGGAAGCTACTTTTCGCAACCATGGCCATGGCCAGCCACTATTGAAAATAAAAACACATTGTTGAGGCTGAAAGAGGAAGAACAAGGTGCCAAAACTTTTGATGTGTCTTAACGAAACCAAGGAAGAAGGAAGGGAGGAGCAAGGACCTTTGTGTCCATGAGGAGTGCTGGAGAAGGTGAGAAAATAGGGGTGGGGATCTCAAAATTCAAAACCAAGGAGACTGATGGAGAAAACATAAACTAAGGCACAAAGAACAATTGTGGGGGCAAGGCAAAGTCAAAACTTAAAATTCTATGGTCAGAGTTCCTTTGAGGCAGTCTGACACTTAACGCCAGTGAGGACTCAATCCCGGCTTATAAGTCACTATGATCGAGGAAAGCATAGTGAAAAATGGTGATGGGAAAATGATGGAGTGGTGTCGAGGATGCTCATCGATGCTTCAATTGAGCTAAAGGAGGAGGTGAGAGGTGTGGTGCAGTAGAGAGTTTCTAAGGATGTGCCTTAGGAAAACTGATGGAAAATTGACCAAGATGGTAGATAAGGGAGAAACTAAACATTTATCTAATAAGAGAGCAGACATGTTGTAATACGAATAAATTAAATGTTATTTGAAGTATATAATTGTACCCTAATCGAGCCTTTTGTAATACAAAGTGGTAAACTATATTCTATCAGAGAAACATGTAATGATAAAATGTAATGGTAAAAAAGGAACACACTGCAACATTTTTATGTATTTTTTTATATTTTAATTTCAATTATCATAGTATGTGTGGTTATATTCATAAAATATTGAGCTTATGTCAAGTGCTATATACAAATGCATATATTGAATTTCTAAATCATAGATGTAATACCAACATATATATTCAAATTAGGAATGGACTAATTTTTAGGGAGAAACAACTTAAAATGATGAAGAGTACAACATTTGCCAACCTAATCAACATACCACAACTAAAATTTGAGATTGGAGTTCTAGAGGACATTATTGAGAAATTTGATGGAGGTTAGGAGTTTGAGATGGCAAAGGGTTAAGAGTGAGAATGATAGAAGAAGATGTTGGTGTCATTCTAAGAATACCATGTGTGGGCATTTATATAGTGCCAATCAAGAACTCAGAGGTAGTCAGGAAGGTTGGGGAGGAGATGTTTGGGGAGGAAATGTTTTCCAAAATGAAAAATAAGGTAGAGAGGAAGTAGGCATTTCAGGAGAAAAGGATGAAGTAACTGGAGTTGCTTCACAAGAAAAACCTTACCAAGACATGGCAGAGAATGATGACTGGTGATATTGAGGTTGATTTCCAAAACATTTGTAGGTGTTGGATGTTGTACCACATGGCCACATTCCTTGTACCAAACACAGGGTACAATGCATCATTGTATATATTGCATTATCTAAATGATGTGACAACCAATCCAACCCTAAACTGGGCAAAGCTGGTACACAAGCAAATTTTCCAGCGGATGGAGTTTATGAAAGAACAAATTAAGACAAGAAGATCAGGTGAAACAATGATGAAGAAAACCCTTTATGCCACCAATTTGTTTGGTGTGATATATGTAAGTATGAAAACCGGATTTACTTTGTGTTTTTCCTTCTTAAGCAAGACAACAAATTGAAAATGTACTAACTACAAAAAAATTAATCTAGGTTTGGGCACTAGAGATGACAAACATTCCAGAACCCATATACAAGAATGCAAAGCTGAGGGTTAAGAAAGGGCAAGCTCCAATGAACAATACAAAGAACTTTCATCAATAGGAAAAGACAAAGTAAAGTCCATATTACTGAAAATTTATTTCCATTATAAGTGTATTACTGAATTTGTGTTTCTCTTACAAAATACAATTTCAATTTACACTATCCTTGTCTCTATTACAATATGTTGTTGTAGTACTCAATTTTTTTCTATTACAAAATGCTTGTTTTGTATAGCATAAGCTTTTTTCCCTTACAAACTATGTGCTATTACTAAAACATTTGTCTCTGTTATGATTTTCGTGTTTCTATTAAAAAATCATTGTTCTAATACAGACCTTGATTTCCTATTACAAAATGCTTGTCTATATTACAAAATATTTATTTGTCTTTCAAAATACGAGTTTCTATTATAGAAATTGCAAAATACATCTATGTAATTATATCTAAATCTTCTCTATACAGTCACATACATGTTCTAAAAAAGATGAAAGTGGACAACATTGACGATTGGGAAGTGATCAAAGACTTAAAAGATATGTCATAAGATATACCATTTTACATAACACGGAAAAAAGTTCCCACACTGCATGTCCAAGTGTATGAAACAAAGGAGGATGAGTGTGAAGTCAAAGGAAAAAGAAAATAGTTAGATGAAGAACCTGACTCAAGAAATGATAACTTTATAGATAGAATCAAGTCTCTAGAGGATGATCTAGAAAATTACAAGGAGATGTGCACAATTAATTTCTTCACAAGTTTTGCAGAGGTAATGGTGGAGAACAAGAAGTTGAAAGCAAGGGTTCATGAGTTGAAGGAAGAGAACAATTTTTTTAAGAGACAATTCATCTCTGTAGAGGAATCACCACAGTTCACTCCACTACATTTTATCTTTGTAGAACATACACCTCCAACAATAATAGATGTTCCAATAGTAGGGAAACAAGAAAAACCTACACTAGAAAAGAAGGAAATGAAGATGTTTGCCTTCCCTTCCTTGGGCTCTTTGAAGAGGTCAGAACATAGATGAGATGAGATTTAAGGTCACATGTGAGAATTTTTTGAGCATAAGAATAAGAAGCTAAATTCAAATCTTGGAAGCACTGGAGAAAATGTGAAGATTAGAGGGGAGCCTGTGGTAAGAAAATATGTTTCTTTTTTATATTCCTCTTTCCTTGAGTATTATAGGAAGTGTGTTACAACAAATATTAATAATCCTTGTAATCTAACATATATACTAGAAAGGAATGCAAACTTCATTGTGTGAACACTTCAAGGGTGATCAGTGGAAAGAATAGGAAAAGAACTTCAAGGAGAATACCAATGAAGTGTAAGAGAACACAAGAGAGGAATAATGTGATACATACATATAATCAACCTTATTTAATATATTTGGCCAACACTTGTTTGACAGATCAAGAAGGGAATGGAATTTTGGAGATGACACATGGTGCATAGGAAAACAACTATAAAGGCTGCTTTTCAAGAACCAAATGATTGAATCTCATGTAATGTTGACACCTCAAGATCTGATACATATATATACTTTTATTAAATTGTGTAGTAATGTTCAGTGTAATGAATTGGTTATTGACTGCTTTGTGGACATACTCAAAGGAACTTCAAGTAAGAAAAGAAAGAAACAAATCAAATAGCATTTCTTTAAAACATATGTCCTTGTAAGAATGAAATACAAGCATAGTTAGAATGATCTGAATTTCTAAAAATATTGAATCATATTTAGCACATAATTTTTGTTTCTTGTAGGAAAAAATACACATGGGTGTATAGAGCATTGCATGGAGATAATTAGTGAACTACCAAGTCTGTTCAACATCAAACAATGTGATTTATAAAAGATGGATTCATTGTTCACTATTCTGAACAATGACATACATTAAAATCTATTAGAAGCTAATTTCATACAACAAAAATTCATGGCATTTAACTCTCTTTCTAGAAACCCAGCTTAGAAAAGAGAGGTGCAAATATGGGTAAGTATCAAACATTTTTTTAAGAACCTTATCCACACGACTGTAAAGTAAATACTTTGTATGACATATATTTTTTATTTTATTTTAGGTTGGATGATGATTGGAATAGTTAAGAGGGTTGTCTGATAGAGGGAACCATATGTCTCAATGAGAAGTTGGATATGTTGATTGTCTACAATAGGTAGAAAATGAGGTGGATTGCAGTGTGTTTGTTATGAAATACTTGGAATGTTTGGTGAATGGACATGTATGATCTTTACAAACGTAGACATTCTGATAATTCAAGGTGATATATTTCACAAGATGATAACGTTTAGGAAATTAAAGAGCATTGAAGAGATGCAAGAGTAAAATGGGAGCGTGGAAGAAATAAAATAGTCAAAGGAAGCAGTGAGGATATGTAAGAGTCAAAGGGCGAAGTGAAGAAATGAACTTTTTTATAATGTTTGAAGATGTGACTTTGGTGTAGATATGAAAGTAATAGTGATTTGACCAAAGCTCATTTGTAGCTAATGTAATCATCTGATTTTCAGCTCCAAGAAGATAGGAATGTATTTATGTTCTAACAAAACCTCAATTTTGTAATGCATGAAGTTGTTACTTTGATGGAATGATCAAAGTGAAATGTATAAACCTATTATGCTTGTAAGGCAACATCTATTTTTGGAAATTTAAATTGGATGCTTGTGTAGATGTTTATTTAGTGCTACTATTATGGTATATTTTCTGCGTTTTGTTTTGATGTTTTTTGTGTATCTTTGTCATGGTTGTTGTATTTGTATTACGTTCTTCAAGGAGAATATATATCGTATAACTAGAAAGGATCGCATGTAATAGGAAGGACAAGAATATAAGGATAGATAGCCGCTCTATAATGAGAGGCAGAGGACTTTGATGAAAGGTAAGTCTCTGCAATATAGACTGGATGTGTCGCATTCTGCTCTGCAAGAGAGAATGAACCTAGGTAGTAGGGATGAATGTCCTATAATGAGAAATGGTGAAATAGGAAAGGGAAGAAGAAAAAGTAACCATGGACTATGTTTTGCAAGGAGTATATATATTGTAACTAGAAATGATCACATGTAATACGAAGGAGAAGACTATAAGGGGAGCTAGCTGCTCTGTAACGAGAGGGAGTGGACTGTAATGAAGGGTGAATTTCTATAATATAGACTGGATGTGTCACATTCTACTCTTTCTAAGAGAAAGGTGAAACCATGTAGCATAGTGAATCATAATAAGAATGAACATCCTGTAATGAGAACTGGAGAAATAAGAAAGGGAACGAGAAAAATTAGCCAAGGACTTTGTTCTGCAAGGAGAATATATATGTTGTAACTAGAAAGGATCACATGTAATAAGAAGGAGAAGATTTTAAGGAGAACTAGCCACTCTATAACGACAAGGGGAGGAATGTAATGAAAGGTGAATTTCTTTAATACGAAGTTGATGTGTCTCATTCTACTCTTCCAAGAGAAAATGAACCTAGGTAGCAGATTGAATCACAACAAGAATGAACATCCTGTAATAAAATATGGAGAAATAGGAAAAGGAAGGAGAAAAAGTAACCAAGGATTGTGTTCTTCAAGGAGAGTATATATGTTGTAACTAGAAAGGATCATATGTAACGGGAAGGAGAAGATTGGAAGGAGATCTAGCTGCTCTGGAGGACTGTAATGAAGGGCGATTTTCTATAATATAGACTGGATGTGTAGGATTCTGCTCTTCTAAGAGAAAATGAACCTAGGTAGTAGGATGAATAGCAACAACAATGAACAACCTATAATAAGAAATGGAGAAATAGGAAAGAGAAGGAGAAAAAATAACCAAGGAATGCATTCTACAAGGAGAATATATATGTGGTAACTAGAATGGATCACATGTAATAGGAAGGAGAAAAATATAAGAATAGATAGCCCATCTGTCACAAGAGGGATAGGACTGTAGTGAAGGGTGATTTTAATAAAGACTGGATGTTTCACATTCTTCTCTTCCCTGAGAAAATCAGCCTCATTACATAATCAATAGCCATCCGACACATAGTTAAATTTGATACAAACACAAATAGATGAATCTTTCTTCAAATCACATGGACAATGAGAACCACCAACACAATAGACCTCAAAGACACCTTTATCATAAGTTTCCTTCTTGTTATACACCATACTTTGATGAACTTCAGATTGAAAGATCTTAAAAAGAGACTTGGTGTATATACCTCTCATTTGCTCCTCCAAAGGTTACAATGAAGCCAAAGGTAGATTTATGTACTTGTCATCAAAATCCTTAAAATTTTCTATCTCCCGCACATGAGAATAATTGATCTCCAAACTACAAACAAGTACAAAGAGAGTTTTCCTATTGTAGACATGACTTCTAATAAATGTATTAAGGCTCTCACTTCTTTGTGTTGTCCTCATACTAGCAAAGGATGAATCTTGCATAGAACATGGCACCCAATGCCACCACATAGCATACACATCACAAAACTCCATCTATATTTAACAGTATTTGTATCATCTATATTCCAGACACAATCATTGAAAGCACTATGATCGTTGTTAGGAATTCCACCAAGTTTAGACGGGAGTTTCTGTAGAATGTTCCAGATGTAGAAACAAATCTTACATGATGGAAAAATAGTAATAATTGCTGCATTCATTGTTGTGTCTTTATCAGTTTTGATGGAAACAAGCTCTTTATCGGAACACATTAAATATTGATTGAAAACCCCATACAAATTAATCATACTTTTCATTCGACAATGAATCTAAAGCAAATAGCATTGTCTTGTGATGGTGATCCACATTACAAAACATTCCAAAAACTATGGAATACTTATTGGTACAATAAGTGGTATCAAATATGATTGCATCACCAAACAATGCACAATCATAAAAAGAGATCAGATTAGACCAGACCAAAACAAGTGTGTCAAACAACCATCAAATTTTTTTTGATACACATACAAGAATTTAGATCCAAGACTTTGAAGTTTGCAAAATGATCCAACACCAAATCCACATCATGATCAATAGACTCTCTTCTCTTCCTATTGAGGTCTCCATGGCTTGTCTACTTGTAAATGTCGACTTGTCATAATCACCAAACTCAGATGCTATTAATGGAAGATGCTTAGACACATGTATATTGGCTTGGCTCATATAAGTAATCATGTCGTTTTGACTCTGGTCAAGTGATGAGTTACACTTCAAATAGAACAGGTGAGTGGTATCAACAAGATCATGATTGTGATCCTCAACAAATGCACTAACAACCCATCTAGAGGAAGACTTGTCCAATGTCAATCGGACCATGGCTTTGCACCACTCACCTTTTCATTAAACATCTATGTTAAATGTCTATGTTGCTTGAACAATTTCTCATGTAGAATGATCACAAATAGGACTCAAAAGACCATTAGATCTCTTAGAACGCCTATTTTCACTTTGTTTATCACAAACCAAATCTTTTTCCAGCAAAACCTTAGTATGACCTTGATAATGATTATCATCTCTCCTGACAATAAAACCAATCAATCCAATATATCTACAATAAAAAGATACATCATCATCTAAACTTTCAAAACCAAGTCCAATCCTAGGGATATCACTTGCAAAAAGGATCTCAATCTCAATAGATGAAGAGGAATGTAGATTAACTTCATAGTCAATCATAGAAATGCTAGCATTAGTACTAAGGTAGGGATCCATAATGGTAACGGCCTCACAAATAAAAACCTACATAAAATATAAGGGTGACACACTTTCAGTAAATGAATAAAAAATTATAATGCAGACAAGACTTGAGTAAAACGAAGCAACAAACTATAATGCAGACACATCCTGGGTAAATGACAACAGTGCATTGTAATTGTCCACAGAGAATAATTGAAACCACACAGAGAGTAAACAAAGGTAATGTACTATAATGGAACCACACACATACAATAAAATGAAAGCAACAAACTATAATGCACACACACCTTAGGTAGATGAAACCATCACATTGTAATAGGCCATATAGACAGTAATTGAAAGAAGTTTATTGTGGTGAAACAACTAAGAGAGTAAGCAAGGACAATGTACTATAATGAAAACACACACAAAGAGTAAACAAAGGCAGTCTATTGTAATCAAAACACACATATAGTAAAATAAAAGCAACAAACTATAATGTAGTCACACCTTAAGTAGATGAAAGCAATGCACTGTAATAGGCCACATAGACAGTAATCGAAAGCAGTTTATTGTGGTGGAACCACACAAAGGCAATGCAATATAATGGAACTACATGCATACAATAAAATGAATCTAGAAATATGTAATGGAGGCATACCTTGACTAAATGAAAGTAGTACATTATAATTGGGGCATCAAGGTAGGAATGTTGGCTCAAGCAGATTTAGACAGTAGGCATGCATATAAGATCAACATTTTTGGGTCAACAACATGGAATGCAATGATGGGGTTAAAAGGGTGAACACAACCTTCAACTATAAAATGTAACCGGATCATGAATGAATAAGAGGGCATGGATACAGATGATAGTAATAACTAAAGGTAGGAAGGGATTGCTTACCTTCTTCACCAAGTGATGTTGCTACTCTGGCCTCAGGCATTCAAGATGTTAGAGAATTTGAATATGAGCCAATGAACCACAACACTGACAACGAGTAGTGAAGATACTAGATGCCAAATGCGATCTCAACCTAGGATGTCATCACTAGGTCCTCATTTGTGGATATGCCACCAAGATGCCCCGTGCATGGTAAAGAGAAAGAGGGAGCACAAGAGGAGAGAAGGAGAACCAAAGGAGGAGTTTTGAAAGAAAAGGATCACTAGAGGAAGAGAAATGTAAGAGAGGTTCATGCGATGGAGATTCACACGACACACAAAACAACGCGAGTGATAAGATCTCAGTGGCATAAAAAGTAAATTTATCAAAATTTATAAGTTGTGGATGGGTGGGTAAGTAAACTGAATCTGCCACGCGTGGGTAGCAAATACATACCCTTTGATAAGTAAACAATATGTTAGCTTAAAGTGGACAACAAAGACTGCCATGTTCATACAGCTAAATTAAAATTCAAAACAAAATGGTAATTGTTGTCTTTATTGAGGAATATTACATAGTTTGACTATACCATTAATAAAAATAAGACACTCAATGTTGACTTTGAAAATTATATTGGCTTGCCTTAAGATTGGGATAAAAATTGCAACCAACAACATTTAAAATATACTTAAACATGAATGGAGAAATATTATTTAAGACAATGAGGAAAGATGAGGAGAATGAGAGTATGAATTTATGTCCTTAATTTGATGAAATTTGCTATGAAGATGCTCAAGCTTCAATAGATTTATTTATTTTACTATTATAAGGTACTTATATTTACTAGATCTGAGTGCTATAATATGGACCATTACATCCTAATATAAATGTTTACTAATATAAGGTACCTATACTTGCAATATGTGAGTGCTACAATATGCACCATTCCATTCTAATATAATTTACCTATGCAAAATATAATAAATGAGTATATGGGTATATAGGGTGTGGATACATATATAAGTATAAGGGTACCAAGTGAGAGGTGGATATGTGGGATAAGGATAAGTAGTTACATAGTTATAAAATTTTATACTTATAATGGATATAGAGGGCATGGGTTTCAGGGTATGTAGGCATACTGATGTCCATTACAAGCCTAACGCTGACAATCAACTTTAGACATCATGTAGGCTATGAAAATTGTGTGGGAACCCGTAAAACATGACCTAGTTTATCCCAAAAAAATCAAGTTCTAGGTATAGGTTTTGATAATGAGATTTTGTAGTCAGGTATGTATTTTTTTGTTATCAATATTAAAATTTAACTCATTAATAAAGTAAATTGGTATTACAATTATAAAATGTTTTTTAATATGATGTATTTATCTATATGATATTTGAAGAGATACATGTATCATAGAACTTTATTTCAACTTTGAAATGGATATCACATAACTTTGTATAACTCTATATAAAAGTATTTGACCAAAAGTTTGATATCGAGTCGATATCATCTTTAACTTGTGTTACATTGAGCATGATATGGCCAAAATTGATTTTTCACAACCTAAGTCGATATCATCTTTAACTTGTGTTACATTGGACATGATATGGATGAAATTGATTTTTCACAACCTAAAATGTGATATGTAACTCCATGAACATGATCAAGCATGGAATTTTACTGAGAAGGATATGCATATTGCTAGCTTGATTGATATAGTTGTCATATTTGAAACATGATTGGGTAGTTGTTGAACACAATGAGTCATTAGAGATAGTCCATAGTTGCTTCCAACAACTATCTCAAACAAATCACTATCAGTCGTAATAATTTTGCATGGTTAATGGATTGATCATAAGACTCTACCAATCACTATTTTTATATTGTTATACATTTGATATTTCCTCATCAACCATGATATAATTCCCAAATATGGAAATTATACTTACAAAATAACAACACCAGAAAAGCAAATTGAGTGCATAAAATGTTTTATGAGTAAAATATGAATAACACCATTATTGCTAAATCAAATATTTCATAACCATATACATCTTGGATCTAATCCCGAGGGCTCCTTTTCTTAGAATTGGTTCACGACAATATGGGCCCTTCAGATAGCATTCTTGAGTATGAGAATATGTTTTGTCTCAAAGAGTTATGCAATTTAATGTCACACTTTCACAACTTTTTACTT
This sequence comes from Alisma plantago-aquatica, assembly GCA_963693085.1. NCBI lineage: Eukaryota > Viridiplantae > Streptophyta > Magnoliopsida > Alismatales > Alismataceae > Alisma > Alisma plantago-aquatica. The sequence goes on along the minus strand of OY856409.1, from coordinate 234,302,959 downwards.
TTAGAGCACTAAGATGATAGAGGTCTTAGATGAAAATATATGCTATATATCAACAAACATGACCATATTTGGGACCCATTTAGGCTTATAGTGCCACACTCTCAAATGAAACACCTGATGCTCTAACCTAGGCACATAGGCTGATAGAAAATTGGGAAAGGGAGTGTGGATAGAAGGAGTGGGTGGATGAGGGAGAAAAAAGAAGATAATAATATTTATTTTGCTAATAACTTCCAAATCGTAATGTATTTCTTGACAAAATGAAAATCCTTGCATTTATTTATAAAAACATTCTAGCAAGACCGATGTTAAAATACTTTTGAGAAATATAATATGCAATCAAAAACTAATACAGAAAATGATTATTTTCATGTTAAATTTAGTTTTATTTTTTCTCTTTTCTCTTCATTTCACTCATTACTTTCCTCTTCTTGTAATTTTTTTTCCTAAAAAATAATAGAGGGAATAAATAGAGGAAGGGGGTACAAATGAATATGTGAAAAATAATAAATAAAGGAGAGAACTTGTGGGAAAAGAGAAAAAGAGAGAATAGGAGGGAGGATGGAACCAGTGCCATTTGTTTTTTTTATCTCTACTCTAGTGTGTTGTTATCGTTGGTCATATTTTTTTTCTCTCATCTTTGTTTTACTCATCACTAGGAGAGAAAAAATATAAGGGAAGTAGAGAGGGAGTGGGTGGAAAGAGAGAAAAAAAGAAGAGAGTGTTATTTATTTTGCTGATAACTTTCAATCCATAATTTATTTTTGATGAAATAAAAGTTGTTAAATTTCTTACAAATAATATGTTATAATAAGACTAATAATGACATACTTTTGAGAAAAATAATACACAATATGAAATTTTAGGGTGGAGGGATGTAGTTGTATTAATTTATTTTATGTTGTAATCAAGATGTTATCTCTGGTCTGATGTGTTGTTATCATTGGTTTGATGTTTTACTTTCCTCTCTTCTCCTCATGTCATGCATCACAAAGAGAGAGAATATAGGAGGGAGGAGGGAAGTAGTTCCATTAGTTTTTTTATTCTCTATAATTCATTGTATTGTTATCATTGATATAACATTTTTTATCTACTCCTCATTTCACTCATAACAAAGAGAGAGAAAATAAGAGAACGAAGGGGAGTAGTGCTATAATATTTTCCTTTTGTGATTAATGTGTTATCTCTGACTGAATTTGTTGTTATAGTAGGTAAAATATTTTGTTTTCTCATCTCTTCATCTTAGCACAAAAAGATAAATAAAATAGGAAGGAAGTAGTGCAATTGTTTTGGGATGAAAAGAGTTCCATATTTGCTTTGTTTTGCATTTGATTTATAATCTCTGGTCTAATGTGTTGTTGTTATTGTATATTATTTTGTTTTTCTCTCTCTTTTTCATTTACTCATCACTTCCCTCTTTTATATTCAATTTCCAAAAAAGGTGGGAGGGAACAAATGGAGGAGGGAAGTAACAAATGAATATATGATAGATGACAAAGGGAGGAGGAAAGAAGTAGGAAGAAGAAAAGAGAAATAAAATATAAGGGAGTAGGAACTAGTCCCATTAATTTTTTTTTATTTTTCTATCGATTTGTTATTTTCTACTATTTTTGTGTCATCCTCATTTCACTCATTATGAAGATAAATAAAATAGGGAAGAGAAGGGAAGTAGTGTCGTTATTTGTATTCTTTTGTAATCAATTTGTTATCTCTGGTTTGTTGTATTGTTATCGTCGACACAATATTTTGTTTCTTTGTCTACTGTTCACTTCATTCATCATAAAGAGAGAGAGAGAAAATAAGAGAGAGGAGGGTGGTAGTGCCGTAATTTTTTTCTTGTGTAATCAATTATCTCTAGATTGATGTCTTGTTATCATATGATGTTGTGTTTTTATATCATTCTCTAAACATAAGAAGAGAGAAAATAGGAGAGAGAATGGAACTAGTGTCATTATTTATTTTCTCTAGTCCATTGTGTTGTTATTGTTGGTACAATGTTTTGTTTTTTATCTACTCCTCATTTGACTCATCACCAAAAGAGAGAAAGTAAAAGAGAGATAGGAGGGAAGTAGTAACATTATTTGTTTCCTATTGTAATCCATTTGTTATCTCTATTTTGGTTTGTTGTTATCTTTGGTATAATATTTTATTTATTATTTACTCCTCATTTCACAAAGTGAGAGAAAATAGGAGAGAGGAGGGAATCAGTGTTATTATTATTTTTTAAAATTGATTTGTTATCTCTCGTTCATTGCTTTGTTATTGTTAGTACAATATTTTATTTTTTCATCTACTCCTCATTTAAGTCATCACAAAGAGAGATAAAATAAGAGAGAGGAGAGAAGTAGTCCTATTATTTGTTTTCTTTTATAATCACTTTGTTATCTTTTATATAATGTGTTGTAATTGCTGGTACAATATTTTATTTTCTCTCTCATTATCTTTACTCATCACTTCCATCCTCTTGAATATTTATGTCCTAAACAATTGGGGAGGTTACAAATGGAAGAGGGAAGTAACAAATTAATATATTGTAAATAACAAATGGAGGATGGAAGTAGTAGCAAGAGAACAAGAGATACAATTACGGGAGTCAAGGAAGTAGTGCCATTAATGTTTTTTTAAGTAGTGCCATTAATTTGTTTTGTTTTGTTGTCAATTTGTTATTTCTGGTCCAATGTGTTGTTATATCATTGGTCCAAAATTTTGTTTACTCTTATTTTTATTATTTTCTATTTCCTCTTGTTATCTTTGAGAAATAAAAAGATAAAAATTAATGACATTGTTCCCCTCCTGTATTCTATTTTCTCTCTCTTTATGATGAGTGTAGGAGAGAACAAAAAGTGGATCGACAAAAAGAAGACACTGGATAAAAGATAACAACTTGATTACAAAAAAATAAAATGATGTTATTGCTTCCCTACTCCCTAATATTATCTCTATCTTTGTGATGTGTGAAATCAGGAGATAGAAAAATGAAACATTGGACCAAAGGTAATAACAATTGGACCGCAGATAACAACTTTATTACAAAACAAAGAAAATTAATCACTCTTTTTTAGATGAAATAAAAATCATTTTTTGAGTTATTCACATTTTTTTGATGAAATAAAAACCATTATTACAATTTAAGCTATAATATATCTTTTTATCTCACCTAGTGTTTTTAAAATGATTGAGTTTTGAAGCAGGAAAGGAAAACATCTATCACGTAGTTTTGACATCTGAGTCCCCTACATTAAAGGAATTTCACTCTAACACCAAAATCTCTAACTTTAGTCACTCTTTGCATCTTTGCCCTAGAAACACTATTGAGTAACCTGACCAAATATATCTTGTAGAATAGTCTAACTCTAAAACCATCCAAAGTATTTTGTCAAAACTCTGAACTGGACACTTGAGTCCTCCACCTGCAGAAGAACACTATGTGTGTGTGTCTATGTATATGTATATATGCATATGTATGTATATATATCTATCTATATATATATATATATATATATATATATATATATATATAATCATGTTAGAATACACTCGAGTGTACAGATCACACGAATACACTCAAGTGTATATATATATATATATAGAATCTGGCTAGAATACACTCGAGTGTACAGATCACATGAATACACTCAAGTGTATATGCATATCAAGACTTTTTTTGTGAAATGTAAACCATTGATCTTCATTGTCTTACTATAATTAGACTACATACAAATTTTGAGCCCATTTGGATGAGTGTAAATCACTCATCCAAGGGCAATAAAATCGACCCACAAAACTAATTTGAAATGCATAATTTTTGTGGCATTTATAACATGACCTATAAATGTCCAAATGTGCTCAAATTTTGTATATGAGTTATTCACAAGACGATTAATAAGATCAACGAATTATATTTTTGAAAAAAATATTGCATCATGAAAAACTACTTGAGTGGTTTTTGCTCTAAATACACATGAGTGTATTCTAGCCTGACTCTCTCTCTCACACACACACACTCTCTCTATATATTGTGTCTATATATATGTTTATATATATATATATATATATATATATATATATATATATATATATGCATATATATATACACACATATATATACATATATTTATACGAATATATATATACATATATATGCACATATATATACATATATCTATACACATATATATACATATATATACACATATATATACATACACACACACACACACACACATATATATATATATATATATACATATATACATATATATACATACATATATATACATATATATATATATACATGCACAAATAATATGGAATTTGCTACTCGAGCTACCCGAAAAGAACTATTTGGTCAGTAACTTTATGGATAAAGGAAGTAATTATGTTAACCAAAAGGTTACTATTCGACTAGAGAAGTAAATTTTGGCATAATACATAATATTTTTTTTAGAATAACTATGTAATTGTACATTTGTTACGTATGTTACAAATATAACAATCTATGCATGAAAATCAATAGTTTGGAAGGTAAAGTAACCATGTACATGTATAAAGTAAAAAAGAACTCAAGAAAAAGTAACTCATTTTGAACGCCATATATATGTGTGTGTGTATATATATGTATATATATATTATATGTAAAATATAAACATATGTATATGTATATATCTATAAATATACATATATTATGTGTGTGCATATTCATACAACTTTTTGGTAAAAGATGATTTTAAAGATTCTTAGTTTAAACAAAATTATAGACACACACATATATACATATATATGTATTTATATTTGTTTCGAGAACATACTCAAGTGTTACCAACTCATGAATACTAAAAATAAACTTGCAAATATTTCTATGTCTAACAAATAATTCTAGAATTTAGTAATTCTAGTTTATGTAATAATCTAGTCAATCATATAGGTATTTACCTAGACTAATTCCAATGTTAAAACATCTTTAAGAACATGTCTATGAACATATCAATAGGTGTTGGGAGATAAAAATATTTGTAGAGTACCAACTGAAGGTGTTGTTGTTGATCATCTAACTAAAACACTTTCATAGTAGGAGCATGATGATCATGTTATATCGATCTGTCTTAGGTTCAACAACGATTGACTCTAGTGCAATTAGGAGATTGTTTGTTATATGCCCTCACATCCATCATATGATCTTTATAAAAGGGATATTTGTACTTCATTTGGTAATTAATAAAAGCCAGTTCTAGTAACTATGTTTGTGTCAGTATAGAGATAATGAATACACTTGATAATGTCCTAAGAATGTTTTTAACTCAATGACATATGGTCCACGTTGAGGACCCGAATATGATATCATATGTATATTTAGAGTACTCATTCTTTTTATATCATTGGTTGATTATTATTGTGGATAGTATATGGCACCAATAATACACAAGACTAGCATCTATGGTGAGTAGTTACACTGTCTCTTTAGTCATGATATTGGATATCAACTTATATAAACAAGTACTTTTTAGAAAAAATGTTGTACTGGATACACCGAGCATGAGATTGACACATGAAAATCATGTAATGACATGTCAAAGTCAAATCTCAATGTGATAGTGGTGATTGTGATCCTTAGACTTGAAATCACTATAGTAATGCATCACTAATGCACCCCCTGAAAATGCTACGATAACTTTATTTACTACACCTCTGAATTGGAAAAAAATCCAAGAACAAGTTTGAGTATACTCTCCTCCCCTATCTAACCTTAATAAATATATAACCAATTTCTTTTTATATTTTTATCATAAATATTTTCACTTTTTTATATATACTCATCTTTAATTTTAAGAAAATAAATGTAAAAGTTATTACTAATATCATCATTGAATGTTATAAAATAATATTTATGATCCCTAGTTGCAATTCCATTAGATTCACATATATTAGTATGTAGTAAATCCAAAACAACAAGATTCTTATCTAAAAAATAAAAAGGTTCTTTAAACAATTTATCTTGCACATAAACTTCACATCTACTACTATTAATATAAGATTTTGGGAATAAATCCAGATTCATCATATATTTTATCAAGCTAGCATTCGCATGACACAAACAATAATGACATGCACCAGATAAAACAAGATTCAAGAAAATCAAATTATCATTCAAATTAAGAACAAAATTTAAAACAACAAGTTCGATATGAATCTTAAACAAGTTCTTCAAATCACATATCACGTTCCAAAGAATAAACCATCTCAAACAAGAGTACTAATTGCTTCATTATATTTATAATCTATTCTTAAATCTCTAACTGATATTGCACAACAAGTAGTATTGTACCAAATAAATGGAACATGTTAACCTCATTCTTTGAACTTTTTTAGAATCTTAGCCTTATGTTTATTTATGTTTTTGTTTCTCTCATCTTTTTTATTAGTAGTCATAATATCTATGGTAGGGTTCACATCCACTTGTACATTGAAAACCTCCTCTTTCAGGTGTTCCTCCCTTATTGAAATAGCTAGAATAAGCTCACTTGGGACTATTCCACCCTTCTTATGCTTAAGACTTGGTCAAAGGCCTCCCAAGACTTAGGGAACTTTTCAATGATAGACAAGAAAATAATTTTGTAGGAAATCATATACTTGATTCTGAGAGGTTATGATACAAGATATAAAAGTCATGTACTTGATCATATACATATTTTTTTTTCTTCTTTTGGATAACATGGGAACCAACCCTAAGGAAGAGTCATGAGTTTCATGCCCCTGACAGTACAAACCCCTGGCTTCCTCCAACTACCCGCACATTAGGGTCGGCAAGGTAAATTCAAGTAGAGGTTGAGGTGCGTGACATGAGGATTTGAACTCGAAACCCTACTCTGGGGAGCTCGTGCCTTCTCCACCGAGCTCCAACCCCCTCGTTGATCAAATACATATTCAACATCTAACATCTGGAACTTAATAAATTTAGACAAGAATTTTTTTAACACCTTTTTTCATTTTTTTATGTTTCTTATCTAAAGTATCCCATCAATACTTATTAGTCATGATAGGAGATTTGGTGTATTGGTGAATGCATATTGATCACCTTTTATCACATTGTTTAGGTCATTTGTTTATGCTTTTCTATGTCTTTTCCTTTATTCTTATGACTTAATTGCAATTTCCTTGATTTTGATCCATTTATTAGAATTGTCACTATTTTTTCTTATTTTGTAGGTTTTCATGCACTTTGTCATTCCTTCGATCCAAACCCAAGATCACTCATAAAGGTTGTTTTCAGCCCATTCAAAGCCCAAAAAGGCCTAGACTAGAAGACTTCCAAATCCCAAAATTATAGCTCCCTGTTGGCCGAACCATAGTAAATTTTGTTCCCAAATGCCAGCAAGCGACCTGCTTCCTCCAATTGCCCAACTCATCAATATTGGAAACTATAAGAAGACTCACTTCCTCAGGTGCACTGGTTGGACTAGGGCACATATTCGACACCAGTCGAACGAATGATGTCCACCAACCACTCGACCCACACCCCAACCCAGTCAAAAAGTTTATTATAAGTGGCCAAAGTTTGACCAAGGGACTTAGGTCTAAAGTAAAGAAGTAATGCCAGTTGAGAGACTCACGAGTCCAAGTTGATTGACTCAGAACCCAAGACTGGAAGACATAGTTTCCACCAAGTCTTATCTTAAGGATTTCCTCTCCCTCTTTTTCCCTATAAAATAAGGGGGACACCAAAGACAAAAGGATCCATCTTTTAATACTCTAGAATTTTCCACTTTCATTATGTATGAGTAGTTCCCTCTTTCCCAGAAATGGGATGTAGCCCCATGCTCTCCATATCTTATATTAGCAACTTTTAAACCTCTTTTAAGATATAAAAGATGTGTTTCTATTAATTCCACAAATTGGAATGTGATTCAATTAGTCATGTTCCATGACAATTATGATTCATGTGGAAATAACATTGAACTTATGGGCCAAAACGCCTATTACAACTCATGTGTTCCTCGAAGAGACCCATTCTGGGAATCCATCCAATGATTGAACAAGGGCCTACAGATCACCTATGAACACATGACCATACAAATTTTAATCCATGGGATCTAATTCTGAAGAGGACAAATCTGCATGGTCGCAATCTTAAAATATCTAAAAGGAACCTAAAAGAGGCCAAGTTAACTATAGAGTTCGCAGTGGTGAAACTCGGAGATCTGGCAATTCATAAAATTTGATTAATCTTAACTAGTTGATTCATTCTACACTTTTCTTTCTTCACTTTACATTTTGTTGATAACTTAGTTTCAATTCTTGCACTTTACTTTTGTTCCTTTCAATTCTACATTTTAATTTAGCACTTCCAATTCATCAATTTACTTTCTTGTTTTAGATCAATCAATCTCCACAACTTTTTTCAAATTTTTTTCATTGTAATTGGATTTTATTTTTCTCTCAAAATGTTGTCCTTGAGGATAGATACCTTAAGTAATACATCAACACATTTATTTATAAGTAGATTGTTTAGCTAACTAAGATTGAACACCACATACAATTTTTCTCTTGGTGATTTATGTGTTCATGATGACACATCAAATTTTGATGTTGTTGTCAGGGATGGTAGATGGAGTTTTTCAATTCTAAACCGCTTTGAACAATTAGGATCCTTATCCACCTTTCTTGCTTTTCCTATCATACTAAGTCCCATTCTGGTAGTGAACTCCTTTCACTGAGTTTCCATTTCAGGAGTAGGTTTTTTCTGCAAATTTTATACTTGTTGATATTCAATTTTATCCTCTAGAATTATCTAATTTTAGTTTTGTTTTTTTTTTAATTTTTAGTTTGTTTTATAATTTTTAGTTTGTTTTCTAATTTCTTAGTTTATTTTTAAAAAAACTAATTTTTCTTTATAATTTAGTTTTTTCTATTTCCCTTCTCAATTTTTTATTAACCTTTGCTTTTATTTCACAAAAAAAATTGGATTGGCTTGCGTCATAGATTGTGCAATGTGTGAGATATGAATCCTCCTATCATGACATACTAGAGTTCCCAAAATATCTCCACACAAAGCAAACATGTGAATGCTCTTCCTTGCGCATGATATTACACCCCCAATGTGAAATATGAAGCACTGCACCTTGCAAGCAAGGAAGAAGCAAACCTTCAGGAGGAATAAACCCTTGTCAGTCAAAGAGAGGCTATGTGGTGTGAGAGATGTGGCTTCTCATATCATAATACCAAAGTGCCCCACGATGTCTCCATATGAAACAAATATGTGAATGCTCTTCCCTATGCATAATATGAGACCCCCAAGCAGAAATATAAAGCATCACACCTTACAAGCAAGGAAGAAGCAAACCGTCAGGAAGAACAAACCACTTCCAATCAGAGGAGGCCATGAGGGCCAATGCAAGAATTAAGGAGGATGTTGAGCAGGAAGTCTAATGTGCTGCAACAGAGATGCAATACAACCTTGATAAGGAGATGGACATGTATTGTAAAGAAATTGAGGTCACCGCAATGGAGGAAATTCATGTAGCTCAGGAAATAGCTGTATGAGGCCCCCACTATCCATATAAGTCAAAAAGTGAATGGATGGGAGCCTATATAAATAAGTTTATGAGTCAAGAGTCCTTCAACAAAAAGGTTAAACACCGTCGGGCTCACATAAACTCCCAACAACTTAGGAATCCACCACCCTCCTCTATTACAGACTTAGATCTGGATGTTTACAATGATCAACCAACCTTGTTTGAGCCTATTGTGGACAATGTAAACATCATTTTACCATGATGTACATGTGGATCCTTTTGAAGAAGGGCTTCCTCATAAAGATCCTTATATTCCTCCTCAACCACCCCTTATTCTACATTATGTTGAGCTTGATGGGGTGATTCCACCTCCGTAAGAACCTGACATGCCTCTGTCATATTGTAGGGTGATCTCTTCTTGACCCATTGATTTGGGCATATGTTCAATGAAGGAATCAGATATCCCCTTCATAATAGTAAAGGAACATGATACCTCCATCCACCTTCATATTGATGGTGTTAGATGAAGAGGATACACAGTCACATACAAAGCAGGTGGATAAGACAACTTCTCCCACATTGACACCATATTAATTACATGTAGATCTAGTGAAGAAGAGAAATGACTAGATCCTCCACCTGACCTACCACAGTCGATGCTATACAGAATGAATTCATCTTATACCACCTCCTTTGAAAATTATGATCCATTATGGGTCTTTTGGGAAGAGCTAACTCCAAAGAAAACTGACAAGTATTATCATGCTACACATCCACATACATCGAAAACACTTTATCTACTGATGAAGAAATATTTGTGGATCCTAATGGAGGGACTATGAGGTGACAAGAAACATCAATTTGACCAATAAAGAAAACCCTTATAGATTCTACGATCACCCAATCATTGGGTGTATCATGAAGAGATTCTATTCAAAGATCCATCCCTCTTCAACATACCTTTCAGTTGGATGTTTCTTGAGTTACCAGGGCCACCTGGTGATTCTAAAGAAATTCTTCCCTCCATTTTAGATTTAAGTTTTGCTTAGGAAAAGCAAAATTTTAAGTTCAGGGTGGAGGTGGGTGGTATGTCCCGTTCCCACATCCTTTGTCTTCCCTTTCCCATCATATTTATCTTTTATGTTTGCTTGCATTAAGTTTAGTTTGCTTTTATTCATTTTCCTTTGCATCTGATTTGGCCCTTATCTAGTCGGCCAGTTGTTTGATATGCTTGTTGTCAATATATCCTCTTAATTGAATTGAATCCCTTGCAAACTTATCATAACACTATTGTTTTAAGAAAATCTCATATAATTTGAGACCTTAATTAGCACTATTTTTGGAAGAGTTGGCAATCTGGAAAAGGATAGATAGGAACCAAAAAACAATGTGTATTTGTGATAATTGTGGAATTAATTTGTGAAGTTACAACTTTTTGCTTATTTTAGGATGGTTTATATCAATGTTATAATACTCCCAAGGCACGAAAATTCTAAAAAAGCACAAGACCAGTCACTTATGCACTTCTTCCTCCACCTTCTTATCACTCCATCCATCAAATGAAAAAGAATAAAAAAGACAAGAAAATGTGTCAAACTCCAAATTAGGGGTGGCACACCCCTTATTCCTCCTCTATCGCTTCTTCCATACCCATTGTAAATTTATTAGAGATGTACCATCAAGAAAAAAAGCCAAAAAAGCACATGAAAACATGTGGTCAATGTAACTATAAACAAAGAAATAAAAAGGTCTCAAGTCAAATAGATGTGAGTCCATCTCCTTTACTAACCTCTCACTCCTCTTTCATGCCCAGGAGAATCTACATAACCCCATAAAATCCTTGAACCTCAGTCTTGAGTAAAATGTTTGTAGGAATATGCGGGGGTACTAATGACAAAAGGGATATAATTTCTATTTCGTTGTAAGTTTTCAAAATAGAAGCAATTTGTGAAGCATAATTTGAGTGAAGAATGTTAGAAAATTGTGTTTCGGTGGTTCCAAGAAATCAGGGTGCTTGGACTTGAAAAGGTCATGAGAACAATGTAGTGCTATGTGTGTGAGGTGGATAAGGTGTTAGTATAAATTGGTCGGTGTCTATGATGATGTGTTGCTCAGGACTAGCAACATATAAGTTTGGGGTATTTTGATGAATGCATATTCATCACCATTTATCTCATTGTTTAGCTCATTTATTTAGACTTTTCTATCACTTTTCCTTCATTATTGTGACTTAATTGCAATTTCCTTGATTTCTTATCATTATACTTGAATTCTCATTATTTCTATCTTATTTTGTAGGTATTTATGCACTTTTTCATTCTTTTGATCCAAGCCCAAGTTCGTTCCATTCTCTTAAAGACACTTGAAGAATAAAAGGTTGTTTTCAGCCCATTCAAATCCCAAAAAGGCACAAAATCGGAGACTTCCAAATCCCAAACTCCCATATCCCAGTTAGCCGATTCAACTATAGAAAATTCTATTCCCAGAATGCCAATGGAGCAACCTACTTCCTCCATTCGCTTGACTCATTGAAACTGGAAACTCTAAGAAGACTCACTTCCTTGGGTTCACTGATTGTTCTAGGGCACATATTTGACACAAGTCGAGTGACTTATGTTTGCCAAGTGATCGACATGCACCCCTGAACCAGTCAAAAAGCCAATTAAAGATGTCAAAGTTTGACCAAGAGACTTTAGCCTGAAGTAAATAAGTCATGCTAGTCGAATGACCAATGTCCCTAACTCTACCAACTTAGAACTTGAGATAGGTAGTCACAGTTGCCATCAAGACTTTCTCAAGGGTTTCCTCCCCGTCCTTTCCCCTATAAAATGAGGAAGGACTCCAATGACAAAAGGATCCAACTTTTCATACTCTAGACTTTTTCTAGTTTCATTATGTCTTATTAGTTCCCTCTTATCAAGACATGGGGAGTAGTCCCATGATCTCCATATCTTATCTTACCAGCTTGTAAAACTCCTTTAATATATAAATTATATGTTTCTACTCCATTTGACAACTTGTAATGTGATTTGACCAGTCATGCTCCATGATAGTTATGACCCATGAAAAAATAACCTTGGACTTATGGGTCAAAACACCAGTTACAACTCATGTTCCTTGAAGAGACCCATTATGTGAATACATCAATGATTGTGTTGGTATGTATGCCCAGAGAGACAATCATATGATGATTTTAATGGCATATTTTGTAAATGATTTGATTAATAATAAAAGGCAATTCTATTTATTCTGTTTTATTCAGTTATGAGATAATGATATAACATAATAAATGTCTAAAGAATGATGATACCCAATGACATATGTCTTCAAGTTTAGGACCTGGACAATGAGATCATATGTATGATAAGAGTACATATATTCTTGTTCTGTCCCTAGTCAGATGTTACTGTGGAAGAAAAATAGACAACAATATTACATTAGACTAGATCATGTGTTAGATGATGACAGAATCCCATCAGTCATGATATGTGATATCAAACCAAACATAGATGTACTTGTTAGATAATAGTGTACTGGACAAACCCACCTTAATAGTGATACATGGAAACCATAATTGGTAGTTATAATCATCTCTTATAGTGATGGTGGTGGTTGTGGTTCTTAGACCTAAAATCACTTAAATCATCACATGTTGTTTGGTGTACTTTGACATTATCCAATGTGACCTTGACTAAGGGTTGCCATAAAGGTGGTTCTCGGGTGCACTGTGACACATGGGGATGACTGTGAGTGATGTAGATGGTATTTGTCCCTCCTAAAGGAGTATGATACATGGGCCAATTGATAAGCAATACTAAGAAATGCATGTCCATGCTCATGTGAGTCAATATGTGATATTGAGCTTACATATATCTCAGACAGTCTACTCTAGTCCAAGGAATATGAATTGAATGTTGAATAAGATGATGATTCCATGCCTCGATTTCAATATGGATCAGTGAAAAAGGAACTATACAAACACTATAACACCACTCATAGATTGTAGGTTGAAGTTGTTCTCCAACTTTCCAAATTGCTTGGGTAGAAATGATGGGTTGCTAGATACCGCTCATTGCTTGTGATGTCATAAATTAGTTATTAACATTCACTGCAAACATAACTCAGAACTATAGAGTCACACATAGGATACAATTGGAATAGGATCACATTCATGAATATAGTTTAAACTTGATTGCTAAAGATTTAGGTACTCAATTTAAACAACAATGGTTGAAAATTTACTGATTGAACTATAAACTGATCGATTCAAGTGTTGAACCGATCGATTCAAGTGTCAAGTAAATTGAAAACAACATTGGCTTAACAATACATGAACTAGGGCATGAAACGATTGTTTCACTAAGTGAACCGATCGGTTCAACATTTGAGAAGACCGCTTCAAGAGTTGAACCACCTAGTTTATTCATCAATTCGATTGGATCAAGGAATAGTACTGTTGTCATGTCATGCATTAAATTAGATTTTAATTTCCAATACAATTGCAATTGGGAAACATGTTAAAATGACTGAAGCAAGACTTTAATCAATTGGCTCACATGTCAACATATTGGTTCACATGTGAATCGATTATTTCACCACTCGTAGGATGAAAAATTTTATGAAATTTGGTCCCCTAAGACTCCTTCTTAGAATGGGAACCCTACCCCTCCTATAAATGGAGGGCAACTAGAGTTTCTCAGACACATCAATTAGCTCTGACAATTGTTGTCTTTTTTACTTGTGGTTTCTGAGAGAACACGAGCAAGTCATACCTGATAAAGGGAGCAATAGCAAGGGACAAAAATTGTGGGAGAGCGAGTCGGAGCTAGTATAGTGACTAGAAAAGGACAACTCCTTCATGTTCGTTCATCTAGAATTACAGTAGTTCCTGATGGTCCATATGGGCTTCTATAGAGGTGAGGAGGGCGTTGCCTTTTGCTCAGAGGGCAATTTCAACTGTTGTCTGTGGAGAACAACCAGGAGGGCATGTAGACATTGTCTAGGTGCAACTTGAAGAAAGGTGCACGCCATATAGAGGGAATTATCGTTGGACTTGCTCCAGAACCAGGCATAACCTTGCAACATCCTTCCCATTACATAGTTGTTGATGTGGTATACTTTGAAAAGGGGAATATGGAAGTTAAACTTTTGTTTCCCCTACCTGCCCTGTCACCATATTTCCCTACAATGGTATCAGAGCCACGCCAATTTACTATGCTTTAGGATTTAATTGATATGATCAGATTTTGATTATTTATTTATTTATTTCATATGGTGTGAATACTTATAATTATTAATGTGCATATCTAATTACCACATATGATCCAAACTAATATATATATACATATATATACATATATACATATATACATATATATATATATGTGTGTGTGTGTGTGTATATGTATATATATATATATATATATATATATATATATATATATATATATATATATATATATATATATATATGTGTGTGTGTGTGTGTGTGTGTGTGTGTGTGTGTGTGTGTGTGTAACTATTGTGTGTATTTCATATTGACTTTTTGCACATTCTCACACACAAATTTAGTTCATTTTTTCTCCATTTAGCCTCTATTCATATTCATCTTGTCACATTTTTTAGTTATTTTGCTTATCACTTGATGTTGATTGTAGACATGTATTGAAAAGGTCAAATTGGAGATAGCCCAACTCAATTCTAACCCCAATGGGACTTCTCCAAGTTTTGTAGCTAGTTTAGAGCCATTTCCTGAAGAAATAGCATCGGACACAACATGTGCCCTAAGAGACACGATGTGTCCCTTCACAAAAAACCTCACAAGACGAAGAACACGTCATGTGTTATGACACACACGATGTGTGTGTTTCCAGCAACCCCTAGCCCAGAATGAAGAAGAGGAGACACTACGTGTTCCCCTGAGAACAAGGCATGTTCCTGGGACATGAAGGCTGACTACATTTTTGTACCAATGCACACAACATGTATTTATTCAAACACGTCATGCAACGTTCACTTGAATCGACTCCAGGAAGATGTCACATGGAGTGTCTCTATTCGACACGTCGTGTGCCTCACTACAACAACAATACTCAGCAGGATCAAATGACAGGACACGATGTGTCCTCTAAAAGACACGTCGTGTCGTTATCAGTTTCTGTAAAATAAAAAATGACTGTTCCTCATTTTAGAAGAGAAATGCAACCCCATAGGTAGTTATCACTCATCATTTTGAGAGGTGTCTTCCATCCAAGAGAAGTTCCAGATCTTAGGAGGTGATTTTGGGGTGGAAGAAGGTGGTTTCTTGTGAGAGAACCTCCATTCTACCTCTTTTCTTATCCATTCTCTTCTCTTAAGGTGAAGCATAACTACTTCTCTCAACCAAGCTTTCCTGGATGGAACATTGCCTGAGTTAAAGTAGCTCCAAGGGTGTAATTTCATCCTCTAGCCAGAGTTCTACTCCCCTTTAGCTATGTCTTTGGTTCCTCTAGCATTTCCTTCTCTTAATCATGCAAAACTCTGAAATTTCTGCATTGTATCTGCATATCTTCATTATGGATGAGAAGAACTCATTTCTTGGGCATGGGAGAGTAACTCCCATGCCATTTTTTATGTGAACTCAAAATTTATGCTCATTTATAATTAATTTGCCTTTTTCATGGATGCCTATGGTGTTTCTTTCTTGTATGGTTGAATGACCACCTCTTGTACAAGTTTTATGCTTGCCTTGTGCTTTGGGAGAATGCATGAGGGAGTAAGGAGTAGGATATATGGCAATACTCTCTTGACCATGGGAGTGGCTAGAGATTATTGAGGGTTTAGGCTATGTTTGAGACTAAGCATAGGCACACAAGCGTTATGTGATGTTGAGAACCATCTCATGACATTGGGAAATACATGACGATGACAACCTCCTTGCTTGTTAACAATTATCTTTGTTTTGTATGTTCATATGATATGATGGTATGGTGGTGAAATCTAATGCCGAAACTCCTAATCTCTTAATCAACACCTTTTACTTAAAACCTTTTCTTTTGCTTTCCTCTTAAGTGTGTAATCAATCCAACTTTTATAACCTGGTTTAGATTAATGAAAGTTAACAAAATTTTTCCTAACTAGCCTAGCTCCTTGTGTTCGGCACTCGACTACATTGACCCTCATACGCTTGTGGGTGATTAGTGAGTTGAGACTTCTCTTTCTAAAATTCCCAACAAGTTTTTGACACAGTTTCCGTTGAGCTATGGTAACATTTAGTTAGAGTAGAATAGTTAACTAGTAAATGAGACTAAGTCACCATTTCAACATTTTATATTGTGATACCTCTTAGTTTTTGTGAATCTCACTCAAATTTTACTTTTTAGGTTGCATGCGTCATTCTAAAAGAGGTCTACAAATGTTACACCCCGATCTCACAATTTCCTCAAATCATGAGATTAGGGCGTAAGATAGGATTTATATGTAACACAAAGAACACCCTTAACTTTTTGTTTTCTTTTAAACTCTTGTTTCTTCGCATTGAACCACATAACATCTTAACAAGGAATCTGAACACTTCTTTTATTAATCATACTTTAATAGAAAATATACATGTATAAACATTCATAATGCCTCTCACTCATTATGCATATGAAACTAGCTAACTAGCATACATATCAAAGAGGAACAATATTACACATCGTATTTACAACTCTCTCTCTTATCTCTTACTGAGGATCTAGAGTGACAAGGACCAACTGACTCAACTAATCTCATACTTGACTCCTGTGGCAGGTCTACTCTGATGTTTTGACCATCTTCAAGTCCACGCGATTAACCCTAAAATGTTTGAGTAGAGGGGTGAGCCTACTCGCTCAGTGAATGAATACTTCATGGAAACAGACTAATGCACTAATGTGATCAAAGATATAATTTGAGTAAACGATATGAAATTTAACAACAATAAATACTACACTGAGCAGTTCTAAAACAATATAATTGAATTAGCAAAGAATATAAATATTGCATCCAAAGAATAACTACTAGAAAACTATGATCTAGTCTTTCTTAACTCTTTCATTTATAAGGAACTCTGTGAACCTATATGATCGTATTTTAGATTATGCCCTAAATATATGCAGTGTACTCTGCATATAAAGATCCATAGTAAATTCATGCTACGGCCCCACCGTACAAGACTTAGCGACACACCTGGGAAATGCTAAGTCTGACGCCAGCCCTGTTCTGCCACAGGACCACAGGCTCTCCGGCCTACAGGCTCTCCGGCCTCAATGCACTACTCCGAGTGCTCTAGACTCCTCCTCTAACCTGAGCACACAGGCGGAGAGTCTCATGGGGATTACCACCGTGACTCCGCACGGATTAATGTTGAATAACCCACATTTTCTTCCAGTGCCACCGTGACTCCGCACACGTTGTTGTTGGACACTGCATTTTTTTCTCTTTCCTCGTTTGTCCGCGACACAAGCACGGATGATGTTGCAACACGAGTTTCACCCCAAAGCTGCAGATACCACTTAGGGGTTCTACGGTGTTAGGGCATCTAAGTCTATACTTGATTAATAAATAAATAATTAAACAGGAAAAACACATTTGATACTTATTTTACATTCCTAACATAACTTGAAAACACATTTACATCATTTGTACTCAGTAACATCCCTTTCTAGGGCATGTCATATCTCAACACATGCAATTTACGAGATGTGTATTGAAAATAAGAAGCACTATAGTATATAAATATCAACTCAGAGAGAACAAGCATATACAGTTAAACGCACTAGAAACATACAATTTAACAATTAAGCATCACCACATCTCATATCGAGACCTTTCATATTACCATAGCATGATTCATTGAACACCATATCCTTAGGGTTTCATTTGCCTTATTCATTCATCACATGGCAACACCCTACTCTTAGGGTTGCATTTACCTCATTCACCTTTTCATTTACCTCATTCACTTGTCACATAGCTCTCATAAGGATTTCATAGGATATAAGCATTCACTAAATAAAGATTGTTTCCAACAAATCGTATGCAATCAATATAGACATGAAACCATGGAAATTTAACTAAATTTAGGTTTTCCATATCATCACTGCGATATCATGTATCCAGAATAAGATTCAATTAAGATAACCCACGAGGTACATCCTAACCACTTATAGGATTACTAGTCCTTTTCAATAAAGTTGAAACTCTAGCGATATCTCAATTAGGTCAAACCCTAATTACATCATTTGATATAAATCTAAAAGTATCCTCACTAGGAAGTGTTGTATACGTATCTGATATGAATCTACCATTTAAGGGTCATTCAAACAGAGAAGGAATTCGTATCATATCAATTTACAATAACTTAAATCAAATGGACATTTCAGGATTTAGAATTTCACATGCTAAGCATTTAGGGATTTGGATGTTATAATCAAATTCGTGCATTAGAATGTTTGAAGGAAGAACCCACTCACCCTAAGGTGTGAAAACACCTTAAAACTGCAGCTCAACTCAGGGAAATCTCGAATTCATATCAACTCCCTAGCAAAACTCCCAATTCTTCTTCCATTCAACTCGGAAACCTTGAAAATTAGGGATTATGAAGAAAGGGTGAGAAAAGAGGGAATTTCGACATCATCTTGGATCAAATCAGAGAAAGGACGGAATCTTGACATGAGAGAGAAGATCCACCATAAAAGTCTATGCAAGGAATCCGAACTTACTTGATTTCACCCTTCCTGGAATCGCAAAACCCTAATTCAGCAATTTCCCCCACTTTCTCCACTCAAGCCCTAATTCTCCCTCTCTCTCTAGGATCTCGTTTCTCTGGAATGAATGACGAAGAATGAGAGCTGTGTGTGTGTGTGGTCGACCTTATAAGTCAATTTGAGCTGCTTGGGTCAATTGCAAATTGACCCTACACTCATCTTTAATTATTTTGGCTGAATATTCAGTTATACAAAAGTTACTGTAATTCGTTTATTTCAGAGATAAAACCTTCCCCAACAATTATGGGAATTTAGCACGTTGTTTATAATTGATCTATAAAGATTCAGTTAAAATTTGAGATCATTTGGAGTTACCAATAAATAATTAAAAATAGAACAGTGTACTGCTATATTGCAGTCTGCAGAATATATTCGGCCGAGTTTGTCCTGCACAAACTCGACCGACACCCTTACTGTAGGGATTTAAAAGTCATCCAAAAATTATTCCAATTTAACAGAGTGTCTAAAATTGTATTTATCAAATACTGTTAAAATTTGAGATCAATTGGATATACCAATAAAAAGATAAAATTCAATTACCACACTGCTGTAAAATTCTGAAATTGTGATCGGTCGAGTTTGAAACTCGGCCGACAAACAAGTCAGAGCATTATTCAAAAATTCTGATATTTTCCAATGTTGTTCACATTTTATATATCTAAATCATATCCAAATTTGAAGTAAATCAGAGTTACACATAAAATACAAAAAATCATTTACTGAGACATTCTACTTATCAAATTCTGTATTCATGCATCATCAAAACCCTATTTTGGGCCGATTAGGGTTTATGCTTCTCAAACCCTAATTCTCAAGACAAAAGAACATTTAGACTTCTTATCATAGTTAAAACATCCTAATTGTGTTATCATCATTAATTAGATTTCAAGAATGATTATTCCAATTAATCTTTGCAATTGTCTAGGTAAACCCTAGTTTACCAATTAAGCTCAGATGGGGTCGTAACAACTCCTTCCCCCTTTAAAATGTTTCGTCCTCGAAACATAAACCTACAAGAAAGATGCATCCAAGGTTATTCTAAGCTTCTAAATCCTTCCATGTCATTATATTCTTGTATATCATACCTGAATGTAGTTTTCAACATTAGATCTTTTTAATTCTTTACTAAATCACAACATATTTCAAATAGTTCTCAATAATATCAAGAAAATTCTGTATGCCACAGTCAAACATAGAATGCAAAGATAAACCACCACGCTTCCGCTGCGCAACTCTGATACTCTGATACAACTATCTCAACTTATGCTGCTCAGAGAGTTCTATTGTTCTGTATCACCTTAGAGTGTCAAAAGCAAGTTCACCATACTGTTTTAAACTTTAATCAAGTGCTATACAAATAGCAAAACAGTCTTGAATTAAAAGACTAGATTCAACAATCAATTGCACAATACTACTCTTAGCATCCCCATTGGATCATGGATGCGTGAGGTGAAGCATTACCACCTCATTCCATACTATCATGTTTCGATCCTGGGACATGTGGGTTATGGGCCCACACACAATACAAAGTGTAACCATCACATTATATCATTTTAGGGTTTCAACAATAGTAATAAAGTAATCCACAATTCTGTCAGTCATTCAAGCATTAATCATACTCAATTACCATCACTCAGTTATATTAGAGCTAGGTATAACAAGCTACACCTCATTAGGGTTACTTGTCCAGACAATCTGATTATCATCCTTTTCTATTAATATGAGTGAATAAGTATGACTACCTTGTTCAAGGTATCTCTCCATATGTTCTGACATCATCCAAACCGTATCACCATATCACAAATACACAATACTAAGATGCATATCAGGTATGAATTACTACAACTATCATACGCCTTTAATTTAACATATAGCTTACACACATACACTGAAATCATATGTAGAACCAACTTTCATACCCTAATATGCCTTCAACAAATCATTCATGTAAAAACAAATTCACATATTACACAAAGCTTGTGTTTTCCCATATCTCTCTGCTCATTCATTACTTCTTTGCTTTTTGCTACCTATCCTTTTCATATGATTATATACAATAAACATCATTAACATTGAAGCATTTAAGATAGGAATAGATTATTCATCATTCTTGCTATCACACAAGAATTTATTTCTTATCGCACTTCATCGTAATGTATGTCACTATTACGTTCACTAGATGATCCTACCAAGGTAGTTATTCACCATATATGATTCATTTTCTCTTATGACCATGTTGCTTATTCATATGTATGGTCATGTATACCATGTTGCACATATTTCCTCCTTTATCTTTATACTATTATGAAGTTAACGTTCTAAATTAATAGTCCTTCTATTAGTTTTTCCTCATGTTGAATACATTACATATTCTTCATTTTTAAATCAAGTGGATCATGCATGAGTCAAACATGGTTTCTCTTTCAATCAAGTTTTTCTCTTCTGAATATAGTCTACCTTTGTATGACTTATTCATTCGTTAAACTACACCTATGTCCTTTGCTTAGAAACTAGTTTGTTGTTCTAGTCTTATGAATTACATGTTCATACGATCCTTTTTACTTTTATGGACCTATTAAAAGCTCACTCTATTCTTCTACTTAGCCTTTGCTTTAGAGTTCATAAAAGCATTATATGCTATTATATGATTCATTCTTCATGATTGATTCTTGTTATCTTGAACCATACATACTTACATTTCACATATCTCTTCTATATTTCATATGTATAGTTCATGCAAAATTAACCAATAAACTGATTATAAGCTTCATATCATGTTCTATTATTCCCAATTAAGGGTTTCACATTTGAGACCCCAAAGTTGAACCTCAGATATCAGTTTCAACTAATTCTTAGTTTTTTCTGACCTTACCCATATGTTTCAACATCTTACTGTATGTACATTCTTACTCTGATGTGGGTCTAATTATTCCAATTCTATTCTTATTATGTTATTGATAGGATTCATTAGATCCTAATAATGCATCCTGCCAACCGGACCAGGCCAAACCTGAAGTCCTAAAGCCAAGAACTACAAAGGATCACATACTTCCTGAACTGCCACTCACAGCTCAGAAACTCGGCCGATTGGTCAGAAACTCGGCCGATTGCTTCACAACTCGGCCGATCCGCTTGAAACTCGACCGATTGACTTGCTGTTTGATTTCCTGAAAAAGGAAACTCGGCCGAATTACATACAACTCGGCCGAATCGCATACAGACTGAAAACCTAAATAGACCTGCTGATGTCAGTTTCACTCGAATCAGCGGGCAAAACTATAGAAATAAAAGCTCATTTCAAGATGATTTCTAATCTACATGTTACAAAGAATGAAATCAATAAATGCAACAACTGCATAGTGTGAAACAACTATTAAAGACCCATATTTCAAAGTATTGAATATTTCAATTCAAACATATAAGAGCATTTCTATACATTTCCAACAAAAACAACATTATGAAATGTAAGTTCTGTCTCCTTTTACATTTATGCTCTTAATTCTTGTTACTTTTCTCGTTTTCTAACCCTAACATTTCTAGGGTTCATCTCTAGCCCATTCTTCCACTGTATACCTGGACAGGGTATACGTGAGAGAATAGACAGAGTAGCTTGTACTGGTTGATCCAAGTACTCAGATATCGGGCCAGGATATCCAAATACTCAAATCCCCAAAGATAACATCAAACATCTCCTATCTGCCACACATAAGACTCTAACTTACTAACTTAATGATCCTTGACAACTCACCCTGAGCTCTGATACCAAGCTGTTACACCCCGATCTCACAATTTCCTCAAATCATGAGATTAGGGCGTAAGATAGGATTTATATGTAACACAAAGAACACCCTTAACTTTTTGTTTTCTTTTAAACTCTTGTTTCTTCGCATTGAACCACATAACATCTTAACAAGGAATCTGAACACTTCTTTCATTAATCAGACTTTAATAGAAAAGATACATGTATAAACATTCATAATGCCTCTCACTCATTATGCATATGAAACTAGCTAACTAGCATACATATCAAAGAGGAACAATATTACACATCGTATTTACAACTCTCTCTCTTATCTCTTACTGAGGATCTAGAGTGACAAGGACCGACTGACTCAACTAATCTCATACTTGACTCCTGTGGCAGGTCTACTCTGATGTTTTGACCATCTTCAAGTCCACGCGATTAACCCTAAAATGTTTGAGTAGAGGGGTGAGCCTACTCGCTCAGTGAATGAATACTTCATGGAAACAGACTAATGCACTAATGTGATCAAAGATATAATTTGAGTAAACGATATGAAATTTAACAACAATAAATACTACACTGAGCAGTTCTAAAACAATATAATTGAATTAGCAAAGAATATAAATATTGCATCTAAAGAATAACTACTAGAAAACTATGCTCTAGTCTTTCTTAACTCTTTCATTTATAAGGAACTCTGTGAACCTATATGATCGTATTTTAGATTATGCCCTAAATATATGCAGTGTACTCTGCATATAAAGATCCATAGCAAATTCATGCTACGGCCCCACCGTACAAGACTTAGCGACACACCCGGGAAATGCTAAGTCTGACGCCAGCCCTGTTCTGCCACAGGACCACAGGCTCTCCGGCCTACAGGCTCTCCGGCCTCAATGCACTACTCCGAGTGCTCTAGACTCCTCCTCTAACATGAGCACACATGCGGAGAGTCTCATGGGGATTACCACCGTGACTCCGCACGGATTAATGTTGAATAACCCGCATTTTCTTCCAGTGCCACCGTGACTCCGCACGCGTTGTTGTTGGACACTGCATTTTTTTCTCTTTCCTCGTTTGTCCGCGACACAAGAACGGATGATGTTGCAACACGAGTTTCACCCCAAAGCTGCAGATACCACTTAGGGGTTCTACGGTGTTAGGGCATCTAAGTCTATACTTGATTAATAAATAAATAATTAAACAGGAAAAATACATTTCATACTTATTTCACATTCCTAACATAACTTGAAAACACATTTACATCATTTGTACTCAGTAACATCCCTTTCTAGGGCATGTCATAACGCAACACCTGCAATTTATGAGATGTGTATTGAAAATAAGAAGCACTATAGTATATAAATATCAACTCAGAGAGAACAAGCATATACAGTTAAACGCACTAGAAACATACAATTTAACAATTAAGCATCACCACATCTCATATCGAGACCTTTCATATTACCATAGCATGATTCATTGAACACCCTATCCTTAGGGTTTCATTTGCCTTATTCATTCATCACATGGAAACACCCTACTCTTAGGGTTGCATTTACCTCATTCACCTTTTCATTTACCTCATTCACTTGTCACATAGCTCTCATAAGGATTTCATAGGATATAAGCATTCACTAAATAAAGATTGTTTCCAACAAATCGTATGCAATCAATATAGACATGAAACCATGGAAATTTAACTAAATTTAGGTTTTCCATATCATCACTGCGATATCATGTATCCAGAATAAGATTCAATTAAGATAACCCACGAGGTACATCCTAACCACTTATAGGATTACTAGTCCTTTTCAATAAAGTTGAAACTCTAGCGATATCTCAATTAGGTCAAACCCTAATTACATCATTTGATATAAATCTAAAAGTATCCTCACTAGGAAGTGTTTTATACGTATCTGATATGAATCTACCATTTAGGGGTCATTCAAATAGAGAAGGAATTCGTATCATATCAATTTACAATAACTTAAATCAAATGGACATTTCAGGATTTAGAATTTCACATGCTAAGCATTTAGGGATTTGGATGTTATAATCAAATTCGTGCATTAGAATGTTTGAAGGAAGAACCCACTCACCCTAAGGTGTGAAAACACCTTAAAACTGCAGCTCAACTCAGGGAAATCTCGAATTCATATCAACTCCCTAGCAAAACTCCCAATTCTTCTTCCATTCAACTCGGAAACCTTGAAAAATAGGGATTATGAAGAAAGGGTGAGAAAAGAGGGAATTTTGACATCATCTTGGATCAAATCAGAGCAAGGACGGAATCTTGACATGAGAGAGAAGATCCACCATAAAAGTCTATGCAAGGAATCCGAACTTACTTGATTTCACCCTTCCTGGAATCGCAAAACCCTAATTCAGCAATTTCCCCCACTTTCTCCACTCAAGCCCTAATTCTCCCTCTCTCTCTAGGATCTCGTTTCTCTGGAATGAATGACGAAGAATGAGAGCTGTGTGTGTGTGTGGTCGACCTTATAAGTCAATTTGAGCTGCTTGGGTCAATTGCAAATTGACCCTACACTCATCTTTAATTATTTTGGCTGAATATTCAGTTATACAAAAGTTACTGTAATTCGTTTATTTCAGAGATCAAACCTTCCCCAAAAATTATGGGAATTTAGCACGTTGTTTATAATTGATCTATAAAGATTCAGTTAAAATTTGAGATCATTTGGAGTTACCAATAAATAAATAAAAATAGAACAGTGTACTGCTATATTGCAGTCTGCAGAATATATTCGGCCGAGTTTGTCCTGCACAAACTCGACCGACACCCTTACTGTAGGGATTTAAAAGTCATCCAAAAATTATGCCAATTTAACAGAGTGTCTAAAATTGTATTTATCAAATACTGTTAAAATTTGAGATCAATTGGATATACCAATAAAAAGATAAAATTCAATTACCACACTGCTGTAAAATTCTGAAATTGTGATCGGTCGAGTTTGAAACTCGGCCGACAAACAGGTCAGAGCATTCTTCAAAAATTCTGATATTTTCCAATGTTGTTCAAATTTTATATATCTAAATCATATCCAAATTTTAAGTAAATCAGAGTTACACATAAAATACAAAAAATCATTTACTGAGACATTCTACTTATCAAATTCTGTATTCATGCATCATCAAAACCCTATTTTGGGCCGATTAGGGTTTATGCTTCTCAAACCCTAATTCTCAAGACAAAAGAACATTTAGACTTATTATCATAGTTAAAACATCCTAATTGTGTTATCATCATTAATTAGATTTCAAGAATGATTATTCCAATTAATCTTTGCAATTGTCTAGGTAAACCCTAGTTTACCAATTAAGCTCAGATGGGGTCGTAACAACAAACATCTATCTTTTTAGACCTGGAGATAGAATGAAATTTCAAGAGCCGTAGATGAGCAAGGAGGGGTGAGAACTCTTCAATCTTGGAGGGATCACAACCTTCATCACCACATTCCGCACATTCTTCACTTTCACTCGATCTTCCTTAAAAGTCAAAGATGGAGGACAACCATCCACTCAAGGACTTTTCTATGCCAACTGCCATAAATATTTGTGGAGCCATTGATCATCCTGTGATAAAGGCAAACAACTTCTCCATCAGCCCTACAATCATGCAAATGATCCAACAAAACCGATTTGGGGGAACGTCGATGGAGGATTCGAACCTCTGCATTGCTGAATTTCTACAATACCTTAACACATTCAAGATTAATGGTGTTCCAGCTAAAGGAGTATGCCTACTCTTGTTCCCATTCACTTTGTGAGACTGAGCCAAGGCGTGGCTCTCCTCTTTGCCTCAATGTTCTATCAAGAATTGGGATGATTTGTTGAATGCTTTTCTAGCAAAGTATTTTCCTCCTAGCAAGACAACCCAGTTGAGGAATCAAATCACAAAATTCAAGCAACTAGAAGGTGAAATGCTTTATGAAACTTGGGAGAGGTTCAAAGACCTCCAAGACCTATGCCCTCACCATGGCCTGATGAACTGGTTGCTTCTACAAACCTTCTATAATGGGTTATTCTATAACACCCGTATGACCATTGATGCCGCTGCAAATGGCACCTTAATGAGCAAGTCATACAGTCAAGCCTTTGCAATCATTGAAGATATGGAACTCAACCACAGCTAGTGGTGCTTTAAAAGAACCATCCAACCCCTCTCCTCCACCAGCTCGAATGAGAATTCCAATGGGAAACATACTGTTGATGATGTGGACTTAATTTTAGTCAAACTTGATGCCTTGACTAAAAAATTTGAAAGATTGACTACCCATTCAATTTAAGCAATTGAGAAAGTATTTGAAGCTTGTGGAACATCTGACCACAACTTTGCTTCTTGTTTTACACCATATATGAATGCCAATGAAGCACCTAATCAAGTCAATGCAGTGGGAAATTTCAATAATAGACAAGCCTACAATCCATTTTCTGAAACATATAACCCAGGATGGTGAGACCATCCAAAATTTTCTTATAGGAACAATAATTCACAGATTCAGTAGCAAGGCCAAGCTCAAGGTCAACAACCTATGAGAAACTGTCAACCAATGAATATCAATCGCCAACAGCCACTGGGGTACAATTCTAGCAACAATAGAAACTTGAACCAATTTCAACAAGTTACTCCTCCATATTAGAAATCAAGATTAGAAAGCTTCCTTGAGACTTTTGTCACCACACAAATACAAAAAAATGATGAATTTTGAGCACATGTAAACTTGTTGAAAGATGCTATCACACAACTCTGTTTAGAAGTTGATGGGATTGTCACACACACCAAAATGTTGGAGAATCAGATAGATCACCAAGCATTAGCCAATCAAGGATCATCTTCAGGTTCCATGCCTAGTCAACTTGTTATGAATCCCAAGGAGAGTTGTAAATTTGTGACCTTAAGGAGTGGAGCTGTCATAGGAAGATCTTTACCGCCATCTAAGAGGAAATTTGGAGAAATTGTTGATACTACTGTTGAAGATGTTGTTGAAACAAAAAGGAAGAAAACTGCTGGAAATCTGTAGCAAGGTGATTTTTCATGAAAGCTAAATGCTCCTTTTCCCCATAGGTTTGCTAGAAAAAAAGATGATGTGAAGTTCAACAAATTTATGGACATTCTAGACAAGTTATATGTAAACTTGCCCCTATTCGAAGTCACAGATGAAATGCCATCCTATGCCAAGTTCTTAAAGGATATCTTAACAAAGAAGAGGAGATCCAGACAGGTTAAAATTGTGATTCTTTATGAAAGACTAAGCTCCATCATCCAAAACCGTATACCTAAGAAACTAGATGATCAAGGTGCCTTTACTCTTCCTTGCAAGATAGGAGACTCTACTTTTGATAAAGGCCTAGTAGACCTTGGAGCTAGCATCAGTTTGATTCTCGTTTCTTTATGAGAATAGCTAGACTTGGGAGATCTTAAGCCGACATCTATGATAATTCAGCTAGCTGACCTCTCTATTAAGCATCCAAGGGGGGTGATAGAGGATTTCTTGGTTCAGATAGGAAAGTTCTTTATCCCATGTGATGTTTTGGCCTTAGACATGCATGAAGACCCAACCAATCCTGTACTTTTTGGAAGACCCTTCTTGCGCACTACAGGCTGTTTAGTTGACGTTAAAGAAGGAAAACTCACCATCTGGGTGGGAGATGAATAACTTGTGTTTTCATTCTATGATGCAACGAAGGCACCCAACTCCAAGGAGTATCTTTTCCTTGTTGACACCATTGACACATTGTTGGAAGAAGAAAAGAATTATGTTGATACTGCTTTAGGTGATCTTGATGAAGTTGATGTTAATGCCATTCACAATGATGAAAGCACTAAAACTTTGGAGAATCCATCAAGTGAAGAAAACTCAAAGAAAAATGAGGGGAGCAACACTGCAGCTCCAAGCAAACAAGTAGAACTAAAACCCCTCCCACCAGGGTTAAGGTATGCTTTCTTAGGCCCAAACTCTTCTTCTCTTGTCATTATAAATGATGAATTGAACAATGATCAAGAAGAAAAACTTTTGAATGAACTTAGGTATTACAAAGATGTGATAGGTTATTCTATTGATGATCTCAAAGGATTTAACCCATCCATTTGCATGCATAGGATAGCTTTAGAAGAGAATGCCAAACCATGTATATACCCACCAAGGAGACTAAACCAGAACATGATGGAAGTTGTAAAGAAAGAAATCTTAAAACTTAAAGATGCTGGAATTATTTATCCAATAAGTGACAGTCCTTGGGTAAGTCTTATACATGTTGTGCCTAAGAAAGGAGGAACAACTATGATTAAAGGAGAAATGATGAACTAATTCAAACAAGAATCGCCATCGGATGGCGAATGTGTATTGATTACAGAAAACTCAATAAAGCCACCAGAAAAGACCATTTCCCTTTTCCCTTTATTGATTTAATGCTTGAAAGACTTTCTCACCACACATATTTTTGCTACCTTGATGGGTATAGCGGGTTGTTTTAGATCCCCATATATCCACCTGATCAAGAGAAAACCACATTTACTTGCACCTATGAAACTTATGCAAATAGGCGGATGCCCTTTGGGTTTGCAATGCACCAACCACTTTTCAAAGGTGTATGATGGCTATTTTTTCTGATTACATTTAAAAAATCATGGAAATATTCATAGATAATTTTAGTGTATATGGTAATTCATTTGATGATTCCTTGTTGAATCTAACTAAGGTTTTACAGAGATGTCAAAAAGTCAATCTTGTGCTGAATTGGGAGAAATGCCACTTTATTGTGCAGACTGGAGTCATTCTAGGCCATGTCATTCCCAATAAAGGGATTGAAGTGAACAAAGATAAGGTGGAGTCTATTGAAAAGATGGCTTCTCTGACCAATGTCAAAGAAATCCGTAGCTTTTGGGGTCATGCATGTTTCTACAGGAGATTTATTAAGGACTTCTCAAATATTGCAAAGACTCTATGCTCCTTGTTAGCAAAAGATGATGAGTTTGAATTCAATGACGATTGCCAAACTGCCTTTCAAAAATTAAAGGATGCCCCAGTTTCAGCTCCTATTATCCAACCACTAGATTGGAGTGATTCTTTTGAAGTGATGTGCGATGCCACTGACTATGCCATAGGAGCAGTCTTAGGATAGAGAAAAGACAACAAACTCCATGTTATGCACTACACGAGTAAGACACTTGATGATGCAAAGATCAGCTATGCTACTATAGAAAAAGAGATGCTTTCCATAGTTTATGCATTTGATAAATTCAGATAGTATCTAGTGGGTTCTAAGGTCATTGTGTATATGCATCATGCTGTAATAAGGTACCTTATAAGCAAGAAAGATGCTAAACCCCGTCTCATCTGCTGGATATTGTTACTACAAGATTTTGATTTAGAAATCAAAGACAAAAAAGGAACGGAGAATACTGTAGTTTACCATATCTCGTGTCTCTCTACAAATACTGACGACAAAGTACCCATTGATGAAAAGTTTCCCACTGAGAAGTTATATGCAGTGGATTCTCCAGCCTTACTGTGGTTTGTTGATTTTGCAAACTACCTTGTCACATGTTGCCTTCCACCTGATTTCACCTATCAGTAGAAGAAGAAGTTTCTTCATGATGTTAAATTCTACTATTAGGATGTCCCTCTATTTTTCAAGCAATGCACAAATGGACTCATAAGGAAATGTATCTTAAATGAGGAAATTGCTAATGTGATCTCAGATTATCATTCCTTTCCCTACGGTGGACATTTTGGAGCAGACAAAATAGCAACCAAAATCCTACAATTCGGTTTTTATTGGCCAAGTCTATTCCATGATGTGCACACATTTGTCAAGGCTTGTGACAATTGCTAAAGAGGTGGGGGAATTTCAAAGAGAGATGAAATGCCATTGAGCTCAATTCTGGAGATAGATGTTTTTGATGTGTGGGGCATATATTACATGGGCCCCTTTCTATCTTCATGAAGCTACAAGTTCATCTTGGTGTCCTATGATTATGTTTCCAAATGGGTGGAGGCAATCCCCACTCACATTCCAGATGCAAAGTCGGTCATTAAACTATTTTAGGAGATCATCTTCCCCTAATTTGGAGTTCTAAGAGCAATTATTTTAGATGGTAGCAACCATTTTAATGAGAGAAACTTCAACAACCTGCTTAGAAAATATGGGGTGAAGCATAAGGTGTCCACATCTAATCATCCTCAAACATTAGGCCAAGTGGAGATCTCAAATAGGCAACTGAAGGCTATTCTAGAAAAGATTGTCTCCAGTCCAAGAAAGGATTGGGCACTTAAGTTAGACAATGTGTTATGGGCATACATGATATCTTTTAAAACACCCATTGGAACAACTCCTTTTAAACTTGTCTATGACAAATCTTGTCATTTAACTGTAGAATTAGAGCACAAAGCATTATGGGCAATCAAGTTCCTAAACTATGACCTTAATAAGGCAAGAGAGAAGAGATTGTTGCAACTCCAAGAGCTGGAAGAGCTGCGAATGGATGCGTATGAAAATGCCAAAATCTACAAGGAAAAGACAAAGAGATGGCATGATAGGAGAATCAAGATCAAAGACTTCAAAGAAGGAGACCAAGTTCTACTTTTCAACTCCAAACTCAAATTGTTTCCAGGGAAATTGAGATCCAAGTGGTCTGGACCGTTCTTGGTATTATGTGTCTTTCCATATGGGACCGTGGAACTACAAGGGAAACAAACATCCTTCAAGGTTAATGGAAAACGTTGCAAGTTGTACATCACAGGGGACGAAGTTGACAAGGGAGCCTGTTGCTCCCTCCAAGATTCTTGACCAACAGACTGAAGAGTCCTACTCTGGACTTTAAATGGAGGAACTCATAGGAGTTTACCCCACATTAGAATAAATTTTATTTTTGTATTTTGAGTCAAGAACAATCTTTAATTTCCTGAAATAAGCTTGTCATGCGTGAATGTAATAATGTAGACACTTATACTTGCATCTCATCATTTATGCAGGTGCTGATAAGAAGATGAATTTTGTAGAAATTGCAAAAGACACGAACTGTCTTTATTTGACAAGACGTGTCATCACTCATAGGTAGCACAAAGCAAGCAGAAACTCAAAAAGACATGATGTGTCCTCACATGAAGCATTGTTTTGTTATCTGGCAGACTATTCAAAGTTCTCATTTGGAAACACACACGACGTGTCCTAATCAAGACATGACGTGTACTTCATAGACAACATCGTGTAGGAATTATCTGGAATCGAACACGACATGTCTTTATTTGCACATGGTGTGTCGTTATTAGCGAGAGGGTTATACATCAGCTTCTAGATTCTTACACGACGTGTGCCTAGAATCACATAGTGTGTCTTATACAACATAGTTTTGCTCATAAGATTATATAGGGAGCCTCTGGAATCGGACACATCGTGTTCTCCAAACCACACATCGTGTTCTTTTACGGGAAGGGGGTTTTAACCCTAAATACCAAGCCGCCTCCCTCACTCACTCACCTCGTTCGAAGCCATGTGAAGAGCCATGTGCAAGCCTCCACCACCACCAAATGCTACCAGGGTCACACCAGAGGAAGACCCTACCTACTAGTTCCTCATTTCAAGGAGGGTGCACCCTACTCATTTCTCTTGTGAGCAAACAATCACTACTCTGGGATTCAAAGACGAAGCCGTCCCCTGCCTTAAAGATCTCGGTCAATGTTACGTCTGCTGCTCGGTAACAAACACTTACCCCCATCTTGCATATGAGTTTTTTATGACTCTTACCATCGAGAATGACCCCAAGAAGAAATAGGAACCCTACGCTATTATCCATTTCTGTATTTTGGGCTGAAGTTTCAAGCTCACTTTCAGACATTTCTATGAAGTTTTAGACTGCCACTACGAAGGGGTGCTAAGTTTCCCACCAACTTTTGATAGTGATGAATTCTAGTCTGAGATCTCTGACGAAGATCATCATGACACCAAGAAGGCTAGGGCGTCTGCTATTCACAACCCCATTTTCCAATATGTGCACTGTCTTCTAAGTACATGGATTTTTGCAAAGAAGGAAACCCAAGGTGTCTGTGGTAAATAGGATTTATTCTTTCTATGGGGCATGGTGTATCGACATAAAATCAATGCAGGCTATTATTTTCTTACCAGGTTCTTAGACATTAAGAAAATGAAGAAGAGAGAATCTGGGGACATAATGTGTGGGGCTTTAATTACTCTTATTACCAACAAGCTAGACGTAGACCTGATAGGTCGAGAAGTTGCACCAAGCAGAAACCTAGTGTATATTTGGTATCTTCTTTCTACAGGATTGATCTCAAGGGTTTCCAATAGTGACACCAAGTTTAGATAGTTCTTTGATAAAGATCAGTACATTGAAATTCCAGACATGGAACACATCACCTTGACAAATAAGGACAACTGGAAGGTCATTTCGAATACCCCAGAAGAAGTAGAAGCTGCTCTAGGTCTAGATGCTTCTGAGGCACACCCTACTGCTCCACACCTCCCTCCACATGCATGTAGATAGAGTACACCTGGGCCTAGCCTGATGTTAGGCATCTTTATGGCTATGTGCAACATCGGTTTGACCATATGGACGGCCACCTTGACCTGATGGGTCAACAATTCTCTTCTATGCATGATGTGGTTTAGTGCATGTATACTTGGCACATCTCTCAGGATCACTATTCCATGCCACAATAGCACCAAACTACACCTCCTCCGTAGCCTGAGTTTGTTTCACAACCCATGAGGGTTGATGTTCTAGATGATGATGATCTCATCAACAAGTTCTTCCCTTCTAATCATATGGGCGCTGGCCCCTCCCACTAATGCATACCATGACAGGTACCTAGTTGCTTTTTTCATAGGTTTTATTGCTACAGTGAAGACACTACAAATTTCAATCTTAGGAGGACGCAACCGGCCGGTAATGTAGTTATTGTTATTTTTCATATTGTTTGTCATGTTTGTTCCTTAGTTTCATCTTGTTTAAGTTGTATTTTTTATTTCTTTCTATGGCAAGTCTAATATGATGTGAGGCTCTCTTAAAGTAATGGACTATTTTTCCTTGCAAGTTTGAACCATCTTGTCCTCTTGCACCTTAATTGGTCATTTGAAGAAATTGTTAAAGTGCATGCATAAATCAATTGAAATCTTTGGTCTCCAACATGCGCTTAACTTTGGCTTATAATTGTAGCTTGAACATTCACCTCTCACATCTCTGATTGCTTAAAACATGTAATGGTCTAAATTTTTGTGGATGAATCAAATTTACAACACTAATTAGAATACGAGATTCCCTTGGAAAACTCTTAGTGCATATACAATCGCTCTTTCAATGAATAATTTTCAAAACAAATGAATGAAATCTAGCTAATTTAACATTTTAGTTGATTCTCTCACATTTTAGAAAACTCTCAAAATTTATATTTCTTATTTCACCCTCATACCCCATTAAAGATGGATAACAACCCACATATCATGCTAGCCTAGTGTGAGACCGATCATGCAATGATGGTTAGGTGATATGTATGAAAAAGAGGGTAAAAACACCCCAACCGGCACTCCTCGTGTGCATAAGCCTACATTAGCAGTCAAGTGTCAGAGCCCAAAAATCCATTGTCAAATCATCTTTTGGGAAAAGAGAAGATTACAACTAAAATTGTTAATATTAACGAAGATTTCATTATTTGTATCCTTAATAGCTGAGAAATCTTGTTGTGCATCCACTAGTTGTTTGGCTTGGCTATCCAAATTCTGTTTAGTGTTGTTGAGTTGATTGATTCACTAAATTGTGACCGTCCCTGCTGAATTAAAAAAATCACTTTCATGGATGTTTAGGTTGAGTTGATGGCTATGAGTATAAACCTATCGATCATGGTTGGTTGGGCCTTATGCACATATTTCATTTCATTTAATCTATGCATGAGCTTGAAAATTCCTTCATTTGTGTTTCTATGTTCTTTTTGCTTGAGGACAAGAAATAGTTCAAGCTTAGGGGAATTTGTTGTGTGTATTTCATATCGACTTTTTGCACATTCTCACATACAGATTCAGTTCATTTTGTCTCCATTTAGTCTCTATTCATATTCATCTTGTCACATTTTTTAGTTATTTTTCTTATGACATGATGTTGATTGTAGAATGTATTGAAAAGGTCAAATTGGAGATATCCCAACTCAAATCCGACCCCAATGGGACTTCTCCACATTTTGCAGCTGATTTAGAGCCATTTCCTGAAGAAACATCATCGAACACAGCATGTGCCCTAAGAGACACGACATGTCCCTTCACAGAAAACCTCACAACATGAAGAACACGTTGTGTGTTACGACACACAAAATGTGTGTGTTTCCAGTAGCCCCTAGCCCAGAACAAAGAAGCAGAGACACGACGTGTTCCCCTGAGAACACAGCGTGTTCCTAGGACATGAAAGCCGACTACATTTTTCTTCCAACGCACACGACGTGTATTTATTCAAGCACGTCGTGTGCCTTTCACTTGAATCGAATCTAGGAAGCCGTCACACAGACTGTCTCTATTCGACATGTCATGTGCCTCACTACAGTAGCAATACTCAATGGGATCAAATGAAAGGACATGGTGTGTCCTCCAAAAGACATGTCGTGTCGTTATCAGTTTATGCAAAACCAAAAATGATCTCCCCTCATTTTAAAAGAGAAATGCAATCCCATGGTGGTTATCACTCATCATTTTGAGAAGTGTCTTTCAACCAAGAGAAGTTCCAGAGCTTAGGAGGTGATTTTGGGGTGGAAGAAAGTGTTTTCTTGTAAGAGAACCTCTATTCTACCTCTTTTCTTCTCCATTCTCTTCTCCTAAGGTGCAGAAAAGCTACTTCACTCAACCAATCTTTCTTGGAGGGGAGATTGTCTGAGTCAGAGAAGCTCCAAGGGTGGAATTTTGTCATCTAGTTGGAGTTCTACTCCCCTTTGGCTACACCTTTGGTTCCTCTATCTTTTCCTTCTCTTAAGCATGAAAAACTCTAAAATTGCTACATTGTATCTGCATATCTTCATTATGGATGAGTAGAACTCTTTTCTTGGGCATGGGAGAGTAACTCCCATGCCATTGTTCATGTGAACTCAAGATTTATGCTCATTGCTAGTTAATTTTCCTTTTTCATGGATTCCTATGGTGTTTCTTGCTTGTATGGTTGGCTGGCCACCTCTTGTACACGTTTACTACTTGCCTTGTGCTTTGAGAGAATGCATGAGGGAGTAAGGAGTAGGATCTATGGCAATACTCTCTTGACAATGGGAGTGGATAGAGATTATTGAGGGTTTAGGTTGTGTTTGAGACTAAGCATAAATGTGGGAGCATTATGTGATGTTGAGAACCATCTCATGACATTGGGAAATGCATGATGATGACAACCTCCTTGCTTGTTAGTAGTGATCTTTGTTTTGTATGTTCATATGATACGATGGTATGGTGCTGAAATTTAATGCCCAAACTCCTAATCGCTAAATCAACACCTTTTACTTTAAACCTTTGATTTTGCTTTCCTCTTAAGTGTGTTATCAATCGAACTTTTATAACCTGATTTAGATTAATGAAAGTTAACAAATTTGTGCCTAACTAGATTAGCTCCTTGTGTTCAACACTCGACTACATTGACCCCCTGTACGCTTGTGGGTGATTAGTGAGTTGACACTTCTCTTTCTAAAACTCCCAATAGTAATATACACACGTCACCCTAAAAGCTAATTTTGATGGTGGATGTGAAGAATGGTTATGGCCAATAACCCTAGATCTGTTTGCTTGGCTGTGTTGTTGTTTATTTGTATTTATATCTCAGTTTTCATACCGAGCCTCTATCTTCTCTTCGATATGTAAAAGTATTATTGTCTCCTTCCTATCCTTCCCTAGAATGTAACTTGAGGTTTTCCTATTACCGAGTAATATGTTAAACAAGATTAGGATACTTCTAATTCTTGTTATAATGAATAAGATGCTCACCACTGGATGAACCAGCCACTTCACATGAAAAGTTTATTGGTTGGAGGATGGAGAAGGACTAACGAAAGGAGGATCCGAACCAATCAGTTGGTGGCCCAACCGATCAACTAGAGGTGTTCTGAAGATGTTGGACTAAAGACTAGATGACCATTCCAACGACCAACTAACAGACCAGGAGGTGAGGTGATCGATTCAAGAGTTGAACCAATTATCCTAGATTAGTTCAAGTACAAATCTTCATCAATAATAGGTTTCTCCATATGATGTGGACCTTAGGTGGTAGTAATTCCTTGTAGCTCCAAGAAATTACAATGGATATGGCCATAACCATCACTTGTGAATATAAGTGTATGTTTTCATTTGTGGGTTATAGCATGTATATGATACATACTATAAGTATGTGTTGATTGGATATGTATATGTATATATAAATATAAATCTCTTAATAAATATTAAGTCTTATATGATTTCCATAAGCATCACACACAAAAATCTTGATCAACCAAGTTTGGACACGCCATAGCGTGGTGTTCCATCTATCTCATGGAAGTGTGATGGTAGATATGTGGGTCTTCCCTAGAAGGGTGCACATTCTATCGTAGTCTTATGGGTCAGTCTTAACCATGTGTCCTTAATAGGTTTAAGTGCCTACAAGCATAAAGATGGGATATGGCAAGGAGTTGTGCATACCATCCATCCAAGAATTGCATGAGATGCAATTGGAAAATGTTGCCTACCATAATAATTGGTCATGAGCATCAATGTTGATTGGGTATTGACTTAATTATTTTGGATCTTGGATCACTAAAAGATTGTATATTGCAATCTTCCGAATTGGTAGTGAGGGCTATCAATTCAAACAAAGTAGTGGAAGTGATAATTAATTATTGGCCTAATTAGTATCGTCAATATTATCAAATCAAATCAAAAGTGTTTTTGACAAAGTGCAAATTTTACTCTAGTAGATAAATGGAAAACACTGAAATATTGTGATTGGTCCTTGATAAGGACAATCTAAATGGGATAAAATTCCATAACTAGTTCAGGATTTTGAGAAGTGTTCTCTATGTTCCTGAAACACCAGTGCCAATAGAACCCACACCATATCCATGTATGGCTGAAATGGATTCTCACTTGAAGCAGGCCAATGATGCCATAGACACTGAAGACCTTATGTTAGTTGTATGAACTATGACTTGTATAAACAACATTATAAGCAAGAAAGGTATAATATCTCTAAGGCGTTGTTTGAGTGAAAACTAACAGAGGGAGATCTAGTAGAGCCCCATGTGCTCAATATGATTGTGAATATGGAACATCTTGAAAGACTGGGATTTCCTTTAGGTCAAGAGTTGGCCACATATATGATTTTGCAAACATTGCCTAAATCATGTAGCCATTTTATGGAGTGTTACAACTTGAGTAACATGCCTAAACTGCTATCTGAGTTGCTTTACATGTTGATATATGTCAAAGAACAAATGAGAAAGGGAAAACTTGTGATGGTGATCAATAAGAAAGAGCCTAGCGACAAAGGCAAGCTCAAGAAGTGTTTTGAGGCTAAGTTGAAGTCCAAGTCTTCTGCACTCAAAGTAGGGAGAAGGGTAGGTGCAAAAGGAATATGTCCTTTTCACCCAAAAGGTCAAAAGAAGATGAAGCAAGGGATAGAGATCTCTACATTAGGTATATACATAATTGAGATTAACTTCTCTACTTCTTCATCTTGGGTACTAGATATTGGATGTGGATCACACATTTTCTCAAATATGAAGGATATGAAACAAAGTAGTCCTTTATCAAAAGGTGAGGTTGAACTATGGGTTTTTAATGGAGAAAGAGTTTTTGCCAGTGTAGTTGGAGCCTATGCATTATATCTACCTAGTTTCCTTATGATAGAGTTGGAGAACTGCCATTATGTACCTACCATTAATAGGAACATCATATTTGTATCTTGTTTGGACAAGAACAGATTCAAATTTCTTATAAAGAATGGTCAATGTTCTATTAGTAAAGATGGGATCTTTTATGGAAGTGCCCCAATGTCTTATGTTCTATACTTGATAGACCTAGAAACAAGTGTGTATAACATAAATACCAAAAGACAAAAACTTGATAACTCAAACAAAACCTATCTTTGGCATTTTAATCTAGGGTAAAAAATGAGAAACACATTTCTAGACTCCATAAAGATGGTTGTAATGACCCTGCTTCCCGGTAACCCCCAATTAAGGAAGACCAAGAAGTCAGAGCCGTTATCCCAAAATAGGATCAATGATTTTGGAAATAATAAAAAATAATTATAAATTTTACCACAACTAAGCTTGAAAAATGAGAAAAAAATTTCTTTTTACATACCTTTCAAAAATAGGAATCTGGAACTTTTCTCCATGTAGAGTTCTAACTAACTAAATCCTCCTTTAATAGATTAACTTTATTCTTCACGAGTGCCACTTTACTATCTGTCCACTTTTAGATAAACCTAAAATGTCGACAAACAAAACGTCAGTCAGTAAAAATGAACTATACCGGTATGTGGGGAAACCAAAATCTTTCATTTAATTGTAACTACATATTGCAAGCAATTATGATTTAATAAAACAACTTTACATTTTCAACAAAACTACTCAATCCTTACATATCCTTGCCTCCGTGTTGTCCCTACAGTGGACATGGATACTACCTCTCTCATATGGTAGATCTCAACTAACCCCCATGATCCTACCTTATAGGTAGATCAATACATAGGGTCGTGGAGTCGTATGGTCTTACCCAATGGTAGACCAACACATCGACTCATGATAACCTGATATTTCTACCTCATGGGTAGACCATGTACTAGGCCATCCATCTCATCATCATCAAAGTTGTGGAGGAGGACTAGGATCTGAGCTAGTCATGCACATATACTTATGGTGATAGTCATAGTCACTTTATAGTTGCATGAAATAAAATTAGCCAAGAAATTGTTTCCAAGCAACCGATAAAACCTCAAAAATCACTGTGAAACTAGAGCGATTTAAACCATAAGCGTAACCACATACCTATCTTGGAAATATCAAAGAAGCAATATATCCAAAGCCAACAAGATGTCCAATCAAGTAGGCCAATCAATCAATCCAGCAAACATTGATCCTGAAAACATGTATAACACCTAGTTGTTACCATTACATCCCAAAAAACTCTTTATTGACTTGGGACACCTTTCTAAGGTTTCTAGGTCTTATTAGGATTCATAGTGGCTTCTTCGATCAATTTATCAAACTTTATCCTTTTTAGGTCAACAAACCCTAAAATAGCTTTTCTACTCATAAAAACCCTAATTGCTCAAGCTATCCACATTAAGGATCTTTTATACTCAAATTGACTTAGGATCATCCTATCTCTGTCTTATTCATGGATTTGCACAATTAAAACCATTAAAAGTCATATTCACTAAATTAAACTTTCTAAACCCATTAATGCATATTCATGTACATGAAACCCTATGCATAAAGATATCTTTTTAGATCTAATTGTCTCTTTTATTGACAACAAGTTAATATCCACTTTAAACCTCCATATAGCCCTTCCCAATTCATTAGTCTTAAAAATTAGGGTTTTATACTCATGAAAGCATTATAGATAGTAGCTATAGGTACTTTTTGAATTATGAACAGATTTAGGCCTCAAAACTATTTTTATTGGTTTCCTTACATTTTTTGATCGATTTTCATATATAATACTTCTCAATCCAAACTACCAATTTATTTCTAGGATTTTTGCAAAGTAAATTACCTTCTGTCCAATGATGTACTGCCACATCAACATCTCGACCCTTATTTCCCTTTTCTATGTGGATAACGCTCATCGAATTCTAGCCAGCCACACAGGCGGCCCGCTCTATGCGAACCTCAAGCTTGGTCGAGGGGTTTTCCCACTTTTGTCCTTATGCCCCGACTTTGGGCATCGCGCGAGCTGGGCAAAAGTGTCAAACCACCCTTATCTTCTCCTTCCTCGTGATGGTCCTCCCACATAGAATAGAGCCAGCCCGCGGTCAACTCCATGTTTGACCCCGTGATCAACTACTCCTGGGCGCAGAGCGAAGTCATCCTCACCTCTGTCTCCCTTCCCCAAACTTGGAGCATGTCTCCATTGCCCCGATGCTCACCTGAGTTGTCGGAATGAAGGAGCTCTTTTTTGGTGAGAAGAGCATCCTGGTCAGGGTACAGGTCGAGATCCTTTCCTCAATTGGTTGCGCATAATAAATCAGCTCCCTCTCACAAACGCGATGATGTGCTCAGGGATGAGGCACATGGTTCGTGGCCCCCTATTTATAGGGGATGGTCACCTGTGCTCCCTCTTGATTTGGGGGAATCCTACACAGACCATGAAAGGCCCCCAATCCCACCATGATCAGGATCGCAAGGACTTTCAGAGTCAATGATCTCCTTTCCATGTCTGACCATGCTAGGAATCTCAAGAAATCTAGAGAGGAAGATCTCCCAATTTCCCAAACTATCTGGGACTAGACGATGAGCAGCCATCATCGGATCCTTGAGATCAACGATCCAGGTTAAACACATCATTATAATATATGTGACATTTAATGTCGATTTTATCATCCTCTCACATTAGGAAAACTTATAAAAATCAAATCTCTCAAAGAACTTATCCAATTGATCCCAAATTTTAGGGGAAAGTCCATGAAGATTTAATATACTTGTGTGCCAAGTTTGGGACTCAAACTCTAAAGTATTAGAAACTTTTCTTCATATGCAAGTTATTACTCAAAAGGCATATTTTATGCATATTTTCTCTCTCTTATTCTTTTATATTCCTTATTTGGATTCCTTTTCTCCATAGAAACCTTTTGGATTTGAAATCTCATCCATGAAGAGTCAATCACATATATTTCTCATATTTTCCTCATTATCTCAAATTTCCTTCTTAATAATGCATCATTTGATTTCTTCTTTTCCTTTTAATCATTTTGGACTCATTAACATATTATGATCCACGAAATCATATGCATAAAGAAAATATTGCAAATGGAATCCATTCAATACATATAATTCATACAATTCCCAGAATCATACATCTATTGAGGAAATTGGATTTCCAACCACATGAACCAAAAAATTGGGGTT
The DNA here is from genome assembly GCA_963693085.1 of Alisma plantago-aquatica. Lineage (NCBI taxonomy): Eukaryota > Viridiplantae > Streptophyta > Magnoliopsida > Alismatales > Alismataceae > Alisma > Alisma plantago-aquatica. The sequence continues at coordinate 234,260,829 of OY856409.1, read as the reverse complement.
GTAACAATGGTTATCTAGACTCTTTTGATTTCAAATCAATAGAGACATGTGAGTCTTTTTTGTCAGGAAAGATGACAAAGAATCTCTTCACTAGAAATAGTGAGAGGGCTAGTGATCTATTAGGACTCATACATAGGGGCAGAACTAGGTGGGGGATTGGGGGCTATAGCCCCCCCAAAGAAAATGATGAAATGTGCTTATAAAAATACAAAAATATTAACATTATGTAAATATTTATATGTTTCAAGGTATCCTTATTAGAGGGAGTGTCTAGCTAAAGTGGCACTTTGCACTTTTAGTTTTGCAAGTGGTGCAGGTTCGAATCTTGATGTCTTCATATTTTATTTTTCATCCCCCCTTTGTGAACTCAACCCCACCCCCACACTGTGCTTTTGTGGTTCCACCCCTGCTCATACATACTAATGTATGTGGCCCTTTTAGAACAAATGCTAGAGGTTGTTATCCGTACTTGATCCCCTTTACTGATGATTTTAGTAGGTATGGTTATGTTTACTTGATGAAATATAATCCAGAAACCCTTGAAAAGTTCAAAGATTCATCATCAAGTACATAGCCAAATTGGCAAAAGTATTAAGGCACTTTATTCTGATCGAGGTGGAGAGTACTTAAGTCAAGATTTTGAGGACCTTCCGTGAGCCCATGGTATCACATCACAATGGAATCCACCTAAACACCACAACACAATGGTGTATCAGAAAGTAGGAATCTCACATTGCTAGATATGGTGCAATAAATGATGAGTTTTTTTATCTTCCATCTTCCTTTTGGGGACATGCTCTACAAACTGCAACATTTACACTTAACCGTGTACCATCTAAATTGGTTCAAAAGACATCATATGAGATATGGTATGGGAAACATCCTGATGTGTCTTTCATGAGATATGTGTGCCTGAAAGAGTCAATCATATCATGATTGTAATGTCGTATCTTATAAATTATTTGATTAATAATAAAAGGAAATTTCATTAATTCAATTTTATTTAGTTATGAAATAATGATGTAACATAATAAATGTCTAAAGAATGATGATACTCAAAGACATATGTCCTCAGGTTAGGACCTAGACAATGAGATCAGATGTATGATAAGAGTACATGCATTCTTGTTATGTCCCTGCTCAAATGCTCTTGTGGAAGCAAAATAGACAAGATTGATACATAAGATTGGAGTGTGTATTGGTTGGTGACATAATCTCATCATTCAGGATATGTGATATCAAACCAAACACACATGTACTTGTAAGAGAATAGTGTACTAGACAGACCCACCTTAAGAATGATACATGGAAACCATTATTGTTAGCCAAAATTATTTCTTATAGTGATGGTGGTGGTTGTGGTTCTTAAACCCAAAATCACTGCACTAATCACATGTCATTTGATATACTTTGACATCATCCATCGTGACCTTGAACAAGGGTTGCCATAAAGGTGGTGCTTAGGTGCACTATGGCACATGTGGATGATTGAGTGATGTAGATGGGATTTGTCCCTCCTGAAGGAGTATGGTGTCTAGGCTACTTGATAAGCAAGACTAAGAAATGTATTTCCATGCTCATGTGAGTCCATATATCTTAGACAGTTGCTCTAGTTCAAGGAACATGGATTGAATGTTAAAGAGGATGAAGATTCCATGCTTCGAGTTCAATTTGGATATCAGTGACAAAGGAACTATACAAACATTATAACACCAATCACAGATTGTAGGTTAAAGTTGTTCTCCAATTTTCTAGATTATTTGGGTAGCATATGTGTTTCTAGATACTTCTCATTGCTTGTGATCTCATAAATTAGTTATGGACATTCACTTCCAATGTAACTTGGAACCTATAGGGCCACACACACATGATACAGTTGGAATAGGAGTTACTTAATAAATATAGTTTAAACTTGATTACTAAAGAGATATGTATTCAATTTAAACAACAATTGTTGAAAATTAATTGTTTGGACTATGAACTGACTGAATCAAGTGTTGAACTAATCGATTCAAGTGTCAGGTCAATTGGAAACAACATTGGCTGAGCAATACCTTAATCAGGGCATGAAACGACCGGTTCACTAAGTGAACTGATTAGTTCAAGGTCTGAGATGACCAGCTTAAGAGTTGAACCACAAGGTTTATTATTCAATTCGATTGGATCAAGGATTAGTGTTGGCGTCATGGTGTGCATTAAATCATATTTTAATTTCCAAGACAATAGGAATTGGGAAACATGTTGAAACGATCAGTTCAAGGGTTGAACTGATTGGATCACAAGCCAATCGATCAGTTCACCTATCAATTGATCATTTTGGCACTTTCATGATGCAAAAATTCATGAAATTCCATACCCTTTGACTCCCGCTCTGACTAGGAACCCTGACACTGACCCTCCTATAAATAGAGGAGTACTTGGGGCTTTTCAGACACATCAATTAGCTTTGTCAATTGTTGTCTTCTCTGATTGTGGAAATTGATAGAACCTGAGCAAGTCTCACCTGATAAAAGAAGGGAGAACAATTGTGTGAGAGCAAGTCGGTGGTTGTACACTGACTAAAAAGAGACAACTCTTTCCTATCCATTCATCTAGAATGAAAAAAAGTTCTCGGTGGTCTGTGTTGACTTCTATAGAGGCAAGGAGGTCGTTGCATGCTGCTCGAAGGGAATTGTCACTAGAATTGCTTCACGACCAGGTATAACCTCACAACCATCCTTCCCATTATATAGTTGTTGATGTGATCTACTTTTAAAAAGGGAATATGGCAGTTATGTTTTTATTTCTATTGTTTGCTCTGTTGCCATATTTCCCTTCAGATTGAACAAGGACCTACAGATCACCGATGTCCATGGGACTATAGAAATTTTGATCCACTAGATCTGATTCCAAAGAGGACTATTCTCCATAGTCCTATTCTTAAAATATCTAAAAGGAACCTAAAAGCGACTAAGCTTTTGGTGGGGAAACCCAGACTTCCAACAATTCATAAAATCTAAATTAATCATAATCAATTGATTCCTTCTTCTCTTTGATCTCTTCACTTTATATTCTCCTGATAATCTAGTTTCAATTCTTACACTTTACTTTTATTCTTTTCAATTCTACATTTAAATTCAGCGCTTCCAAATCAACAATTCATTTTCTTATTTTAGATAAATCAATTTTCACAACTTTGTTAAGATATTGTTCATTGCAATTCGATTTAGATTTTCTCTCGACACACCATCCTTGAGGATCGATAACTTAAGTACTACATCAATACATTTTCTTACAAGTGGATTAGTTAGCCATCTAAGGTTAAACTCTAGGGACAATTTTTCTTTGGTGATATTATGTGTTGACTATGAAATATCAAGTATACATCATATAACTTATTTATAAGTTCCAAAAGGAGACATACTCTACATAATTGATCACCCTCCTTCTAGTCAATGATTTTTCTTAGTGTTATCGTATCAATTTCATCAGTTTTAGGTTCATTCTTTACAAGAGAGTCAAGAAATCCTATCATCTAGAGTTAAAATTTCCATCTGGATTTGCCAAAATACAAAGTTAGTACAATCAAAAATTTCAAGAATACCAAAATTATCAATCTTAGGACAACAAACAACATGGCCAACCATGCAACTAAGGACATAAAATGATTATTTTACAACTATTGCATTTTAGAAATTTTCTACAAGAAAATTCAAATTAATTAACAAGTTTACAAGACAAGTTTTAGAATTAGATAAGAAACATAAGAACATAAAGAGTAGCATAAATAAATAAAAATAAGTTAGAAAGGTAAAACCATATCGTTCCCTTGAAGAAAAGAGACACTGCTTAAATAAATTAGCACTTCAGACCATTAGATGTGCATGTTGTTCCAGACTCGATCTGGTCACAAATCTATACAAAGAGTTCATCTAGCTCGCACGTAGACAACAAGAAGAAACACCACCATTATGGCTCAAAAATAGTTAGGTACCATCAGTTGATTGTGTGTTCTAAGTGTCAATCATATAATTATTGTAATGACACATTTTGTAATTTATTTCACTACTGGTAAAACAATTTCAATTATTATGTTTCCTTCAATAAGAAATAATGAAAAAATAATAGTGTCCTAAGAATTTGTGACTCAATGACATGTGATTTCAGGTTGGGGACCTAAATATGAGATTGTGTGTATGTTATGAGTATTCATTCTGTTCTGAGTCCCTGGTTAGATATTATTGTGGAAATTAGGTTAACAATACTACATCAACAACAATACGTGTGTTGATTGATGACACCATCTGATTAGTCATCATATTGGATACCAATCAAACACATTGGTACTTATTATGAACAAGTATATTGGACATACCGGTCTTACTTGTGATACATGGAAGCCAATAATGGCGGTTAGAATCATACTTTAATGTGATAGTGGTGATTGTGGTCCAAAAACCTAGAGTGACTACAATGACTATATGTTGTTCAATGTGCTTTAACATTACTTAAGGTGACCTTGAGCAAGGTGTGCTATACATGTAGTACTTAGGTGCATTGTAGAACATATGGATTGCTTTGAGTGACATAGATGGAATATTCCCTCCAATTAGAGTGAATTCCAACCACTTGATGAGTGAGACTATGAAATGCATGACCATGCTCGTATTATTCAAAATATGATATTCAAATCATGTGTATCTCAAATAGTCTACTCTATATCAAGGAACAACGATTGGTCATTAAGAGGATAATGCTTCCCTGCCTCAGATTGAATCTCCATATTAAAAATAAATGGATTATAAGATCAGTATAACACTGGTCACAATACTAGGTCAAAGTTATTCCTCAACATCTCCAAATAGTTGGATTGCTTGTAATAGATGTAATTTGAATATGGACATCACTATCAATGTAATATGCAGCATATATGGTCACACACATAGGATGCATTGGAACAAGAGTATAATTGTGGACATGATTAGGGCTCCAAGTCAAATTATTAGTAAAATGTTTCGGCAATCAACTAGAACAATACTAAACTGGAATCCTAGACAGTTGGCTAAAAGGTCTAAGTAGGTTGATTGGATTTAAAATTATCAACTCATATGATAGGTCGACCAACTAACCCCAAGTGATCTATTGGGACTACCAATCAGTTTATTGAAATTAAGTAATCCATTAATGTGATTAATCAATCAATTAATTAATAGTATAATTCCAAAATGTTCTAACTCAACAAACTAATTGATTGACTATTCACGAGTAGGTCGCTTTAATGGTTCCCACTGCCTTTTTGCTTCCTAGGGTTTTAGAAACCCCGCTTTCTTTCCTCTCCTATCTAAACGGACATGACGATAGGGTGGCGGTTACTTGCTCTTATATGTGAGAACCCTAGCCGTCATTAACAAAAGGGAGAGAAAAGTAAGGAGAGCATGATGCTAGCGCATTGCTAATGAAAAGGTTGCCCTTCCCTCCCGCTCAAGTAACACTATGAGGAGTTCATGTCCAACCATGTGGATTATGTAGAGACGCATGCGCTACAAGAATACGTTGGGGGATATCTCTCAAGACCATCCGTGCTCCGCCGTGAGCAATGTGCATCACCGCCTGAGGCGTCGATGGACTTGCTTCATGACACCTCACACATCTCTTTTTGAATATACATTGTTAACGAGATGTGCTTATAGGAAATATAGAGATAAAAAAAATACTGCTTCCATTGTGTTTATCGCCTCCACGATTCCTAACACTACCGCCCTACAAATCGCGTCAAGAGAAGAGAGGGGATCAAAATATTTTCTCTCACACAGGAGATGAACTTCACAAGTTCATGAGAGAACACACACATGGAGCGGCTACGAAAAGGCAACTGTGGCAGGGTTGCAAAACATGACAATGAGACGCTCTAAATCGTCTTCAATGTATAGTGTTGTATTTATAACACTTCCACACACATTTCTATTTTCAATTTGATACAATCACACGACTTGTACGTGTGAAAGGAATACGAAGAGCCAATTTCTAACTCCGAAAGAATTAATTAGACAATTAATTTAATAGTTATCTAGTTGTGCAAAAAGTAAATGAAAGATAATTTCCTTGACCTACAAGCCATGTGCTCGAACATGTGGTGTGTCATGTGTGTGATCAATATGCCCATTATAAGGATGAGCATATCCTCCCTTAGAACTCTTGGACACTAGTTTCACATGCATCCCTACATATAAGGGCCAATGTGGGACTAAACCACTGTTCTATGTATTAGCTACATCTACATTGAGCTTAAACCACGCTCACTAGTATTAGAAAAGCTGATATAGCTAATAGGCGTCGTATCTGATGATGCTTTAGTGGTTTGGGTACCGTACTATCTCATGTGTGAGGAGTCGATTAAAATCCAAAAAACTTTGCTAAATAAATAACCTGTCGACTCTAAAAACATCAAGCAATCGCAGCTACAGCTAGGCGGCGTGCGGGATGTTGCATCACATCCATTTTAATTGTGCAAGGGACCGGCTGGACAGATATAGGATCTGCAGATGATGCATCACATTCCTTTTAATTGTGCATGGAACCGGCTGGACAGACATACGATCTGCACATGCTGGAGATGGTATAGATCCACAAACGGAAAGAGAGACACAAGCAAAGTACTTGAAGGCAATGATATGCGAAGTACCGACGTGAGAGCTAGCTTGGGGCGCTAAACACGTATAATGCCCTCGGCAGTTTCAGATTCTTTTATTTTCTTTATCTCAGTTGAGCTTTGGTTCGAGGGAGCTTCGGGAACAAGCTTCGGCTAGGAGCATGCAGCTACGTAGATAAGACAGCCGTAAAGAGCTTTAACTTACCCGCCCGATTAGATAAAAAGGTAAAAGCAATAAAGTGATGGAGAAGAGTCTCGCATCTGCATGCGTGACGGAATCGGTCTGTCTCCTGGGTCCTGCCACAGGAGTCATTCATATTCATCCCGTACCCTCACGCGGGCACAACAAAAAGAAAATTTTTAGGCATCATATATCCGTTCGCTCACCCAACTTTAGAAAAATATACCTTCTTTTTGTTTGTAGTAGAAATCAGTTCCAACTAGTACATACCAAGGTATTAATTTATACTAGTAGGTTACACGTGCTAAGTACATGAATTATATTTAAATTGTATTAAAATTGAATATGAATAAAACATAACACTTAATATTAGCCCGTGTCATCGTTTTTATGGAAAATGATAAAAATTGAAGTACTTCAATATCAACTGACACTATTTTTCAGAGAAAAATAGAAATAAGTTAATTAGTAGTACATAAACTCGCTGACATATGATATTTTATCATAACAGGTTCAGTCACAAAATTATTCAGCTAGAATGGTAATGGGTCTCACAGGACCTTATTTGATTGACATCTTCTGAACTAAAAGAATGACATCATATGTTGACAATTTATAATTTTTTATACTTATAATTAAGTTTGTAATAATTCCAAAAAAAAAAACAACATACAAAGTGACTCAAGATATTCAAATAGTGTCCACATGAACTGTAGTCACCGCTTTGTAAAAAAAAAAGGAATCAATAAAAGCTTTAGAAGGAACCTACAGGAAAAACATCTATCACCACTTCTATAAAACAATTGTGGACCAAAACTATTTGCATAGTCGCTCAAGAAAATTATTTGTTAAGTGAACAACCTGTTGAAATCTTAACATTTAAGTTTGTCACCAATTTAGAAAAAAGAAAATTAAAAAATTAAAAGAAGACAACTGCTCGAGTAGAAACTGTCACCACTTTTATTAAAAAAATGTCGAACTAAAAATGCATGATATATGTAAAAGAAGTTATATAGAAGTTGAATTGTTACCTGACTTTGTTGAACCTCTACTAAAAACTACCTTTTTGTCAGACTCGTGATTAGCACTACATTTTATACATAAAGATTTATATGAAACCCACTAATAGAGACGGAGAGGGAACAACTTGATAATATCCTCCAACCTATAAGCACACAAACTGGACTGGTTAACACACAGATAGACTCCTAGAATACACATACAAATGGGCTGATGAGCATACAACTAAGTTGTTCGAACACACACACTCATTTGATTAAACTACTTGAATCCTTCCTAATTTGAGTGCGTCTCTACAATTTTTCAAAATATACACACAATTTTTTTTGGTCTCATGATTAGTAGTGCATTTCTATTTAATAATTTATATACAACCCAATAAGAGAGAGACAATCAGTGACTCCCTCAAATCTATAAGCACACATATACTTAAATATAGAGATTAGAATAGTGTGAATGTGATGCTCTTATTTGGCCTATCAGCAACAAATATTCAAAAAAGTAAATAAAAAACTACAAACAGACAAAGCAACTCAAAGTGCAATAAAAGATCAAACAGGCGAAGGAGCTCACACACAGACAAACTGCAACAATAGACAGACTGGGCAAATGAGAATACATGAAAGTTATTGGAACACACACGGATTTGATTAAATCATTTATTTCTCCAAAATATAGCATGTCTCTACAAAACTATCAAAACACAAAAAATTTTGGTTGGTTCATACATGCTATATGAAAATTTAGGTACAACTTAAGAGAGAACCAATTAATTAAAAGCCAGGTGAGTCTCTCCAACTTGTAAGCACACATGCATTCTTCTTAAACACATAGACAGTCTGGATTGATGTAAATCCCATGCCCTTATTTGATCAAAAAAAGAAATCTATACAAACATAACTCATAAGCATGCTCCTGAAACACACAAATACACTGAAATTAGTTAACATACTATCTCCTAAAACTCCCTATAAATAACATATGGGAAGCGAGGGCAGCCTGGTAATGGGTCCAACTTGTAAAGAAAATACAACAATAAAAAAGATTGTTAAAAAATAATAATTAAGTAACTCCATTTGACAATGGCACACACGTGAGTAAAACAAATTAGACATGCGGTTCATAGTTACATAACAACGATTGCTCAAAATTTAACCTATATGTCGTTTTCATTGTTAGCAATTGACCAAGGTACAATACAAATATATGAGCTGCTCGAAAAGAAGTAGAAGAGTCCATACATGTTATATTAATCTATATACAACCTAGTAAGAAAGAATTAATTAATTAAAAATCAGGTGATTCTTTCTAATTTATAAGCACACACGTAGACTGTTTAAACACATAAATAGACTGGACCAATCTATAAATCTGCTACCGTTATTTGACAAAAAAAAAATACAAATAGAACTCACAGTCATACTCTTGAAACACACAAATATACTAAAATGAACTAACATGCTAACTCCTAAAACTCTCTATAAATAATGTACATGAAGCAAAGGCAGCAAGGTAATGAGTTCCATTGGTAAAGAAAATGCAACAACAGAAATGATTATTCAAAAATAGCAATTAATTAACTCCATTCAATCGTAGCACACACGTGAGTATCAAATCGGACCTGAGAAAATATAACAATAGAAAAGATTAGTAAAAAATAGCAACTAATTACTCCCGGTTGATCGTACATGGCGCACATGTAAGTATAAAATCAGACTTGTGGTTCGGTAGTCACATAGCTATGATTGTTAAAAGATCAATGCATACGTCGATTTTATTTTGGCTATTGGTCAAAAATAATAAAAATATAGGAGCAGCTCAAAAAGAGGCAGCTAACTCCTCTTTATTATATGTATATAAATACTACTTCTATTATATATATATATATATATATAAAAGTGGAAGGAAGTGCGGATAAAGAAGAGGAAGTAGGAAAAAATAGGAAGGAGTTAGAGAAAAAGAGAGGAGAGAAGTAAACAAGAGAGATAGATAGAGAAAAACAAAGACGGAGGTAGATTGAAAAAAAGAAGAGACTGAAAATTGTTTTTCTCACAATTTTTAATCCATTATGATTTTTTTTCGACTAAAACAATATTATATTCTTTAAAAAATTACTTTTCAATGATACAAATATTGACATACTTTGGAAAAAGAATAATATAAAGACTCGTATTTCTATCCTCTCTCATACTATACACATGTTTATCATACTGTGCATATGTTTTTCATACTATATTAATGTTTACTACTCTCATTCTCTTTCCTACTTCTCTCTTTTTATATATTTTCCTCATCTTTTTTTACCGTACAAATGTGTGTTTAATACAATATTAATATTAACTTCTCTCTTCTATCTTTTATACTTCTCCCCTCTTTTTGTGCATTTTTCTCCTCTTATTTTTATATTATATGGAGGTTTTATAATACAATATTAATGTTTATTTGTCTCATCTCTCTTTCCTACTTTGCTCCTCCCTTTTTCTATATTTTCCTCCTCTTCAATAGTATTATACGAACATCTTTAGTGTAATACTATAAAAGTAGGAAAAAGAGAATAGAAAATAAATATTAGTACTACATGAAAAAATATTCGTACAATATGAGAGAGGAGAGAAGTGTATATTTCTTATATTACTCTTTCTCTAAAGTTTGTCAACATTGGTTTTCTTAAAAAGTATTTTTATACAGTACAAATGCAGACTATTCGAAGACAAATACATCAGTGCAATATCATCCATATGTAGCACCAACATGTTCAATAATTTTTTAAATATTCATGTTCTATCATCCTTAGGACGTATAAATTGCACCAAATTTGTGTGTTAGTTGCTATATTACATCAAAATTATATTTCTAGTTCAATACAAAATGTACAGTACCAATAAAGTCAATATATATTTGCACACAACTCATTTAAAAACACAATACCCAAAAAATTATATATCCTAATTACATGAAAAAGTTAGTATTGTAGTTGGCCGAAAAAATTTATATCAGTACAATACCATCTCTATGTAATATTAATATGTTCCAATAATTTTCTAACTACATTACTTTTTTTAGTAGTACATATTGGATTCTGGTAGCAAATGAATAAGAGAGTGGACACAAAAGTCGTACTATATATGTTTTTAAGATTTGTTGAAGGGCCAATAGCAAATGAATAAGACAGGTGGGTGTAAGAGTCGTATTGTATGGATTATAAGATTTGTTTAAGGGACTTTAAGTGGTGCAAGGGAGCAGGTGTTGGAGAGAAGAGGTTGAGGAGTGGGACATTCAAAATCTATGGTCGTGCATCAAGAAGTGGGATGATGATTCACCTTTCCTGCGTCCACGGTCTTGATACCAATGATAATGGATGCTAGGTTTCCTACTCACATTCTTGTTGTAGAGTTTCATTGATTCCCAACATATTTGTGGGTAAGCGGGTGTATAGTTGACTTGTGTGGCGGGACAAGACCATCACAAATACCATTCCATCACCGATAAGACATCCACACATGCCATACATCATTAGGAAGCAAAAAAATTAGAGATGTACTATACAGTGGTAGCTCGGGACGAGAAGTTGAACACCCATTTTGTTGTCTTTTACAATCCCAATGGGTGTGGTATTCTATGCAAAAAATAGACTGATGGAAAATGTGGGAGAGAAAGAAAACGAGAGAGGGGAGTGGGAAGAGAGGGGGTAGCTGAAGGGGATAAAAAAAGAGAAAAGAAGAATTAATTTTTTTATCACTTCTAAACTGTAATGATTTTCTGACGAAATAAAAATCATTAAAAGAGTAAGGTGTTGCTACCATCTATAATACAAATCATATGAAGAAATGCAATTGAGCCTGAGCTAAGTGTTTCATTTTGTCTACCTTGACAAAAACAAACATAAATCTTGTACTAAATAATAATTTAGAAAATAAGTTACTACGATGGTGTTGTAATTTCTGGAAATGGCAATAATATCAAATGACTTAAGTTAACTTTGCTTTAACCCGCAAAAGGCCAATTTGTATATGCAGTTGCTTATTAATTTACATACTCACTGATGATAATTTTAATATCTGAGTTGTTATTATCCCAATCCTAAAGTATTCTAAAAGGGATTTGAATTTATGTACAACTTTGGAGGCTTTTGACATGATTTTAAATAATGGTAACTTAAGAACCAAGCAATATTCCTTTGACTTGCCAGCATTAAATCTACCAGCTCTTAATCTTTTGACTAGGTAGTTTTAAGGGCTTGAATGTCTCATATACTAAATCCATACCACCATATCATAAGACGTCTTAAATTTTTTGGTTTAGGTCCTTCTAGTACGTCTACAATTATCTCAAAATTAAAATAAAAATTAAGGTGGCTCAACTCATCTTTGTAAGAGTAGTTTTGTCTAGGGTATTCTCATATTTCTCATACAAATTAGGAGGCTAGGATCTCGAGACACATATTCTGATGTTGTACCCAACCTAAAAAATCACATGGATCATATGGTTGTGGAAACAACGAACAAGAAAAAAGAAAGATTAAATTGATAAAACTCAGAGTCATCACACACATTACTAAAATGAGAAAAAATGGAGTTCAGTGTTTAAATCAATAGGAAAACACAAAAAGACCCAAATTTGACTCTACCAAGGGCAGAGAAAGGTATGCATAATTTAGAGATCAAACTCAACAATCATGTTACGAATGGGGAAGGTGTTAATACCCTAATGTCACTCTATCAATGGTATTGCATCCTTCTTAGTCATCTCAGATAAAAACATAAAGGTTATTGAGGTTATTTTTAAAGAAAACTGTAAATAAGTAATAAAAAGTAACTTTTATGCCGACGGACCTTTAGGACTGCAGACTACCATGGATTTCCCATCATTGCCCTAAAGATCTTAACTTTTAAGTGTGTTGTGGTCCTAATCACCTTAGGACCACCCACGGCAGAGACCCATCATTAGTAATTGGGATTGATGTGTAGGAAGAGAGAGATAGGCTAAAGAGATATTGTAGAGTGAGATCTAGATCTTTGAAAAAGAGTGTGCATATATCGACAATTATGAATCAACTAAATTGCTAAAGAATATACCATGGAATTCACGAGTTATAATCGTTGAGCAGTCTACCAACATTAACTGAGCAGTTGGTGTTAGAGGAAGGGTCCTCTGATCACATGCTAAAAATATAAGGGGGAGATATGCTTTCTCTGGTTTTAGGAGAGATAAAATATATGTATGGTGAGGGGGTCTATTATACGTGTATTTTAGGATTCAAGTTTTACAACAGGAAGATTTTGAAAGAGGTGGAGGATTGAGCCAATGCACTGCATGGACCGTGGATCGATGCCATCTGCAACATGGCATTGGTGGATTTCTCTGATCTACCGGATGGCCCAGACTGGATAAGTTGATTTTCTGATTTTATAGATATTTTAGGAATTTTTTGGAGAATGACGTGAAAAAGATGGATTTTTAATAAAAGTCAAATAAAATTATGAAGGAGAGAGAAAATGCATTAATTTAGGATCATCCTTCAGTTTTATTCAAAAGATATGCATTTTTTGTGGAAAGGGCCATTGAATTATATGTGGAAAAAGGAATACTTTATCTAGGATAATTCAACTAGGCAATTTATGGAAAAATGTTTATAGAAAGCAAGATTGATGATAAAATCACACTTAAGTCCACACAATTGATTTTATTTACAAAAACCCTTAATTGGGTCCAAGTGGGTAAAATGGATGGATAAAATAGGAGGAACATGTGTAAAATATGATAAAATATGGAAAATGATAAAATGCAAAAATTGTGGGAAAATGTGACAAAAGTGGAAAAAGGTGAAAAAATGATGAATGTGGAAAATAGAATGAACTCCATCATTAGCGAGAGAATTAAATTTTATCATAATTTTTCTATTGAGTGAGAAAAAAAGGGGTTCAACAGTTTGCCCATCTCAAGGCAAGGTTCGAGATAAGAGCGAGAATCGCATGCTTGAACCAAGTATGACCCTCATTTTTGGTTAGAAAGGCCAAAAGGTTGGAATCATTAAAGATATTTTGATAAATCTTGTGGAGGGTAGAAGGCACAAGTGATGTCTTTTCCATCTAAGGATGAAGTAAAAAAATTTCCATTCAATATGAAGATAAGACTGGGCCTGAATGATTTATCAAGATTAAGGGTAACATTCAACTAAGGCACTTACCTATGTCTGACCAGTAATTCATTCCCCTGGAGTTGTGATGAGCCATAAGAGGTTTTTCAGTCACAAAAGTGACTCTCATCATTGCTTTAGTTCTTCAATCAGGCTATGTCTAATTCTCTTACTAACTCAGGCCTTAGTGAGAAAAGGTGGATGTGAAGAAGTTGATGGGATTTCTAATTTGTTAGAGATATTAAAATCAAGAGTTTGTAATTATTGAAAATCATGGCAACTTCTTTGATATGAAAATCTTGTAAAGTTGTCATCGTCTCTCTTCTCTTTCTATGAAATTATTTTTAATTTTTTCTTTTCTTTTTTAAATGGAAGAGTGCACCATTTTAGGGTTAGGACTGGAAACCCTAAATAGATATAATCGAGTGAGTTTTCCTATCTCCAATAGGGTTCTTTTTCTCATGATTGAAGACTGGGGGCGTTCCAAGAAGTTCTCATTTATAAGGTGTGACTCCCATTGTCACACCCAATGAGATAACTCAAACCAAAATGTGGAACTATCACTAATAAACTAGACTACCAGAAAACACGGTAAATTAAAACCGATTTCCTATACCCATAAGAGCTGAAAACATACTACATTTGAGTCCAAAAACTAGTCACCTATATCATATATCATGTTAAAAGGCTTTACATATCATAGTTCATTTGGCCAACTTGCCACGACCTATTACATACGATAACATGTTCACACATATACAAGCCATAGCTATACAACCATGGCATACTGTCAAAACTCGTATCGATGTACAAAAACCACCAAAACCTCCCCAAGGACCTAAGAGTACAGGTTCAACACATAGGACTCTTCTACAAAACACTAGAAGCATATCCAAGCTTTAACATCTACTTCTCCTCTTACTGATCAACCTCAACTGCATGAACTCTACCACGTTGTGCACAACCACCTAAATATGTGGAAACCCATGGGGTGATATCAACGTCCCAATGAGAGATATTACTCTCTCCTACAACTATTATAAGCATTTATAAAGCAACAGGGTAACACATATTATTAGAATGAGCATATTCAACTAAATGAGTAATTAAAACTAATAGCATGGATAAAGTAGTTTAGGCATCTTCAACTGAGTAGTAGAACATCTTATGCTTATAGAAGGAATATGAAGAACATGTATAATTGTTGTAAACTAAACAGTACAAAATACAAGGCATGGGGCCATCCAATGTGAATCACATTTGACTCTAAGAGATTATACTACACAAATGTATTATGTCTTTTATTACGCCCTAAGGAGATGAGGTATACTACTCATATTCCAACTAACAAATACTAAGTTGAAATCAATTCCATACAAGATCTAGGAGGAATTGGACTCCTATGATCTCCCACACCCTTGGTCAGTCCGAGTCTATTGTAGTGGCATATAATGTCAAATTGCAAAACAACCTAGCTCACCTTGGTATATAGGAACAAAACTAAGGAAAATTGAGTTACGACCACAACCACACTCCTAAGGTATGACCACAGTCATCCTCAAAACATATCATATCTATACTGAATCACATCACGTGATATATGACCTAGACCACTCTCCTTTAAGGGTATGACCTCAACCAATCATGTAAAATGCATATACTCAACAGTATACAGCTCCAAGCTTCCATTAAGGGAGAACTCGTTTCACTATCCAACAAGTACTAACATTCTAGATGGATCTATGGAATAGGGAAACTATATGATTATGGTTTCACTTGATTAATTAAGTCAATTGACTTTTTTATCATCAATCAAGTTACAACGTAAAAACCCTAAACAAACTCTACAAAGATAGGGATATGTTACAACTCCAGAAGATATAAAATGCAGGAAGCATGAAATTGACACAACATCACTTGATATCACTGCCATGCAAGGCCATAAACATTATCACATCACTAGGGGATACCAATCCCTCATCACATCACTGGAGGATATCACCTCATACTAGGCATAAATCCTTTATCAGGTCATAAGACCCAAATCACATAATTCGTGTACATCATCATTATCTCATCATGCCTCATAAAGGCTCACAATAATTACCATGTGTCATATCAAACACCATATAATTCAAATATATATGTCATTCATTCCACCTACAAAGTTAGGATTACACAAGTAGGAGAGAGGAAATGCTTCATTACTTGCTAGTCTTCAAGTGTACTTAACAAGTATAACATATACTAGAATTACATTTAGGGTTTCACAAGGCTTGCCAATTAGGGTTTCAACCCTCCTATCATTTCTTCCTACAATCTTGGGACATGTAGATCAACCATCATCATTGTTATTACACAACATAAGGAACAACAATCTCAAGAGACCCTATTGATCGAAGGAGGTGTAAGGTCACAAACTTGTTGACTTGAGAGTTATACATTGCCCATATTTTTGTAATGACTTAACCATTCCATTCCTATGTATCTAATGCTTTGTTCAAGGTTGATTTTAGGCTTTAGGTACATGAAAAAGATCAAATTATACAAGCCCTAGCTTGTTCAAGTTCAAGTCAAAAATAATGCAAGTGTATGTTTTGGGAAATCACTCCAAATGAACTTAGATGAATTTTGTAATCACTTGTATTGATGATATGAGTTGTAACTAAGATGAGAAAAAATACAGGCACACTTAATTCTAAGGTTTAATCACTCAAATGTCAATTTAGAAAATTTGTCACAAGTTGTTTATCGGTCGAGTTGGAAACTCGACCGATCTAGTGATGGATTTTCTGAAGAGACCAATCGTTTGAGTTGCACACTCACAGAACTCGAACGACACTGAGAAAAACTAATTTTAGCTCATCGGTCAAGTTTCCCAGAACAAACTTGACTGATAGTTTGAAAATTAGCTTTGTCATTTAGTAGATCAGTTGAGTTACCTTTATTGAAACTCGACAAAATATACTGTACGGAAAACACAGGAAAAGTGACATTGGTGAGTTGTTTTGAGAGAGAATAGATCTATTGCAACTTGGAAAATGGCTATATTTGTACCTTAAGTGATACAACACTCAAGGGAACACCCCCAGCTATAAATAGGACCCCTTGGAGTTCATTCCAAGTTTGCTCATTCATGCTATTCTAAGTCCTTGCTATAGTTGAGTGTGTTGCAACTCCTTGAGTCCCTTTCTCTCTCTAATTTACACTTCATTTGGTGATTATGAGTGAGATAGGCCAGTTGTAAGAGAGATAATTTCTTGTGCTTGTAAAGCTCTCATTCCATTCCATCTTTCCTACCCCTTTCCTCAATGAAGAAAAGGTGAAGCAAGCTACTCCGAGTGAAGGTGGAGTTGTTGCTTCTCTTCTTAAAGGTTTAAGAAGAGGTGAAAATATTCTCCAGGTCAAGGAGAAGGCAAAGGCTGAAGATCCAAGAAGAGTGGGTAATCCCTTGAAGACTGAAGACTTGGGCAAGAGTAGGTAAATCCTTAGAAGAAGGCAGAAGACTCTTGCAAAGTGGGTATGTCATTGGTAAGGTGGAAGACTCTTTGTATTAGATAGGCAAGTCCTTTGGTTGTCTTGTGTTGTAACTCTTATTGGTGAATATATAGAGGAAAGAACTTGCAAATGCCTAGAGGTTGACCTCTCTAGGTAGTGGACTGACTCTCTCCTAGTTTGGAGAGTGGAACCAATCTAAACGAACTTATCAAGTTCTTGTTCCATTTTCTCTCATCCTTGCTATGCTTGTTATTTAGGACTTCAAATTGCACTTTATCTATTGGTTTTAATTGATATAATTTGAAGGTCTAACATATATCTTGTGAGAATTTTTGAAGCTCTATTCACCCCCCTAGAGCCCAAGATCCTACAAGTGGTATTAGAGCCAATGATCTTCTCCAACAATCTCCTACAAGACGAGAAGATGGGCGGCAACCTACTTGGTTCTTTCAACCTAGAGGGAGGATTCTCCATGCATCCTCCGGTCTTTGACAACACCAACTTCCTCTATTGGAAGAGGTTTATGCAATTCTACATTCAAGGCATGAACTTTAACATGTGGAATGTGATGGTCACACCATACAAGGAGCCTACTAGAGATGTTGCAACATAGAGTGAAGCTGCACTTATAGAAGCCCAACTCAATGCCAAATCCATAAGCATCCTATATGCAACCCTTACCCCAATGAAGTTCAACCGCATCTCATCTTGGGACGCTGCCTATGAGATTTGGGACAAATTGTGCATCACTTGGCAAGGCACAAAGCAAGTCAAGGAGGCTAAGATCTACATATTGAATAGCCTTCTAGAGAACTTCAAGATGGGAAAGAAAGAAGAGATTGTGGAGACGTACTCAAGACTCAATGTCATCATCAATGGACTGACTCCTTTGGGAAACACTTTGGATAGAGGTGTAATCAACTCCAAGATCTTGAGGACTCTACCAAAGAGATGGGAGTCAAAGGTGACCTCCATTGACGAAGTGAGGAGCCTTGGTGACATCCCAACCAAAGAGCTTATTGGCAACCTCCAAGCTCATGAGCCAATGATTGACAAGCAAGAAGAAGAAGCCAAGCAAGAAGAGAAGGAAGCCAAGAAGATCAAAGATAGTGCTTTCAAAGAACAAATGGAGGCGGTCATCCTTTAACAACAACTTTCTTGATGGACTTCTCCTTCCTCCTCTAGTGAAGATGATGGCCCAAGTGAGCATGAATCCAACTACATCAAGGGCAAGCAATTCAAGGGAAAGCAAGCCTCTTCCTCTACTCCTAGATGCTACAAGTGTGGACAAAAGGGACACTACAAGAGTGAATGTCCCAAGTCAAGAAAGTCACACCACAAAGGCAACTCAAAGAAGGAGGTAGAGTACAAGAAGGAAATAAAGTACAAGAGAGAGGACAAGAAGGAGAAAAGACATAAGAATGCAACTCATGTAGCTTGGGAAGCTTCATCCTCAAGTAGCTCAAGCTCCAAAGAAGATGGAGAGTGCCACCTTGCACTCATGGACTCTACTAGTGAAGAAATTGGTGAGGTAAGTGAGGTAAGAGAGGTAAGCTTGCATGAGTTATATAAGGAAGATATTATTGATATGCTTGTTTCTACCCATTCTTCTTTTGCTGATTGTAAATCTAAAAGAAAATGGTTAGAAAAAATTATTGATGATTTGCATGCTAAACTTCAAATTCTTGAGCTTAATGAGAAAACTCATCTAGAGAGAATTGATAACTTACAAGGACAATATCTTGACCTTGAGATTCAATACAATGGAGTTGAGATAGAAAATGGTGTCTATCTTAAGAACATTGAAACTCTTAAGGAAGATAACTAAAAGTTCCTAAAGAATCTTAAAACTGAAAATGCTGAATTTAAGCTTCTTGTTGATGCACGAAAGGATGAAAGAGATGTTTATCTTAAGGAACTCAAATGCTTAAATATGAAAATGCTAGGCTATTTGGTCAAGTTAATGATTTATCTTCTAGACCTATCTTGCCTAGTAATGATATTGCTTCTATATCTCTTAAGAAAGATTCCTATTTGACTAAAGCCCTCTGTCTTGAGGCTGACCTTGTTCATGCTAGAGATGACATTTCTAGTTTGTCTTCTACTATGATATCTCTTAATGATGATAATCATATACTAAGGGCCTCTCTATAGAAATTCCTCATAGGGAAAAACTCCCTAAATGAAATATTCAACCATTCTACCAAACAAAGTGATACTAGTGGTTTGGGATTTGTAGGGGTAGCACCAAAAGGCAAGAGAAAAGCCAAAGGTAAGAAAAAGAGCAAGGAGACCTCTTTCTTTGTTAGAGAGTATTCCGACACTAAGTATCCTATCGTTTGTTGTTATTGCAAGTGTGATGATCATTACTCCACTTATTACCCTTACAAGCCTAAGGGGATCAACCCAAAGATGAAATGGGTCCCCAAGATAACTCTAGATCCCAAAGTTTGAGTTGGGAACCAACATTTTCCTTTCTTGTAGGAAAAAAGAAGATGGATTTTTGATAGTGGTTGCACTAAGCATATGACATGTGATATAAGCCATTTCAAAAACTTCACCAAAAAGAAAGGAGGTTTGGTTACCTTTGGGGACAACACGAAAGGTAAAGTCAAAGGTGAGGGTGATGTAGATGAATCCTTGTGTATCAATAATATCTTTTTGTTGATGGCCTACATCACTATTTAGTTAGTGTTAGTCAATTGTGTGAAAATGGTTACCTTGTTGTATTTACTTCTTTGAATGCTTGATTCTAGATTTGCTCACTTACCAAGTTATAGATAAGGGAACTAGAATTGGTAATCTTTATGTTATTGTTCTTGACTCTATTAAGCATGTTGTTGGTAGATGCCTAGTATTCAACTCGAATGATACTTCTCTTTGGCATCGTCGGCTTGGTCATGTAAATATGCATCAATTGAAGAAGTTGAGCAAAAAGGACTCGGTCAAGGGACTTCCCAAATTAGATTTTAAAAAGGATGAGGAGTGCCAACCTTGTACTCAAGGAAAGAAAACCAAGTCCTTAAAATCCAAAGGAGTCCTTAGTACTAAGGGAGCTCTTGAACTTCTTCACATTGATCTATTTGGAACAATGAGAACTCAATCGCTTCGTGGTTCCAAGTATTACCTTGTTATTGTAGTTGATTTCTCTCTATATATTTGGACGTTCTTTCTCATTTCCAAGAGTGACACGCTTGATGTTTTCTCGAGCTTTTGTAAATGAGTTGAGAATGAAGCCTCTTGCCACATCATTTCCATCCATAGTGATCATGGGGAAGAATTTGAAAATGATCCTTTTGAACGTATTTGTCAAGAATCTGGTTATGCACATAACTTCTCTTCACCTCTAACACCTCAAGAAAATGGGGTTATGGAGAGGAAGAATAGGTCACTATAGGAGATGTCTAGGACCATGCTTCTAGAGTATGACACTCCAAAGAAGTTTTGGGCTGAACTAGTTAATACCTCATTTTTTGTGCAAAATTGGGTTATTTCACATCCTTCTTTAAAGAAAACCCCCTTTGAACTATGGCATGGTAGGAAGCCTTCTATCGAGTATTTCTAAGTTTTCATATGTCCTTGTTTTATTTTAAATATGAAATATTCTCTCAACAAGTTTGATCTGAAATCTTATAAGGATTTCTTTCTTGGCTATAGCACTACTAGCAAGGCTTATAGAGTGTTTAATGTTGATCTTGTTTAATTTAGATCAAAGAGTTGGTTTGATTGTTTAAACTAAGTGCAGGTAAAGTAAAAGCAGGAAAGTAAGAAGGAAGGTAAATTTAAGGTTGTAAACAATGTTAAGAAACCACTAGGATGTGATTAGCTTTCACCACCACTACACATAGATTAAAACATACATCACAATAACTTGGCTTGCAAAGAAAAGAGTCTAAACAGTTAGTATCTTTGTAGGCTTAGCCTCCTTTTAGATAACCAACTATGAGAAATGTGGAAGTGTTGCAATGTCAGCCATTCCCAGACGAATGGTTACTTACTTTGCATAACTCCCCTTGAAAAGTGTGTTCCTCGACCCGTCAAGGTTGTACTTTCATACGTAAACTGATTCCATTTCATAGTATGAAAGTGCAACGATGGAGGTGAGTTTACTTCACTTCTTGAGAAACGCTCCTAGATACCGAACCAAATGTATGGTGACTACATACAATCTGGAACCAACAAGCAGTCGATATTTGAATCTAGAAGTAAAAACATAGACAATTTGCACTAAAAGATAATAGATAACACAAGTTGGTGATCAATCAACTAGCATTCATTAAACGATTGATGTTGAACTGTAAAGATAGTGTTTTTCTATTGCAAACTCAAGAATTACAATGCAAGAAATGAAAACATGGGTAGCGGGGCTACTCCCCGCACCCTAGTGTATGAGACTACTCGCTCATGGCAAGAACAAAGAAGGGGGTGAGAAGAGAGAGAGAGCATCATCTCCACAAAAGAGGGACGAAGGTCGACCCCTTGGAGAGAGAAACGATCTTCACACTTTGTAGCTTGCTTGATGATGAATCCTCCTCTTCCCACCTTATTTGTCGATGAGCAAGAAAGTGGCTTGGAGATGGAGGATGGATCTTATACCGGTAGCCTCAGGGCAGCGAGTGAAGGATGGAATGGCTCTGGAACAATAGTGGCAGCCTTTGGGCATCTCGAACTTTATGCTTTGTGAGGAACCCTCGGGTCTTATTTATAGGCTTTGAAACTCAAACGGTTTGGGGAGTTTTGGGCCCAAATGGTCGTGAAGACCGTTCGGACTCTCTCTCGGTTTGGAGACCGTTTGGACTCTCTCTCAGTTTGGAAACCGTTTGGACTCTCTCGGTTTGGAAACCGTTTGAGTCCTCATGGTTTGGAACCATTTGCCTTTAATTGGTCTTGGGACTGTGTAGCTTCTTACGGTCTTAGGACCGGTTGATCTCCATTCGGTCTCGGGACCTTTTGGCTTCATACGGTCTCGGGATCATTTGACTTTACAAAGTCTTGGGACCATTTGGCTTCATTCGGTCTTGGGACCATTTGGTGTCCATTTGGTCTTGGGACCATTTGGTGTCTATTCGGTGTTGGGACCATTTGGTATCCATTCGGTCTTAGGGCCGTTTGGTGTCCATTCGGTCTTGGGACCGTTTGGTATCCATTCGGTCTTGGGACCGTTTGGTGCCCATTCAGTCTTGGGACCGTTTTGTGCTTTTGTAATTTTTTGTGCTTTTCTGCAAGAAATAAAAGGGGAAAAGTTATTTTGATGGTATATTTACAATAAAGTGGAAAATTAAAGATTGTGTCTAATTTATTTAAGAAAGAGTATGGAAAACTGAGGAAAACTAGTAAGATAACATCGCAAAATGGGAGGTTATCACCCCCCCTAACTTAGAGTCTATCTTGTCCTCAAGCTAGATAGAGCTAAGGCATGTAGTGGCGAGGCAATTTTATTTAGTGAAGATTTCCATAGTCTTGCTTCAATTCTAAACTAGAAATCTCTTAGAGTTTTATCGGGCTTCTGCTCGCACTGACTCTTTCAGGTTTTGGGAGTTGCGTGGATCTCAGATTCCTTCCTTATCGCGTAGCTCACATTGGGACCACCTTTTCCTCGATCACATTCTGTGCATGTTTTCAACTCCAATCAGTTTTATACTTCTTTGAAAGAAATAATGGAAACTAAAATAGGCATGAGGGTTAGCTAAAGGCGGATGTATAACTCCCCCTCTTTGTAGGGGAGGGTTTATCTAAACTTTTAGGATCTCACTACCGGGTGCGACACATCTGCCTTTGCGAGGGCAGCTAAATGTACCGATCGGGCGAGTCCTTTATCAGCTTGTTCATATATTCAGAGACCTTAGGATCTCATTACTGTGCGCGACACATCTGCCTTTGTGAGGGTAGCTGAATGTACCGGTCGAGTGAGGCCTTTATTAGTCCTTCATATAGGTCCTTAGGCGTGGCACAACTCTCATGTTTTTATTCAAAACTCTGGCTTTTATTCTTATACTCATAGGCTTAGGAGTTAGATATTTAGGAATTTTTTTTGGGATGTCAGGCCTCTTTTGAAAAGAAGAAAACTATTGTTGGAGTCTCCTGACATGCACTTATTTCGATTTCATACTTGGTGGTCCACTTGTGAGGTTCCTTGACTTGGATATTACCTGGTTCCCTCTCATCCTTGGAAGAGTTTTGGCTAGCTTCGGCCATGATGTTAACTTGTGGAGAGTCTGGAGTAGAGTTGAAGCAAAAGCATGGAAATTGGGTGTGAAAGTAATTTATTAATTCTCCATTACATGCCTAAGTACTTTTTCTATTATTGCTTTTTGAGGACTACTTTGATTCTAAATTTAGTTGGGGGTGACTTTGTCTTATGTACAAGAATTATTCTATTAAAGAAATTACTGAAAAAGTCTAGATGTGAAAAGAAAGATAAAAAATAATGCATAGAAAAATAGGAGTGAAGAAAGAGCAGAGGGATAAGGGTTGAAAAATGATACATCACCCTCGTCCAGTGTACCCCCAACTTATCACTCACTCTGTCCTCAGAGTGTCAAAGTGATAGGTTGAGAAGTACATGGACAAGGGCATTAGGCTTCGGTTAGTCCTTTGTTAGCTCCATGCGTTCAGAGAAGATTAGATGTGAACCTTCCATGTAGAGCATGGTAATCCACGTCCGTCATGTCCTCTACTGGTCTTCTAAGAATGGTGATGGTGTACATCCAGTAGAGGATGTGAAAACCACAATCATGTGATTCTCAGAGCTACTGGGGGCATCTGTGGATGAAGGCTGGGGGATGAAAGTGTGCTTTATCGTACGCCATTATGTGCTTGCTTAAAAGATCATATATTTTTTTGGCACACTCCTTCACCACCACCTCCGTGGGCGTCTTCACTATCACATCATACTATTTTTGATCTGGATCAAATTGGCTATCAGAACTATTATAGATGATTGTTGTTCCTTCAAGAAGATTTGTCGCTGTTAACATCCAGTGCTCTGAATGAAGGAAAGGGAGCATAATGAACTTCAGAGTTGTATGCTGGAGAAAATAGATAAGCGCCTCTGTGGTTCCAAAGTTCTTTAACTTGAAAAGGTCATCCTTCATGTAAGATGATGCCATGTAAACCATAGGATGGTTCCATCCGGGGAGAAATTGATAAGCAGTCATCAGGCTCATGGATAGGGATCCATGTAATTGTACGGTTTCACAGAGGGTATCTGCAATGACTAGAATATCTCCCGCTAGAAAAACGAGCTCATATTTCTCGGCATATAGCCTAGACATGATGAGTCGGAGTTCATTTTTAGAAAGACTCTTGCAAGCTACAAGGTCGAAGTTAGGAAACGTCAGTTCAATGGCAGGTAGGGGCACCATGTGTGTGGAAGGTCTGTTGATGGTGACTCCTGTTAGTAACTCGATGTCCTCTTTTACTTTCTCCATATAAAAACTGTAAGGGTCCCATTATCTTTTTTTGGGCACCATGGCGGGTTGTTGTTTCTCCAACTCCTGTAATGTTTGCCAGAACGGCTGTTTCTGTGGACGTTGGATGGCCGAGTTGAGGTAGCGGGGGACATTGTCTGGTGCCATAGTCGGGTCCCTAAAGAACCTTTTGTCACAAATGAGCTCCATGGCATAACACCCTCATAGAGAGTGAAAATCTTCTGCGGCCAGCTCGGTGAAGGGGATTTGTTGATTAAGCGCTTGTATGTGGCATATAGTATAGAAAGTGCAATCCCCAGATCCTTCTTGCGTTTGGACTTGTGGGTTTATGATTCGGAACCATGGTTGGTTCCAACCTTGTCAGAGTGATGGCTTTCCAACCCAAATTAATTTTAGGAGCCAGAAAGGGATGCATCTTGCCTCCCCGGCTCCTAGACCAGCAAAATTGATGATTCCAAATTTAAGCTCACCGGAACAGAAGTTGTACACTTTGGCGTCGTGAGCCTCAGTGTCAACGATCATGAGCATCCAGTGGCTGAAAACTTGGAAGGGTACTGTGATATATCATACCTTCTGTTCAATCCCCCTACACAGCCGCTCGATAGTCTTGTTGTGTAAGTCCTTGTATAGTAGACTTAGAGCCAAAGCAAGTGAAGCATTGAGAACTGACTGCGGCCTTTTTAAGCTTCTGTATGTTTCGATAGAATTGGCAAGAAGGACATGGAAGATTTCCATCTTCACTCTTGATTGAGGTCGAAGGATGATGCAGAAATCTCTGCGTGTCATCTTGCGCTTAGTCTTTATATTTGTGTAGATGATGTCCCCCCTTCTTTGGCATCATCTACGATAGTGTTCACGATGAAGATATCCTGGAAATCTAGGGTAGAGATGGTCGCCATGTCTAGGTCGTGCATCTTCTTAGGTATAGGTGACGGCGGGGGTAGCTCTTGCAGTGGCAGAAAAGAAGTCTGCTCTAGGTCGTCCATATAGTGTTGCAGAACTTCATCTTTTTCTGATTCAGAATCAAAGTTGAGTTTATCATTTGTGTCTAGACTCACTCTATCTGACTCTTCTTTCACTGGGGGTAAAGGCACCGATTGTTCTGGTGCAGAGGAATGATGAGCTACTGATGTTGGTGGACTAATGTTGGTTCCTAGGATACATTGCTGGAACTCAGCAAAAGATGCTTCTTTGGAAGCTTCTCCCATAGATCCCATGGTAGAATATTCAAGGAACTGATCCCCATATGACATGTTAATATTGTCATTGTGATCGGGGGATTTGGGATCTTGTCCACCTTCTTGGTGGTCTTTGTCTGCTGCCTTCTTTGAAGGTTCTGATCCTCGGTTGGTTCCCTCCCCAGCATGTCCTGGGTCATCAAGTTTGTCATCTGAAGAGGAGGTGTCATCGTTGGAGTCAGCAGAGGAGTCATAATCTTCTTCTTTGTCTTCGTCTTCTTCTTCTTCATCGTCGTCTACCGCCTTATCTTTATTTGTTTTGGCATTGTTTTCTTGCATTGTCGGTGAAGTGCTTGTAATTCATCAAGAGCCACTTGCACATGCTCGTGTGTCTCAAGCAGTGCGTCGTGGGTTTCCTTGAGATCATAGTATCGTGCCTCAGCAGAGAGGAGTTGTGTAGAAAGGTCTGTGACTTGGGCTCGTAGGTGATTGATTTCATTATTTGATGACTCCTCTTGGCGGCTTTTGAGCTGTGCAAGGGTGTTAGTGATGTCATCCAAATGCGTGCTGAAAGAAGTTTGCTGCTGCTTAAGCTCGCGAAGGCTCTCTGGCAGAGGTTGAGTGTGCACAGAGATCCTATCGACTTGTTGAGACAACATTTCTTGCTGGCTTTTCACCTCAAGCACCAACTGTGACAATTGTTGTAGGTGGTCATTGATGCGTTTGACTTGCGTGGCCGCTGCTTCCTGCCATTGGTTGATGCTTGAGAGGATGCCAGGTAGGGCACGGTTTTGCTCGTCGATCTTGGTGACCTGTTTAGTATGACCCGACACACAAGAAAAAATAGATTGCATTATGTTATAAGGGTCGGTGAGGAGGTTTCAGATGGCGTCAAATTGACGTCTGAATTCCTCACCGACATTTGTAAAAGGGACCCCAGAAAAGGATGAGTGGGATGGCTGGGGTTGGGGTGGAAGGGTGGTAGTGTCTTGCGAATGAGACACTAATGATGGTCCCGCAAACTGTGTGGTGACTATAGATGGAGTCACCAGCGGTGTCAGGGTGGTGGCGGATGCGAAGGGTGGCGACATTCTAGGAGAGAAGGGTTGATCCATAAATGTCGATGGGAAAGCGGTGGAGGTGGAGGCGAACGAGGTGAAAGTGAGGTCGGGCGTTGATGTGAGTGGAATGCCCGATGAGAAGGGGATTGAGACGGAGGATGCAGGTGGAGGTTCTGATGAGGGGAAAAGATTTGTTGGTGGAATTATTGTGGAGAATGATGGGAGGGTGGTGGATTGTGGAATGGTGGAGGATGGTAGCGTGGTGGGGGTGGTGGTGGAGGTAAGCTCAACATTTAGAATCATGATGAAGGAGTCTAGTGATGAGGTGGTGATGTGTTCTTCAGGGAGAGGAGGTTCTGCTTCTGGATTTGGTCATGATGTCGGTGTCCCCGACAACTGTTGTGTTTGCAAACGCCCTTTTGATGGTAGTTTCACTGAGATTTTTGTTATTCTAGTTGTCAGGGCGGTGATGCTATGTTGTGTCTGACCTACCTTTGCTTTCTTTTCTACTACTTGGACTGACATGAGGAGGTTAGTAAGCTCCTATTCAGTGAAGAGAAGCTTATCCTTGTCATAATCTGCGAGCTCCGATAGAGGAAGCAACATCCTAGAAGATTTTACTGTGGGATAGATGATGTAGTATAGCTTAGCATCTTTTTCCTTAACGATGTATGAATTCTTTAAAGTCTGCTCATTGGTAAGGATGTCGCCCTTGATCTTCGTGCCTCTGGGTAGTAGTCTGTCCATCTTGAGATAATTCAGAATTGAGGTTATGTGTCCTCTGACACATACTTCTTTCCCAAGGGTGTAAGCTGTGTGCTTGTGTATCAATTGCCATCCTATGTTGACCGGAAGCCCATTAAGGACGGACCAGAGGATGAAAAGATCAGAAATGCTAACATTTCCGCCCTCTGTCCTGGGGTAGAGTGCACTTGTGAGGATTTTGTGTAGTGTGCGCACCAACCCAGAATGAATATTTGAGGCCTTACAGGTCTTTGCCTCATAGGTTGGGATCCCTGTCAGGGATTTCCAGAAGATATGCTTGTTGAACTGGTAGCTTTCAACGCCTACAACTTTGGCTTTTTCCAACTTCTTCTTGTTGTCTATAAAGATTTCATTGAGTAGGTTTTCTGTTATGACAACTCTGTTGGCAAAGAGTTTGGTGATCAGCCTGTGGTCTCCTCCGTCTCTTGATCTTTCCATTATGTCCACTACTTCTTTGTGGAGGAAGGTGAAAAATTTAGTTGTTGGCTCAACATAAGAATTCTCTACGACAAAACAGAGTCTTGTGAGGTTGGCATTGTTGAGCAAGGTGAGGATTCTGTCATAAATCCCCAACTTCTTCAGTATGTTGGAATAGACGTACTTTGTCGACTTCAGTGTTTTGTTGAAGGATGGGAGGGTGTGGATGAATAGGTTTGCTATGGTGATGGTGAAGAATACATGAATAGTGGTGGTAGTGAGAGTGGTAATGGCGGTTGTGGTAGTGGTTGATGGAATGTATCCTGCCAAGATTTGTTCCCTTGCAGTAGCAGGATGGACCTGCTTCCTTGCCCATTTCTTTGTTGGTTGCTCCGTGGCAGCTTCCTAGGCCTTCCTCTTCCCCTTGGACTTTGTGGTCGGGGATTCATCCTCAGAATTTGGCTCGTATTCTGAGCCTTCATCACTTGAAGAGGTTTCTTCTATATCTTGGACAGGCTCCTCGGTTAAACTCATGTTGATGCGGTCAATTTCATCCATGACCGTGAGCAGGTTAACTTTTAGTGAGACTTTTCCAGTCTTGTCATAGATGTCTACAATCTTCTGGAGTTTGGCGCGGTCTTCCATCAGTTGCTCCCTTGTCCAGAAGGGAGCGTCGGTGGTTCCAGTGGCTTCTTTTGTAGGGGAGGCCATTTTGAAAAATTAGCAAAAAATCGTGTGTTAAAAGGATTTGAATTTGCAAAGATAACAAGTTTATTAAAATAAAACGTTACATTATGTATGTGTTAATGTTTTTAGGTTTTAGTGGAACCCAAATGGTTTTGAGACCATTTGGGTCCAAAGGGTCTCGAGCTCAAACGGTTTCAAGACCATTTGGCACCAAATGGTTTGAGGACCATTTGGGTCCAAACGGTCTCGAGCTCAAACAGTTTCAAGACTGTTTGGCACCAAACAGTTTTAGGACCATTTGGGTCCAAACGGTCTCGAGCTCGAACGGTTTCAAGACCATTTGACACCAAATGGTTTTAGGACCGTTTGGGTCCAAACGGTCTCGAGCTCAAACGGTTTCAAGACCGTTTGGCACCAAATGGTTTTAGGACCATTTGGGTCGAGACTGTGAGGAAGGTGAAGCGTTCGAAAGTACGGTTGATTGTTGAAAAGGAGACAAATGTAGCAAATGACGGTGGCGACGCACGCATCGGCGGCTAACGAGAACCCCATCGGCGATGACGAAAATAAGGTGGATGTGGTGACGGAGAAGATGGCAGTGGCGATGGTGTCGAACTGTTGGTTTACCTTGCAGTGTGACGGCGACGCTGTCGGCAAAAAACTCTATGAAAACACGCGGGGAAGATGGTGATGTCGTCGGAGATGGTGGCAGAGAGAGCAGGCGTCACGAGTTGTGCGGGAGCGAGAAACAGAGGGGATGAAACAGTGCTCGCGCGAGGGTTTAGGGAGTTCGATATTTTAGAAGAGGAAAAAGGGAGGGGTTGGGGTTATATTTATAGGATTTGGGGGGGGCATTACAAATTCCCAAGGGCTAGTGGTCTTGAGACCATTTGGGGTCCAAACAGTTTAAGGACCAAACAGTTTCGAGACCGTTTGAGTCCAAACAGTTTCGAGACCATTTGGTTAAGATTTATTTTTGTTTTTGGATTTTATATATTTATGTTTGTTTTGGTTATTTATGTGAATTTTTATATTTTCAGATTAAAGATGATAAGTCTAAATCAAATGAAGGGATAAAAAAATTAGTAAAACTAGGCAAAATAAAACAGTGGTACTCAGATCTTGGGTTGCCTCCCAAGTAGCGTTTGGGTTTTACGTCGTTGGCTCGACGAAAATCCAATTTGGTTATGTCAATGCTGAGGGATCGTGGATCTCGATAGTCTGTCTTGGAATTTTGTCTGCTGGTGTGTAGTATCTCTTCAATCTGTGGCCATTAACAGTCTGTTCTCCCACATTGTTGTCAAGGATGATGCTTGCTTCGGTGGGGTAGATGTATTTAATTGTGAATGGTCCAGACCACTTTGTGCGGAGCTTTCCAGGGAACATCTTAAGTCTGGAATTGAAGAGGAGGACCTTGTCTCCGATAGCAATGTCTTTTCTTTTGAGGTGGCCATCATGCTACATCGTGGTTTGTTCTTTATAGATTCTGGCACTAAGGTAGGCTGTCATTCTAAGCTCCTCAAGTTCTTATAATTGGAATTGTCTGTATTCGCCAGTACTTTTAAAATCAAAATTCAATTGTTTAATGGCCCACCAGGCCTTATGTTCCAGTTCAACTGGAAGATGGAATGATTTCCCATATACCAGTCAGAACGGGGTTGTTCCAATTGGTGTTTTATAAGCTGTGCGGTAAGCCCAAAGGGCATCGGGAAGCTTGGTGGAACAGTCAATACGATGTCTATTGACTGTTTTCTCTAAAATTGCTTTCATTTGTCTATTCGAAACTTCGACTTGACCACTAGTTTGTGGATGGTAAGGTGTGGCGAACTTATGGTTGACTCCATATTTTTTTTAGGAGGGCTTCGAAGCTTCTTTCTAGAAAATGGGTCCTTCCGTCAGATATGATAGTTCGGGGGACTCCGAATCTAGGGAAAATGATATCTTTGAACATCTTGATGACTGGCTTTGAATCGCTGGAAACAGTGGGTATAGCTTCTACCCATTTTGAGACATAATCCACATTGTATGTAAGAAAATCCATAAGATGAGGGGAAGGGACCCATGTAGTTTATTCCCCAAACATCAAAAAGTTCGATTTCTTGCCACAAAGTAAAAGGCATTTCATTCCTTTTAGTTATACCTCCAGAAAGCTGACATTTATTGCACGATTTTACAAAATCATAGGAATCTCTTGCTATTGTTGGCCAAGAGAAACCTGATTGTAGAACTTTCAGAGCGATCTTTTTCAAACTCATGTGTCCCCCAGTGGGGCCAGAATGACAATGCTCTAAGACAGGAATAATTTCCTCTTCCGGTATGCAGTGACGGAAAAGTCCGTCTGCACATAGATGAAAAAGATAGGGTTCATCCCAGTAGTATTTCTTAACATCACAGAGAAATTTATTTTGATCGTGGTGACAGGCGGAAGGGTGGATAATTCCTGTGGCCAGATAGTTTACAATTTCAACATACCAGGGAAATCCGGTGGTACTTTTCATAAGCTGGTCGTCAGGGAGGGAGTCTCAGATAGGTACATTGTCATCGTCTTGATATTTGATGCGACTTAGGTGGTCAACGATGACATTTTCCACTCCACTCTTGTCTTTTATTTCGAGATCGAATTCTTGCATCATTAATACCCAGCGGATGAGTCTGGGTTTTGCATCCTGTTTCTGAATAAGATATTTGAAGGCGGAGTGGTCAGTATATACTATAACCTTTGATCCAATTAGATAAGAGAATTTTTTTTCAAAAGCGTAGATGATGGCTAAGAATTCCTTTTCAGTAGTAGTATAGTTCTTTTGCACCTCATATAACGTCTTAGATGCGTAGTATATTACATATGAATTTTTGTCTATTCTCTGCCCCATCACAGCCCCTATGGCATAGTCTCTATCATCACACATTATTTCAAAAGGTTATGACCAGTCAGGCGCTCTTAGAATTGGTGCTGAGATTAGAGCATTCTTCAAAGTTGTAAAGCTGTGCAGGCATTCCTGGTCAAAGTTGAAATCAACATCCTTGGTCAATAGGTATGTCATAGGTTTTGCTATTTTTGAGAAGTCTTTGATAAATCTCTGGTAGAACCCGACATGACCCAAGAACGCTCACACTCCCCTTATGTCTTTGGGTGGTGACAACTTTGAGATGACATTGATTTTTGCCTTGCCTAGTTCGATTCCTCTTTCTCTTACTCGATGTCCGAGGACAACACCTTCGGTCACCATAAAGTGACATTTTCCCCAGTTTAGGATAGGGTTTGTTTCCTCACATCTCTGTAGGACTTTGCTTAGCTTGAGCAGACAATTATTAAAAGAATCTCCATATACTGAAAAATCATCCATAAACACCTCCATAATGGTTTCGGTTAATCCCACGAAGATAGAAGTCATGCACCTTTGGAAGGTAGCGGGTGCGTTGCATAGCCCAAAGGGCATCCTTCTGAAAGCGTATGTTCCAAAAGGACAAGTAAATGTCATTTTTTCTTAGTCTTCGGGGTGAATTGGGATTTGGTAAAACCCAGAATATTTGTCGAGGTAGCAGAAATTTTTTTGGTGGTCTAGCCGCTCAAGGACCTCGTCAAGGAAGGGTAAGGGAAAATGGTCTTTCCTTGTTGATTTGTTTAATTTTCTATAATCAATGCACATTCTCCAACCAGTAACGGTCCTTGTAGGTACTAGTTCATTCTTATCATTTAGGACAACAGTGGTTCCCCCCTTTTTAGGGACCACTTGGACAGGACTAACCCACTGAGAGTCAGAAATTGGATAGATAATACCCGCTTTCAAGAGTTTAAGAACTTCAAGGCAAACTACCTCTTTTAGATTTGGGTTCAGTTTTCTCTGGTGCTCCCTCGAGGGTTTGAACTCTTCTATCATGGGTAGTTTATGCATGCACAAAGCTGGGTTAATGCCTGTTAGGTCAGTCATCTTGTACCCAATTGCTTTCTTGTGCTTCCTTAATTCAGTGAGAAGCCTTTCTTCCTAGTTGCCAACCAGAGAGGAGCTAATGATAACTGGATATAATTTCTCTTCATCTAGGAAGACATGTTTGAGCCCAGTTGGTAGAGTTTTCATTTCCGGGGCTTTGGTTACTTCTGTTGTCTCTAATATGGAGACATATTTCAGTTCTTCAAAAGTGGCTTCTAGGGCTTTTTCAGCCTGCTCCAAGTATTGCAGGCATTACTGAACTAACTCGTTGGTTGAAAATTCAGCTTCTGAATTTATTAGAGCGCCCTCTAGGGCATCTGCTGGTTCTGGATTTGCTTGCTTGAGTTGAGACATTTTATCAATAGCTTCAAGCTGGAAAAACCTCTTCATGGATACTAGGGCTCTTCAGGCTGTTGAAAACCCTGAATTGAACAGTTTCTTTACCCAACCTCAAGGTAATTGTGCCAGCCTCGACATCAATTAATGCTCTAGCTATGGTGAGGAAGGGTCTATCGAATATTATCGGGTACCTTAGGTCCTCTTTTATATCTATAATGATGAAATCACAAGGGACATAAGAGTCCCTCCCCACTCTTACTGGAATATCTTCAATGATTCCCAGGGGTGCAGTAATGGTGGAGTCAACGAGCTGGATAGTCATTGTTGTAGGAAACAAGTCAGTGAACCCTAATCTTTTGCACATGGAAAATGGCATAATTGATATGCTGGATCCCAAGTCGGCCAATCCCTTTTTATAAGAAGTATTCCCAATAGAGCATTGTATGCCAAAGGAGCCAGGGTCCTTCTATTTTTTTGGTATTCTATTCAAAATGATATCAGAAGTGGTTTGGGCTAGCTTGACAGTTTCATGCTCTTCTATCATGTATTTCTTTGATAGCAAGGTCTTCAAATATTTGGACCAGGCTGGGATTTCAGATAAGGTGTCGAGAAAAGGAATATCAACATAAAGCTTCTTCATTGCCTCTTTTAATTTCTGGAATCTAGAGTCTAGTCTAGTTTCCTTTAGCTTGCCAGGATAGGGTATCCTTGGCTTATATTGTGGAACCTCTGGTTCTTTGGGACCTTGTTCCTTTGCTTTCCTTTCTTCAGCATCTTAACCTGATTCTTCTATTGGGATGATTTCAGTTACATCCCTGTCTTCTTGATTAACCGAGATGGCTTCAGTGAGAACACGACCAGACCTTATTGTAACAACATTTAATTGTTCTGGTCTATGTTGGTCGTGTCTTGGATTTACTTCTGGCTGGCCAGTGAAAGTGCCCACTGGAGGTTTTAGCTGGGCTGCTATCTATGCTAACTGAGTTTCCATAGCTTTTTGCTGGGCTTGCTGGTTAGCCAGCCTGGTTTGCTGTGATTGTAGCATTTGCCTTATCAAGGATAGTTCATCAATCTGCTGTGGTGGGGCATTCTTCTGTTGAAATTGAGTGAGTTATTGTTGCCCTTGAGGTGGTTATTGTTGATGTGCTGGCAACTAAGGTTGTTGCGGCTGTTGCAGCTGAGTTTGTTGTAATTGTGGGTGCAGAGGAGGGTGGGTATATTGGTAGTATGCAGAGGGATTTCTTGGGTAGTTGGATATCTAGAAATTGTTTCTAAGATTCCCTTGATTTTGGGTGTAGTTTCTTTGAAATCTAGGTGGTAGTCTGTTGGAGGATCCTCCTTGGGTTTGATGTTGTGGGTTAGCAGTCCCCGCAGGATTTCCATATTGAAAACCGGGATGATTTCTCGGCTGATTTGGATTGTAGTAAGCTTGTCCTGGTATGGAATGAATGGAATTTACTTGTTCTGGCATCTGATCCTCAGTGTGTTCAATGATTGGCTCATACTGTGGTTGAGGTGGTTGCAAATCCATCATTACATTGTATAGGAGACCACATGACAATGTGGGATGATCGGATGCATGACAGGCCTCGCAAGTTCTTGTGGCTATTTTAGCTTGTTGGGGTTCTTATTTCTTTCATACTCCCCAAATGATGCTTCAAGGGCTTGTTGTTTGTTGGCTATGGTTTTCAAAGCTTCAACTATGGCTTTCATTTCCGTAGATTCCTCAGCTTTACAAACCTTTAGAACTCCTCCTGTGGTCACCCTCCCCCAATTGGATTGATTTTCGGCTCTGAGAGTGACATTCCTCCAAAGTATTCATAGTTTTGTCTCATAAAGTTTCCTCCAGATGAGGAATCTAAGAACTTTTTAATTTCATCACTTACTCCCCTATAAAAAGTTTCTATGAGTTGATTTTGCGAGATTCCATGGTGAGGGCACTACCTCAAGAGTTCCTTGAACCTTTCCCATGAGTCAGCCAGTGACTCTCTCGGTAGTTGAAGGAATTGGTTGATTTGCCCTCTGATTTGGTAGGTTAGTGAAGGTGGGAAGAATTTCTCCAAGAACTTCTCTTCTAAGGGAGCCCAGGTGGTGATTGGCTCCCCGTCCAAAGAATTTTACCAGCTTAGTGATCTTCCAGACAAGGTGAAATTGAAGAGTCTAAGCATGACTGCATCCATGGTTGTTCCAGCTTGTGGTACCTACATGCAAAGAGCTTTGAACCTCTTTAAATGGTCCATACAGTCATCTCTGGCACTTCTAGAGAATGAGATGCCCTGCATTATTTGGATCCATTTTGTCCTAATCTCAAAATTAGGCGTGTCGATGAGTGGTGGTTGGACTGGATGGTTGTCTTCATAGTTCTTGGGAATAGCATAGTGCCTTAGTTTCTTGCTCCTTATCAACAGTTGCGCAAAAGCCTTGGCTTCTTCATTCTCAGCACGGATGCAGACTTGCTCTTCAGCCCGTACTTCAGCCTGAACTTGGGTGCGTGTGTCGGCGATGAGTTGCGCTCGCTGGGCTGCTATGGCAGCGTTGACCCTTTCCATCACTAGTGCAGCTTGGCATTGATCTTCGGCAATTTGTTTGGCTCTTTGACGATTAAGTCTAATACGGCAGTGGAAACTTCTCTCTACCTTAGAGTCGTACTCTGGATCAGGGGAGAATCTGAGATTATGTGATGGTTTCATAAACATCTTCTACCTGAGTAGAGGAAGAAACACACTTTTCAGATGATGTAGGAGATATGATGAAATCAAGAGAATATGGAGTAATGTTTAAAGAAAAAGTGTAAAACCCTAACCAACTAGCAAGATGATAAATGAAATTAAAACGCTCTGTTGTCCCCGACAATAGTGCTAATTTTTTATGGAGCTTCCACTTGCGTGGAGTTGCGTGCACCACTAAAAATCCTAAAGATAGTAAGTCTTTTAGGTTTAGCCTTGATTATACTAGATTAAAAAATCCACCCACGTATGCTAGGATACGTGGAAGTCTTATCGTAGTATAGTTAAGGGTCAAATCCATAGGACAACAGTCTTGTTAAGATCAACAAGATAGATAATGTTAGAATTTCATTTGACTCCTTAACAGTGGTATTTAGATCAAAGAGTTGGTTTGCTTGTTTAAACTAAGTGCAGGTAAAGTAAAAGTAGGAAAGTAAGCAGGAAGGTAAATTTAAGGTTGTAAACAATGTTAAGAAACCACTAGGATGTGATCGGCTTTCACCACCACTACACATAGATCAAAACATACATCACAATAACTTGGCTTGCAAAGAAAAGAGTCTAAACAGTTAGTATCTTTGTAGGCTTAGCCTCCTTTCAGATAACCAACTATGAGAAACGTGTAAGTGTTGCAATGCCAGCCATCCCTAGACGAATGGTCACTTACTTTGCATCACTCTCCTCACAAAGTGTGTTCCTCGACTCGTCAAGGTTGTAATTTCATAATTTCATTGATTCCATTTCATAGTATGAAAGTGCAACGATGGAGGTGAGTTTACTCCACTTCTTGAGAAACACTCCTAGATATTGAACCAAACATATGGTGACTACATGCAATTTGGAACCAACAAATAGTAGATATTCGAATCTAGAAGTACAAACATAGACAATTTGCACTAAAAGATAATAGATAACACAAGTTGGTGATCAAGAAACTAGCATTCATTAAACGATTGATGTTGAACTGTAAAGATAGTGTTTTTCTATTGCAAACTCAAGAATTACAATGAATGAAATGAAAACATGGGTAGCGGGGCTACTCCCCGCACCCTAGTGTGGCATACAACTCACAAAAACAAGATTTACTTAAGCGGAAGAGATCATTAACAACGGGTTACTGAAAATCACTAAAAATTAAAACCTTTTTCAGAGAGATCCCATCATAGGAAAACTCTTTCAACAAGAACCAACGTATTACATTTACATCCTGGTTCATAAGTAAACATCTTGTACTGTCTCTTATCGAGGGTTACAATATCAACTGCCTTGTTAAAAGCTAAACACAGACAACATAAAGACCTCGAGGCATTAAGCCAAAATCTCAAACCGATTTGTTAAAAGAACTAACTATTAACTCCGAGGACCTGAGAGTACAAAGACGACACATAGGACTTCTATCTACAAACACGACAGACAACACACTCCACCTAAGTTGTTGCTGTTATACCTACTGCTGCTGAAGTTCTTCCTCTGCAAGATGTTCTCAGTCTCCTTCTTACTCATCCACCTAAAAATGTTGGTTCCCACAGGGGTGAGACAATTGAAAAATTGCCCCAGCGAGAGATATAAATCTCTGCCAGAAACATCATTATTGAAGTTTAATTAATATAAAACTGAGCAGAGGATAAGCAGTTTAGATCATTCTCATCTTTAAAGTATTGCAACTATTTAGGATATAATAGTAAATCATCTATTATCTTTGTAAGGAATAGGAAGGACATGTATATAATTTATCCATCATACTAAACCATCACATCAAGCTTCTCTTGTAATACTCATTAATCTGATATTTCACTCATGAAACATTCTTGTTTCAATCAGTTGGCCTTAACCAATCTTCTAAACTAATATTGAGTCACATTAATCATATAAGTGTACATCATCATATGTTTCTCAAGTATTGGAACAGTACTTCTATTCCAGGCATTGGGCTATACCAATCCTGTGCAACTTATTATAGGTATTGGATTATACCAATACAACACTTCTATTCTAGGTATTGGGAAATACCAATCCTATGTAAACATCTCAGATTAAATCATTATTAATCTCATACAACCAGTTCAAGTATTAGACTATGCTATACATGTGCATCTATTCTAGGTAGTGGACTATGCCAAACCTGTGCATACATTCCGAGTATTGGACTATGCCAATCCCATGATATCATTCTAGGTAATGGACTATGCCAATCCTGTGATATTATTCCAGGTAATGGACTATGCCAATCCTGTGATATTATTCCAGGTAATGGACTATACCAATCCCGTGATATTATTCCAGGTAATGGACTATGCCAATCCCGTGATATTATTCTAGGTAATGGACTATGCTAATCCCATTATATTATTCCAAGTATTGGGTTATGACCAATCCCGTGATATTATTCCAGGTATTGGGTTATGACCAATCCTGTGATATTATTCTAGGTAATGGACTATGCCAATCCCGTGATATTATTCCAGGTAATGGACTATGCCAATCCCGTGATATTATTCCAGGTAATGGACTATGCCAATCGCGTGATATTATTCCAGGTAATGGACTATGCCAATCCCGTGATATTATTCCAGGTATTGGGTTATGACCAATCCCATGATATTATTCCAGGTAATGGACTATGCCAAACCTGTGCATCTTATCACAGATTACCACATCTTGTCACCTCACACTAGGCAATAACCATTCTCATGGCTCATAAAGCACATTTAATATCTTGTCACCTCTTACTAGATAACAATTAACATCATGGCTCACAAGGCCCATAAAACATCTTGTTACCTCTCACTAGGTAATCATTAATAACATTCTTAAAGAGCTGGATGTGATATCTATGATGTCTTGAAGCATTACTTTCCTTATTACTTTTAACTTACTTAAGTTTATCAACTTGTATTGTATTAAGGTATTTCCCATCTTAATACTTTGATCCACTAACCTATCACCTTTATCATAAAGTGCATAGGTTATAGAACACACATTAGAATTGTCCAACTATCTTCAATGATATGGACTCATCTCAAGTTAAGGCATTGCTTGCTATAAAGTTGCCGATAATCAATTACTTTAGGTATTTCCCTTATTATGGTATTAGTCACCATTTCATTATTAGGATTAAGGTCTCACATATCATCACCCTTTATTAGGGTTAGGGTTTCACATATAATCACCCTTCATTAGGGTTAAAATTTCACGTACCATCACTCTTCATTAGGTTTGGAATTTTACATACCTTCACCCTTTATTAGGGTTAGAATTTCACATACCTTCACCCCTCATTAGGGTTAGAGTTTCACATACCATCACCCTTTATTAGGGTTAGAGTTTCCATATTAGGGTTTCTTATATCCTTACAAAGCTTCACCCTAAATTAGAGTCTTACATCACATCATTGTATCAAGGTTTCACATGACTTCACCCTAGATTAGGGTTTCCATTCAATTACCCACAATTAGGGTTTACTATTCATCCCATTTAGGGTTTTGCATTATATTACCCTAAATTAGGATTACTCATGTCACCATCCTTAATTAGGGTTACACTATTACCCTAGAATAGGGTTTCACTCATAATTGCCTTGAATTAGGGTTTAGGGTTCATTAACCTTCTCGATTAGGGTTTCATGATCTCTTTGCTGAGGATTATACCCTAATCACATACTCTAAATGATTAACACTCATGTATGAATTCCTTTCTATCATCCTTTCAACTTGATTAGGTCACATCATCCTTCCAATCAAGTACATACAACTATGATTGACATAGTGTACTGAGTTATTGCTTACTTAAGCTTCAAGGATTAATTCATATGAGGATTATCAATCACTTAGTATCTTAAAGGTACAACTCTAGTGATTATCTTTGAAATAGATCAATAACAATTATATAGTGAATTGGTCCTTCATCACAATAAGTTTCCAATTGATATGATGACATTGATTTACTAAACGACATTGACTCTTACTCTCTAAACGGTTTGAAACCGTTTGGGCAAAAAGTGTATTGAAATCGAATGGA
This sequence comes from Alisma plantago-aquatica, assembly GCA_963693085.1. Taxonomy (NCBI): domain Eukaryota; kingdom Viridiplantae; phylum Streptophyta; class Magnoliopsida; order Alismatales; family Alismataceae; genus Alisma; species Alisma plantago-aquatica. The sequence continues at coordinate 234,220,817 of OY856409.1, read as the reverse complement.
CTTGGGTCTCCAAATGGTTTGAGATCGTTCAGACCCAAACGGTCTTGAGACCGTTTGGACTCAAACGGTCTTAAGATCGTTTGGTCCAAACCCTCTCAAAACTGAATGGACCAAAAAGGTCTTTCAACACTTAGTCAATTCAAGGTTTCCCTCAATGAACCGACTATCAATGGAATCCTTGATTCATTCATAAATTGAACTATTGAATCATCCTTCAATTGGACCATCAATTAGGGTTTTGAACCCAATTGAACTAGGATTTATAATCAAGAAACCTTCAATTAGGGTTTTGAAATCGAGGAACCTTCAATGATTAACATTGTGGAACTGATTCAATTAAAATTCATGAATCATCATCAAAGTATGATATGACCTGACCTCAAATAGTATTGAGGTCGTTTGGATGTCCTCCAAATGGTCTTGAGACCGTTTTCCCCATCTCATCATTGAAATTTTGTGAAATTCAATTCGGGTTTAGATCATTAGATTGATCACCAATTGAACAATTGGTTGCATTTCAATTTACCATCGTTGGTCCTTCAATTACTCAACCATACTCAACCCTAATCCTCCAAACGGTCTTAAGACCGTTTGGTTGATCTCCAAATGGTCTTGGGACCATTTGGGTTAATCAACCCAAAGTTTTAAATCAACTAATTGCAAATTCAGCACTTAACCTGATTAGGGTTTCTAATTGGAGGATTGTCCATATATTGATTCAATCAATTGGATCCACTAGATCATTATCCAACATATACTAGGGTCCTGATCTCAAACGTTCAACCCATCCAAACGGTCAACCCATCTAAATGGTTTGGGTTTCAAAACTCCAAACGGTTTGCAAACCGTTTGGTTTCCAAACAGTTTGCTGAAACCGTTTGGACCATATTATTGAATCTATTTGCAATAGATATTCGGGGAGGTGTGTGCTTATGATGATGTCATCATCATCAAGCTCTAAACCCATGAAACATTCTGTGATTTTCATGGAGATTGCATCAATCAACCAAATAAAAATTCGAGAATAAAGAAAGGATCAACAATTGATAAGGAATTGAATGCAATAACAATATTAAGGGTTCAAGTTATAAAGCCCGCCTCCAATTGAGCTTCAAAAGTTGGAGATTCACATCAAAAATGATGTAAGAAGCTTTTGAAACTCTCCCAAGGCTCGTCCTCAAGCTTTGGAGTGAAAAGATTGGCTAGGATTGAAGATGGAGTGAAATAGAGAAGAAATCATGCATTGTTTTGTGATTTCCACCATGAATTCAAGGTGAAAGAAGGTCAAGAAGCTTACCAACAGGTTGGGGGTCGTCCTCCTGTTGCTCCAAGCTCCCATAGTCGTTTTTGCAAGCAAGAAGTGAAAGTGGATTCGAAATTACCCTTTCACCTCATGGATAAAAGAGCATATATATGAATTTTATTGAAAATTCATTTAAGAGAGAGAAAGTAGGAATTATCTCCCCAGTTTCCTTGCCACTTTCCCCCTTCTCTTCCTTAGAGACGAGGCTATCCTATTTTCCTCTTATTCCTCTCAATTATCCATGATTTAAAGAAAAGCAAATTAAGCACCTTAGATCATATTATAATAATATCCATAAGTGAGTGCATATTTCTTTTTCTTATAATAATGTGAGTTATCCACTTCCCTAAGATATTTTCGTGCCTTTGAAAGGCACATGGTCTTCCACATATATGGATTTCAACTATTTAAATTTTGGTTGAAGGGCACTTCAATTAATATATTTATTTTTGCATTAAATTGAATTAGGGTTTCAATTATGCTTAAATCTTGATTATTTTAATATCAAGATTCTCTCTCCTCCAAAATGATACAAATGAGATGCCCCTCTCATTTTATTTGTTCTACATGATGCCAAGAAATATTAGGGACTATTCTGAAGTGATAATTTGCATATTGAACCCTAGGTTTTGGGTAAATTGCACATTGTACCAAAACTAGGTTTTAATGCATAAACATTGCTTTATCAACTCTTTCTTGTTACTCAGGCTTTCCCAAGCCATACCTCTGCATCATCTTCATTCTCATGATCTTTCAACACACGAGGAACATTTTATCATGTAACATTTGCAAGTTAACCTCTCATATTGGGTAATTTGCACTTTAGTCCAAAATAGGCAAAACATTATTTCAACATTGTTCTAAAAGGACTAAAATTGAAATATAAGTTCCTCTTGAACCTTAATTACTTTTCACAAAATAAAAGCAAGAATATAATTATATTTCTTAAACAAAACACCTAGGGTTAAAGCATAACCCAGGTTAGGGATGTTACACCTAGTGTATGAGACTACTCGCTCATGGTAAGAACAAAGAAGGGGGCGAGAAGAGAGAGAGCATCATCTCCATGAAGGAGGGAGGAAGGTCGACCCCTTGGAGAGAGAGAGAAACGATCTTCACACTTCATATCTTGCTTGATGATGAATCCTCCTCTTCCCACCTTCTTTGTCTATGAGAGAGAAAGTGGCTTGGAGATGGAGTATGGATCTTAGACTGGCAACCTCGAGGCAGCGAGTGAAGGATGGAATGGATCTGGAACAATAGAGACAGCCTTTGGGCATCTCAAACTTTATGCTTTGTGAGGACCCCTCGGGTCTTATTTATAGGCTTTGAAACTCAAACAGTTTGGGGAGATTTGGGCCCAAACGGTCGTGAAGACCGTTTGGACTCTCTCTCGGTTTGGAGACCGTTTGGACTCTTTCTCAGTTTTAAAACTGTTTGTACTCTCTCGGTTTGGAAACTGTTTGAGTCCTCATGGTTTGGAACCGTTTGCCTTTATTCGGTCTTGGGATCGTGTAGCTTCATACATTCTTAGGACCGGTTGATCTCCATTCGGTCTCAAGACCGTTTAGCTTCATACGGTCTCGGGACCATTTGACTTTACATGGTCTTGGGACAGATTGGCTTCATTCGGTCTTGGGACCGTTTGGTGTCCATTTGGTCTTGGGACCATTTGGTGTCTATTCGGTCTAGGGACCATTTGGTGTCCATTCGGTCTTGGGGCCGTTTGGTGTCCATTTGGTCTTGGGGCCGTTTGGTATCCATTCGGTCTTGGGACCATTTGGTACCCATTCAGTCTTGGGACCATTTGGTGCCCATTCGATCTTGGGACCGTTTGGTGTCCATTTGGTCTTGGGACCATTTGGTGCTTTTGTAATTTTTTGTTCTTTTCTGCAAGAAATAAAAGGGGAAAAGTTAGTCTGATGGTATTTTTACAATAAAGTGGAAAATTAAAGATTGTGTCTAATTTATTTAAGAAAGAGTATGGAAAACTGAGGAAAACTAGTAAGATAACATCGCAAAATGGGAGGTTATCAGAAGGTAAAGATTTTTATGAAACATATGCACATGTAGCTAGACTTGACTCTATTTGTATGTTACTTGCCTTTTCTAGTTATAAAAACTTTCTTCTTTATCAAATCGATGTTAAAAGTGTATTTTTGAATGGTACAATTGAGGAGGAAGTCTATGTTGCACAACCCTTGGGCTTTGAACATGATAGTTTACCTAACCATGTGTATTTGTTGCAAAAAGCTCTCTATGGACTCAAACAGGCACCTAGAGCTTGGTATGAGAAATTAATGAACTTTTTGTTAGATCATGGGTATATCACGGGAAAAGTGGATTCTACCTTATTTCTAAAGCATACTTCTAACAATTTTTCAAATATATGTTGATGATATCTTTTTTGGTGAAACTAACCTTGATCTTTGCAAAGAATTTAGTGATCTTATACAAATTGAATTTGAGATGAGTATGATGGGTCAGATCACATTCTTCCTCAGCTTTCAAATCAAGAAAACAAAGGATGCATCAACCAAGGCAAGTACACAAGTGAGCTACTTAAGCACTTTGGGATGGAGAACACAAAGTCGATGGACACACCTATGTCAAATACCACCAAACTTGACAAAGATGAAGAAGGTGAGAAGGTAGATGAGAATCTCTATAGAGGTATGATCGAAAGTTTACTTTACTTAACTACCTCTAGACCTGATATAATGTTTAGTGTTGGCTTGTGTGCTCGCTTTCAATCAAATCCTAAGAAATCACATCTTATAGATATTAAGAGGATTTTAAGGTACTTAGACAAAACCCAAAATTTTATACTATGGTATCCCAAGTCAAGGGACTTTACTCTTACTGCTTATAGTGATGCAAATTATGCAGGGTGCTTTATTGATAGAAAGTGCACAAGTGGAACTTGCTTTCTCCTAGGACCATGCTTGGTGTCTTGGTTCTCCAAGAAATAGAGCAGAGTGACATTATCAACCACCGAGGCTGAATACATTGTAGCTGAGAGTTGTTGCGCCCAGGTCCTATGGATGAAGCAAATGCTCCCAGACTTTAACATTCATTTTGATGAATCTCCTATCTATTGTGTTAATACTAGTGTAATTAACTTGTCATATAATCCGATCTTGCATAGTAGAGATAATCATATAGAGGTTCACCTTCATTTTATCTATGATCACATTGCTACGAAGGATATCTATATCACGCATGTGGACACAGAAAATGAGTTGGCGGACATTTTTGCAAAGCCTCTATGTAGAGATCAATTTTACTTTATTAGATCTAAACTACTAATAACTATTTTGAATGAATCTAAATATATATATATATATATATATATATTTAGGACATGATTGGTGTAGTCTGATGTAATTATCTTGACTTTGTATATATTTAGAAATACAAGTGCATGATTAATTCATTAGGACATAAAAAATTTTGGAAATATGGCCAAGTATTGATTCTACTCTAGGTCATGATCTAGGACCATAGATGGATTGGGGAATAAAGGCATGACTACTTCAATTTTAGGTGATGAGCTAGAACCATAGATTGGATATCAAACAAATTTCTAAATTTAGACTGATTCCATATTTCTAAAAGTTCTCAATATTGATAAGGTTCAACATTAGATAGATTTCTAGAGTTAAGGTGGCTTTTATGGTACAGTGACTATATCAGTCAATTGTCTACTCCTAAGAGCATCATAACCACTCTAGAGTTCCAAGTTGCTTGTTGCATATTTGAAAGAATCACATTAATTGTTCTAGTTTTTCGAGAGTGCTCAAGATGAATGATATTGGGAACCTAACAAACATCACAGGTTAAGGTGGCCTCTAGGACCCATGAATGCAACCAATTAACTGTTTGTTCCTCAAATCATTTACAATTCTTAGAGGATAAAGTTTGTGGGAAGAGTGCTAAAAAAGTGAAGATCCAGTATCATGTGATTATCCAACATTAAGGAGTCCTCCACGACGTCTTCCTACACTGATGTATCATATATCCACTGGAGTATCGATGAGCAATAATCCCTGACTCTTTAGTTCTTGCTTGATAACCTTACTTTTAAATGATATCTTCTCGAGGAAAGGTTCATTCTTAAAGCCATATTGAATTTGATTAGACATGAAGATATTAGGATCAGATTGAAGTCTAAGAAAAACGATCTATAGATATGAAGATGAAAGTATATGATCATTTGAGAGTTACTACCAGATGTATGAATCAATAGAGTACCAATATGTCTTTTGAAGAGTTCCATGTTTCTTGTTAGGACCTTATAAAGCATAGTCTCAACTACTATAATTCTACGAAAGTGATCAATATGGTATGTTGGGTATTAGAGAAGTTTCCAAATTTAAGGTGACCTTCATGGCTAGTGACTATATCGGTCATTTATCTAATCCTAAGAGCATCTTCTTGTATCGTTGAGATTGATCATATTGATAAGATTCAAATAAGATTCATAAGATTGATGAGGATTGATAAAATTGATTAGATTGGTCTCCAAAGAAATTCCTAGATTTAAGGTGGCCTTTATGAATAGTGGTTGTGTCGATCACTTGTCCATTCCTCAAAGTATTTATTGTTTTTTAAAAGTTCTTAAGATAGATATTTTTTGGAATCAGACAAGTTCCCAGACTTAAGGTGGCCTTTACGAGCTATTTCTGTATCAAACAATTGTCTGTTCCCTAGAGCATCTCCTGAATACAAGATGGTTTAGAAAAATTAGAGCATGATTTTCCTATTATAGGTAGGACCTTGATTTTGATATCCTCAAATTTTGATGAATTTGAATTATATGAATATAACACTTGATTTGATAAGTAAATTCCTGAATGATATTTGATAAATTAATAATGTTACCCACTTATTGACATGGGTGCAACCCATGTCCCAAGTGCGCCCCATGGGATCATTTTCTTTACAAATAGGCCCTTGAGACACAAGACAAAGAAATAAGAGATTCGTGCATAAATAAATGGTGATGGCTTTATGCATTGTTGGATAAATATAAATATGAGATGATTAATAAATTTCGAAATGAAAATAAGATCTGTGATATTTTAGATAATTAATGGAGTAATTGTCAAATCTGGTTTTGCAACATAAGTTATGAGGTAACCAACGATATTATTTCAAGATGACTTTTGGAATACTTAAAGATAATAACAAAAAGGAAGAGAATTCTATAAATTGGGAGGTAAAGGACGTCCTGTGAGATAATGGTAATTGTTTGAATGAAATATTTAAAAGTGCAAATTTTGTATGAGAAAGACATCTCCATAAATCCCATCTTAATAGACATAGATTAGGAAAGGCATAAGTAAGTTTCCATGGAAGAAGGATATTTGATTGGAGGAATATATCAAGAGAGATATAAAAGAATAATTTGAATTTTGTGATAAATTGTTTCCTAAATAGATTAAGTGACCAATTATTCAATGTGCACGGTATAGATAAGAACATTCCTTAATGGCTTTTGGGTTTTCCAAATCCAAGTTTTATTAAGAATCTGGTGGTGTCTTTGTGAACCTTTGGATTTATAGGATTAAAAGATAAGAGTTTTTATAAAGGAATGTGGGAGGAATATATTCTTTCCTAGTTGGGGTTGAATTGTTGAGAAAAATGGATATCTTTTTAATATAGAAAGCAAGTAATGGAAAGTCTATATTTAGAAGTATATTATTACCGAAATTGTGTATTTGGGTCTTCCTTAAACCACAAGGAGAATGAAGGAGAGGAATGAGAAAAGGAAATGGTGAGAGCACATATATACAACATTCATTCGATACTCAATTCATTCAGTCCTTCTCCCCTTATTTCATCCACTTGACTTTTCAGTGTGCAACCCACCTTGAACTCCTCTCTGGGTTCAACATGGATTCATAGTGATGAAAATGACTCATGGGTGATGACCTCTCTGGAACCCACCTCTTCCTCCCCATTCTTTGGTGGGAATGGGAGGGAGCCTATTTGGATTGCAATGTGTGACCCCCTTAAGCCCTATTGCAATTGTCATGGCGTCTATCCCTAGAGGAGCTCTGCAATGCCGATCATCGTCGATAGTAACTTGAGGTAAGGGTATTCACCCATGTTACATGTCTACAAAGTAGGGTAAATCGAAATGGTAAGGACTTTGTTTCTTGTGGACTCAGTTGTATCCATCCATAGATAATGAACTATCAAGTCCAAGAAGGGAGGGAGGGGGCACAAGAAGCCTAGTCTATCCCTTGATGGATGAGAAGGAGGCAATCTGAACTAGTGGTTGCCTCCTCCAAGGATGAACCTCACCACCACTGTGTGGTTAGGGGCAGATCTGAGTCAAAAGACCTAGATACCCTAACCTATGCACGTAAACAACTTGGGTATAGGGGTCTTTACCTATTGACTAAAGAGACCACCCGAATTATATTCAAGAACATTAATTGCTGACATGTTAGCTTAGGATTGGTCCTTATAATGGTAACTTAAAATAATTGTAGAAAACAATTGGTAACTCATATCGGGACATGTTATATATGAAACTTGATTAAGAAAATGAGAGGAGTGCAAATACAATATCATTGATGCTTTATTCTGAGCCCAATTCTAAAAGTAAGTTCTAATATGTGTTGAACTAGTGATTAAGGCATATAAACCCTAAATGTTTTATGAATATGATGTCAATCATGGGGTAAATATGATTCTTTGAAATGTAAAGTAATAATGTGGAATATAGTAGTGATTTAACATTATTGTGGCCATAATGATGATAATTAGATTTTCTAATGTGAATAATCATGCATATGAAGAATTAGGTTTAATGATCCTAACTAGCCATGATTAATGAATTTAATGTGATCTAAATAAAGGATATTGTGGATCTAATGACTAGGGTTTCACCTAATATTTAATATGCTATGAAAATAGGGTTTGAGCCCTTATTCCATATCCTAAACATGAGACAACTCTAAATCCTAGATTAGGATCGAGTAGGATTTAATCTTATTAATGTGACAGTGACACTTTAGGATTTATATAAATATATATTTAATGTTGATGCTTGGATATGTTCATTGGATTGATTGAATATACTTAAAGTATATACTACATGATATCTGCATGGTTCCATAAAAGGTACATGGTTATGAATACGACTACCCATAATATCCTTTTCTGGTGTTTGCTGAGGATTTCTCAAAGATTGAGGAAATAAACTGTTGGGTGTTTATTATTATTTTGTTCAATTATAACACCAAAATGACTATCACATAAATATGGGAATATGTGAATAAAGTGATAGTTCTTATTTGCAAGTAATTGATTGAATATATGTTGTTAAAATACTTGCACACTTTTTGCTTGCACCCCACGTACACAATATATTTTGATATACTGATCCCTGCTTTGTTTCACGCCATTCTAGTTAGATGCAATATATGAAGATATTGAGGTTTAATGAATCAAATGAAATCTACCTAAAGGCATTAAAGTTAAGTTAAGGAGGATTAGTTAGATACTTCTTCTCAATGTCTATTAATTCATGTTGAAAATCCATGTAATTTTTTAGAGGAGTATCATTGTAGAACATGTAAACAATATTCTTGAATTAATGGAAATTATTTACCATTATTTGTTATTTGGTTAAATTTGGATCCTTGGGAATTTTAGGTAATGAGTTTCAACTTTAAGGTCCTTCTTAATTAGGGGATGTTGAAAAGTGAGGTTGTTACATTGATCGAGGTTCCTACTATTGATAGGGCTTTCACAAGGAGTGATGGCTTGAATTTAGGGCTCTGTCGGGTTTGCCTACCTGAATGTAGGGATTGAGTTCAAGGAGATACCCATTTTGGATAGGGATTGAATGTGGATGCCTATTTAGGATAAGACTTGTTTCATGAAGAATTCCTATTTGAGATAGGACTCGTCAAATTTTTAGAGTCGGTCAATGTATGCCCATTTAGAATAGGGGTTTAACATAAATGCATTCTGAGTAGAGTACTCTAGGCTCGAATGCCTATCTAAACATAGGATTTTATGGCTGGAAGGAAAGATGCCTTTGCTAGATTAAGGCTTGTGGTCTAGTTTAAGGTCTTTGTCTAGGATCCAAAAACACTGACAGATAAAGCACATGATTGGTCATGTTGTAGGTCATGGTCTAAGACCTAAAAAAGATTTCAAAATTGAAGTTTGATTATTTTTAAGGTCACAGTCCAGGACCCCAAAGATTTGAAGATGAAGCACATGAATAGTCTAGTTTTAGGCCCGTGTATGGGATCCAAAAAGGTTTGGGAACATGACTGTGGATTTGGTTCAATTTTAGGTCATGATCCAGGACCATAAAAGGATTTGAATGTCATTTTGGGTTGGTTCAATTTAGGTCATGATCCAGAACCATCAAATATTTTGAAATATCATTTTGGATTTGGTTTAGTTGTAGGTTATGATGCATGACATTAAAGGATTGGAAATGACCCTCTACAGAAGTGGCCATGACTGAGGATGCCTAGAAGAGTGTAGGGCTTTTAAATCGAAGAAAAAGTTTAAGGAGGTGTGCTTCCACCACTCACATGGTTGATAAACTCTGGGTCAAGATTTTTCTGTGAAGTCTGATGCAAGTTGTATTCACTTTTGAACTCCTTAGCTTAAATTGTTCTAAATGGAAGGAATCTCAATGAAAAGGATTAGATTATTGTCACTGCTTGAATCATGGTTCATCATATCATTTTGTCTGTTTATGTGATGTGGCATTAGTATCAAGTACCTAGTTCTGTGTGAAAGCTGATCAGTGCATATTTCTTGGAAGGTAGAGATTCAAAGCTTCTTTTAGGTCATCATCACTAGATGTTGTATCGTGCTGGCTCTATTATGATAGAAGTGTTTGGAGGTGACATGAGCTCATCTTAGTCAGTCTGTCCTTATATAGGGTCATTGGATCACCTGTTCTTTAATGATTCATTTTTATTGAATGGAGAATGCCATGTGAGGCCCTATTAATTGATAAGGGGTAACCTTCATCCATGGGTTATAGTTATGTCCTTGCATGCAGGTAAGGGTTCAATACCTCAGAAGATGATGTGCCTTGTAGGACTATTTCTCTGAATATGTATGCAAGAGTTGCTAGAGAAAAATTTGAGTCAAACTTTTTCTTTGTACTAAACAATTCATCATATCTTTATTGTCTACAACCTTCTACCAACGATTCCCTTATGGACTCTTCTAGTGGATATATGTCATGATTCTCAAAGGAGACCTTCTATGTTGAAATGGTCCATGATGTTAGATTTGGCTTATTTATTTGTCTTTGTCAAGACAATGGATTACCATGATTTAAATGATGGTGGTGAAAAATCCCCCTATTATTTTGTTTCAAAATATTTTGAATTATTCTTTTGACATTAATATGACCATGTTAGTCGACAAGAAGTTATTTTGAAGTTTGTCTTCAATTTATTTTTTGGATTCAGTGTACCTTGGTTTGTGGATTATTATGTTGTTATTCACCATGCTAGTTGTTAGGAGAAGACCCTAGGAGGGGTTTCTTTTGTTTTTTGCTTTGTGCTTAAGCTGATGTTCAACATTAAGGGTTTATGGACTAAGACCCCTTTGATGAGTTGGTGGTAACCCATGTTAGTTAGGTGTCTTATCATGGATGTGAGGGTTGGTCAAATAGTCATTGTATATTATTTGATGTAAAATGACAACTACCTTAGTCACCCTACATTCCACCTTCCTCTACTAAACTTTAAATTGATTTGAGACCCCAAGCATGTTTAACCTTGCCCTAAGTCTTCAGTGAATAGGTTTGTTCTTCCCTCAGGATGATCATATCCAGATGTACCACTAGGGGATGGTTCATCTATGATGGATTTGATGCTCCATTATCTCTTGGTTTCATGATTGAATGACTCAAATTGTCCCATGTAAATAGTATTCAAGTGGAGATTTCTTACCCAGTTGGGTTATGGTGCCAGGTGTCAAAAACACCCCTATAGTCTCTATTTCGACACTTCTTGGTGTATGCAATTTATCACAAGCATGAATCCACATTGTTGGGTGTAGTTGTTCATAATTTTTATTAGTTTGCATTTATGTCCATGGACATTGATGCTCAGAATCTAAGGATGGGAATTTCCGACTCCTAAAAGAGAGTTTTTATGCTCCACTGGTCCTGGATGTCATGCTTAATTTTCAATTCACCAGAAGCATATATTCTAGTTCAGGTTCCCTTTGGGCTTCACAGTTAATGTATATTCATCTAATCATTTGACATTTTGGATATTGATGCTCAGAGCCTTAGGATGAAAACTTAAATTGGGGATTAATTGGAGCTTCTTGAAGAAGATTTCCCATGTGTGGTCCCTAGGCATAGATCATCATGGAAGAAGGTGAATTGTGAGCAATGACACAAGGTATTCAAATCTCCTTATCCTCTAGACCACCTATCTCTGTCGTGTCCCATGAGCAGGGTTGTTGTCATGTTTAAACAATAAATTTCATGTAGGGAGTGAAACCTAATTTGTTTTCAAAATTTCCTAACTTGGTGGGTCTGTTCCAAATTTCTTGGGGTATTTAGTTTAAGTAGACCTAGAAGTGGGAATTTATTGAAAAATCAATGATAGTGTGATTTTTATGGGTGAAATTAGGTTTACGAGACATTAGGGCCTCCAAATAACAGACGTGCTCCTTCATTCCTAGGCCATGTGGTTCTACTTTGACCCTTCTACTTTAGGGTTCATGGGAGGATGTGCCTAAAATCTTAAGTAGATTAAGTGGATTTTTTTGAAGATTTTTTTTTCATTTTGATATTTATTTGTTATAATTTTGATGGTTTTTTAAGTAACAATAGTTAGATATATCCTTGAAGATCCTCAAATGATTTGAGGCTCATGAAAGCTATGTGTCTTGATGCTCTTTGGCAGAGATATAGCTTGAGTGGATGCTCAAATTACTTTGTGACTGCATCAGCTGGTGTGCTCCTACTGTACTTTATCTTGAGTATGGATTCAATCAATTTTTTGGCTGCATCTAGCTCGTTGGTGACAAGATCTGGGGTGATTTCTACAAGGGCATCCACTAGGACCAAGTCTGCATAGATTATGTCTTGAATTTTATGTGCATGAGTATACATGAGTCTATTTTGTGTCCCTTGTTGTGATGGAAACTATAGTATGTGTTTGAATTAACTCATTGGTTGGGAATTGGGAGGCTTCCTTTCACCAGGCTCTCAATTAATGGAAGAATGCTACTGAGAGAGGCTACTAAGCATGTGAACCTTCTCTTTGGTTTCTACATTCGTATCTCCTTTTTGAAAATAGTTGGAAAAATAGTCACTTTGGAAAATGTAACTCCTTTTTTCATGCTTAGGAAATCATGATTTTTGATCTTATGATGGTGACCTCTTAAGGTGTTGATTTCTTCTATATTGACCTCTAGACCTCCTAGTTTTTGCATGATTTCTCTCATATTGTAACCAACATCATGTCAAATCTCTGACCAAACTACAACTATCAATGATGTGATTAATCCTGGATGAGGTGGGTACCCATAAGGTCATTGAACTAGAGGATAGTTTCAAGGTGGTATTTGAGGGTATACTATGGGATTGACTTCATAAGGACTCTTCTTCTACACTATAATTGTAGTCTTCCAACTTTTACTAGATTTTGGCCTTTTGCCCCTATAATCAAAGAATTTTGATTGTTCACTAGATTCTTTTATCTAATCATCCACTTTGTTGTTCTATGGAGTGACTATTTGTGTCATAGACATCTCCTATTGTAGATTTCCAAATGTATCACTCTTGCATTGGTATACCCTTGGGACCATCATCCAATATGTTATAGTCGTTCACCCTATGGATTATATGGTGATGATACTTGTGCATGACTTGTAAAGGGCAACACCTATGTCTATGGCTTTGACGAACCCCTTCTAGCTTTTACTGTCTACTTGCTACCAAACTCAACTACCTTTGTGTCTTGTGGCACACTAGCCCATCATGATTGTTTAATAAATCTTGTGTTGACCTAAGCCTTTAGTTCATCATGAAAGTTTTCAACCAGTGTCTTCATCACTTCACCGATGTTGGATTGTTTGTTAGTTCTTTCCATCTCAAGAAGCTCTTTCCAAATTTGTTAGTAAGTTTTCTTCTATGAGAGACTTTTTTAGTGTCCTCCTCTTTGTTTAAGGTAGAATGATTGTTTGTTAGGATCAATAGTCCTATGGGAAATCTTTCCCTTGTGTATAAAGGAGTTTAAAAGGGAAGAAAAATGGTCGTAAACAAACTGCCCCTTGCATTAGGCAAGAGGCTACAATGTATGGCATTCATGCCTTTTGTTTCCCCAATGTTCTGGACAGGATTCAAGTAGAAATAACCCCTGGAGTGGAACTGTGTATTCAAAATCATGATAGATAAAGGTATCCTATCCCTTGCATGGAGAAGGTGACAAAGATCATGTCAAAATATGAAGGTTCACCCTTTGCACAAAAAAGGATTGTCTACTCATCAATGCAGATTGTTAATCTGATGATATGAAGATAGGGATATGCCCCTAGATACAATTCAAGCAAGAATTTTTCTAGTCTTATCATGAGGTATGTCCAGTAGAATTGTGATAAAGCATGAATATTGGGGTTGTTGGTTGTATGGGGGTGAAGTTAGGATGGTACCTAGGGACAAGGTGGCCCATTTGGGGCCAAAGACTATGGTTATGAATTGATGTGTGAGGTTTGTCTCTCCTCAAGGGAGATTATAATGAACTCACTCTTTAACATCCCCCAATTAAGGAAGGACCCAAGAAGTTGAGATCCATTACCTAAAATTCCCAAGGGTCGATACTTACCAAACAATATATAATAGAAAATAACTTCCATTATTTAAAATATTGTTTACAAGATGCTCCTATAAGGAGTTAAATGAAATCTGAACATATGAGAAGAAGTATCTATCTAATCCTCCTTTACTTATGTTTAATGCCTTTATGTTGGTTCATCATATCTTGGTATCTTCATATCTACCATTTACCTAACATTCCATGAAAAAAACACGGTTAGTATATTGAGATATACTGGTATGTGGGGGAACAAAATATTTGCATGTAGGCATAACAATATAGGTATCCATAGAAACAATTATGATCACAAAAATTGAACATGCATTTTCTTTCTAACTTCTCAACTCAATCTCTATAGTACACTCCCTCTCTAGAGTACTCATTGTGGGGTACCCTCTCTCTAGGGTTTAGTCCCTGAAGTGGACTTCACATAACCTTCCCATTCCTAGGTCTAGTTTTTTATGGCCTTCCTTTACCATCTAGACCTCCCAATGGCCATCCTATCCTAGCTTGGCCTCATAAGGACCATCCTATCTTGACTTGGTCTTATTGGTGTTCTTCCTATCCCATTCGGATCACCTATCATCATAATGATGTTTCAAAATCCCTCATGTATCGTTTAAATCCCCTACATATAGTTGAGCAAGTTATACTTGTAAAATGTGATACCCATAGTGATTTTATAGATTGCAGGAAGTAAATAAACATGTGGGCATTTAATTGTAATCCAATTAGGAAAACTCTGAGAAACCATGAAAGTTGGTTAAGGTGATTAGTCATAGGCATAATCACATGCCTTTTGTAGAAGTAATTTAAAGTCCAATCAAACAAGAGAAATTGAGAATAAGCAAGCAATCACCCTGAAATTAATGCATACACCAAAGTATTACCATTTTGTCCATAAACTAACATTAAGATAGACTTGGGTTCCAAGTTAGGGTTTTGGGGTCAACCTAGGGTTTTATTAGGGATTTGGATTTTCCAAACCCTAATCATCACTTTTAAAGCCTTTTAACTCACAAACCCTAATTTTGGTTTCATATGCATTCTTAAACTCAAATTAAGTCAAAGATGTCCTTTTTATCCAAAAAGATTAAACTTTATCAACCTAAGTCATTAAGCAAGTATAATCATTAAAATTTAAGAAATTAGGGTTTCCATGCTTTTATTACATTAAAGTTAACAACTTTAGGAACTTTTAGAATTCGAAGCAGACCTAGGTCTTGATACTAATTTTATTGGAATCTTTGTATTTTTCTCATCAACTTTCATATATTATATGTCATTATCAGATTATCCCATGATTTTTTATGTTTTTAGAAAGATTAATTATTCCTGGCCAATAGGGAGCTCGCCACCTAGTCGATAAACTTGGGTCCTGGATATGCCAACTCGGTTGGGCTGAGCCAATGGACTTAGGACAACTAGGTTGCCACACCTATGTGGCAAAACTTGTTGGATATAGTGTAAAAGAGAGAAAAGTGCAGTTTGGCCCTTACCTTATCACGGGCGCTCGGGATCAAGGGAGTCATTTCCCTCCCTATCATCTCCTACCTCTGCTCATATGCAAGCAATGCTTGGTGAGTCAATGTGAGATGCTGACTCTGGGATCCTATTATCTCAAGCAAAAACTAAATATATCCTTGCCTCCTTCACACCTTCTCAAACTCTTGGGTGTGGGTTGATTTCTCTGAGGTGATCGGGGTAGAGGGGATGGTGAAGACACTCCCTTCGTTGCACAAAAACAAGTCGAGGAGGATGGAGCAGAGATTGGAAGGGAAATTGAAGGTGGGGAAAGGTCATTCAGGTGTGGTAGGGTCTCGTAGAGATGTAGTTGTGGGTTTGCAGAGAGATTCTAGTCCTCCTTTTATAGACTTGGTTTCAAGGGTTGGGCGTTGTCCCTCTTGAGAATTGGGGAAAAGTTAATTGCTTCCCAAAGAGAACCAATCTAGAGGTTTCCAAGATTGGTATCGCTTCCTAGATCTAACAAAGAGGTTTCTACACTTCCTCAAACATTGATGAGAGAGAGGAGAGAAGAGAGATTTATTGAGTTATTGTGTTGAGTTTCCTTTTCTTGCACAAGGAAGATGATGACTCAATCATTGTTGGATCCTGATCCATTGGTTGTCATGCCACATGATTAATTAAAAGAGTCTGGGTATAGTTCTCATATGAAATGGACTTGTGACATTTAATGTGTTTTCCCATTTATTTATTCACTTTAGGATTCTAGTAAATTCCATACCTCTCTCTTCTTTAATTCTTCTAATCTCAAAATTTAAAGGAAAATCTTAATTGCTTATATCTAGGTGTGGGCGATATTTGGGAACAAAACATACAAATTAAAAAAAAATTCTTAGTCCCCAAGTCTCCCTTTTATTTCATGTATTTAAGACATCAAATTAATTCTTTTCTCTACCTAACTTGGTCATATTTTTTATTGTAATAGCTTTCTCATTAAAATCAATATGGAAATGAAACCAATCCATAAGTTGCCTTCAACGTCACTTTTCTAGAAAACTCTACACAATTCCATAGGTAAATTACTAATTACCCATTACCTTTAGTAAATCACTTAATTTTGGTTTTTCTCTCTTTCTTTTCCCATATATTTTATTGGATTATTGAAAATAACAAAATCACAAAAACCACTACAAAGGATGATTTGTAAATAAAAATCCATCCTTTTAAAACAATGCACACCAAGATTTCTAGTGCATCCTTA
Source organism: Alisma plantago-aquatica (assembly GCA_963693085.1). NCBI lineage: Eukaryota > Viridiplantae > Streptophyta > Magnoliopsida > Alismatales > Alismataceae > Alisma > Alisma plantago-aquatica. The sequence continues at coordinate 234,203,953 of OY856409.1, read as the reverse complement.
ATAATCCATTGTTTGCAATCAAAGAAATATGCATAAATACATGTGAAAAAATTGGTTATAACATCCTTCCCCTCTTATAGGAATTTTGTCCTCAAAATTCAACTAGTTATACAAAAAGTTTAGGGTGAGATTTTTCCATTTCCTTCTTCAGGTCCCATGTGGCTTCATCTTTACAATGCAGTATCCAAAGAACCCTTACCATCTTAACATTTTAAAATCACTTTTTTATTATCGTCATTGAATGTCTTAATAATTGTGTTGCTCATCAAACTAAATCTAGTATCCATATAATTTGAATTTATCAAAAACAATTCATGATTTAACATTCACCCCTCCTTGAAGGGATTTTCCCCCCCAAAATTCAAGGCAAATTAGATTAAGGTGAATGATAACTTCTTATTAATTCCAAAACATAGGGTTATAGACCCTTCTTATATATCTTTATGTCGATTAATCTCAACAACTTTTATTGATCTATAAATTTCTCACCTTACTAGTTTGTATTCAATTTTAGGGTACATCTACGCCCCTATCCATTGTATGAAATTTTACACTCAATATTTACTTCATGTTTCCCATAACACTTTGTATTTGCATTTTCATTTTTTATTCGAGTTTCACTTGGTGACTACCTTTTCAACAATGTTTTCAAGCCTATCATTCATTATTTTCCCATAAGGGTGAGGTAACACCTCAAACCCTAGGTTGTGCTATTGAATTTCAACTTAGGTATCCATTATCATATATCTCTTTTCTCTCTTTTTTTTAAATTATTATAGCATGTGTCTATCCAATCTCTCACAATCATAACAAGGTGAAATGAATATTTGATTGTAGTGCAAATAAAAATTTCATTCCATTCTAAGGGTAGAGATGATGTAATCACACATTATCTTTCAATATCTAAATTTTGTTTGAGTCACTCTCAATAATGACTCCATACCATGAATATCTTTTAGTTCTACAATTTTCTTTCTATCTAATGTGCTCACATGAAATGTGATTTTCTCTTTTTTTAGTCTATGCATAACTCCTTTTAAGATTCATATTCAAACATCATCTCATGACTTCATGTATTCTATTCATTTACATATCATGTCTCATTAGCCTCAATCATCCCCTTAAGATCTCTAGGGCATAGGTACCTTTGTAAGGATCTCCTCTTTTCACCCAAGGGCCTTATGCACTCAATACATGATCATCTCCCAACCTAATAAGCCTTATGTACCTTTACTCATACTACCAAATCTTAGGGCTTACTTGTGACCCTACCTTTCTCAAGGGTTTTATTGAGATGTCATAACTTTATTCTATTTCATCACACATTTTGCTTGAGGTTTCTCTAATAATATCCAAGAACATTATATCCTTCAAAATTCTTTCACCAAAATTTGCTTCATCTCTTAAGGCACATATAGTTTTCTTTATGTCCCTTCATTGGGCTCATGACGACCTTCTGTCCGATCTTGGTCCCACACTATTGGTCACTTCCATTGTGACTTTTACTCACGTCCCTTAGAGATGACATACATGGGTCTAAGAATCATGGTTAATATATGTGTTTTCATGCTTTGTATACTTAATCTTTGATGCTTTAAGTTACATTTAATGTTACCTCCATCCTTAAATTGATTTATGAATTACTACTCTAGGGAAGGTCCTATCCCAGGAGAAGAAAAAACTAGCATTTGTTAGCAACCAACAGAAACAATATTGTACCAAGATTTATATTACCACAAAGGGACATGTCATTTAGGCATATTTTCCACTATATCATCCATGCATTTTCTACTTGAGAGTTATATCATTATATCTTGTGATATACCACTCAAGAGTTGGATCACTATTGGTGCCTTACTACCACAATTTGAAACACTTATATATAATGGCAACAATGTATCATGCGTCCAGGACTATGGGAACAACTATTTCATGTAATGTTGTATGCCAAGTATGTTGTACCATCCATACCACATAGTATGACAAAAGGAGGTAAAGCGTACTATGAAGAATAAAAAAAATTATTTACCACATACCCCTAAAGTCAACTATAACCTCATATGATATTTATCATGAGCATTATCCCATTTTCACTTTCTCATATTAGGTTGCATTCTTTATTAAATGTTCATCCCGAGGTTAGCTAACCACTTCACATTATATAATTTCCTACATGTGGCTAACCAATATAGATAGAGAACTTAGTAAACAATTTCTAAGTTTTCCATTATGTCATACCCATTCATCACATCTTGAGGCAAGACCAATTCATGCGTATATGTGATAGTATGGTGATGCTAAACCAACTTCTATGAGTGGCTCATGAAACATATATCATATTCCAAGTGGGGTTTCCTTTATCCCAATATTTGAGTGGGTTCCATGGTCAATCTCTATGAGCTCACTCAACTCTATGAGTATTTTATGCCCTAGACCTGGTCTCCCCTCTTTTGTCTAGGGTTCCTAGGTCTATCAACTTCACCAAATCTATTTTCTCACATCCCACCCAAATAGAATATGTCATTCTCCCCTTTGATCTCTACTCATGAAATATTCTTACCCAACTCTCTTTTTCACATAAATAACCCTTAGAGTGCCACACAAGGAACCACCAATCTGAGCATGAGGCTTTGCAACATACTATCATTCCTTACCTCTCCGAGATTCGAGACTCTCTTTCTCACCTAGATTATATACACATATATTCAAGCATCCTAATTCCCCATCTCTATGGTTTGGTCCTTCCAAGGACATCTAGGGTACAAAAATCCTATAGGAATATGCATATAGCAAGCAACTCAACTCATTCACTCTGGGGCATTCTAGTTTAGGACAAATCACCACAAATATTTCTCATAATTCCTCATGTCTTGGAGTTTAGCTTCCTGACTCCCTCTAGGTACCACTCTCTCATGGAGTTAACCTGATAGTTCCTCCTAACACTATAGGTTCCCCTTTTCAAAAGAGATTGAGGCTCTAGTATATTCACATCTTATATTCACTTAGCTTATCTTATCTCAAAGAAGCACACACATTCATATCTTCAAAGCCTCAAAACTAAAGTAAAATTCATAAATATGATTGAGGTCATCATAAACCATATTATGTCATCATGTAGAAGTAAACATATTTCATTTATTCCATCTATTATGTACCCCAACAGATTAAAGAAGCACAATAGGATGATAGTGTAGTTCAGCAGATCAAATCAGAGTATGGCAGTGAGAAGAGGGATGGCTTTCATGAGTCAGAAGATGGAATAGTTTGTTCTCATGGTAGAAATTGTACATGATGTTAATGACTTAAGGAAGATATTTATGGAAGAAGCTCACTCATCTATGTATTCTATGAATCCAGGAAGTACAAAGATGTATCACAATCTGAAGGATATGTATTGGTGGCCTGGTTTGAAGAAGGATGTAGTGGAGTTCATTTTGAGGTGTCCAGTGTGTCAGCAAGTTAAGGCTAAGCACCAGAAGCCAGTAAAAACATTACAACCATTACCTATACCACTGTGGAAGTGGGATCACGTGATAATGAATTTTGTAGTTGGTTTTCCTAGAATAGCCAAGGGTTACGATTCCATTTAGGTGATTGTTGATAGGTTGATGAAATCTACACATTTTCTTCCTATTAAAACAACATACACTATTGAGAAACTTGCATAGGTTTATGTAGATGAGATAGTGTGGTTGCATGGAGTCCCCGCAACAATTGTGTCAGACAGAGGTCCTCAGTTTACAAGTCACTTTTGGGAGAGATTACACACAACTTTGGGTACGTAGTTAAAGTTTAGCAATGCTTTCCACCCTCAGACAGATGGACAATCTGAAAGGACTATACATACTTTGGAAGACTTGCTTAGGGTGTGCGTTTTTTATTTTGTAGATAGCTAGTATATACATTTGAGTTTGATAGAGTTTTCTTATAATAACAGTTATCTGAACAACATTAATATGGCACCATATGAAGCATTGCATGGTAGACAATGTAAATCTCTGTTATGTTGGTATGAAATAAGAGAAAAGATAGCCTAGATTTATGAGATCTTATCTGGTTTTAGCATGTGTTGGAAAGATAGCCTACAAGTTGGAACTTCCACTTGAGTTTCATAGATTACATCCAGTGTTTCATGTATCTATGTTGAGAAAATGTCACCCAGATACAAGGCTTGTATTACAATCTATAGAGGTAGAATTGGATGAAGATATATCCTACGTGGAAGGTCCAGTGTTGATTCTTGACAGAAGAATCAAGAATTTGAAAAAGAAAGACATAGTGCTTGTGAAAGTTCTTTGGCACCATCGTGGCATTGAAAAAGCCACATGGGAACTGGAGGAAGAGATGAGGAGGAAGTACCCTTCTCTTTTCTCTTGAGATTTCGGGGATGAAATCCTTGTTAGGGGTTGATAACTTGTAACACCCCTGACCTGGGTTTTTGGATAACCTAGAAGCTTTGCTTAAGTAAGTTTCTTAGAACCTTGTCTTAATATTTTGAAAAGTAATTAAGACTTGAGAAGAGTTTATTTCTCAATTTTGAACTTATTTGATAATTGTTTGTGCCATATATGATAACTTTGGTAAGAATTGAAATTCACCCAAATAAAGGGATTATGTGCAATCTATCACCTCTAGAATGTTTCTTCTCTCTCCTAATATCAACTAGAGGAAAGAGAATGAAGGGGGAACCTTGTTTGAGTCTTGGTTGAATGATAACACTCTTTGAAGTCAAAGAACCAAAGAAGTGTTGAGTGTCTTAGGTTGTATCGAGTTTTGAAGTGTATATGGGAGTTCCTATCAGCTTGGAAGCCATAGAGGATGCCCTATATCAGTTTGCTAAAATTTGAAGGTGTTCATGACAGGCGATGATTTTGAGTCGCATTTATAGACCTGTTTCATATGTGTTTTATGCTTTAATTAGTCATTTCTATGGTTAATATCGCATAATTCATCCACTTTGGTCTTTGTTACTATTTTATGTCAAATCCCTTTCAATTTATCGTTTTGAACATTAATTGTCAAATTATTATTATTTGTGTGAATTGATTTGGTTTCATGTTTAAATTTCAGGAAAAATGAGTATCTGCTTCCGTCGATACCATCGACGGAAGTCGATACCATCGACATGGTTACAGGTTGCCAGCCGAAAGAAGCAGGAACAAGTCGATACTATCGACTTTGAAGTCGATGGTATCGAGATACCATCAGCTTGTTGACAAAGAAGCAGTCGATAGTATCGACACCAAGTCGATACCATCGACACATGGAGGCTACAGTGTCAAAAAACGACAAAACCGACGCCTAAAGGAAGTCGATATCATCGACCCGTGTCGATGGTATCGAGATACTGTTGGGCGCGACTAAGAAAGGGTTCGCAGCCAGCCGTTACTGTAGTGGGTCGATACCATCGACCCGCGTCGATGGTATCGACGCCGTCAGATATGCGTTGGATTCAGATTGATCTCAATCGGACAGCTGGAGTTAATTAATGACCTAATTAGGGACTTATACCTAATGACGGCCGGCCAGACGGTGGGGGGATCGGAGGAGCCATTGCACGAGTACCGAGGAGCGGTAGAGAGGAGAACGGAGGCCAGAAGTTCATACCAGTTGATTTGGAGGCCGAAGGAGACGGATTCCACCACCGAAAGGCGGGAGAGCACGTGTTATATGCAAAGGATCAACCGATTCTTCTCCGTTCAGGGGTTTTCCCTTTCATTCCACATTTTTCACATGTTTTCACCTATCTCTACCTTGTACTTGTGTGAGATGAATATGCGGGGCTAATCCCCTTCATCTTTAGGACCGGGAGTAGCCCGAGGATTCATTGTATGACAGTTTTATAATAGTAATTCATATTTTCTCTCTTAAATCTGTGGTATAGTTTCGTTTTCTCCATATATTGTTATGCTTGATCACCATAATAATAACCTAATGCCCTTAATCACTTTGAAAGAAGGATTAACGGCTGAAAAGAGACAAAATCTACGTTAATCGATAAATCCCTTGACCAAGGTGGTGTAAAATTAATGCTGGATACTGAGAGACGTAATGCACTTAGTTTAGGGGATAGGTTACTACGACGGTGGAACCGACCTAAACCTAAGTAGTGAATTGCACCACGACAGTGGGCAATTCTGTTTTCAGGCCATTACCTGGATAGAGAGAGAAGATTGAGGCATTATATGAAACCTAATACAATGAAAACCCGCGGTGAAACCACAATCCTAAAGATACCCCTTTTGAATTGATTAAATTAACATTTAATCGATCGTTTGTTTTGTTTTATTTTTATTTTCTTTTAATTTTGTTAAACAACCCCAATTTGTTATTCAGCTTAGCTGATCACAAATAGTTAGTAGGAGTCTCCAACATTTCCGAGTATCCCTGTGTTCGACTCGGGCCTCACAAGGCCTATACTACTCGACGCGTATACTTGCATTTTTGCGCACAGTAAATTTGCATCAAGTTTTTGGCACCGTTGCCGGGGATACGGCGAATTGTTGGCACTTTGAGTGCTACGAGCGGCCACTCTAGGCCACAATTTTTTTTATTTTTGAAACAACTTCAAATATTTTCTTTCTATTGTTCGTTCATTTTTATACTCGTCAAAGCACTGTACTGAACTGAATTTTCTTATTTCAGGTGTTGTGTATGGTGCAAACGCGCAGTACTGACTACGCGAATCCCACACCCGAGGTTCCGCTGTCGGGACCTGAGGATGAAGATTTTAACAAGCAAGAACACCAAGAAGAGATAGATTCTGAATTTGAACAGGAAGAGATGGCCGAACCACAGACTATATGGGAGAAGATCAAAGCTTCTTCCTCATCAGCTTCAAAGGGGCCTATAAAGAAGCATGCAATCAACATACCTACATATAAGATTGATCCGGCGTTGATAAATCTGGTGAAGTCGAATGCTTTTCATGGGCTGAAGAATGAGGACCCTGTCGCGCACATCAGCCAGTTTGTTGAAAACCGTGACATGGTAAAAATTTATAGGTTTCCATAGGATGCATTGTATCTCAAGCTTTTCCCGAGTTCATTGGCGGGAGCGGCACGAGAGTGGTTACATAACTTAGATGATGAGTTCGTGGAGTCCTGGGACCATATGGTGGAGGTCTTCTTTGAGAGGTTCTTCCCTCCTGAGAAGACCAACGACATGATCTGGAAGATTCATAATTTTACCCAACAGGCCGGTGAGACATATTCTGAGACTTGGGAGAGATTTCAGGTCATGCTGAGGAGGTGCCCGCATCACGGGCTGGATAAAGAGACGCAGGTGAAGATCTTCTATTTTGCTCTCTCCGAGCACGATAGGAGTAATCTGGATTCAGCTGGGTCAGGTTTCTTTCTGAACAATACAGACACCAGATGCTGGGAGATCCTGGGGTGAGAGAGAAAGAGGCCCGGTAGAGCAAGTTCGAGTTGCAGGAGAGTCCAAGGCAATGAAAGAGCTGAATGAGAAGATGGATTTTCTCGCCAAGAGCTACTGCAAAAGGAGGAAAATGAGTCCGAGGATGAGGCTCAAGTCAAATACATGAGATAACAACAAGGATATAGGAACAATGACTATTCATGGAGAAAAGATAAAAAGTTCTCGTGGAAGGATCCAAATAATTTTATGCAGGATCCGGATGCCAAACCCGCGCCAGTAGCAGAAGATTAGAGCACGGAGCTGCTCAATCAGGTTATAAAGCAAAATCAAGAGTTAATGAATACGTTTGGCCAGCAAATCAAGCAACAAGGAGAGTTCATGAATCAATTTGGGCAAACATTGTAGAGCCATGGGGATCAAATGAGGACCATTGAGACATCTATGGCACATATGGCAGCCGAGATCGCCAGTTTGAAGAAACCGGCACATCCAGGTTTTCCAGGGAATACCAATGTTCCCGGGGGAAATCAGCAAGCAAAGGCTATTATGCTAAGAAGTGGCAAGAAATTGTTGAATCCAAGGGCCAAGGAGACAAGCACACCACAAACTGAAGAAGAAGGTAAATCCAATGAGGAGCAGCCCATACCAGTCACAGGGTAGGTTGAGGACACAGATGTAGATGATACTGAAGAACAGGTTGCAGAGGAGGAATCTCAGAAAAAGACGCCTTATGTGCCACCTCATCAAAGGGCACAAGTTGTTCCGGTCCCGTATCCAAATAGTGCTAAGGCGAGGAAGGCAGATGCGCAGTTCAAGAAGTTCTTAGACACTTTTAGGAAGCTTTCAGTCAATATCCTTTTACTGGAAGCTATTGAGCAAATTCTTTCATACGGGAAGTTTCTAAAGGATGTCATAACCAAAAAGAGGAAAATTTCGGATACATAGGTTGTCGTTCTAAATGAGCAAGTGAGTGCCTTCATCATGGGCACTTTACCGCCAAAGAGGCAAGATCCCAGGTGCTTTAACATTTCTTGTTATATTGGGAGGTTTAAATTCGGTGAAGCATTATGTGACTCAGGGGCAACCATCAACTTGATGCCCCTTTCTACATTTAAAAAGTTGGGATTGAAGGAGTCACGACCAAGTAATATGACGATTCAATTGGCGGATAACTCTGTGGTAAAACCTTATGGAATATGTGAAGATGTGTTAGTGAAGGTGGATAGATTTGTCTTTCCGGCAGATTTTGTAGTCATGGAGATGCAGGATGAACATGGCAACGAGTTGTTACTTGGACGCCCTTTCCAAGCTACAGCCGACATGATCTTAGAGATGGGGAGAGGTCGCTTGACCTTGGGCATAGCTGATGACCGCTTTGAGATGGTCATGCCTTCTAGTACTGCGTCATCTAAAGCAAAGGAACAATGCAATATGGTAAAACATCTGGATAGTAATATTTCACTCTGTCTTGGGAAGCCATTTCTGGACATGGCTCATGTGATGAGCAAGGTGGACAATGGAACTTTGGCTGTAGATATCATGGAGCAGACCAAAGTAGTTTCTTTGTGCAAAGCTGTGGGGTTCCCGAATGATGAGAATGAGGACATTCCCCTTTCTCTGGAGGATGATGTGATTTCTATTTCTGTTTCTGATGCATTTCCGTAATTACCATTGGAGGCGTGTTTGTTAAACATTGCACATGATTGGATGCGGAGCAATTCACTCAAGGAGTGCGCTAAAATGCTTCAGATGCTTCCATGCTTCTATGCGAGGCACTATGAAGATTTAGGTGAACTTCCCCTGCCGCTTAAATCATCTTTGATCAGCCCGCCGGATCTTGAATTAAAGCCGCTGCCACCACATCTCAAATATGTTTTCCTAGCTGAGGAAGATAAGTTACCAGTGATCATTTCTACCTATTTGAGTGCGGATGAGGAGGAGCAACTGTTGATAGTGCTGAAGAACCACCGAGGAGCTTTTGGGTGGTCCGTTGCAGACATCAAGGGGATTTCCCCTACTCTATGTCAGCACAAGATCCGGCTCGAGGAAGGAGCCAAGCCCGTGATTCGACCTCAACGACGTCTCAATCCAAGCATGATGGAGGTTGTGAAGAAGGAGGTCATTAAACTTCTTGCTGCAGGTATTATTTACGCCATATCAGACTCGACATGGGTGAGTCCTACGCAGGTAGTCCCTAAGAAAGGAGGAATTACTGTCACCAAAAATTTGCTAAATGAACCTGTTACCACCCGATTGGTAACCGTGTGGCGAGTTTGCATTGACTACCGCCGTTTAAATGCTGCCATGCTAAAGGATCACTTTCCTTTACCGTTCATTGATCAAATCTTAGAGCGTCTAGCTGGTAGATCACATTTCTGTTTTCTTGACGGGTACTCGGGGTACAACCAGATCTCGATTGATCTTTCAGATCAAGAGAAATCTACTTTCACTTGTCCCTATGGGACTTTCACGTACCGCCGCATGCCTTTTGGTTTATGCAATGCACCAGTGAAGTTTCAACGTTGTATGCTCGCCATATTTTCTGACATGGTAGAGCGTTGTCTCGAGGTTTTTATGGATGACTTTTCGGTGCATGGTGCCTCGTTTGATGAATGTCTCTATAATCTAGACAAAGTTTTACAGCGCTATGAGGACGCACATTTGGTCCTCAATTGGGAAAAATGTTACATGATGGTGAATGAGGGAATAGTGCTAGGACATAAGGTTTCTAGTAAAGGTTTAGAGGTGGATCCAGTAAAAATTGAGGTCATTTCCAAATTGCCCCCACCAAATTCTGTAAAACGGGTAAGAAGTTTCTTGGGACATGCCGGGTTCTATCGACGATTTATAAAAGATTTTTCTAAAATCACGAAACCTCTATCTGAGCTTTTGGAGAAAGATGCGGTTTTTGATTTCAATGATAAGTGTCTACATGCGTTCGAAGTGTTAAAAGAAAAGCTAATTTCTGCATTGGTTGTTCAAACACCGGATTAGACAAAACCCTTTGAACTAATGTGTGACGCTTCGGACTTTGCGGTAGGAGCTGTGTTGGGGCAGCGGGTTGACAAAAAGCCCGCCGTGATTTTCTACACTTCAAAGACCTTGAATGATGCCCAATTGAATTATACAACTACGGAAAAAGAATTACTCGCCGTTGTTTTTGCTTTTGAAAAATTTCGGCAGTATTTAGTTGGATCTAAAGTAGTTGTATGGACTGACCATGCCGCAATAAAATACTTAATGGAGAAAAAAGACGCAAAGCCTAGACTCATTTGGTGGATTTTGCTCTTATAAGAATTTGACATCGAAATCAAGGATAAATCTGGGATTGAAAATGTTGTTGCGGATCATTTGTCTAGATTAGAAAGGGTGGATGAAAAAGATTTACATGTACCCATAACCGAGACGTTTCCAGATGAACAGGTTTTGAAAATTAACTCTAAAGATCCTTGGTTCGCTGAGATTGTAAATTATTTGTCTTGCGGGATCATCCTGGAAGATTGGTCATATCAGGAGAAGAAAAGATTTTTTCATTCGTTACGATATTATTTTTGGGATGACCCGATTCTTCTTAAGCAATGCAGGGACAGTATCCTACGCAGGTGTGTGCCTGAGGTGGAGTACGAGAGCGTTCTTTAACACTGCCATGCATCACCTACGGGAGGACACCACGCAAGCTCGCGCACGGCAGCTAAGGTTTTGGAAAGCGGCCTTTATTGGCCAACTTTGTTTCGAGATGCCTATGAGTTTGTGAGACAATGTGATTCCTGCCAACGAGCAGGTAATATTTCGAAGCGACAGAAGATGCCCCTGAATGTGTTTCAGGAAGTGGAGGTATTTGATTTGTGGGGCATAGATTTCATGGGACCCTTTGTTTCCTCAAACTCCAATTTATATATTTTATTAGCAATTGATTATGTGTCGAAGTGGGTAGAAGCAATACCCACAAGGACTAATGATTCTACTGTAGTGTGCAGATTTGTGAAAGAAAATATTTTCTGTAGGTTTGGGGTACCCCGAATGATAATCAGTGATGGGGGTACGCATTTTAGGAATCAGAAGTTCGCGACTTTGTTGAAAAAATATGGGGTCAAGCACAACATAGGCACCCCATATCACCCACAGACCCAAGGGCAGGTGGAGGTCTCCAACCGTAAAATTAAGAAGATTCTAGAGCGTATGGTGGCATCCACGAGGAAGAACCGGAGTGCCCTACTACCGGATGCATTGTGGGCATATAGGACGGCTTACAAAACACCTATAGGCACCACGCCTTTTAGGTTGGCGTATGGTCGGGCTTGTCATTTGCCGGTTGAGTTGGAGCACAAGTCCCATTGGGCGCTTAGAAGGCTAAATCTGAGTTACAATGAAGCGGGGAGAAAGAGGATGCTTGAATTGAATGAGTTGGATGAGCTAAGGATGACGATATATGAGAACGCACAGATATACAAGGAGCGCACAAAGCTGATCCACGATCGCCACATCGAGTTGCACACATTCAAGAAGGGAGATAGTGTTTTGTTGTTCAACTCACGACTCAAGTTGCATCCCGGGAAGCTCAAATCCTGGTGGAGTGGACCGTTTGTGGTGGAAGAGGTCAAATCACACGGCACAATCTTAGTGCATGATGGTGATACCACATTTTTGGTGAATGGACAAAGGCTAAAGCTCTATTTTGGGGAGAATTACAAGAGGAAGGTGAATGAGGTCAAACTCATTTCACTTTTGGATGATTGAGATGCCCGGAAGCAGTCTAGCCTAAGACATTAAATAAGGGCGCTTGTTGGGAGGCAAACCAACCATCGGTACATTAGGATAGTTTATTTATAATCGTAGGTTGCTTTATTTTTGTTCAATTTTTAGTATAAAGAAGATACCTTGATCCGTTTGTTCATTGTGCAGGCTGAGGCAGAGTCGATACCATCGACACACTGGTCGATGGTATCGACAAGGGTACAGGTTGACGACTAAAGATTTCGTTCTGACTCGATACCATTGATGGCCTCGTCGATGGTATCGACATGGTTACAGGTTGAAATGCAAAGTGGCGGTGTCGCAATGAAGAAAAGTCGATACCATCGACCCGAGTCGATGGTATCGACCATGCATGTCACCGATCCGCACAAACAAATCGACGGCGATCGCGGCTTCCACGTCATCGATCCGGGTGCAGTGTCGATACCATCGACTCGCGTCGATGGTATCGACACGTCAGCGATCCGGGTTTCAAGATCCAGCAATCGACGACCGTCGATACCATATGAGGGGCGGATAGCATCGACCAGTGTCGATACCATCGACTCGCGTCGATGGTATCGACGGGTCAACAGTAGCACCGGCCAAGTCTATATAAGGAGATTCATTACGTCATTTGACGTCACACCTTCAGAGAGATCTCCCCCCTTTGCGCCAAGCACTCCCCCGAGCCATCCAAGCCGACGAAGAGCAGCACCGAGCGCAGGTCTTCATCGAGCGGAGATTTGATTCTCCAATCTTCACCGAGCTCTTTCTCTAATCCCTTTTCTCTCGCAACGATGGTGCATGTCGCTGGAGCGTCATCCTCTCGCACGAATCCGATGGATATCACCGAGTTCGTGCCACCTCCGCCCACGACGGTAGCACGCCCACACATGATCCACCCTTCTACGGAGGTGAAGAAGATCTATGAAGAGATTTTTAAGAGGAAGATGGAGCCTACCCGGTATGTGGACCGGGAGATGATCCGAAATCTCGGATTTGAGGCCAACTTGGTCTACGTTCTGTAGGGGCAGGCGAAACGCACAAGCCAGAGGCCCGATGAGTTACAGTACCATGCTGATGGCCAGCCATTTTTCAGCGAGTGGCCAACCTACAAAGAGTTGGTGGCAGAGTTCATGGCTTCACTTGACGTCTGCGTCGTGCCCAACGACGTCGTAGCCACCGATCGTGAGTGGATCCTGGGCCGGGTGTCTTTCCGGCTGTACAACCACGACTACACCCTCACGCTGAAGCAGTTCAATAGGATTTTTAACTGGAGCCATTCTCAGTACGATCACCGCCAACCGGACAACCGCACCGATTACGACAAAATCTTCGCCGAGCTGGTGCCGGTGCCGGTGGGCAAGTCAGTAAGATACCACAATGCTGCGGTAGCAGATTTCGAGCACCCATTCATCTGGGTACTACACCGGATGTTGAGTTCTACACTTTTTGCTCGAGGCGATCTGGCACTGAGAAAATTCCAGGAGACAAATCTTTTCTTCTTATATCAGCTCCTGAAGCACCAAGAATGCAACTGGGGCACTTTCTTCCTGCAATGGGTCCTGGCGGTGAAGAGGAGTACGAGGAAGGCCCCGATTCATTTCGGCAGGCTCATCACCCAGTTGGCACATTACCTCGGGCTCAACTTCTATACTATGACTCCACTTTCCACTAAGAGCAAGGTGAACGTGCAACATCTGCACCGTTCTAACCTTATTCTCTTGCGGGATGGTTTGGCGTATGCACACTGCCACGTCAACCATGCTTACCAGGAGTGCACGCTGCCCGATCCGGTCTTCCACATCGACGGTGCGCAGCATTTCCAGTGGCCAATCATAGCCATCGTAGACTCCGATGAAGAAGGCAGCGACAATGGACAGGACAACGCGGCTGAGGAGGAAGAGGAGGCCTTTACACCTTTTCTGTTACGACCCCATCTGAGCTTAATTGGTAAACTAGGGTTTACCTAGACAATTGCAAAGATTTATTGGAATAATCATTCTTGAAATCTAATTAATGACGATAACACAATTAGGATGTTTTAACTATGATAAGAAGTCTAAATGTTCTTTTGTCTTGAGAATTAGGGTTTGAGAAACATAAACCCTAATCGGCCCAAAAAATAGGGTTTTGATGATGCATGAATACAGAATTTGATAAGTAGAATGTCTCACTAAATGATTTTTAGTATTTTATGTGTAACTTTTATTTACTTCAAATTTGGATATGATTTGGATATATAAAATTTAAACAACATTGGAAAATATCAGAATTTTTTATGAATGCTCTGACCTGTTTATCGGCCGAGTTTCAAACTCGACCGATCACATTTCCAGATTTATATAGCAGTGTGGTAATTGAATTTTATATTTTTATTGGTATATCCAATTGATCTCAAATTTCAACTGTGCTTGAAAAATAAAATTTTAGACACTCGGTTAAATTGGCGTAATTTTTGGATGACTTTTTGATCTCTACAGTAAGGGTGTCGGTCGAGTTCTGTGCAGGACAAACTCGGCCGAATATATTGCAGACTGCAATATAGTAGTGCACTGTTCGATTTTTAATTATTTATTGGTAAAACCAAATGATCTCAAATTTTAAATGAAGCGTTACCGATCAATTATACACAACGTGCTAAATTCCCATAATTTTTGGAGAAGGTTTGATCTCTTAAATAAACGAATTACAGTAACTGTTGTATAACTGAATATTCAGCCAATATAATTAAAGTTGAGTGTAGGGTCAATATGCAATTGACCCAAGCAGCTCAAATTGACATATATGATCGACCACACACACACACAGCTATCATTCTTCGTCATCCATCCCAGAGAAATGAAAATCTAGAGAGAGAGGGAGAGTTAGGGCTTGAGTGGAGAAAGAGGAGGAATTGCTGACCTAGGGTTTTGCGGTCCAAGGAATGGTGAAATCAAGTAAGTTTGGATCCTTTGCATAGACTTTTATGGTGAATATTCTCTCTCATGTCAAGATTCCGTCCATGCTCTGATTTGATCCAAGATGATGTCGAAATTCCCTCTTTTCTCACCCTTTCTTCATAATCCCTCATTTTCAAGGTTCCCGAGTTGAATGGAAGAAGAATTGGGAGATTTGCTAGGGACTTGATATGAGTTCGAGATTCCCTGAGTTGAGATACAGTTTTGAGGTGTTTTCACACCTTAGGGTGAGTGGGTTCTTCCTTTAAACAGTATAATGCACGAAATTTGATTATAGCATCCAAATCCCTAATTGCTTGGTATGTGATTCTAAACCCTGAAATGTCCGTTTCATTTAAGTTGTTGCAAATTGATATGATATGGATTCATTCTCTGTTTGAATGACTCTTTGATGGTAGATCCACATCAGAAACGTATACAACACATCCTAGAAAGAATGCTTTTCATATTTATACCATATGATGTAATTAGGGTTTAATCTAATTGAGATATCTCTAGAGTTTCAACCTTATTGAAAAGGACAAGTAAACTTATAAGTGGCTAGGATTTACCTCATGTATTACCTTATTTGAATTTTATCCTTGGTGCATGATATCTCAGTGAATAGCATGGAAACCTAAATTTAGTTCACTTTCCATGGTTTCATACATATATCGATTGTATATGATTTGTTGAAAACAATCTTTATTTAGTGAATGCTTATATCCTATGAAATCCTTATGAGATCCATGTGACAAGTGAATGAGGTAAATGAAAAGGTGAATGAGGTGAATGAAACCCTAAGAGTAGGGTGTTGGCATGTGATGAATGAATAAGGCAAATGAAACCCTAAGGATAGGGTGTTCAATGAATCATGTTATGGTGATATGAAAGGTCTCGATATGAGATGTGGTGATGCTTAATTGTTGAATTGTATGTTTCTAGTGCATTTAACTTTATATGCTTGTTATCCTTGAGTTGATATCTACATACTGCAGGGCTTCTTATTTCCAATACATATCTCATAAATTGCAGGTGATGAGATATGATATGCCCTAGAAAGGAATGTTACTGAGACATGATATATGTTGAATACATGAGTTATGATGTTTCTTATGATATGATATGGCAGGCCGTGTGAGCCTTGTGAGAAATGTAAAATGAGTTATGATTTCTGTTTAAAATGTATCTATAATGTTATTGTTAGACTTAGGTGCCCTGAACACCGTAGAACCCCTTTTGAGAGGTCTGCACCTTAGGGGTGAAACTCGTGTCCAACATCAACCAGTTGAGTAATTCTGGTGGCACGAGGGTTGATAGACAGTGTCCAACACCAACCGATTGAGTAATTTCGGTGGCACTGGGGAAAAATAATAAATAAAGTAAAGGGTTATCCAACACCAACCGGTTGAGTAATTCTGGTGGTAACCCAGTGTTGACTCCCTGCGCCTGTGTGCTCAGGTTAGAGGAGGAGTCCAGAGCACTCATGGTGAGTGCAGAGGAGGCCAGAGAGCCTGTGGGTCCTGTACAGACCAGGACGAGAAGTCAGACTTAGCATTTCCCGGGTGTGTCGCTAAGTCTTGTACGGTGTGGTCGTAGTGCACTACGAGTCTCTATGCAGAGTACACTGCATAGATCAGGGAATAATCTAAAATATGATCATATAGGTTCACATAGTTCCTTATAAATGAAAGAGTTAAGGAATACTAGAGCATAGTCTTCTAGTAGTTATTCTTTGGATGCAATATTTACATTCTTTGTTATTTCAATTATATTGTTTTAGAACTGCTCAGTGTAGTATTTATTGTTGTTAAATTTCATATCGTTTACTCAAAGTTATATCTGTAATCACATTAGTGCCTTAGACTGTTTCTTTGAAGTACTCATTCACTGAGCGAGTAGGCTCACCCCTCTACTCAAACATTTTAGGGTTAACCGCGTGGACTTGAAGATGGTCAGAGCTTCAGTGTAGATCTGCCACAAGAGTTGAGTACAAGTTTAGTTGAGTCAGTCGGTCCTTGTCACTCTAGGTCCTCAGTAAGAGATAAGAGAGAGAGTTGTAATTACGATGTGTAATATTGTTCCTCTTGATATGTATGCTAATTAACAAGTTTTATGTGCACAAGTTGTGGAAGACATCATGAATGTTTATACATGTATCTTTTCTATTAAAGTCTGATTAGTACAAGAAATGTTCATATTCCTTTGTTAGGATGTTATGTGGTTCATTGCGGAGAATCAAGAGTTTAAAGGAAAAGAAAAAGTTAAGGGTGTTCTTTGTGTTACATATAAATCCTATCTTATGCCCTAATCTCATGATTTGAGGAAATTGTGAGATCGGGGTGTAACAGCTTGGTATCAGAGCTTAGGGTGAGTTGTCAAGGACCATTAAGTTAGTAAGTTAGCATCATAAGTGTGGCAGATAGGAGATGTTTTGATGTTAGATTTGGGGATTTGAGTATTTGGATATCCTGGCCCGATATCTGAGTACTTGGATCAACCAGTACAAGCTACTCTGTCTATTCTCTCACGTATACCCTGGCGAGGTATACAGTGGAAGAATGGGCTAGAGAGGAACCTTAGAAATGTTAGGGTTAGAAAACGAGAAAAGAAACAAGAATTAAGAGCATAAATGTAAAAGGAGATAGAACTTACATTTCATAATGTTGTTTTTGTTGGAAATGTATAGAAATGCTTTTATATGTTTGAATTGAAATATTTAATACTTTGAAATATGGGTCTTTAATATTTGTTGTACACTATGCAGTTGTAGCATTTATCGATTTCATTCTTTGTAACAAGTAGACTAGAATTGACCTTTGAATGAGCTTTTGATTAGTGGATAAGTTTTCTTCCACACTTCTGAGATGAATAGGAGTTGAGTGATCATTTGTAGTTCTTGGGTTCAGGACTTCAGGTTTGGCCTGGTCCGGTTGGCAGGATGTGTTACTAGGATCTAATGAATCCTATCAATAGTATAATAAGAATATAATTTGAATAATTAGACCCACATCAGAGTAAGAATGTACATACAGTAAGATGTTGAAACATATGGGCAAGATCAGAACAACTAAGAATTTGTTGAAACTGATATCTGAGGTTCAACTTTGGGGTCTCAAATGTGAAACCCTTAATTGGGAATAGTAGAACATGACATGAAGTCCATAATCAGTTTATTGATTAATATTACATGAACTATACATATGAAATATAGAAAAGATATGTGAAATGTATGCATGGTTCAAGATAACAAGAATCAATCATGAAGAATGAATCATATAATAGAGTATAATGCTTTTATGAACTCTAAAGTAAAGGCTAAGTAGAGAATAGGGTTGAGCATTCAATAGGTCCATAAAAGTAAAGAGAATCGTATGAACATGTAATTCATAAGACTAGAACAACAAACTAGTTTCTGAGCAAAGAACATAGGTGTAGTTTAACGAATGAATAAGTCAAACAAAGGTGGACTGTATTCAGAAGAGAAAAACTTGATTGAAAGAGAAACTATGTTTGACCCATGCATGATCCACTTGATTTAAAAAATGAAGAATATGTAATGTATTCAACATGAGGAAAAACCAATAAAAGGACTATTAATTTAGAACGTTAACTTCACAATAGTATAAAGATAAAGGAGGAAATATGTGCAACATGGTATGCATGAAATCGATAGTTTTGCCTGTTGATTCGAGTGAAATCGACACCAGCAGGTTCGTTTTAGTTTTCAGTCTGTACGCGATTCGGTCGAGTTTCCTTAATAGGAAATCGAACAGCAAACTGATCGGCCGAGTTGTATGTGATTCGGCCGAGTTTCTTTTACAAGAAATCAAACAACAAGTTTATCGGCCGAGTTTTAAGCGAATCGGCCGAGTTGTGAAGCAATCGGCCGAGTTTCTGACCAATCGGCCGAGTTTCAGAGTTGTGAGTGGCAGTTCATTCAGAAATCATTATTTAACTCAATATAAGTGCTTAATTGCTTTAATATCAGTTGGTATAACTTCTAAACAGTTTAGCACATACAATAGTTTATTATAGATTCAATGGAACTTGAGATACGTAGTATGATTGATAAAAAGATGGAATTTCCTATTTTACAGTTGCAATGCATATGCTGAATAAAGATGGTTGTTTAGCAATGAATTTGAATAAGTGGTATTGAGTCATGTTTAAAGATGACAAATGATATATGTGTTTTCAAGTGATGTGTAGAATGTGAAATAAGTATGAAATAATAAGAGAAAATGAGTCATATATGGTGCATAACTACCTTGGTGGGGTCATCTAGTGAATGTAATAGTGACATACAATATGATGAAGTGTGATAAAAAATAAATTCTTGTGTGATAGCAAGAATGATGAATAATCTATTCTTACCTTGAATGTTTTAATGTTAGGGATGTTTATTGTATATGATCAAAATGAGAAGGAGAGGTAGCAAAACATAAGTAGTAAAGAATGAGGAGAGAGATAAAGGAAAACACTAGCTTTGTGTAATAGGTGAACTCATTTTTAGAGGTATGCTTTGTTGAAGGCATACTAAGTTATGTAAGTTGGTTCTACATATGATTTCACTGTATTTGTGCAAGCTATATGTTAAATTAAAGGCATATGATAGTTGTAGTAATTCATACCTGATATGCATCTTACCATTGTATATTTGTGACATGGTGATACGGTTTGGATGATGTCAGAACATATGGAGAGATACCCTAAACAAGGTAGTCATACTTATTCACTCATATTAATAGAAAGGGATGATAATCAGATTGTTTGGACAAATAACCCTAATGAGGTGTATCTTGTTATACCTAGCTCTAGTATAACTGAGTGATGGTAATTGAGTATGATTAATGCTTGAATGACTGATACAATTGTGGATTACTTTATTACTGTGGTTGAAACCCTAAAATGATATAATACGATGGTTACACTTTGAATTGTGTGTGGGCCCATAACCCACAGGTCCCAGGATCGAAACAGGATAGTATGGAATGAGGTGGTAATGCTTCACCTCATGCATCCATGACCCAATGGGGATGCCAAGAGTAGTATTGTGTAATTGATTGTTGAATCTAGCCTTTTAATTCAAGACTGTTTTGCTATTTGAATAGCACTTTATTAAAGTTTAAAACAGCATGGTGAACTCGCTTTTGTCACTTAAAGGTGATACAGAACAATAGAACTTTCTGAGCCGCATAAGTTGAGATAGTTGTATCAGAGTATCAGAGTTGCGCAGCAAAAGTGTGGTGGTTTATCTTTGCATTCTATGTTTGACTGTGGCATAAAGAATTTGCTTGATATCATTGAGAACTATTTGAAATATGTTGTGATTTAGTAAAGAATTAAAAGATTTAATGTTGAAAACTACATTCAGGTATGAAATACAAGAATATAATGACATGGAAGGCTTTAGAATCTTAAAATAACCTTGAATGTATCTTTTTTGTGGGTTTATGTTTCGAGGATGAAACATTCTAAGGGGGGAAGAGTTGTTACGACCCCATCTGAGCTTAATTGGTAAACTAGGGTTTACCTAGACAATTGCAAAGATTAATTGGAATAATCATTCTTGAAATCTAATTAATGATGATAACACAATTAGTATGTTTGAACTATGATAAGAAGTCTAAATGTTCTTTTGTCTTGAGAATTAGGGTTTGAGAAACATAAACCCTAATCGACCCAAAAAATAGGGTTTTGATGATGCATGAATACAGAATTTGATAAGTAGAATGTATCACTAAATGATTTTTAGTATTTTATGTCTAACTTTGATTTACTTCAAATTTGTATATGATTTGGATATATAAAATTTGAACAACATTGGAAAATATCAGAATTTTTGAAGAATGCTCTGACCTGTTTATCGGCCGAGTTTCAAACTCGACCGATCACATTTACAGATTTATATAGCAGTATGGTAATTGAATTTTATATTTTTATTGGTATATCCAATTGATCTCAAATTTCAACTGTGCTTGAAAAACACAATTTTAGACACTCTGTTAAATTGGCGTAATTTTTGGATAACTTTTTGATCTCTACAGTAAGGGTGTCGGTCGAGTTCTGTGCAGGACAAACTCGGCCGAATATATTGCAGATTGCAATATAGCAGTGCACTGTTCGATTTTTAATTATTTATTGGTAGCTCCAAATGATCTCAAATTTTAACTGAAGCTTTATAGATCAATTATAAACAACTTTCTAAATTTCCATAATTTTTGGAGAAGGTTTGATTTCCTAAATAAACGCATTACAGTAACTGTTGTATAACTGAATATTCAGCCAATATAATTAAAGTTGAGTGTAGGGTCAATATGCAATTGACCCAAGCAGCTCAAATTGACTTATATGATCGACCACACACACACACAGCTCTCATTCTTCGTCATCCATCCCAGAGAAACGAAAATCTAGAGAGAGAGGGAGAGTTAGGGCTTGAGTGGAGAAAGAGGAGGAATTGCTGACCTAGGGTTTTGCGGTCCAAGGAATGGTGAAATCAAGTAAGTTTGGATCTTTTGCATAGACGTTTATGGTGAATCTTCTCTCTCATGTCAAGATTCCGTCCATGCTCTGATTTGATCCAAGGTGATGTCGAAATTCCCTCTTTTCTCACCCTTTCTTCATAATCCCTCATTTTCAAGGTTCCCGAGTTGAATGGAAGAAGAATTGGGAGATTTGCTAGGGACTTGATATGAGTTCGAGATTCCCTGAGTTGAGCTACAGTTTTGAGGTGTTTTCACACCTTAGGGTGAGTGGGTTCTTCCTTTAAACAGTATAATGCACGAAATTTGATTATAGCATCCAAATTCCTAATTGCTTGGTATGTGATTCTAAACCCTGAAATGTCCGTTTCATTTAAGTTGTTGCAAATTGATATGATATGGATTCCTTCTCTGTTTGAATGACTCTTTGATGGTAGATCCACATCAGAAACGTATACAACACATCCTAGAAAGAATGCTTTTCATATTTATACCATATGATGTAATTAGGGTTTAATCTAATTGAGATATCTCTAGAGTTTCAACCTTATTGAAAAGGACTAGTAAACTTATAAGTGGTTAGGATGTACCTCATGTATTACCTTATTTGAATTTTATCCTTGGTGCATGATATCTCAGTGAATAGCATGGAAACCTAAATTTAGTTCACTTTCCATAGTTTCATACATATATCGATTGTATATGATTTGTTGAAAACAATCTTTATTTAGTGAATGCTTATATCCTATGAAATCCTTATGAGAGCCATGTGACAAGTAAATGAGGTAAATGAAAAGGTGAATGAGGCGAATGAAACCCTAAGAGTAGGGTGTTGGCATGTGATGAATGAATAAGGAAAATGAAACCCTAAGGATAGGGTGTTCAATGAATCATGTTATGGTGATATGAAAGGTCTCGATATGAGATGTGGTGATGCTTAATTGTTGAATTGTATGTTTCTAGTGCATTTAACTTTATATGCTTGTTCTCCTTGAGTTGATATCTACATACTGCAGGGCTTCTTATTTCCAATACATATCTCGTAAATTGCAGGTGATGAGATATGATATTCCCTAGAAAGGAATGTTACTGAGACATGATATATGTTGAATACATGAGTTATGATGTTTCTTATGATATGATATGGCAGGTCGTGTGAGCCTTGTGAGAAATGTAAAATGAGTTATGAATTCTGTTTAAAATGTATCTATAATGTTAATGTTAGACTTAAGTGCCCTGAACACCGTAGAACCCCTTTTGAGAGGTCTGCACCTTAGGGGTGAAACTCGTGTCCAACATCAACCGGTTGAGTAATTCTGGTGGCACGAGGGTTGATAGACAGTGTCCAACACCAACCGATTGAGTAATTTCGGTGGCACTGGGGAAAAATAATAAATAAAGTAAAGGGTTATCCAACACCAACCGGTTGAGTAATTCTGGTGGTAACCCAGTGTTGACTCCCTGTGCCTGTGTGCTCAGGTTAGAGGAGGAGTCCAGAGCACTCATGGTGAGTGCAGAGGAGGCCAGAGAGCCTGTGGGTCCTGTGCAGACCAAGATGAGAAGTCAGACTTAGCATTTCCCGGGTGTGTCGCTAAGTCTTGTACGGTGTGGTCGTAGTGCACTGTGAGTCTCTATGCAGAGTACACTGCATAGATCAGGGCATAATCTAAAATATGATCATATAGGTTCACATAGTTCCTTATAAATGAAAGAGTTAAGGAAGACTAGAGCATAGTCTTCTAGTAGTTATTCTTTGGATGCAATATTTACATTCTTTGTTATTTCAATTATATTGTTTTAGAACTACTCAGTGTAGTATTTATTGTTGTTAAATTTCATATCGTTTACTCAAAGTTATATCTGTAATCACATTAGTGCCTTAGACTATTTCTTTGAAGTACTCATTCACTGAGCGAGTAGGCTCATCCCTCTACTCAAACATTTTAGGGTTAACTGCGTGGACTTGAAGATGGTCAGAGCTTCAGTGTAGATCTGCCACAAGAGTTGAGTACAAGTTTAGTTGAGTCAGTCGGTCCTTGTCACTCTAGGTCCTCAGTAAGAGATAAGAGAGAGAGTTGTAATTATGATGTGTAATATTGTTCCTCTTGATATGTATGCTAATTAACAAGTTTTATGTGCACAAGTTGTGGAAGACATCATGAATGTTTATACATGTATCTTTTCTATTAAAGTCTGATTAGTAAAAGAAATGTTCATATTCCTTTGTTAGGATGTTATGTGGTTCATTGCGGAGAATCAAGAGTTTAAAGGAAAAGAAAAAGTTAAGGGTGTTCTTTGTGTTACATATAAATCCTATCTTATGCCCTAATCTCATGATTTGAGGAAATTGTGAGATCGGGGTGTAACATTTTCGCTCACGAGTAGCACCCCGGAAGCATCCTCGGATGCATCCGGGTGCGTCTTCATCATCACAGTCTACGCCGCCTCCACCACAACCCTCGCAGCCAAGCGAGGATGCCTATTCCATGCAAGGCATGTATACGATGCTGCATGATATACATCAGTCGCAGCAGCAGCAAATGGGGATGTATGCCGGTATTCAAGACACTACAAACCGGATACTTGACAACCAAAGGGCGATGTTCGAGAATGAACGCCTCCTCCTTGACAACCAACAATAGATACATGATCGGTTGTATCGGATGGAGATGTAGCAGGAGCCCTTCTATGACCATTATTGGAGCTAGAGTTACTTTGGAGGCTATCCACAACCTCCACCCAGGGCCCAGTTTGATCCAAGCTTCCAGGGGGAGTATCCTTCTTGGGACCCTACGGCTCCGCAATACCCGCCTCCACCACCACAAGACTGATCTGGTATCACTGTTCCAATCTTTAAGTTTGTTTTTTACTACGAGGCCATAGTCGAATTCAAGCTTGGGGGGGTAGTTGGAACAGGTTTATCTTTTATTGTTTTCAGTTTTTAATTTTCTTGTCATTTGCTTCTTGCATTTTTAGTTTTTGTAGGATCCACATGCTATCTAGTGTAATCGTGGATGTCATAAAGGTGTGTCATCTCATTTTGTGCATGGGAAAATCAAGGGAAAATTTAAAATTTTGTGTGTTTGGAAAGCTTGTCTTGTTTAACCTTGGGCACATATCCTATGAAAATGATTGGTTCTGTCAACTCTAAAACAAAATTTCACAACTGTACTCCCAATGATTCATGAAAGTGGACGGAAATGGTTATTTGAGCCTAAACTGACCAAATGATAATGAGACTTTAATTGGATGTAAGAGAGAGAACCCTCTAAACTACTACACAGGTCAGTAAGGAGGGACGCATAATATCTTTCTAAGGTTCAGTAATCTAGTCTTGTGATCGTTCCACTTCATTTTTCCATAATCCACCCAAGAATTGGAAGTAAAGTGCAGTTTTAATTCCTTTTGTTTGCATAGCATCTAGATAGGACTTGCATTGCAACTTTCCATATGTTTTGCATAAAAAAGAGTATAGTGATTCATGCACATTACCCTTAGGTGCATGCCATGTAGTTGCATTCTTAATTTTCATGCATAAAGTACATCATGTATCTCAATTTGTTTTTCAAATGGTGAATTAAATTGTTCCATACCTTCTAAACAGTGCAAATTTTTGAGTATGAAGCAAATAAGCCAATAAAATATTCATTGTCAATTATGGATATAAGGGCTGAAAAAAATAGAAAAAAAATCTGAAAAATCTGCACAATGAAAAAAAAGAGAAAAAGAAGGAAGTAGAATAAGAAGGAGACAGGAACATAATATCACCTGCAATTCAAGAAAATTGAGTACATGATGTAGCTTTATTAGATATCCATCTCACTTTGAGACGGATGGTTAGTGCATGCATCATTCCACTTAATCTTAGACATTAGGGCATTTCTCATGTGCACTTGCACCATTTAGGGCATTTTTGTTTTATGCATGTTGAAATTGTATCATACTTCCATTTTCTTCCATGAGCCACCCATTTTCATCCACCCATTGCTCGTATTGGTAGGCCACCGTGAATTTCTCCTCACTAATGAATATCAGGAGAACTGCTTCCATGTAGATGGTAGTGAGGGCGAGCAACGTAGTATAGGCGATCACAAGATGCACCAAGTCTGAACCGGCGAGTTTTATTATGTTAACTGCCTTATGTGATACTGTTCATCAGTTTTGAGGTCAATTTCTTTTATTGATGATTATTGTCGCCTTTAGGGTAATTACTATTCTGTGGTTAGAGAAGGCCGGTTTGTGAATGTCCGGTGGGAGTCATATGGGATGTTGGTTGTGATGTGTTGTTCTTCAGTTGACATTGGCAATTCTATTCTAAGGATTAGTTGCTCGAGGGCGAGCAACGTTCAAGCTTAGGGGAGTTTGATGCGATGATTTTGAGTCGCATTTATAGACCTATTTCATATGTGTTTTATGCTTTAATTAGTCATTTCTATGGTTAATATCGCATAATTCATCCACTTTGGTCTTTGTTACTATTTTATGTCAAATCCCTTTCAATTTATTGTTTTGAACATTAATTGTCAAATTATTATTATTTGTGTGAATTGATTTGGTTTCATGTTTAAATTTCAAGAAAAATGAGTATCTTCTTCCGTCGATACCATCGAAGGAAGTCGATACCATCGACATGGTTACAGGTTGCCAGCCGAAAGAAGCAGGAACAAGTCGATACTATCGACTTTGAAGTCGATGGTATCGAGATACCATCAGCTTGTTGACAAAGAAGCAGTCGATAGTATCGACACCAAGTCGATACCATCGACACATGGAGGCTACAGCGTTGCAAAACGACAAAACCGACGCCTAAAGTAAGTCGATACCATCGACCCGTGTCGATGGTATCGAGATACTGTTGGGCGCGACTAAGAAAGGGTTCGCAGCCAGCCGTTACTGTAGCGGGTCGATACCATCAACCCGCGTCGATGGTATCGACGCCGTCAGATATGCGTTGGATTCAGATTGATCTCAATCAGACGACTGGAGTTAATTAACGACCTAATTAGGGACTTATACCTAATGACGGCTGGCCAGACGGTGGGGGATCGGAGGAGCCATTGCACGAGTACCGAGGAGTGGTAGAGAGGAGAACGGAGGCCAGAAGTTCATACCAGTTGATTTGGAGGCCGAAGGAGACAGATTCCACCACCGAAAGGCGGGAGAGCACGTGTTCTACGCAAAGGATCAACCGGTTCTTTTCTGTTCAGGGGTTTTCCCTTTCATTCCACATTTTTTACATGTTTTCCCCTATCTCTACCTTGTACTTGTGTGAGATGAACATGCGAGGATAATCCCCTTCATCTTTAGGACCGGGAGTAGCCCGGGGATTCATTGTATGACAGTTTTATAATAGTAATTCATATTTTCTCTCTTAAATCTGTGGTATAGTTTCGTTTTCTCCATATATTGTTATGCTTGATCACCATAATAATAACCTAATGCCCTTAATCACTTTGAAAGAAGGATTAATGGCTGAAAAGAGACGAAATCTACATTAATCGATAAATCCCTTGACCAAGGTAGTGTAAAATTAATGGTGGATACTGAGAGATTGTTCGTAATGCACTTAGTTTAGGGGATAGGTTACTACGACGGTGGAATTGACCTAAACCTAAGTAGTGAATTGCACCACGACAGTGGGCAATTCTGTTTTCAGGCCATTACCCGGATAGAGAGAGAAGATTGAGGCATTATATGAAACCTAATACAATGACAACCCGCGGTGAAACCGCAATCCTAAAGATACCCCTTTTGAATTGATTAAATTAACATTTAATCGATCGTTTGTTTTGTTTTTGTTTTTTTTTTAATTTTGTTCAACAACCCCAATTTGTTATTCGGCTTAGCTGATCGCAAATAGTTAGTAGGAGTCTCCAACATTTCCGAGTATCCTTGTGTTCGACTCGGGCCTCACAAGGCCTATACTACTCGACGCGTATACTTGCGTTTTTGCGCACAATAAATTTGCGTCAGCTAAGCACCTAAAGTAGGTGAAAACTAACGGTTTGCATGTTCCTTGCAAAAGTGGTATCGGTTTGCACATAAAGCAGGATTGAGTGATGATATCTTGTTAAGCAAGATTCCCAAATGGTCAATATCATGCCTATGGATTATCCTCAAAAGTTTTGTATTTCTAGATAATTATGGATGCATGATGTTACCATGCATGGACATGTGTCACTTATGTGCACATAGTGATGACACCTTATACATACTCTATTTCAGGAACCTCAAATATATATATACCTCTCTTTTCACCTCTTAGTAAACCTTTTGACTCCTTTACTACTTTTTGCTTGGAGGACGATCCTAGGAGCTCAAGGATCAAAGATAAGGCCAATCATATTTCCTAAGGTGAAGCTAGTGATCGTCTTCAACCTTGAAAAGACTATGCTTCTTAGATCATGATTCTTTCTTTCTCTTCTTTCTTCACCAAATTCCTAACTATGGCATCTTCTTTCATAGAGAAGTGTTGTGATCGAGTCTTGGACTTTTAATAAATCATCTTCAACCTTGGAATGTGGATCTTTGAAACTTTAAGCTCTTGAGTTGATCTTTAGGCGGGTTATATAACTTGAACCCAATTTTATTATTATTCACTTTCTATCATGCAATACTTGTTCATTCCTTTTCTACTTCGATTTTCTAGTTTCAATGATGGTTCTATGAGTTCTAATGAAAATATAGGGTTGTTGTCCATGAACTAGAGTAGTTATGGACAAAGAGTTTGAGCTTGAAAATGATGAAACTGATATGCACAAATCGTGATTGGTTTGTGGGAAACCCTAACCTGATACAAGGGTATAAGTATGGAAATCGATACATATGAACTCCTATCCTTTTGGGTTTATTTCTTGAGTAGGATTATTGTTCTCTTAAGTGTTTAACCTTTCACCTAATGCTAAGAATACGACAGGTTGATATCTATACGATATCCAAGTTGACACATACGTTTGCATCATGAAATTGATGGTCGGTTTGACTTGTGATGCTTAAAGCAATATGTTGTTGATAGGCCGATATGTTAATTGTTCTAAAAATGATAGGCCTCACAGGAATTAGCTTGTCATGACCAAGATATTTCTAGTGAAGATAGAATATCAAATGGTAATACTTTGGTTGAGTATAGAGGACAACATGGTCTACTCTAACCCTATATCCAATACACTCACAATCCGGTATTCTATTTTTTACCCATGCATGTGTGATGGGTGATACCCTTAGCCCGACATACTTTTGAAAGTATAGACAATACTTTCTTAGAAGCCTTGTCTGATACACAAAGTAGTGTTGAGGCCGATAGGTGCAAAAGCTAAGGCATTGAATGAGGGTTCATCCAATACAATATAAACCCTAGAGGTCGATATCCTATAGTGAGCAATGGCCGATACTCAAAGGGATAGAAAGGCCGACACACTTGTTGTTGTTGAGTGGTCGATACTCTAAGTTGAAGGGGTGGCTGATACCCTAGTTTTTGTTGAGTAGACGATACTCTAAGTTGAACCGGTGGCCAATACCCTAGTAGTTGTTGTGTAGTTGATACTCTAAGTTGAAGGGGTGGTCGATACCCTAGTTGTTTTTGAGTGGCTGATACTCTAATTTGAAGGGGTGGCTAATACCTTAGTTGATGTTGAGTGGCCGATACCCTCAGTTGATGAAGAGGCTAATACCCTAGTTGAAGGTGAGGCTGATATATAAGGGGTTGAAGTGGCCAATACCCTAGTTGTTGATTGGGTGGCCGATACACTAGTTGGATGAGGTGATCGATATACAATATGATGGTATGGCCGACACACAGCAGAATACTTTATGGCCGATACACCGCAAGCACCATACAAACGATACCACTCTAAGCATCTCTAAAATTATAGCATTTGATATGCTTCGGCCGACACAAGTGGATTTGTCTTGTTCGTCATAAGTATATGTGTCTAGGCTGACACAAGTGATGTGTCTAGGCTAATACAATGATTGGAAAGAAGGTTGATACACCTTGATGAGTGGAGGCCGATACACCTTCATGAGTGTAGGTCGATACATCTTGAATATAATCAATGAATGCATCATGAAAGTAATGAGATGAATACACTTTAATAAGTGTAGTTTGATAACCCCAAGGATGGTTAAATCAATGTAATAAGTTTTTGAAGTCAATATTCTAGTAAGGATGAACAAGAAACTTGTACCTCATATTGATAATCAATTGATGATATTTGATGAAGTATGCTTGAACATTTATGGAAATTAAATATCTCCTATAATGTGAATAATGGTTGATTGATAAATATGCACTTGGAAACCCTAAATCAGTTATAAGGGAAAACCCTAACCCTAATTATGAAAGGGTTGCAATTTGAATAATTCTCTTTATGGCATGGTCATGATAATTGCTTGATATTATATTTGCTATGAAATCCTAATCATTCAAGTATTATGAGATGATGAACATAGCCGGGTATGAGCTATGATGATTTAATATTATACAGATTATATAAGGACTTGTGAGCCATGCGATATACTTGTCAGTAAGTATGATTTATATATGGGTCTGATGACCTAGAGTTTGTTATTACCTAATGAGAGGAGATATTGTTCAATGATGAACTAAGGGTTTAATACCCAAGCATATGATCATGATAATGATAATGGTGAAGGGATGAGATTTCAAATAAAGTATTCAGAGGACTGAGATCCCAGGATAAGTGTAACAAGATATGTACCAATTGATATAAGATCTCTTGAAAATATGTTACACTTTTCTATATAGCATTTATCTAAAATTCATGCTTGTAACTTGATTGAAGTTAAAATATGTTGTAATGCACTTAATCTATCAAGTAAACTAAAAATGTAGTTTCCCTAACCATAGAAACATTCAGTGTCAAGATCTGTTGAATGATGAAATGAGTTTTACTCAGAATGCATATTTTTGAATATGCATGGGTACAAGACGAGTATTACCTTGCTTCCTTCAAACCCCAGGATATGGCCTTGAGCCATTTTCTTAAAAAGGTGTGGTTGTAGGATGTATCTCTAATACAACATCGTATTGGCAGTATATCCAAATCCCCAGAAGAGTATGGTTGCAGGCCATGACTCAAGATATACAAGAAGGATTGATTGTAGGTCATACCCTAGACAGAGAACATGCTACGTGATGTATCTCTATAGCAAAGAGCCTCTATATGCTAGGCTAGGTAAAATACATAATGACTCATATTGTCACTGCCACCCTCGTACTTACAGAGAAAGGAGAGGTCGTAGATTCCGACTCTTTCATAGACCTACATGGTACCGATGCTAACTTCTCAGTGGTCAGTTGGAGATGGAACGTATATTCCATCTCCACATGGAATAATAAGATGGAATGTTTAAAGATGTAATCATCCGTGTAGTGTATTTGTCTAAGGACCAAATATAGAAAATTGGTTGATTCCTTGCTTTGGTTTTATATTGTTTAGTTTATAACATTTATACATGTTCTTCACATTCATTTGAAATGTGATTAAATGATCTATTGCTCAGTTGTAGATATCGGAACTAATAAGAGGATGAGACTGCTCTACTCTGCATTTAATCAACATTTATACTTATTTAATTCAGTATAGGTTTCTTCTACTCTCATTCATAAAAGTTTAATTGTGATAATAATATTATTGGCGGAGAGTTATATCTCTCGCTGGGACAAGTTGTCTCACCCCGTGGGTTCCACAACTTTTTAGGTGGATGTGCACAAAAGGGTAAAGACTGTGCAGTAGAGAATGGGCAACAATAGCCAGAACAACAGTAACAGCTCAGGTTGAGTGTGCTGCTATGTGTTTTGTAGATATAAAGTCATATGTCTTACCCATGTACTTGTAGGTCCTTTGGGAGATAGTGCATAAATACTTTTATAATTGATCTGAGATTTTGGCTAGTATGCCTCGATGCATGATGTTGCTTTTGTGCATGTGTTGATAAACCAACTGTTATCTCAAATCCTTGCAAGGTGATGGAACATGGTATGTACAAGTAAACCATGATGTATATATATATATATATATATATATATATATATATATATATATGGTTTGGTCCTTTCTAAAAAGTGTTTCCTAGTAGTGGATTTCTTGGAAATTGTTTTTTTTATTTTTAGTGATTTTTGGTAATCCACTGTTAGTGATTATTTTCAATAAGTTTTGTGCGATTAAGCTGTCAGTGTGCTAGCGGTCGTCAAAATTGTTGGTATCAGAGCCTTAGGTTCACTGAGTATATAGGGACATAGGATTAAGGTCGTTGAGTCTGCTCTAGTATCCTCCAATTTATCTTATAATGACTTATCCATGTATAGAAGAAGAAGTAAAGCTCAAAGATGTATGTAGAATACAAAGAACATGTTGCTAAAAGCAACATTTTTATGCCAGGAAGAGGTGTAAAGGAATAGGAGAGAGAAGAACAAGTGCATGAGAATCCCCAGGTGGATCAGACTATGTTGTAGAACCCTACTTTCCATGCTCTATCTGGGAAATTCATGACAATCGCAACACACATGGCGGACATAATACCAGTACCACCCCCTAGGGTACTAGTTCCTAATGAAGCTTCCAGTTCTAGTAAGACTTTTGAATGACTACGCCATGTGGGATCCATAGAATATGTTGTAATAGTTGACCCAACAGATGTAGATATGAGGCTCATTGAGTTAGAAAAAGCCTTTAAGATCCTTAGCATCCCAGAAACTGACAAAGTTAGGCATGATGTGTACCTTCTGAAGGGAAGCGCTGGCCACTGGTAGGCCATTGAAGAAGAGAAAAGGCCTAATGTTGAGGTCGGATGGGAGGAATTCTGATGTGAGTTCACCAATAGGTACTTTCCTCACATGTACCTGGATGGGAAATTCACACAGTTTGAATGGATTAGGCAAAGGCCTGTGAAGATTAATGAGTATTAAGTCAATTTCATAGAAATTTTATAGTTTTGTCCGCACATGGCTACAACAGACCAGGAGAGGATTCACCATTTTGAAAAGGGTTTGAATGTTGAATTGACTACACTTGCAGCTGCTCTAGAGAATAGAGAGAGCTTTTCTACATTTGTGGAATAGGTTAGGAGGATAGAAAGGTCAGTAATCGATAAACATGAGGCCAATTATAAGAAAAGGATCTGCCTAGTTCCAAGGATAGAGGTTCGAAAGCTATAAGAAACCAAGGTTTTCTATGTCATCAACACCATAGAGGTTCAATACTCAGATGTCGTTGACATCAGGTAAGAGTAGAGAACATAATATTCTGCCTTCTAGAGCCCAAAGTACAACATCAATGTTAGTGAAAGGGTTGTCTAGGACACAATAGGAGACCAGAACCTAGCACAAGTGTGGGAAAACATGACATCTGATGAGGGATTGTTCAATAAGAGATACTGAGATAACCCAACCACCAAGGCAGAGTTAGCAAGGCTCTGAGAGGCAACAGTTCAGTAGTGGTTGAAGAGGACGAGGACGTGGATAGGCATATCAAGTAGGTTCATCTGCACAAGGTAACAGAGGATGTGGTTGGCAGAAAGCAACAACAAGATTCTATGTTATGAGTCAGTCGGAAGCAGTAGTCAACCCACGAGTCGTGATAGGCCGGATGGAATTTATTTCATTCTGATACATCTTCATCTTGCTTCATATCTATTTTGATTGACCTAGGTTCTACACACTCCTTTATCACTTGAGAAGTCATTCATAACTATCTTTTGCCTATTAGTCGTAGAACAGATAACTTGCTGTTAGAAACTATGTTAGTTGGTTCTGTAATATTACAAGAGGTATGCTTCCCCTGTGTTCTTTCTTTCTCAGAACACAACATTCAAGTAGATCTTATACCACTTGAGATGCATGGATTTGATGTAATTATTGGGATGGACACCTTGGAAAAGTATAAGGTAGTCTTGGATTGTGGTTCCAAGCAAGCTATGTTCACATATGGTGGTAAGACATGGATCTTTCAGGGAGACAAGAAGATTCTTCCAACTTGGCTAGTATCGACAATGGTAGCAGAGAGACTGTTGCGACATGGGTGTGAGGCATTCTTAGCACATGTGGTGGATACCAAGGTAGATATCGACAATGGTAGCTGAGAGACTGTTGTGACATGGGTGTGAGGCATTTTTAGCACATGTGGTGGATACCAAGGTAGAAAGTCCTAGTATTCTAGAAGTGCCAGTTGTTAGGGAGTTTAAGGATGTGTTTCCTGAGGAATGTCCTGATGATCCTCCACCTTGAGAGATTGATTTCAAGATCAATCTAGTTCCTGATACGCAACCGATAGATCAAACACCTTATAGAATCACACTTGCTGAGATGGCAAAATTAATGAAATAGTTGCAAGAGTTACTTGACAAAGGTTTTATACACCCACGTACATCGCCATGGGGTGCACTGGTACTTTTTGTAAAGAAAAAAGGATGGGTCTATGAGTCTATGTATAGATTATAGATATTTGAATAAGGTGATAATAAAGAATAAATATCCTCTACCAAGGATAGATGATTTGTTTGACCAGTTGCGAGGTGTAATAGTATTTTCTAAATAAACCCAAGGTCCAAATTCATCAGTTACAGATTAAGGAGGATGACATACCCAATTCAACCTTTAGGACAAGGTACGGTCATTATGAGTTTATAGTTATGTTGTTTGGACTAACTAATGCACCAACAATGTTCATGGATCTCATGAATATAGTTTTCCAGCCATTCCCTGATCAATTCATAGTTGTCTTCATAGATGACATTCTAATATATAGTCGAGATAGCCAACAACATGAACAACATCTTTGACAATCATTGACTTTGTTGAGACAACATAAGCTATATGCTAAGTTTAGCAAATGTGAGTTTTGGATTTCTAGGACATATTACATCTGCTAAAGGTATTTGTGTTGATACTAAAAAGGTAGAGTTTGTTCTAGAATGGGAACAACCCAAGACACCAACATAGATTTGTAGTTTCCTAGGTTTAGCATGTTACTATAGAAGATTCATCAAAGACTTCATTTTTGTAGCATTACTCCTAACTAGGTTAACCAAGAAGGATGTATGTTTTGTCTACAATGACAAGTGTCAACGCTCTTTCCAATTGTTGAAGGAAAAGTTGACCAGTGCATCAATGTTAGTGTTACCTGAGAAAGGGAAAGGATACATTGTCTTTTGCGATGCTTCAAAGAATAATTTCGGATGTGTATTGATGCAAGATAAATGAGTAATGTCTTTTGCCTCTCGACAACTTAAGAAACATGAGGAGAATTATCCTACACATGATTTGGAATTTGCTGTAATGATTCATGCCTTGAAAATCTAGAGACATTACCTGTACAGGGAGAAGTGTTAGATTTTCACAGACCTTAAGAATTTGAAGTATATCTTTTCACAGCAAGAATTAAACAAGACATCGTGCCACTGGATGGAACTAATCAAAGATTATGATTGAACAATTGATTACCATCCAGGAAAGGCTAATGTGGTGGCAGATGCGCTAAGCAGAAAGCCATCATCTTCAGTCACAAATAATAAATAGTTGAACTCTTTGGTATGTCATAAGAGGGACAAGCTAGTTTCCTTAACACATATGAATGTACAACTGGAAGTATCTTTGCTAGCTAGATTGTTGGCATAGATGCAAGTTAAACCTACATTGAGAAAACAAATTAAAGAAGCACAACATGCTGATATTGTGGTTCACTAGATCATATCAGAATATGGCAGTGAGAAGCGGGATGGCTTTCATGAGTCAAACAATGGAATAGTTTGTTACCATGGTAGAATTGTGGTATTTGATGTTAATGACTTAAGGAATATAGTTATGGAAGAAGCTCACTCATCTATGTATGATATGCATCCAGGAAGTACCAAGATGTATCACGATCTGAAGGATATGTATTGATGGCCTAGTTTGAAGAAGAATGTAGCTGAGCTCGTTGTGCGGTGTTCATTGTATCAATAAGTTAAGGTTGAGAACCAGAAACCAGTAGGAACATTTCAACCATTACTAATACCACAGTGGAAGTGGGATCATGTAACAATGGATTTTGTAGTTGGTTTGCCTAGAACAACCAAGGGTTACGATTCCATTTGGGTGATTGTTGACAGGTTGACAAAATGTGCACATTTTCTTCCTGTTAAGACAACATACACTGCTAAAAAACTTGCACAGGTTTATGTAGATAAGATAGTGCGGTTTCACAGAGTCCCATCAACAATTATGTCAAACAAAGGTCCTCAGTTTACAAGTCACCTTTGGGAGTGATTACACACAACTTTGGGTATGCAGTTAAAGTTTAGCACTGCTTTCCACCCTCAGACAGATGGACAATATGTAAGGACTATACATACTTTGGAAGACTTGCTTAGGGCATGCATTCTTCAGTTTGTAGGTAGTTGGGATATACATTTGAGTTTGATAGAGTTTGCTTATTATAATAGTTATCATAACAACATTGATATGGAACCATACAAAGCATTGTATGGAGACATTATAGATCTCTGTTATGCTGGTATGAAATAAGAGAATACCAACTTTTTGGTCCTGAACTTGTATAATAGACAACTAGAAAAGATTAAAGTAATACAACAATAGTTGAAAGTTGGACATGATAGACAAAAATCATATCTTGACAATCACCGTAGACCTTTAGAATTCCAAGTTGGAGACAGAGTGTATCTCAAGGTGTCTACTTGGAAAGGTGTTCTCAGATTTGGGAAGAAGGGCACATTGGCTCCTAGATTTATGGAACCTTATCTGGTGATAGAACGTGTTGGAAAGGTAGGCTATAAGTTGGAACTTCCACCTGAGTTGCATAGACTACATCTAGTGTTTCATGTATCTATGTTGAGAAAATGTCACCCTGATGAAGAGCTTGTATTACAACTTGTAGAGGCAGAATTGGATGAGGATATATCCTATGTGGAAGGTCCAGTGTTGATTCTTGATAGAAGAATCAAGAAGTTGAAAAAGAAAGGCATAGTGCTTGTGAAAGTTCTTTGGTACCATCATGGCGTCGAAGAAGCCACATGGGAATTGGAGGAAGAGATGAGTAGGAAGTACCCTTCTCTTTTCTCTTGAGATTTCGGGGACAAAATCTTTGTTAGGGGTTGATAAATTGTAACACCCTGAGCCTGGGTTTTGGGATAACCCTAGAAGCTTTTCTTAAGTAAGTTTCTTAGAACCTTGTATTTATCTTGAAATGTAATTAAGATTTGAGAAGAGTTTATTTCGCAATTTTGAACTTATTTGCAAAATTTTTGTGCCTTATTGTTGGTATGTATGCCCTAAGAGCCAATCATGGGATGATTGGTGGGATACATTAAGATTGATTTGATAAACATCAAAGGCAAGCTTCCAATTCATTTTGGTTCAGTCAGTTATGAGATAATGAAAGAACAGATTGAATGTCTAAATAGTTGTTTTACTCAATGACGTATGCTTTCAGGTTAAGGACCTAAACGATGAGATCATACATATGTTATGAGTATAAATTCTTGTTATGTCCCTAGTCAGATGTTATTGTGGAAGGTGGATAGACAAAAATGACACACAAGACTAGATTATGTGTTGGTTGATGACAAAATCTCATTATTCATGATATAGTGATATCAAACCAAGCACATAGGTACTTGTCAGAGAACAAGTGTATCAGACAGACCCACCATGTGAGTGACATAGGGAACCATGACTTGGTAGTCATAGTCAGCTGTCACAATGATGGTGGTGAGTGTGATTCTTTGACCTGAAATCAATACACTCAACACGTCATTGGGTACACTTTGACATCATCAAACATAGTCCTGAAATATAGATTGTTATAAAGGTGATGATTGGGTGACTTTGACACATGGGGCTTTTGAGGGGTGAGTGATAGTTAAGGGATTTGTCCCTCCTGAGGGAGTTTGATGTCCATGACCACTTGATGAGTAGGACTGAGAAAGGCATGTGCATGCATGTGTGGATCAATATGTGATATTGATGTCACACATATCTTATCCAGTCTGCTCTGAGATCAAGGAAGTGAATGAACATTGAAAGGATGCATGTTCCATGCCTTGATTTCATTCAGGATATCAATGACAAAGGAATTATACATTCACTGTAACACCAATCACGGATTGTAGGATTGAAAGTTGTTCTCCAACTTTTCTTTTCACTTGGGTAGCACTGATGTGTGACTAGGCACCGCTCTTTGCTTGTGAAGTCATAAGTGTTATGAACGTTCACTGCCAACATGAAATGGGCCTGCAGGGTCACACACATAGGATTTAACCTGGAAGAGGAGTTTATCCATGAATGATGTTTAGATTGTTTACTAAATATGTTTAGTAGTTCAATTAAACATTAAATCAATTGACTTGACTCAAAATCACCAAGTTCAAGTGTTGGACTAACTGATTTGGGTGTCAGATTGATTGAGAACTGCATTGACTAATTTCTACACAACCTAGACTTCCAATCGACCGGTTCAAGATGTTGAACCGATCAGCTCAGGGTCAAGTGAGAGGACCGCTTCAAGTGTTGAACCGATCAGTTCAGTTGGACCAAACGAGTCAGTTTGGGAAAGTTAGGTTGGTGAGAAAATGTTTTCATTTCACTTGTGCAATTCGATTGGGGAAAGTATTGATCTTTGGATTAATTGGAAATGGAAAGAGGAAAGTCAATTGGGAACTGCCCTAGGAAGTGAAACGACCAGTTCATTAATGAACTGATCGGTTCAGCTCCCCAAATGACCAGTTCATGAGATGAACCGATTGGTTCAGTCCCCAAATGATCAGTTCATTTGTGAAACAACCGGTTCACTTGCCGCAGTGTATCAATTTGTGGAAATTTTGACCCTTCTACTACCGCTTTAATCCTGCATTACCCGGGGCCGAGAACCCTGACCCTGACCCCTCCAATATATGGAGGAGTACTGGGGGGATTCTCAGATAGCACAACCCAGAACATCAGTTGCTCTATAAAGTTGTCGTCTCTGGTTGTGGTAACTGAGAGAGCCCAATCAAGTGCTACCCGACTAGGGAGGCACAACGAGGGAAAAATAACTAAAGGACAACAACTGGTGGTGAGAGAGCACGTCGGTAACTAGTACACCGACAGAAGGGGATGAATCCTTCCAGTGTCCTGTAGGATAGGATAACTAGAGTTCTCGGTGGTCTGTGTAGACTACTACAGAGGCGGGAGATTTTTGCCGCTCGGAGGACAACCATTAATCTGTCAGTCCAGGTGTGACCAGGAGTTGCACAGACGCCGTCCAAGACCGGAGGTGAAGGCCGCGCTCGCCGCGAGGTAACATCGTTGATCAAGCCTCAGGACAAGGTACGCCTCTACGAACCATCCTTCCTAGCGTATAGATGTTGACGAGATCTCTTTGGGTTCTATGTTTGGGGAGAAAATTTTTATTTCCACTGCCATCTCTACCTCCCCTAAAACCCAACAGTGGTATCAGATCCACGTCAACATTCTATACTTTAGGATAATCTATGTGATCAATTTTTTAGTTTGTCGCCTTTTATTTATTGCATACGATGTGAATAATTAATTGTCTTTATGCATGTCCAATATAAATCCAAAAATACTTATATATACATATATGATATAGTATATAAATGCACTCGATACGTCGCCCTTAAATTGTTTTTGTGGTGATTATAGTGTGATTGTGGCCATAAACCCTAAATCTGTGTGTGGTTGATTGTGGTTGCTTGCATCTTGGTCTGCGCACTGATTCTGTATCTCATATTCCTGATGTAACTCGAGATAACTCAAGAATTCTTTCCTACCTTTATCCCCCCGAATGTAACTCGGGGTTTCCGAATGCAATTGTAAATATGATTAGTTTATTTCCTATTATGTCAAAGAACGGCAGACACCTGGAGGATCAAGACGATCGTCTCAAGAGTGAGACGACTGGATGGTGGACCAGGGCGGTCAGTTCCTAGAGCAAGATGAGCGGGTGGTGACCTGAGGAGATGTACGAAGACCAGTGAACCGATCGGTTGGAGGTGCCAGTCGATCGGCTGGGGGCACCCAACCTACCGACCCGATGGCGAGCCGATCAATCATGGAGATGAGTTGATCAAATCCAGAACGTTAAAGCACAGAGTTTATCTTGTACAGGTTGCATGTGATGTGGACCTAGATGACCGTGATTCCTCTTAGCTCGAGGAATCACATTAGGATGGCCACAATCATCATTTTTATCGTTTCACATGTTTTCTTGTGGGATATATCATGTATATGATATGTACTATATATTGTGGTGATTGGATATGTATATGTACCTATAAAACCAAATCCCTCAATAAATATTAAGTCTTAGATGCCTTCCATTAGCGGCACACATGAAAAACTTGATCGACCAAGAGTAGATTATTCCAAAGTGTGGTGCACCGTCTATCTCGTGGAAGTGTGATGGTGGACATGTAGGATCTTCCAAAGTAGGGTGCATGTTCATCGTGTCGGCTTTTGGGTTAGACTTAACTGGTGATTCTTAGAGAGTCTAAGCTCTAGAGGCACAAGGGTGACCATGGGAAAGATTTGTGCATGGCATCCATCCGAGAGTTGCATAGGATGCAATTGGCAAGTGATGCCTACCTAGATAATCTATATTGTGGGCAATCAACCAAAGTTGACTCATGATTGGATGAAATATGGATCTTGGACCCACTAGAAGGTTGTACTCTGCAATCTTCCGAATCGATGGTGAGGGTTGTCAATTTGAACAAAAATAATGGGAGCGATAATTAATTAAAGTCCTAATTATATCGTGAAACATTTTCAAATCAATCAAATAAGTCAAAAAATGAGTTTTTGGACTAAATTGCATATATTTCCTTTTGTAGTACAAATGGCCACCAACAATAATCACTTTCTTTGCGATCGGTCCTTGAGATGGACAAACTAAATGGGAATAATTCAACGACTAGTAAGGACGTTGAGAAGTGTTCTCAATCGAAGAGTGACAGCTCTAAGTCCTAGTTATACCAGAACTAGATGAACTCGCTCCCACCACACCAAAGGTTGAAAGGGATGCTTACTGGAAGCATTCTAAGGATGACATTGATGTGTAGTGCTTGAATGTTGTATTCTCTGAACTATGAGTTGTAGAGACAAGATGAGACATATGATGTCTCCAAGGCACTGTCCTAGTATGTCATGACAGAAGGAGATTCAGTTGGTTCTCACACACTCAATGTGATTGGGTATGTGGAAAACCTGACTAGACTGGGATTCCCTCTGAGTCAAGAGTTGGCTACTGGTATGATACTGCAAATGTTGTGAGAATCATACAGCTACAACATGAACAACTTTGATAAGCCATTGACAAAGTTGTTGGACATGTTGAGGATAGTAGATGCATAGATGAAGAAAGACAAACCCTAATCTTTGATGTGATCAATGAAGGGTAAGTCCAAAAGTCAAGGTTAAGGGCAAAGCAAAGAAGTGTTCTAATGCTAGCCAGTAACCCAAGCCGTCTTCAGCCTCAAGGAATATGGGAAGGGTGAATGAGGGAGGAGAAATTTCCCTCTATATCTGGAACAACAAAAGAAGATGAAGAAGAGGATGGAGATCTCCACCTTAGGTATCAAGAAATAAACACTTCTTTATCTGAGGTATGTGATACTAAGATATAGATCTGACATATATGATATGTATGTTCTAACAAAGAAGTGATGACCTTTGTGAAAGGACCAAGAAAGAGCACTCATCAGTGGAGCAAGTGTTAGTGCCATAGATAGGAATACCTTTTAGTTTATTTCATCCTAAAGGGCATGAAATAGAGTTGAGAACTGCTATTTCAATTTGCCAATAGAAACACCTTATTGTTGCATCTTGTTGTGACAAGGATGGCTATCAATAAAGTTGATGTTTCAATTTCAAAGATGTGATCTTTGTGTCAATACCTTATTTATCTTGTGGTACTTGGTATGCATAAGATAAAATGATACCTAAAAGTTATTGATAACTCAAACAATGCATTAGCATTATCATGAGAAATTCATCTCTAGTTTCCATATTGATGGATAAAGCTAGACTCTTTTGGTTGTGAACCATTAAGAGACATGAATATCTTGGACATGATAAATCAATCTTCACTAGTGGTAGTGGTAGAATGATTATTCTATTAGGTATAATACATAAGATGTATTTACATACCTATTGGAGCAAATGCTAATACTTAAAATGATGTTTAGAGAAATACCAATATGAATATCTTAAAGTGTTCAAGAATATCATGAATGAAATAAAAATTTGGTAAAAGTAATAATTCTTGATGTGATAAATGAATGAGATACTTAAACCAAATGTTTGAGAACCTTATGAGTGATTATGATAGTGTATCATAGATAACTCATGATTAAGGCATAGTGATGTCTAAATCAAAAGGGAGTCATACTCTAAGGGGTTAGAGGATGATTATCAAATAACTAAATTCTTCTTAAATAGAGAATACCTTACACTAATAAAGGATATTAAGAATCACAAAGTGTTTTGAGTTCTCAAATTCCTTAACAGATACACCTCAAACATCTATATGATGAGTTGGTCATATGATGAGTCAAATTTGTAGATGATATTGAGGAACCAGATTTTGAGGTATGGTTTATGACCATAAGATCCTAAATGACTTCCATATGAACCATAAGGTATGACCTTAGTGGTAGCTCCCATTAGGATAAAATTCATAAGTGTGAATGAGTCTTAAGCGTTAAGACACATGGATGACATTTTGAGAAGGATCATGCTTGTGGATTGCAACTTAATGACTAAGAGATTTGACATACGAATATTAAAACCACATTCCTACGAGGAATAAGATAAGGATGTGTACGTGATACAACCTATAAGGTTTATAAATCCATTGATGCAAATGAAGTCTATAAGTTACAATGGACTAATCAATGTGATTGATTGAGTACAAGCAACTCATAGCTGGGATCTTTACTTTGATAATATAGTCGAGGGTTTGACTGATATGTCAAAGATAAAGGAGGGATCTATGATTTAGTGGGAGCGTATTCACATTCCACATATTGATGAGGAATGGAATGTTCTAAAATGGAGACCTTTGTGGAAATATCTTTAAGGGAAGACAAAGACTTTTCCTATGTGATAGGAATAGAGATCTATAGATATAGTTCTTGAAAACCTCTTGACCTAGAAAAGAGAGAGCATACAATGGAAATCTATACTGAAGGGTTTAGTATACACAGACTCAGTGGGAGAAAACTTGTCCATATTACATGGAGTTAGTATCTCAAGGCCAAGTGTCTAATTCTTATGAAGAATGGGAACACAAAGAATAGATATGGATCTATCATGTATGTAATCATCCTGTTATCTTGCATGTATGGACATAGAAAGAATAAAATGCATTTATCATCTTGTATGTAGGACATGAAAATATGATATGCTCATCCTGATAACTCATATGTGGGACATGACAAGCAGATGTCTGTCTAGTTCCAGTAAGGGTTACTAGAATACCATGAGAACTTGATAAGTACTTGAGAAGTACTAGTTCTATGGAAATAAGGAAGAGTTCACTGTAAAGAGTTACACTGATGCGAACTTTTGAAAAAGACAAAAAAATTATCGCAAAATATATATGAGATATATAAAAGTGAATGTGTGTTGAAAAATGGAAACGATCCAATAAAGCTATTTTAAAAGGAAATGTCGAGTATCCATGTGTTAGAGAATAGCAGTGGATACTATATGGATCTGGGAGTTCATAAAGATGAACTTATAGATATTATGGTCATTGATGACAAGTAAGGAGTGCTTGGTAATGCAATGAGGCTCAAGGTTAGCAAAGGAATATTGGATCACATATTACGACAACTCCATGTCAGACGTAAGATTTACAATGAAGAGATGTGAGACATGCAATAATACCGACTTAGGCAAAGTGTTGCCATAACTCACTGTGTTAGCACTAGAACATGTGGGACATGTTTGGAGATCACTAATAATATGATTCAAGGGTGATTGGCTCATAGTGCAAGTGGGAGTCTGTTGGTATGTATGCCCTGAGAGCCAATCATGGGATGATTGGTGGGATACATTAAGATTGATTGGATAAACATTAAAGGAAAGC
This sequence comes from Alisma plantago-aquatica, assembly GCA_963693085.1. NCBI lineage: Eukaryota > Viridiplantae > Streptophyta > Magnoliopsida > Alismatales > Alismataceae > Alisma > Alisma plantago-aquatica. The sequence continues at coordinate 234,160,300 of OY856409.1, read as the reverse complement.
TTCTAATTCATTCTATTTCGGTCAGTTATGAGATAATGACTGAACATATTGAATGTCTAAAGAATTGTTTTACTCAATGACGTATGCTTTTAGGTTAAGGAACTAAATGATGAGATCATACAGATGTTAAGAGTATACATTCTTGTTATGTCCCTAGTCGGATGTCATTGTGGAAGTTTGATAGACAATAATGACACACAAGACTAGATTGTGTGTTGGTTGATGATAGAATCTCATTAGTCATGATATAGTGATATCAAACCAAGCACATAGGTACTTGTTAGAGAACAAGTGTATCAGACAGACCCGCCGTGAGAGTGACACATGGAACCATGACTTGGTAGTCATAGTAAACTCTCACAATGATGGTGGTGAGTGTGATTCTTTGATTTGAAATCACTACACTCAACATATGTCATTGGGTACACTTTGACATCATCAAACGCAATCCTGAAATATAGATTGTTATAAAGGCGATGATTGGGTGACTTTGACACATGGGGATTTTGAGGAGTGAGTGATAGATATGGGATTTGTTCCTCCTGAGGGAGTTTGATGTCCATGGCCAATTGATGAGTAGGACTGATAAAGGCATGCACATGCATATGTGAATCAATATGTGATATTGATGTCACACATATCTCATCGAGTCTTCTCTAAGATCGAGGAAGTGAATGAATGTTAAAACGATGATTGTTCCATGCCTTGAGTTCATTCGGGATATCAGTGACAAAGGAATTATGTATTCACTATAACACCAATCACGGATTGTAGGATTGAAAGTTGTTCTCCAACTTTTCTTTTCACTTGGGTAGCACTGATGTGCAACTAGGCACTGCTCTTTTCTTGTGAAGTCATAAGTGTTATGGACTTTCACTGCCAACGTGAAATGGGCCTACAGGGTCACACACATAGGATTTAACCTGGAAGAGGAGTTTATCCACGAATGATGTTTAGATTGTTTACTAAATGTGTTTAGTAGTTCAATTAAACATTCAATCAATTGACATGACTAAGAATCACCAAGTTCAAGTGTTGGACTAACTAATTTGGGTGTCAGATTGACTGAGAACTGCCATTGACCAATTTTTGCACAACCTGGACTGCCAACTGACCTATTCAAGATGTTGAACTGATCAGCTTAGGGTCAAGTGAGAGGACCGATTCAAGTGTTGAACCGATCGGTTCAGCTGGACCAAACGAGTCAGTTTGGGAAAGTTAGGTTGGTAAGAAAATATTTTCATTTCACTTTTACAATTTGATTGGGACAAGTATTGATCTTTGGATTAATTGGAAATAGAAAAAGGAAAGTCAATTGGGAACTACCCTGGGAAGTGAAATGACTGGTTCATGAATGAACCGATCGGTTCAGCTCCCCAAATGACCGGTTCATAAGATGAACCGATCGGTTCAGTCCCCAAATGAATGGTTCATTTGTGAAACGACTGGTTCACTTGTCGCAGTTAATCAATTCATGGAAATTCCGGACCCTTCTACTCCCATTTTAGTCATGCATTACCCGGGGCTGAGAACCCTGACCCTGACCCCTCCTATATATAGAGGGGTACTGGAGGCTTCTCAAATAGCACAACTCAGAACATCAGTTGCTCTATAAAGTTGTCCTCTCTAGTTGTGGTAACCGAGAGAGCCCAAGCAAGTGCTACTCGACTAGGGAGGCATAATGAGGGAAAGACAACTGTAAGATGACAACTGGTGGCGGGAGAGAACATTAGTGACTATTACACCGACAGAAGGGGATGACTCCTTCCAGTGTACTATAGGACATGACGACTGGGGTTCCCTGTGGTCCATGTACTACAGAGGTGGGAGATTTCTACTGCTTGGAGGACAGTCATCAATCTGTAAGTTCGGGTGTGACCAGGAGCTGCACAGACGTCGTCCAAGACCAGAGGTGAAGGCCACGCTTGCCGCGAGGTAACATCGCCGAACAAGCTTATAGACAAGGTACGCCTCTACAAACCATCCTTCCTACCGTATAGATGTTGATGAGATCTCTTTGGGTTCTGGGTTTGGGGAGAAATTTTTTTGTTTCCACTGCCATCTATGCCTCCCCTAAATCCCAACACTTATATGATAACTTTGGTAAGAATTGCAATTCACCCAAATAAAGGATTTATGTGCAATCTATCACCTCTAGAATGTTCCTTCTCTCTCTTAATATCAACTAGATGAAAGAGAATGAAGGGGGCACCTTGTTTGAGTCTTAGTTGAATGATAACACTCTTTGAGGTCAAAGAACCAAAGAAGTATTGAGTGTCTTAGGTTGTATCGAGTTTTGAAGTGTATATGGGAGTGCCTATCATATTGGAAGCCATAGAGGATGTCCTATATCAGTTTGCTAAACTTTGAAGTTGTTCATGATGGGATAAGCACCTCAAGTAGGTGAAACCTAATGGTTTGCATGTTCCTTGCAAAAGTGGTATCGATTTTCACATAAAGCAAGATTGGGTGAGGATATCTTGTCAAGCAAGATACCCAAATGGTCGATATCGTGCCTATGGATTATCCTCAAGAGTTTTGCATGGCAAGATAATTATGGTCGCATGAAGTTACCATTCATGGACACGTGTCACTTAAGTGCGCATAGTGATGACACCTTATACACACTCTCTTTCATGAACCTCAACTATACATATACATATCTATTCACCTCTTAGTAAACCTTTCGACTCCTTTACTACTTCTTGTTTGGAGGACGATCCTAGGAGCTCAAGGAATAAAGAGAAGGCTAAGCATCTTTCCTAAGGTGAAGCCATGATCGTCTTTAACCTTGGAACGACTATGCTTCTTGGATCATGATTCTTTCCTTCTCTTTTTTCTTCACCAAATTCCTAACTATGGTATCTTCTTTCATAGAGAAGTGTCTTGATTGAGTCTTGGACTTTTGATAAATCATCTTCAACCTTGGAACATGGAGATTTGAAGCTTGAAGCTCTTGAGTTGATCTTGAGGTGGGTTATATAACTTGAACCCAATTTTATTATTATTCACTTTATATCATGCAATACTTGGTGATTCCTTTTCTACTTCAATTTTCTTTTTTGAATAATGGTTCTATGAGTTCTAATGAAAATATATGGCTGTTGTCCATGAACTAGAGTAGTTATGGACGAAGAGTTTGAGCTTGAAGATGATGAAACCGATATGCACAAATTGATATTGGTTTGTGGGAAACCCTAACCCGATACAAGGGTATAAGTATTGAAATTGATACATATGAAATCCTATCCTTTTGGGTTGATATCTTGAGTAAGATTAATGTTCTCTTAAGTGTTTAACCTTTCACCTAATGCTAAGAATATGGCAGGATGATATCTTTAAGATATCCAAATTGACACATATGTTTGCACCATAACGTGGATGGACGATATGACTTGTGATGCTTTAAAGCAGTATGTGTTGATAGGATGATATGTTATTTGTTCTAAAAATGATTTGCCTAAAAGGCATTAGCTTGTCATGACCAAGAGATTTCTAGTGAAGATAAAATGTCAAATGGTGATAGTTTGGTTGAGTATAGAGGTTGACATGGTCTACTCTAACCCTAAATCTGACACACTCACAATCCGATATTCCTTTTTACCCAATGCATGTGTGATGGGTGATACCCTTAGCCCGACATACTTTGTGAAAGTATAGACAATACTTTCTTAGAAGCCTTGGCCAATACACAAAGTAGTGTTGAGGCCGATAGATGCAAAAGCTAAGGCATTGAATGAGGCTTCATCCACTACAATATAAACCATAGAGTTCGATATCCCATAGTGAGCAATGGCCGATACTCAAAGGGATAACAATGACGATACACTAGTTGTTGTTGAGGGACGATACTCTAAGTTGAAGGGGTTGTCGATACCCTAGTTGTTGTTGAGTGGCCGATACTCTAAGTTGAAAGGGTGTACGATACCCTAGTTGTTGTTGAGTGGTCGATACTCTAAGTTGAAGGGGTGGCTGATACCGTAGTTGTTGTTGAGTGGCTGATACTCTAAGTTAAAGGGTGGCTGATACCTTCTTAGTTGATGTTGAGTGGATGATACCCTAAGTTGATGAAGAGGTTGATACCCTAGTTGAAGGTGAGGCTGATATATAAGGGGATGAAGTGGCCAATATCGTAGTTGTTTATTGGGTGACTGATACACTAGTTGGTTGTGGTGGTTGATATATAATATGATGGTATGGCCGACACACACCAGAATACTTTATGGTCGATACACCTCCAGCACCATATGAATGATACCACTCTAAGCATTTCTAAAACGATAACATTTGATATGATTTTTCTGACACAAGTAGATGTTTCTTGGCCGACACAAGTATATGTGTCTAGGCCAACACAAGTGATGTGTCTAGGCCAATACAAAGATTGGAATGAAGGTTGATACACCTTGATGAGTGGAGGTCAATACACCTTAATGAGTGTAGGCCGATACATCTTGAATATAATCAATGAATGCATCATGAAAGTAATGAGATGAATACACTTTAATAAGTGTAGGTTGATAACGCTAAAGAAGGTTATATTAATGTAATAAGTATTTTGAAGTCAATATTCTAGTAAGGATGAGAAAGAAACTTGTATCTCATATTGATAATGAATTGATGATATTTGATGAAGTATGCTTGAACATTTATGGCAATTAAATATCTCTTATAATGTGAATAAGGGTTGCTTGATAAATATGCACTTGGAAACCCTAAATTAGTTACAAGGGAAAACCCTAACCCTAATTATAAGAGGGTTACAATTTGAATAATTCTTTATATGGCATGGTCATGATAATTGCTTGATATTGAATTTGCTATGAAATCCTAACCATGCAGGTATTATGAGATGATGAACATAGCCATGTATGAGCTATGATGATTTAATATTATATAGATTATATAAGGCCTTGTAAGGCATGTGATATACTTGTACAACAAGTATGATTTTGTATGTGTCTGATGACCTAGAGTTGGTTATTGCCTAATGGGAGGTGATACTATTCAATAATGAACTGAGGGTTTGAATCCCAATCATATGATCATGATAATGAAAATGGTGAAGGGATGAGATTCCCAATAAAGTATTTAGGGGACTAAGATCCCAAGATAAGTGTAACAAGATATGTACCAATTGATATAAGATCTTTTGAAAATGTTACACTTTTCTATATATAATTTATCTATAATTCATGCTTATAACTTGTTTCATGCTAAAAGATGTTGTAATGCACTTAATCTATCAAGTAAATTAAAAATGTAGTTGCCCTGACCATAGAATAATTTAGTGTTAGGATCAACTGAATGTTGAAATGAGTTTTACTCAGAGCACATATTTTTGAATATGTGAGGGTCCAAGACAAGTGTTACCTTGCTTCCTTCAAACCCCAAGATTTGGCCTTGAGCCATTTTCCTAAAAAGAGTGTGGTTGTAGGCCATAGCTCTAATGCAACATCGGGATCGACGGTAAAGCCATACCCCCAGAGGAGTATGGCTGTAGTCCATTGACTTAAGATATACAAGCATGATTGATTGTAGCTCATACCCTGGACAGAGAACATGCTACACGTTGTATCTCTATAGTGAAGAGCCTCTATAAGTCAAGCTAGCTAAAATACAAAATGACTCATAATGTCACTGCCACTCTCATATTGACTGAGAAAGGAGAGGTCATGGATTCCGGCTCTTCCATAGACCTATATGGTACTGATGCTAACTTATTAGTAGTCAGTTGGAGATGGAAGGTATATTCCCATCTCCGCAAGGCATAATAAGATGGAATGTTTAAAGATGTAGTCAGTCATGTAGCATATTTGTCTAAGGAACAAATACAAAAACATTGGTTGATGGCTTGCTTTGGATTTATTTTGTTTAGTTTATAACAGTTATACATGTTCTTCATATTCCTTTTTAAAATGATTAAATGATCTATTGCTCAGTTGTAGAAATCTGAACTAATAAGACGATGAGACCTCTACTCTGCATATAATCAGCAGTTATACTTATTTAATTCAGTATAGGTTTGTTCTACTCTCATTCATAAAAGTTTAACTGTGATAATAATACTGTTGGCGAAGAGTTATATCTCTTGTTGGGACAAGTTGTCTCACCCTCACCCCATGGGTTCCACAACTTTTTAGGTGTGCGTGCACAAAAAGTTAAAGAGTGGGCAACAACAACTGTAACATCTCAAGTTGAGTGCACTGCTATGTGTCTTGTAGATATAAAGTCTTATGTGTCGTCCCTGTACTCTCAGGTCCTTTGGTATATAGTGCATAAATAGTTTTATTATTGATCTGAGATTTTGGCTAGTACGTCTTGATGCATGATGTTTCTTTTGTGTATGTTTTGATGAAGCAATGGTTATATCAAATCCTTACAAGGTGATTAAACAATGTATGTATAAGTAAACCATGATGTATATATATGGTTTGGTTCTTTCTAAAAAGAGTTTCCTGGTAGTGGATCTCTTGGCAAAAAAGTTTTAATTTTTAGTGATTTTTAGTAATCTGCTATTAATGATTAATTCTGCATAGTTTTGTGTGATTAAGCTGTCGTTGGGATAGTGGTCGTCACATTTACCCTTGTAAGGTAAGACTCATGAAACCATTTTCGTTATTTTATCCACATTATACGTTCATTATTTGGTGAAGGATGCCTAATCATACTTTTTCTTAAAAGCCCTAACTTGAGGTGAGGAAGGAAGTATCTTTTAGTGTGTATTAAGCAAGAGGATGAGAACTTGATGAAAGTAAAGATGAGAGGACTCTGAGGAAACATTACTTTAGGCTAACCCTAGGTTCTGGCCAGGACGATATCACATTGGTTAAGGGAGTCCTTGTATAAAAACTTAATGGTATGGAGGAAATTTTTTCTAGCCCCCAAAACCACGATCCTTTCTAGTCACCTTTGCCATTAGGCTTTTCATTAATAAATCTCATTATATTTCTATGGACTACTTGAAATTATAAAGTACTAAATATTATCTAAAAATTTGACGCTCTGATACCAAATGTGGCGGCCTCACTCTTCAACATCCCCTAATTAAGGAAGGACCCAAGAAGTTGAGAGTCATTACCTGAATTCCCAAGGATCTATATTTTACCAAGCAATATATAATAGAAAACAACTTCCATAATTTTCAAATATTGTTTACAAGATGCTCCTATAAGGAGTTACATGAATTTCTTACATGAATCTGAACATATGATAAGAAGTATCTATCTTATCCTCCTTTACTTATCTTTAATGCCTTCAAGTTGGTTCATCATATCTTAATATCATCATGTCTAGCATCTACTAAAAACTCTGTGAAACATAAAGTGGTTAGTATATTGAGATATATCAGTATGTGGGGGAAACAAAATATTTGCATGTAGGGGTAACAATATAGGCATCCATAGAAACAATTATGAATATAAAAATTAAACATGCATTCTTTCTAACTTCTCAACTCAATCTCTATGGTACACTCCCTCTTTAGAGTCCTCATTGTGGGTTACCCTCTCTCTAGGGTTTAGTCCCTATTGTGGACTTCTGATAAGATTCCTCTTCCTAGACCTGGTTTGTTATGGTCTTCCTTTCCCGGCCAGGCCTCACAATGTCCATCATATCCCGACTTGGCCTCATAATTGCCATCCTATCCCAAATTGGTCTTGGTGATCTTCCTATCCTATTCTAATCACCGGTCATCATAATGATGTTTCATACATCCCACATGTATCACTTAAATCCAACAAAGATAGGTGAGCAAGTTATAGTTATACAATGTGATACCCATAGTAACTTTATAGATTGTAGGAATTAAAGAAACATGCAAGCATATAATTGTAATCCAATTGGGAAAACTCTGAGAAACCACCAAAGTCGGTTAAGGAGGTTAGTCGTAGGCATAACCATACCTTTCATAGAAGTAACTTAAAGTCCAAGCAAATAGGTTCAATAGAGAATAAAAAAACAATCACCTTGAAATTAATGCATACACCCAAGTATTACCATTTTCCCATAAACTAACATTAAGTCTGACTTGGGTTCCAAGTTAGGGTTTTGGGGTAAGCTTAGAGTTTCATTAGAGTTTTGACTTTTCTAAACCCTAATCATCACTATTAAAGCCTTTTAACTCAGAAGCCCTAATTTTGATGTTATATATATTCTTACACTCAAATATAGTCAAAGATGTCCTTTTTATCCAAAAAGATTAAACTCTGTCTGCCTAAGTCATTTAAGCAACTATAATCATTAAAAGTTAAGAAATTAGGGGTTCCATGCTTTTAATACATTAAAGATAACAACTTTAGGCACTTTTAGATTCGAAGAAAATCTAGGTCTTGAAACTAATTTATTCAAATCCCTATATTTTCATGATCAACTTTCATATATTATTTGTCATTATTAGATAATCCTATGATTTTCTATGACTTTAACAAAATTAATTATTTATATCCAATAGGGGATCGCCACCTAGGCAATGAACTTGGGTCCTGACTATTCTAACTCAGTTGGTACAAGTCAATGAGCTTAGGTCAGGTAGGTTGCCATTCCTGCATGGAAAAACTCACTGGTCATAGCGTAAAAGAGAGAAAAGTACAGTTTGGCCCTTACCTTATCACGGGAATTCGGGGGCAAGCAAGTCCTTTCCCCCTACCATCCCCTACCTCTTCTTGTCTACGAGCAATGCTTGGTGAGTAGATGTGAGATGTAGGGGTGTCAAAACTATGGTTTTGGGTTGGTTCAAGGTCGAACAACAGGTTGATACATATTAGCTCAACCTTGAAACTGACCAAGAACCAATTTTTACAAGGTGGCATGTCCAGAACCAGACCCGAATTCATAATGTGAAATCTGGAACCAAAATTGGTTATATATTTTGTTAATTATGAATGATATGTTGTAATTTGTACATAATAAAAACTATTTTTTTCTAAAATTGAATCTGGGTTGAACAAATCATCACCCAAAACCGACCCATTTTCAGTTCAGATATCAATATCCAAACCCCGAACCGACCCCGATTGATAAAATCCAACCCCAAAACTGAATTTTTCTATTTTGGATAGATTCAGGATCACGAGTTTGGAAAAAATTTGACAGGCCTAGTGAGATGTTGACTCTGGGTTCCCGTCCTCTCAAGTGGCAACTGAAGATATCCTTGCCTCTGTCTCACCTTCCTAAAATTGTAGGTGTGGGTTGATTGGTTAGAGGAGGTAGGGGTAGAGGGGACGTTGAAGAGACTCCCTTGGTTGTACAACAACAAGTCAAGTAGGATGGAGTTGAGGTTGAAAAGGAAATTGAAGGTGGGGAGATGTCCTTTGGGTGTGGTAGGGTCTCGTAGAGATGTTTGTGGGATTGCAAAGAGATTATATCCCTCATTGTTTCAAGGTTTGGGCATCGTTCATCCTGAGAATTGGGGAAAAGATAATTACTTCCCAAAGCAAGCCAATGTAGAGGTTTCCAAGATTGGTATCGCCTCTTAGGTCTAGCAAATATGTTTCTATACTTTCTCAAACATTGACGAGGGAGAGGAGAGCAGAGAGATTTATCAAGTTTCTATGTTGAATTTCCTTTTCTTACACGAGGAAGACGATGACTGAGTCATCTTTGGATCTCGATCTTGTGGCTTTCATGATAGGCAATTAAATAAAGGAGCTTGGCTATAGTTCTAAATATCAAAGGGTCTTGTGACATTTAATGTATTTCTCCATTAATTCATTCACTTTAGGAATCCTAGTAAATTCAATACATCTCTCTGTCTCCCCTTTTATCCTTTTAATCTCAAATTTTGAAGGAAAGTCTTAATTGGTTATATCTAGAGGTGAGTGAGATTTGGGAACAAAATACACAACTTAAAAATGTTTTTCTTAGTCTCGAAGTCTCCCTCTTATTTCATGTAATTAAGAAATTAATTCTTTTCTCTTCCTTACTTGGTCATATTTCTTATTTTGATAGATTTATTCTTTAAAATCAGTTAGGAAATGAAACCAATCCATTAGTTTCCTTCTGTTGGATAAATTGGGCATTATGATAAATCCCTTTGTTTCGATGATGACAAACATTTCACTCTTGTTGATCTAACGTGCTACTTGAGTGTTGCAGGAATAAGGTGGATGACAAATCTCTAGGGAATCTATATGCTTGAATGATTGTAAATGTCATGAAATGTAATCAATTGTAAACTTGTACAAATATATAATGTACAAGTACTTAGACTTCATGTAAATCAAGCGTTAGATCTTCCCTAGCTAAACACCACACTTAGATAGGACATCCCCTTCAATAGTGTCACATATGCACACTCATACACACACTTAGTGCCTTAAATTGAAAGATTGAAACAGGGTCAATCTCGGTCGACTAACTCCTCGACCGAGACACTCTCGGTCGACAAACTTCTCGACCGAGAATGACCCAAGTAGCCGTTAGACACAGCTGACAAAGTAGTTGGCAGTTGGAAATGAACGTTGATCCAGAGAGCCTGTCATTCGACAAAACTTCGACCGAGTAGGTATCTCGGTCGAGAAATTGTCGACCGAGATGGTCTCTGACAGCAACTGCAGAATTAATTAATTAGCCGTTGTTAAAGCAACTAACTTATATCTAACGGCTAGTTAAGCACTTAGAACCCCCTAGAAAGTGTCTAGAACGTCCTTAAGCACTTGTAGGTCATTCCTATAAATAGGACATGCCTTAGGACACCTAAAGACACCCAAGCTACACTTGTGCTACACTTGAGATTGAATACTCATTGGCAATCTATTTTGAGCAATAGAGCAATTCCAACATTGGTTATTCATTCCCATTGCTCCTATTTCATGTCCTATAGGCTAGCATCTCCTTTCCACAACACTTACACTTCTACACTCATTGGTTAGGAGATCAATACGCTTGATATAGGCAAATCAAGCCTTGTGCTTCAAAGGATAAGTTGTACTTTCTATTTTCCTTCTTATTCTTTTTATTCTTTGTATTCTCCTTGCTACTCCTAGGGTTGGAGGCTGCGGATTGGAGAAGGTTCTTCTCAGAGGAGAAGGTGGACTTCAAGCTACTTCAAGAAGGCTATTGCAACGGGAAGCTACTTCAAGAAGGCTATTGCAACGGGAAGCTACTTCAGGAGGAAGGCTGCTTCAAAGTTGGTGCAATTACTTCTAGGTGAAGGCTGCTTCAAGGTGGTGCAATTACTTCAAGGTGAAGGCTGCTTGAAGGGTTTAGGGAGAGAATTGTAATTTTATGTAAAGTCCTTGCGAGGTAATAAAATTAAATTCTTTCCAAATCCCGGTTGGGTAAGCAACCAGGTAGTGGACTGACTACCTTAGTATTTGCTAAGGTAGGAACCACTCTAAATCCGTTTCCCCTTGTCCAATATTCTTGTGGTTGGTTGTTTGAGTTAAATAATTGCTAAAATATTTAAAAACTCTATTCACCCCCCTCTAGTGTTTTTCAATTGGTATCAGAGCAGGCTTCAAGGAGCTCTAATAGAGTCTTGAAGAATGAAGGGTGGTGGTGTTAACAACCGCAAGTAAAGGAAAAGCATGGACCAATCTTCAACAAGTAGCAATTGGTGCTTAGGAACAAGGCACACTACACTTAACTGTCAGTGGATGTCAAAGAAGGAAGATACACATAAAGAATGTCTTATTGCTACAATAAGTGAAGAAGAAGAAGAAGAGGTAAGCCTTTTTTATTTATCTAAAGAAGAGCTAGTTGCTTCTCTTGAAGAGACACACAATAAATATATTGAGTGCAAGAAGAAATTAAAGAAATATAATAAAGCAAATGATGAGTTACATGCTAAGCTTCTTGCTCTTACATCTGAAAATGAAGATCTCAAAAAGGTTATTGAAGATCATGATATTAAGCTAAAATCTGTAGAAGCAAATTGTAATCTCCTTTCTCTAGAAAAGATTAATTTGCAGACTCAAGTGAATAATCTTCAAAAACAACCTGTTTTGTGCTCACATCTAGATTATGATACTATCGTAAAAGAAAGAAATTCATTATTATCTAATCTAGATCAAGCAAAGCTAGATATCAAGAAGAGAATGGATGAGATTCCTAAGTTACAACAAAAAGTTAGTAGTCTAAATAATAATAGGATTCTTGATCAAATCTTAAATGATCCATACCATCAAGCTGGAAGGAGAGGACTAGGTTACAAGCCTAAAGGAAAATCTTATCATAAACCTAGTTGGAAAAAGACACAAGCACATCAATCTATGTATGTACCTAAAGGCACAAATATACCCAAGAACAACCTAAACCAAAATCATAGAAAAAGATATGAGGTTGATTCTATATGTTGTCATTATTGTTTGCGTCTTGGTCATTATTCTTTTTCATGTCCTTATAAGAAAAAGGATGTTGAGTTAGTTTGGGTTCCAAAACCTCCAAATTAAATGAACGGAATTAAGTTGAGATATGACCAAGGACCTAAGTTGTATATTTCTATGTCTATCTCAACTCAACATAATGGGATATCAAATTAATTCAAGTATCTAAGCATCTAACTTGCATAATTGTGTTTTACTTGGAAGCAATTAACAGTTCAGAAAACATTTCAGAAATCTTGTCGGTCGAGAAACTGTCGACTGAGAGAACAGTCGGTCGAGAACTAGTCGACCGAGCATGTCACTGATTTCCAGTCTGCTGTAAAATTGCTGAATTCTTTTTGTAAATTGATCAAATTGCTATCTATTTGTGATTAATGACTGTATATATTTTGGAAATCATCCCTGAAAACTTATATGAGATTAATTTGGTTTGATTTAAGTTAAAAATGAAATTATGCTTAGCTTAATAAAAAGGAAATTTATGTTTTATCATTATTCACATGATTTTTCCTAAAGTATTTTCTGGTCTACCCATATAGAAATCATGTGATTACAATCATGGAATTATCATTTTCACCATGATGATGTTGTGTTAGCACGAATAGATAATGATAATTGTATGCATGGATCCTTGATGATACATAGGCAAGCAAAATAATTCAATGATGATATGTCTCTTAGAAATGCTTGCAACACATAAGATAAAAATTTCTCAATTGGCATCTTTAAAAGACTTGAGATATTAATCGTGCTTTCACTTTTAAGAGGATGTTTTCATATTGAGTATCACTAAACATGCTTCAAAATTGATATCTAATCAAGTACTTCACATATGAGTGCTTAAATTGGAAATCTGCAATTTTTGCCTCTTGGTTGAAATAAAATTTGACCAAGGGGCGCTATGGTCGAAGTCAAGGTTGACCTAAAATAAGCTTTGACAAAATGCTTATTTGGAAATCATTTCATTGTACTTAATCTTAGTATACTTTTGATAAAGGTCAAAATCTAAATTTAAAATCATTTGTGACCTAAGAAGCTTTAAATAGCTTTAATGATAAGATTAAGGGGGAGTTCATAAAAACAAATTTGATTAAGAAGCTTACAAAAATATTGTAAACATCATTTGGAGCTTATTACGACCTTAGTATTTTTACTCTTGGTTATAAAGAAATCTATGAATTTCATAAAAATGATATATCTTGTACTTAAAGGAACTCTCTAAACAAATCTGGGCTTAACATCCCTTGTATTTGGTGGGAGACATTTTTATATACTCTAAGATTAAAGGATTCTCATTTGATTTTCAGGGCTTAACATCCCTTGATAGATGAGAAATCAATATACATTCATCATAAGCTTAAGGGAATCTCATATCATTTCAAGGCTTAACATCCTTTGCAAGTGATTGAGAAACAAATTGTGGCTAAATTAGACAAAAATGATATTAAATCCATATTCCTAATAGAATATCTATTTAAGGGGGAGCATAGTATAAAATTAAGGGGGAGAAGAAATATAACATATTCAACCTGGATATCTTTTTGAAATGACAAAGGGGGAGAAAAGAATATAAAATCACAAATATAAAATCAAAAATATAAATGAGTTTCATCTTGATGGCCAACACTCACTTGTAAAACAAGAATGGCTACAAAAGGTAATCTTCAGGTATGAAACTCACATGCTTTATATTTCCTTATTTCATATTTAGGAAATGTTTGTCATATTCAAAAAGGGAGAGATTGTTGGATAAATTGGACATTATGATAAATCCCTTTGTTTCGATGATGACAAACATTTCACTCTTGTTGATCTAACGTGCTACTTGAGTGTTGCAGGAATAAGGTGGATGACAAAGCTCTAGGGAATCTATATGCTTGAATGATTGTAAATGTCATGAAATGTAATCAATTGTAAACTTGTACAAATATATAATGTACAAGTACTTAGACTTCATGTAAATCAAGCGTTAGATCTTCCCTAGCTAAACACCACACTTAGATAGGTCATCCCCTTCAATAGTGTCACATATGCACACTCATACACACACTTAGTGCCTTGAATTGAAAGATTGAAACAGGGTCAATCTCGGTCGACAAACTCCTCGACCGAGACACTCTCGGTCGACAAACTTCTCGACCGAGAATGACCCAAGTAGCCGTTAGACACAGCTGACAAAGTAGTTGGCAGTTGGAAATGAACGTTGATCCAGAGAGCCTTTCGGTCGACAAAACTTCGACCGAGTAGGTATCTCGGTCAAAAAATTGTCGACCAAGATGGTCTCTGACAGCAACTGCAGAATTAATTAATTAGTCATTGTTAAAGCAACTAACTTATATCTAACGGCTAGTTAAGCACTTCGAACCCCCTAGAAAGTGTCTAGAACATCCTTAAGCACTTGTAGGTCATTCCTATAAATAGTACATGCCTTAGGACACCTAAAGACACCCAAGCTACACTTGTGCTACACTTGAGATTGAATACTGATTGGCAATCTGTTTTGAGCAATAGAGCAATTCCAACATTGGCTATTCATTCCCATTGCTCCTATTTCGTGTCCTATAGGCTAGCATCTCCTTTCCACAGCACTTACACTTCTACACTCATTGGTTAGGAGATCAATACGCTTGATATAGGCAAATCAAGCCTTGTGCTTCAAAGGATAAGTTGTACTTTCTATTTTCCTTCTTGTTCTTTTTATTCTTTGTATTCTCCTTGCTACTCCTAGGGTTGGAGGCTGCGGATTGGAGAAGGTTCTTCTCGGAGGAGAAGGTGGACTTCAAGCTACTTCAAGAAGGCTATTGCAACGGGAAGCTACTTCAAGAAGGCTATTGCAACGGGAAGCTACTTCAGGAGGAAGGCTGCTTCAAAGTTGGTGCAATTACTTCTAGGTGAAGGCTGCTTCAAGGTGGTGCAATTATTGCAAGGTGAAGGCTACTTGAAGGGTTTAGGGAGAGAATTGTAATTTTATGTAAAGTCCTTGCGAGGTAATAAAATTAAATTCTTTCCAAATCCCGGTTGGGTAAGCAACCAGGTAGTGGACTGACTACCTTGGTATTTGCTAAGGTAGGAACCACTCTAAATCCTTGTCCCCTTGTCCAATATTCTTTTGGTTGGTTGTTTGAGTTAAATAATTGCTAAAATATTAAAAAACTCTATTCACCCCCCCTCTAGTGTTTTTCACCTTCAACACCACTTTTTTGGAAAACTCCACA
The DNA here is from genome assembly GCA_963693085.1 of Alisma plantago-aquatica. NCBI lineage: Eukaryota > Viridiplantae > Streptophyta > Magnoliopsida > Alismatales > Alismataceae > Alisma > Alisma plantago-aquatica. The sequence continues at coordinate 234,144,759 of OY856409.1, read as the reverse complement.
CAATTCCATAGGTAAATTACAAATTACCCATTACCTTTAGTAAATCACTTAATTTTGGTTTTTCTCACTTTCTTTTCCCATATCTTTTATTGGATTATTGAAAACAACAAAATCACAATAACCATCGCAAAGGAAGATTTCAAATTAATTCCATACTTTTGAAAATAAAGCATACCAAGCTTTCTAGTGCATCCTTAATAATCCATTATTTGCAATCAAATAAATATGCATAAATACATATGAAAAATCAGGTTATAAAAGAGATTGTATGAGAGAAATTCTTACAAGCATAAGGGGATCTAGAGAGATGGTGACCCTTTTTGTGCCAGAGACTGCAGTTGAATATGGATGTATGAGATTCATATCTCCTCAGGGGAGATTTAATGTGAGAAATACTCACAAGATAAAGGAGGGACAAATTGACCCACTTAGGGCCAGACTCTAAGGCTGGATATGGGTGTGTGAGATTCCTCTCTCCTCATGGGAGATCTTCTAAGAGAAATACTCACAAGATAAAGGGATATCTAGGGACAAAGTGACCCTTTTAGTGCCAGGGACTATGGCTGGATATGGTTGTGTGAGGTTCCTCTTTCCTCTGGGAAGATCTTATGAGAAAATAGTCATAAAGAAAAGGGTATCTAGGGATAAAGTGACCCACTTAGTGGCTAGAGACTATTAAAAAATATGGGTGTGTGAGATTCCTCTCTCCTCAAGGAAGATTTTATGAGAGAAGGGGGATTTGATGAGAGAAATACTCACAAGGTATAGGGGATATCTAGGGACACATTGACCCTTTCAAGGCCAAAGATAGTGGTTGGATATGGATGTGTGAGATTCATATCTCCTTAGGGGAGATTTTATGAGAGAAATATTCACAAGGTAAAGGGGTAACTAGGGATAAGGTGAACCTTTTAGGACCAGAGACCATGGTTTGATATGGGTGTGTGAGATTCCACTCTCCTCATGGGAGATCTTATAAGAGAAATACTCAAAACATGGGTATCTAGGGACAATGTGTCCCTCTCGGGTCCAGAGATCATGATTGGATATAGGTATGTGTGATTGTTCTCCTATCAGGAGTCATGTTATGAGATAAATACTCACAAGCTAAAAGGGTACCCCAAGAACAAGGTGACCCTCTCTGGGCTAGAGACTGTGGCTGGATACGGGTGTCTGAGATTCTGCTCTCCATGGGGTAGAATTTATGAGGGAAATACTCACAAGGTAAAAGGGATCTCCAGAAATAAGGTGACCCTTTTGGGACCAGAGGTTGTGGCTTGATACAGGTGTGTGAGATTCCTCTCTCCTTAGGGGAGATTTTATTATAGAAATACTCACAATAAAAGGGGATATATAGGGACAAGGTCACCTTTTAGGGCCACAGACTGTGGCTAGATATGGGTGTGTGGTATACCTTTCTCCTTAAGGGAGATTTTATGAGAGAAACACTTACAAGGAAAAGGGATATCTAGGGACAAGGTGACCCTTTCGAGGCCATAGACTGTGGATGGATACAAGTGTGTGAGATTCCTCTCTCCTTAAGGGAGATTTTATGAGAGAAATACTCACAAGGTAAAGGGTATATGTAGGGACAAGGTGACCCATTTGGGGCCAGAGATTATGGCTGGATATGGATGTGAGATATTTGTTTCTCCTTAGGGAAGATTCAAGAGAGAAATACTCACAAAGAAAACATGACATTTAGGGACAAGTTGACCCTCTTGAGGACTAGAGACTGTGGTTGGATATTGATGGGCATGTGAGATTCCTCTCCCCTCATGGGGTATTTTATGAGAAAAACAATCACAAGGCAAAGGGTTATCTAGGAACAAGGTGACCCTTTTGGGGCCATAGACTGTGCTTGGATACGGGCCTGTTAAATTCCTCTCTCCTCAGAGGATATCTTATGAGAGAAATACTCATAAGGTAAAGGGTGATGCGATGATTTTGAGTCGCATTTAGTGACCTATTTCATATGTGTTTTGTGCCTTAATTACTCATTTTCATGGATATTATTGCATAATTCACTTTATTTGGTCTTTTGCCATCATTTTATATCAAATCCCCTTCGTTTTACTATTTTGAGCATTATTTATCATCTTATTATAAATTGTGTGGATTTACTTGGTCTTGTTGCTAAACGACAACAACCGACGCTAAAGGAGTCGATACCATCGACGGAAGTCGATGGTATCGAGATCACCACAGGCGCTCAGAATAAAAGAAAGGAAAGCTGCCGCTAATCCGCTGGGTCGATACCATCGACCCGCGTCGATGGTATCGACGCCGGCAGATATGCGTTGGATCTGTTTTGATCTCGATCGGACGGCTGTTGTTATTTGATGACCTAATTAGGGACTTATACCTAAGGACGGCCGCCCAGACGAGGGGATCATCTCATTTTTGGATTGCACGAGTGCCGAGGAGGAGAGAAAGGAGAACGGAGTCCGAGAAGCTCATCCCGGTTGATTCGGACGCTGCCGAAGACAATTTCCACCACCGACAGGCGGGGAAAGTTTGTGTTCTACGCCAAGGATCCGCCGGTTCTTCTCCGTTCAGGGGTTTTTCCCATCTATTTCACGTTTTTCTTATGAATTCCCCAATTTCTACCATGTATTCGTGTAAGATGAACATGAGAGGCTAAAACCCTCAATCTTTAGGACCGGGAGTAGCCCGGGGATACATTGTACTATGATGATTTTAGATTGATAATTCATATTTTTCTCTCATATCCGTGGTATAAATTCGTTTTCTCTATTGCTATTGTTATGCTTGATCACCATAATAATAAATTAATGCCCTTAATCACTTCGACAGAAGGATTAACGGTTGAAAAGAGACGAATTCTACATTAATTAATAAAACCCTTGACAAAGGAGTTGTAAAATTAATGGTGGGAACTGAGGGACCAATTTTAATGCGCTTAGTTTAGGGGAATGATTACTATGACGATGGAATCAACCTAAATCTAAGTAGTGGATTACACCACGACAGTGGGTAATTCTCATTTCAGGCCACTACCCGGATAGAGAGAGAAGTGTGAGGAATTATATGAAATCTAATACAATGTTGACCCGCGGTGAAACCGCCATCCTAAAGATATCCCTTTTAATTGATTAAATTAACCTTTAATCGATTGTTTTCTTTGTTTGATTTTTATTTTCTTTCAATTTGAACAACAAAACCCTACTTTGTAAATCGGTCTAGCTGATTGCGATTAGTTAGTAGAAGTCTCCAATAATTCACGTATCCCTGAGTTCGACTCGGGCCTCACAAGGCCTATATTACTCGACGCGTACACTTGCGTTTTTAGCGCGTAGTAAAATACACGTCAAGTTTTTGGCGCCGTTGCCGGGGATACGGCGAATTATTGGCACTTTGAGTGCTAAGAGCGGCCATTCTAGGCCACATTTTTTCTTATTTATTTTTAGAACAATTTCAAAAATTCCTTTATTTCTCTATAATTGTGTTTACTCATTCAAAGCATTGTACTGAACCCCGATTTTCAAAATTTCAGGTACTTTGCATGGTGCATACACGTAGTACCGACTACGCGAATCGCACACCTGAGATCCCACATCCGGGACCAGAGGACGAGGACTACTACGAGCAGGAGTACCAAAGTGATATAAATTCTGAATCAGAGCAAGAACAAGCAGAAGAAATGGCTGAAACACAGACAATATGGGAGAAGATCAAGGCGTCTTCTTCCTCAGCATCAAAGGGGCCCATAAAGAAGCAGGCGATCAACATACCGACATACAAGATCGATCCAGCACTGATTAACTTGGTTAAATCAAACGCATTTCACGGATTAAAAAATGAAGATCCAGTGGCCCACATCAGCCAGTTCGTGGAGAACTGTGATATGGTGAAGATAGATCGATTTCCACAGGATGTGCTCTACCTCAAGTTATTCCCGAGTTCCTTGGATGGAGTGGCAAGAGAGTGGCTTCATAACCTCGATGACGAGTTTGTTGAATCATGAGATCACATGGTGGAGGTTTTCTTTGAGAGGTTCTTCCCTCCTGAGAAGACCAATGATATGATCCGGAAGATCAACAATTTCACCCAACAGGCGGGTGAAACTTATTCTGAGACTTGGGAGCGATTCCAAGTCATGTTGAGGAGATGTCCACACCATGGACTGGACAAGGAAACCCAAGTGAAGATCTTCTACTTTGCTCTCTCCGAGCATGATAGAAGCAATTTGGACTCGGCTGGTTCCGGATTTTTCTTAAATAACACCGATACCAGATGTTGGGAGATACTGAAAAACATGGCTAGGAAGCAGTCATGGGGTGATAGAGGTGCAGTGGAACATGTCAAGGCTGCTGGTGAATCCAGAATAGTGAGGGAGCTGAATGCCAAGTTAGATCTTCTAGCCAAGAAGGTGCTAACTAAGGAGGATGCATCTGATGATGGGGAGGCCCAAGTGAAGTTCATGCAACAACAGGGCTATAGAAACAATGACTATGCATGGAGAAAGGATAAGAAGTTTTCATGGAAGGATCCGAATAATTTTCTGCAGGATCCGGATGCCAAATCACAGCAAAAAGCCGAGGACAAAAACACTAAATTGCTGAGTCAAATGGTACAGCAAAACCAAGAGATGATGGCCATGTTTGGAAAACAATTGCAATCTCAAGGTGACATTCTAACCAAATTTGGGCAGACGCTGCAAAGCCATGGAGCACAGATGCGGGCATTAGAGACCACCGTGGCACAGCTTTCAAATGAAGTGGCGGCCATCAAGCACGCCAATCAACAGAAACCAGCGGAGAATGCGAACGTGGCCCAAGCACATCATCAGGTTAAGTACATGTTGGTGGTAAGAAATGAGGAATCTCAGGTGCGAGAAGCTGTAGAAGAAAGAAAAATGACTTTCAATGTGAATGCAACACCGGTGATACCGTATCCACGCACTTACTATAGATTGCCGGGCGGAAACCATTTCTTCAGAAAATCAGAGAGAGTTGTGAGTATGGTATCTCCATCTAGGAAAGAGGAGCAGGTGCAGGTTTTTTGTGCACATGTGGAGACATCTGAGGCGAGAGAGGAACCACAACAAGCTGCCACTATTGATGATGTCTCGCCAAAGCCCACGTCTGAGGGAATAATTGAAGCAAGCTTAGGGGAGGTAGCCCTGAAAAGCTCTTATGTTCCACCGCATAGGCGTGTTGAGGCAGCAGATGTTTCAAATGTGGTTAATCCTAAGTCAAAGAAAGAGCATCGTCACTTTAAAAAATTCCTGGAGATATTCCGAAAACTCCACATCAACGTTCCGTTAGTGGAGATGATCGAGAAAGTACCCGCCTATGGGAGGTTCATTAAAGAAATCATCAATAAGAAGAGGCGGATAAAAGACGATGAAATTTATTGGATGAATGAGACAGTGAGCTCTATGATTCACGGGAGTTCACCACAGAAGAGAAAGGACCCAGGAGGTTTTTACATTCCATGTTCAATAGGTGGTCAACATGTTTCTAAAGCGCAATGTGATTCCGGCGCTAGTATAAATCTCATGCCTTTGGCTACATTTCAAAAGTTGGGGTTAAAAGAGATAAAGAAATTGGCTGCAACAATTGAATTGGCAGATGGGTCTACAGTGAGACCCTATGGAGTATGTGAATATGTTCTCGTCAAAGTGGATAAATTCATATTCCCTATGGACTTTGTCGTCATGGATATGCCACCACTCCAAAGTTGTGACATTCTCCTAGGAAGACCGTTTCAAGCAACGACGGATGTCGTGACTGCCTTAGGCAGAGGGACTTTGTCCTTGGGTATTGGAGGAGATCGAGTCGAATTCAAATTACCAAATGATCCTCTAAGCCCAATTCCCAAGGTGGAAAGATGATGATTGTCACACCGTCTAGCCTAAGACGCTAAAGAAGGGCGCTTGTTGGGAGGCAACCCAACCATTGGTACATTAGGATAGTTTAGATATAGTTGTAGATTGCCTTTATTTCGCTTAAATTTTAGTGTAAAGAAGATACCTTGATCCTTTTTGTTCAATGTGCAGGCACAGGCAGGGTCGATACCATCGACACACTGGTCGATGGTATCGACATGGGTTCAGGTTGACAGCTGCAAAAAAATCGCACTGAGTCGATACTATCGACGGTCCCGTCGATGGTATCGACATGGTCACAGACAGGTCGCAATAAAAGGTCGATGGTATCGACATGCCAGTCGATACCATCGAGATCTCTGGAGATTTTCAGAAGAAATCGACTCAGTGAAGTCGATACCATCGACGGGTCTGTCGATGGTATCGACATTTACAAGTGAAAAAGGCGGCAGCCGGACTCGCGAGGCAGTTGCCCTAATCAGCGAGTCGATACCATCGACTTCCGTCGATGGTATCGACGGGTACACAGCAGTGTCGGTGTCAGTTATTCAAGATGGGGTTATTGGCCAAATGAAGTCACATCATCCAGAGTAAATCCAGACCCCACGACCCTGGCAGTACCCACCTCCGCCTCCACAAGAATGATCATGGTATCACTGTTCCACCCTTAAGTTAGTCTTTGACTATGAGGCCATAGTCGGATTCAAGCTTAGGGGGGTGGTTGGAACAACTCTATCTTTTATCTTTTCTTTAGTTGTTTTTAGTTTCTGCTTTGTTATTTGTTCTTGCAATTTTAGTGTTTGTTTAGGATCCACATCTATCTAGTGTAATTGTGGATGTCGTAAAAATTGTCATCTCGATTTTTCATGGGAAATTTAAGGGAATTTCAAAATTTTTGTGTCTTTTGGATAGCTTAACTTGGTTGTCCTTGGGAAACTTGTCCTATGAAAATGATTGCTTATGTCAACTTTGAAGCAATATGTCACACTCACACCCCCATTGACTCATGAAAAGTGGATAGTAACGGTTGTTTGAGCCTAACCTAATTAAATGGTAATGAGACCTTAATTGGATATAAGAGAAAGAACCCTTTGAACTACTACACATGTCAGTAAGGAGGGACACATGATATTTTTCGAAGGTTCAGTAACTTAATCTTGTGATCATTCCACTTCATATTTTTCCATAATCCACCAAAGAACTGGAAGTAAAGTACAGTTTTAATTCCTTCTTGCGTGCATAGCATGTAGATAGGATTTGCATTGTTATTTTCATATTTTTACATTAAAAAAAAATGTATAGTGATTCATGCACATTACCTTTAGGTGCATGTCATGTAGTTGCACTCATAACTTTCATGATTTTCACGCATAAGTACACCATGTACCTCAGTTTGTCTTGAAAAGTGATCTAAATTGTCCCATACCCTCGCAATAGTAAAAGATTTGCAATCATGAAGAAAATAGCCTAACACATGTATCTCTAAGCAATTATGGATATGTGGGCTGAAAGAAAATTTTTTTTTTTGAAAATCTGAAGAAAAAAATGAATGAAAAAAAAGAGAATTTAGAAGGAAATGGAATAAGAGGGAGAAAGGAATGATATCACTTGTATAACAAGGAAACTGAGTACATGATGTGGCTTAATTAGATTTCTATCTCTTTTTGAGGTGGAAGGTTAGTGCATGCATCATTCCACCCAATTTTAAGCATTAGGGCATTTTCAATGTGCATTTGCATCATTTAGGGCATTTTGTTGTATGCATTTTGAAACTGTGTAATACTTCCAAATTCTTCCATGAACCACCCATTCCATCCACCCGTTGCTCGGATTGGTAGGCCACCGTGATTTTCTCCTCACTCATGTTTATCAGGAGAACTGCTTCCATGTAGATGGTAGTTAGGGCGAGCAACGTAGTGTAGGCGATCACAAGATGCACTAATGCTGAATCGGCAAATTTTATTATGTTAACTGCCTTATGTGATAGTGTTCATCGGTTTGAAGGATCATTTCTTTTATTGATGATTATTGTCGCCTGTAGGGTAATTACTGTTCTGTGATTAGGAAAGGCCGGTTTGAGAATGTCCAGTGGGAGTCATGTGGGATGTGGGGTGATGTGTTGATTGTTAGTTGACATCTGCAATTCTATTCTAAGGATTAGTTGCTCGAGGGCGAGCAATGTTTAAGCTTAGGGGAGTTTGATGCGATGATTTTGAGTCGCATTTAGTGACCTATTTCATATGTGTTTTGTGCCTTAATTACTCATTTTCATGGATATTATTGCATAATTCACTTTATTTGGTCTTTTGCCATCATTTTATATCAAATCCCCTTCGTTTTACTATTTTGAGCATTATTTATCATCTTATTATAAATTGTGTGGATTTACTTGGTCTTGTTGTGAAATTTCAGGAAAAAACAAGTATATGCTTCCGTCGATACCATCGACGGAAGTCGATACCATCGACCAAGCCACAGGTTGTCAGCCGAGAAGAGCAATACAGAGTCGATACCATCGACGAAAGTCGATGCCATCGACACAAGGAGAGCTACAGCGTCGCTAAACGACAACAACCGACGCTAAAGGAGTCGATACCATCGACGGAAGTCGATGGTATCGAGATCACCACAGGCGCTCAGAATAAAAGAAAGGAAAGCTGCCGCTAATCCGCTGGGTCGATACCATCGACCCGCGTCGATGGTATCGACGCCGGCAGATATGTGTTGGATCTGTTTTGATCTCGATCGGACGGCTGTTGTTATTTGACGACCTAATTAGGGACTTATACCTAAGGACGGCCGCCCAGACGAGGGGATCATCTCATTTTTGGATTGCACGAGTGCCGAGGAGGAGAGAAAGGAGAACGGAGTCCGAGAAGCTCATCCCGGTTGATTCGGACGCTGCCGAAGACAATTTCCACCACCGACAGGCGGGGAAAGTTTGTGTTCTACGCCAAGGATCTGCCAGTTCTTCTCCGTTCAGGGGTTTTTCCCATCTATTTCACGTTTTTCTTATGAATTCCCCAATTTCTACCATGTATTCGTGTAAGATGAACATGAGAGGCTAAAACCCTCAATCTTTAGGACCGGGAGTAGCCCGGGGATACATTGTACTATGATGATTTTAGATTGATAATTCATATTTTTCTCTCATATCCGTGGTATAAATTCATTTTCTCTATTGCTATTGTTATGCTTGATCACCATAATAATAAATTAATGCCCTTAATCACTTCGACAGAAGGATTAACGGTTGAAAAGAGACGAATTCTACATTAATTAATAAAACCCTTGACAAAGGAGTTGTAAAATTAATGGTGGGAACTGAGGGACCGATTTTAATGCGCTTAGTTTAGGGGAATGATTACTATGACGATGGAATCAACCTAAATCTAAGTAGTGGATTACACCACGACAGTGGGTAATTCTCATTTCAGGCCACTACCCGGATAGAGAGAGAAGTGTGAGGAATTATATGAAATCTAATACAATGTTGACCCGCGGTGAAACCGCCATCCTAAAGATATCCCTTTTAATTGATTAAATTAACCTTTAATCGATTGTTTTCTTTGTTTGATTTTTATTTTCTTTCAATTTGAACAACAAAACCCTACTTTGTAAATCGGTCTAGCTGATTGCGATTAGTTAGTAGAAGTCTCCAATAATTCACGTATCCCTGAGTTCGACTCGGGCCTCACAAGGCCTATATTACTCGACGCGTACACTTGCGTTTTTAGCGCGTAGTAAAATACACGTCAAAGGGATATCTAGAGATAAGGTGACCCTCTTGGGGGGCAAAGTTTGTGGCTAGATACAGGTGTGTGAGATTCCTCTCTCCTCATGGAAGATTTTATGAGAGAAATACTCACAAGGTAAGGAGGGGTTTTTGGTCCAAGTTGAGGTCATGGTTTAAGAATGTATATATATGAGTGTGAAAGCAGGGTAATGGTCAAGTTTTAGGTCATGGTTGAGACTGTGTGGATATGAAGGTGAAAGCAAGGAGATGGCCCACTTTTAGGTCATGGCCCAGGATTGTATAGATATGAAGTGAAGCCAAGGTAATCATCCAATTTTAAGTCATGTTCTGGGATCTTGGATATGGTAGGCAAAGATGGGCGAACATTGTGCTACTGGGTGACATCTCAGTCCAGATGGACAGTCCTTTGATTGGAATTGGTATGCTTGGGGCACAAGTTGGTATTTCAGTCAAGATTTGAGAGTTATTTATTGAGTAGCCTTGCAGCATAATGGTGAAGCTTTATTTTGAAAGGATCAAACTTAGTTCGAGGCCCTTCAAGGAAATACTTTCTTGACCAAACATGGGCATGAATAACTCAAGGCTGGGCCAGATGATTCAAAGCTAGATATAATTTGATCGTGAGAGCGCATATGTTATATGTAAAGCTGGATAGCTTGTCGACGCAAGGTTGTAGGTTTTGAAATTTGTTCCTTAGAAGTTCAAGGTGTTTTGTAGAAGCGTCCCAAAAAAGATGTTTCTTTTCTGTGGTCAAAGATGAAGATTGAAGAGCATCCCAAGGATCTGAATAGCATTTTGGCAACCTTTTGACATACATACAGGGCTTCAGGAATTAGTGGTGGCTCATGAGAAGAGACCAAAATTGGGCAGCCTTTCGGTATGGATCAAGTCAGATGATTTTTGAAAAGGTTCTCCAAGTTGAAAAAGATTCTCCTTTCTTTTGTTTGAATTTTGAGAACATTTGCCAACTTTTTCAATAGTTAGAAACAAAAAAATTGAAAACAAAAAGGAAATGTCTTTTAAAAAGAAAAAAATAAAGAATCTAAAAAAAAGAGTTTTGCAAAATCTTTTTAAAAAGAGAACACATCTTTTCAAAAAAATAACTAAAAAAATAACAGTCTTAAATCTTTTCAAGGGGAATCAAGAAACTTTTGAACTACTTTTCAAAGAAGAAAAAAGGGATTGTTTTCAAAACTAGAAGTTGAAAATGTATAAAGAAATCAATACAGTAGAACATTCTTCCCCAAAGAAAAAGAAAAAAAGTTGAAATATATTTTTTAAAAGAATGTTTTTCATGTTTTGAAAAAGTCTTCATTTTTTAGTTTTAAAAATATTACCATTTTAGGAAAAATAGTATTCTTTTTCTAAGGAAAAATGGTTCTTTTTTGGAAAGATTGTTCAATCAAGATTGTTGAATGAGGATTTTCGGGTGACAGGGATAGTTTGAGATTTTGGAGATCATTGACATATTCTCAAGTTTGAAAAATTATGGATTAAAGATTATTGATGATTAGTTTGTTTGAAATTATGTGGGATCCTTCTAAATCATTGGATATTGCTAGTTTGAGATTGTTTGAGATCATATGAGATCCTAAAGTTGTTGATTTTAGATTGTTGGTTTGATAAGATTGCGGTCAATTTTTTCGCCTTAGGCTCTCTCATGTGATTTCTGATCATAGCTTTATCGCTAGCAATAGCATCAACCGGCGATGGATTTCACCATGATAGACTAAAAAGTGGAAGGCCTGAGTGAAATCGACAGCTAGTGTATATGATTGAAAGGGAACGGGATAGCTCGTCAAGTACACAAATGGTTCGAGCTTGTTGTAAATATGTAAACCCATTTTCCTTTGCTCCCTCATAAGACCCGTGGATTATTTTCGGATTGATTGAAAGGGAACGGGACAGCTCGTCAAGTACACAAATAGTTCGAGCCTGTTGTAAATTTGTAAACCAAATTTTCTTTGCTTCCTCATCGGACCCGGTGGATTATTTTCCGATTGAGGTGCCTCGAAATTCTAATACTCTAGCATATCTATAAATAAAGACATTCGATAGATCCCCGTTTATGTTTCTAACGCAATTGACAACAAAGTTGACCTATTCCGTCATACATGCAGATCATCGCAAAATATAAGGAAATTCTTGACAAAAATTTCACAACCAGATAGTTACAACAAAACGCTGACTAGCAAAACCCAAAAAATAATTGTTAGAGAGTACCTATAAAAGACATCTACATGACAAACTCATAGTTCCACGCAAGAAAAATGGGAGACATTTTTTTGACAATAATGCATCTTTTTTCAGGGAACGACCACGTGTTTTCATAACGTGAAACGACTGCACTTTACAGATATAAATTCCTTGTTTATTTCAAAAGACAGGAAAAAAACAACAGTGTCGGCGAATGACAGTACAAGTTTCATCTAGACAGCAAGCGTTTCCTAAAGAAGCCCACCGGTTAAAGTGAATCCTGAAGCCTTTGGCGTGATCATAAGATTAAACTGAGTGCTCGAGGGTTGTGGTCAAAGTGAATCGTGAAGCCTTTGGCCATTAATCAAAAGATTAAGATTTTTCAACCTTCCCTAAAAACCTTATAAGTGATTTGATTCTAGAAACTTGGCAGTCGTGGCACGGCGAAATCAGCCGACTACAAAGGCACCGTCATGAAACCACATTTCCGCCATACAAAGCAAGGATTTCTTGTGCTCCCCGTCAAATGGCTTTTACCTGGCCAAGCCTTTCATGAAAACGACATCTTTTTAGGATGCGCTGCTTTTCGAAAAGGCATCAATGATCCCTATATATAATACAGCAGTAACAGCAGTGCAAATTATAATCAGCATAATCATGCCTTAACGATTAAATTGCTTTTTGAAGAATATGCTACCAGATTGGGCGTTCATTGTGTTGACTAGCGAATGATAGAAGCAGCCAACTGAACACCAAGACTGGAAGGAGAATCTATGCTGGTTAGAACAGGAAACGTGATTCTTCTTCCCACGAACAATTACAGGATTAGGCATCCAGCAGAAGCCCACCCCCTAGGGAGCATATTGCTTGGCACCGATGCCGGCAGGATGGAATAATTCTTTCAACTTTCGAGATAGAATGCCAGATTAGTATCAGAATCAATCTGCAGTAACTGAAAGAGACACCAAGTTGTACGACTGGTGGGCGCAAAACAAGAAGGGGGCCTTCCCAGATCACCAGAATAAATCAGCAACAAGGATGATACCTACTTCCATAAACTGGTCTTTTTTGCGGGAGTGGAGAAGGAGAATACACTTGACACGAGTTGCCTGCCAGGAGGTTCTGTAAAGAGTTAGATAGCCAAAAGCCACAAAGCAAGTATTTACCTTCAAGCACATCCCTATCTCCCGGAAGAACCTAGTTCCAAGCTGGTGAATTTCCGATTTCGGATGAACGTGCAGAGGAAGTTTGTCCAGATAAAGGAATGAGAATCCTTAAAGACGGGAAGGTAACTTGAAGACTGGAAGCAGAAATTGCAGGTGGCAGGACAATTCGCAAAGGAAATACCCTTTCTGCAAATGGCCTTTTACTAAGAATGTCTAGAAACAGATGGATCAATACTAAGACCATGGAAGATTAAAACAGATTGTAAAAGCAACCACCTTTCTATCTGATCGGATCAGTAATAATGAAGGTAACTTATTGCACCTAGTATTATACTTCATGGTTTTTGTATAGAAACAAAAAATCATTGATGCAAAACCACACATCATCATATTAAGTGGTAGCTGAAGAGCATCTTGAAAGTGGTTTTGTACTGATCTAGGCAAAAGCTAAATCATAAAAGATACTTGTAGCAACCAAATTTCTTACGAAAATCCAAAGGATGAACCAAAAGTAAAAATTTAAAGGTTTACTCGATCAACAGTGGGATATGTCTAATGGTGTCAGCAAATAGTTCTTGTGCACTAGAAAGAATAGGGTCTATAGGAGGCTGACACTCAGCAGGCTTTAACCTACAATAGATAAAAGTCCATATACTACAACACAGAGAATCCTTCAAAATACACTTCAAAGTGTTAATAGTTCTACATAAAATATGTAAAAAAGCAGATCTTCAGTATCTGTTTCAGGTGTCCGAGAGTCTATGGCAGCTCCCTATTCTGTTTGTGCTTGACCCTCTCGGCCTTGGATTGGATTTCTCTGGAGAAATGTTGCCTTGGCCCTGAGATGTTAACTTATCTTAGTATTTGCTTGCATCTCCCCAAACTTTTCAGTTTTTCTCTTACCATACCTCTCCAATAAAGGTTTTTATGAAAAAGAAACTAGTCTGTTTCGAAGCAGAGCACCTACACACTACTGGAATCCCAATCCCTATACGTGTAATGTGTTTGGCTGTAATGGGGAGTATATCGGCATACCCACAAACCCGGAGCCTATGAAAACCGTCACTGCGAGAGTTATGAAACCATATAGATATTCTAGTGGATCCACTATCAATTCTTATCAAACACTGAGCGTCTTCAAATCTGTTGAACCGAACTTACTGTCTCGGTTGTGTCCCAAAGCCGCTATATGCACATACCCATTATATAATATTAACCACTTAAACATGATTGAGTGTTTACATGTGTGTGTTAATTATTATACATGTGTGGTTATTGTTTTATTTTCTTTTGTTGGGTTTCTCTAGTGCACAACAAGATGCAAATAGGAATGAAGATTTTTTTCTATAATGAGTATTTTATATTTACTTCATCACCCGAAAACCTTCAAAGAACTTCATGAGCTCTATCACCAAAGATATTAATTTCAAATACTAACATTTCTTTGCAATAGGTTCAAGATTTTGTCATTTAAGTTTGGTCATTTTGGATCTAAAATGCATTGATGCATAACCTTTTAACTTAAAATTATAACGTTTATATAAATTGTACATCTACACTACATACCGGTGAGCATGGGAAAAAAGGCGTGCCTCAAGGCTGTAGAGGCATACACCTTGAGGGGCCTTGAGACGAGGCGACATCTAATGTGCCCTGAGGCGTGCACCTCACTATCCAGGTAAGAGGCGTGTGCCTCATTCTGGCGAGGTGTAAAACAAGTGTTACAGGCGTTGAGGCATTTTCAAGGCGTAAGCCTCAGTTCCAATCTCAAATTAAGCCTCAGATGCACATGTATGATGTGTATATATGTGTAAATATACATATATATGTATCTAAACATGTATATTTGTGTGTATAATCTATATATGTGCGTATATACACATATATGTAAGTAAACATGTATATTTATATTTATATTGTGAATAAGTGTATTCGTTGTTATTGATATGTACACCCTTCTCCTATATTTATAGAAGAGGAGGCAATTACAAGGAAGCACAAGGAAGCGGACTGAACCCTAATGGGTCATGGGCAACAGGCTCATGTGGACAATAGACTAATTAACCTATTAACAAAATAGGCTAATATTCTAACACTCCCCCTCAAGTTGGAGCATGGGTGAACACATGTCCAAACTTGGAGTTACATGACTCGATTGACCAATAAGAAATAAACGATAAATGAAAGATAGAAGTGTCACTTCCCATACAAAATTTGTTACCCCCCCTTAAACAAGATCTTCTAACTAAAAGATATGATGACGCATCTTTGAGATGTGTTCCGTAGGATGAAGAAGCTCTAGCTTTGAATAGGGTCTTTCTCTTGGAAGTGCGTCTGGAATGAAGAACATCTGATGCAACAGTAGAGGTGTCTTTTAATTGTCTGAGAAGTGTAGCCATCTGGAATTAGCAGATGTAACACCCTTGACCTGGGTTATGAGGTAACCATGGGTGATTTACCTAAGTAAGATGATTAGAACATTGTCTTAATCTTTTGAAAAGTAATTAAGACATAAAGAGAGCTCAAGTTTCAAGTTTGAGCCTATTAGAAGACTGTTTGTGTTACATATGATAATTTTGGTGCAAATTGCAATTTACCCAAAATATGGGGTTGATGTGAAATTTACCACCTCTAGAGTGTCGGAGACCACTGACGTGCATAACGTGGCACGAACACATTGGACAAGGTGTTGAAGTGTCGTCTCAACACATAGAAGTAGCAGATGCAACTCAGAGAAGACGTGATGAAGTAGCTTGGTGAAGATCACTCTAGATGAATCATTTCAGATAAAAAATGTGTACATGCTTGAAGATGACGAGCTTCAGAGATAAAGAAGAAACCATCTGGAATGCCATCAATGCATTATGGATGATCAATTGGAATGTCATCAACACGAAAGGGACTAGAGGGTGGAATTAGCACAACAACTCCTGTCTTGACATACATAATGTGGTATGAACATGAAAGTCTTGGTGTCAATGTTGCAATTGTGAGATCATTCATTGTTTTCTAAAAGGTAAAGTGATGTTAAGTGGGAATGACGTGCCACAAAGACATCAATAATGCAGATGTGTTGAAGAACATGAAGCCCCATGAAGATAGCCCATAATATCTTATATCTCATGTCTCTCCCTCATATCCTCTCTCTCATGTCCTCTTCATACCCTCCTCTCAATCTCTCTCTCTTCTTTATTCCCCCACCCCCCGCAGACCAAATACGACAAGAGTGAGTAGATGGTGTGCAAAAAGAGAAATATGACCCCCCCACATGTGGAATGGAATGATACACACATGATGGATGGGAGGTGGGAAAGGAAAAAGGTAAAAGGAGAGATGTAGAATGTAGAGAAGAACAAAAAAAACTACCTGAAGGAAGCATCGTTATGAGGAGATACACTATTAGAACTTTTCTCGGTAGGGGAAGAAGTGGCACTGCCAAATTGCTCTCGATAGAAGACCAATAATTAGAATCAATGTGCACAAAAATCAACCTGATTAAGATTTAGATAGAGAAAATAAATGGATCTTTTCTTGACCTGAAAAAGACATGTCTGGTCCTTAGGTCAACAAATGTCGGGTTGCGGGGGCGGAGCCTTGCAAATTTTTTTGGAGGTCAACAAAAAAGAATAAGGTCTGATTATCATCAAGTATTGGAGGAGAGATAAACCTTTGGAGGATGTCAAATTAGAACTGGAAGTGTGCTGGCTGCTTCTGACATGTCGTGCCTGTAACTGGACAGGTTGTGTAGATTTTTAGGGGTGAGAGGTAGACTTTTAGTAACACGTCATGTTAGGTTGTTGACACACCGTGTAGCTTTGATGGTCAATGATGACATGTTTCCAACAACACACCATGTGGAAATGAGACACATTGTGTCGGATGTTGGGGGCGTGAATTGAATCTCTATCGGCACATCGTGTTCAAAGTGGACACATTGTGTCTGATGTCAGAGATTTAACTATGTTGTCTGCCGACACACCGTGTTCGAGGATGACACATCGTGTCTATTTTGATTTGCATCTCCAAGAAGAGTTCTTGAATCCAACACGTCATGTTGTTTGAGAAACACGTCATGTCTAGAGTGATCTGACTAAGACTTAACTCCATCAGGATGAATTTTGGAGTGTGACACGCCATTTTGTTTGGAGAACATATCATGTTGGCAGCAGTTGAAGCATGATCTCGATGGGAATTAGTATTGTCAAGGAGACAATTAACCTAAGAATTGGCACCATGGGTCGATGGGAATTAGCGCCATCTTTTGTACTCCTTTGACCATGATAAGTGATGACTCCTTACTTGACCATGGCTGGATATGGATAGGAATTGGCACCGTCCAAGATCCTAAGAGATGGCGGAAAGATGGATGGATGCTTTGATGGCTGGCGCAGCAACTCAATGCGGAGAAAGAAGGGCAACAATGCAGTGAAGATGGTTGCTACGGCCGAAGGTGGAATTGCTTTGCATGGTTGCTTCAATGGTGGCGGTTGGAGCTGCTTAATGAACATATATTTGGAAAAGTGATGACATACTAATAGATTTGGACAGGAAGGATGGTGTCATCCAAAGACACAAATATACTAGGATAGATGGTCAAGAAGGATGATGTCAGTGCATAGATAAAAATATATGTGAAAGGGGAAGAAGATGCGACCATGGAGCCCGAGATGTGCCTAGTTGGTGGCCGGCCTAAGCCATGGAAGAAGGAGGCAGTTGCCCATAGGTGGGATCTCCTCCTTTTGCTCTCTCTAGGAGAGAGAGGCGACGATGGCTAGGAGGTGGAGCAGGAACTGGAGAGGAGAGGGAAGGAGGGTCGGTGACTAGAGTTCTATTTCTAAACGTATTGATCTGATACCATGTGAAGAAGTGTATTTGTTGTTATTGATATGTACACCCTTGTCCTATATATAGGTGAGGAGGCAATTACATGGATGTGCAAGGAAGCAGACTAAACCCTAATGGGCCATGGGCAACATGCCTATGTATAGATGTCTAGATTTTGTATTCTTTTGTATAATGGATGTACTTGCACGTCTATACGTATATGTAATGTATTTGCATGTATATAAATATTGATATATATATATATATATATTTGTATGTATATAATTTTTAAAATGTGTACACTTGTGTATTCCAATGTGAATGTACTTAATTGCATGTACATATATGTACATTAAACACACACACACACACACACACACACACACACACACACACACACACACATATATATATATATATATATATATATATATATATATAATATATATATATATATATATATATATGAACACCTCGATACATTATGAGGCTTACGCCTCACCTCACCAACATAAAAATGCCTCATTATGCCTCATGGCTTTTACAACCTTGCCCGTGGGTATGTGGTTAGACTTGTAAATGGATATCCGGAATCTACATATCTGATTCAGATTTGAGTTTGATTTTTTTTTTAAATCAACATCCGTCAAATTCATATAGGACTTCTGATATCAAATTTTGAATTCAAAAATTTTGGACAAAATATCGGATTTTACTATATCTGCTTGGAAAAAAATCCAAATTCGACATATATATGCATATATCATAAAATATATATACTAATATATAAACATACAGAAATATATATATATATTTCCATATATATTTAATGTAATATCAATATTTTCTACATATAATGTATTTATTAACATTAAATATATGATATTCTATTCAAATTGAATATTTATCCAAATTTGTATATTATCCATTTGGATTTGATTCAGATGTTATCATTTGATATTCGTCAGGATTATAATATTTTTCAGATCTGGATATCGGATATAGCAATATTTGCTTTGTATTCGATTTTTCTATTTAATGTGGATACAAGTATAGTGTAGGCTTGATCTTTGTTATGTGGATATATGCCCATAACTATACCTACTAAACAAAATGGGTGTGATTCTAGGTATGGTCACGCCCTTTCTGCTAATTGTCTTAAAAAAGGCATTTGTAAATGACTTTATGGCTTGTTGGAAAATAGAAGATAAAACATCATGATGCCTCTGGTGGCTCCTCCTAGGGTTCCGCACGATACCTATGGAGGCGACTGCAACAACGACCCAAGCAACCTGGAGAAGGAATATGATGGGGACGCTTCCCAATCGGGGGGAACAATGCTTCTCGAATCATCTGGCCTTTATCTGAACTATGCTAGCGATAGAACCCCTCCTCCACATGATACAAACCATGTCCAAAACTCGATGGAGATTGACTTTGCTAATAAGGACTTCTAGTTCCCTCACCTTACGAGCCCAGGGGCCACTCCATCATTGGAAAACTAGGTAACCTACAATGACTTTATGGGAAACACTGGAGACATCTCAGGTTTTATCAAGATCAATGCAGACGATTGTGATATCACGCTGAAACCTAAAGACGTCATTGTTTCTTCTAACCAAGAGTTCTCATCATTCAACCATAGACAAGAAGCGTGGAAGGACCTTCTCAGACCTTGGAAGTATACAATTATTGTGAAGTTGTTATCTAGAGAGATCAGATTCCTGATGTTGTAGGAAAGGATTCAGCGATGTGGAAACTGATTGGTGATTTCAACCTCATAGACGTTGCAAATAGCTTCTACATCGTCCAAATCCAGATCGAAGAGGACTATATCAATGCTCTCGCAGGTGGCCCTTGGCCAATATTTGGGTCGTATCTTATAGTTTAGTGATGGTCACCAACCTTCAACCCAGACATTGCTACCCCACCGAGGCTGGTTGTGTGGGCCAGAATTTATAATTTACCTATATGCTTGTATTAGGAACTCTTGCTAAAGGAAATCGATGACAAACTGGGCAAAACCATCAAGGTAGATATCAACACTAAACTACAAAGATGTGGACACTTCGCTAGAATCATTTTGGAGCTAGATATGGGAAAGCCCCTTGTCTCCATCATTATAGTGGTTGGCCAACACTATACATTCGAATATGAGAACATTTCGTTCATATGTTTGCAATGTGACATAGCCGGTCACTTGGAGAAAGACTGTGGCAAGCACGTAGAAGAGAAAACTAAAGCATGTGCAGATGTTGTAGCCGCGGGCTCAATTATTCCTGAGAAACCATCTAGAAGAGAAGGGTTCACTGAATATATTCATGCCCAACTGATAATGAGGAAGGTAAGGAAACCTCCTACCATCGCTCAATAGAAACGACCCCTTCATTCCTCCAACAGGTTTTAAATCCTAGCATATCAGGAGGAAGATGAAGGAACCCAAGTCATTTATGTGGACACCATAGAAAACAAAGTCACCAAGAATATTGATTGGAATACAAGGAAGTCATGGTCAAAGTAGACCAAATAGACGTCCAATGAAGATAATAGGCGGTATTCTAAGAAAGTCCCGATATTGTAGGCTCAAAGAAATAGAAAAGTCATTTCTCCACACTCTACACAAGACCATACGTCAACCATGCCAATCAGAGATGCAGTCCTTCACAATAGAGAAGGTGGTACCCACCCCTTTCTTGCAACCAATTTCAATATTGAAAGTTCGGTGGCTAATACCACAACTTATGTCTCTTACAAAATCCCATCTAAATAATCAGTGGGCATTCACCTTCGAAATAGGAAGGTGATCCACGTTGGGGACCCGAGTCATGCGACGACTAGGAAATGGGGGAAGCAGTCCCACCTTCAAGATCTTGAAGCTGTAGCACGAGATGGGTACCTCAACCCTAGAAGATGTTTCCCATGAATGTCATTATCTGGAATGTCCAAGGTATCTGTGATGATGATACTTAGTTAGCTGTCAAAGATTTGGTTTTGAAATACAAAGCATCAGTTCGTGCCCTATACGAGACAAGATGTAGCAGAAAGAAAGCCCTTCATACCATCAAGAAACTTGAGATCCCTCGGTCACACAGAGTGGAAGCAGTCAACTATGTAGGAGGCATCTGGGTCCTTTCAAAACCCACATTCAACTGGAAATCATCTTCTCTTATAAGAAATTTATCCATTGCAAAATGCATAGATGCTTCTATTCTTTCATCTACATAAGCATGACTAGAAGTAGAAGATGCCTATTATGGAACCAACTTCAAGCTCTCACACCCTCCATCAACACCCCATGTATAGTCATAGGTAACTTCAACGTAGTCATGTACCCCTCAAAGAAGTTCAGGAGCTCATCCTTTGACTTCACCAACAATAGAGACTTCATCCAAGCCATGGAGAACTGTGATCTCTTTGACATGGGGGTGAATGATCCTCGTACAACCTTTAGAATAGGCTTATTGCATGAAAGGCTTGACCAAGCCCTTGGAAACAACCTTTGGATTGATAAGGCCACTTCTAACCCAGTGCAGGTCCTTGAGAGGAATCACTCAGACCAAGCACCCCTATTGATACCACCCCCTATTCATGTACCAAGAAACACGGTCACTTCTGAACCTCGATAGGATGGGCCTCCCTGCTAGGTTATAAGGACCTACTGAATAAGAAATGGAACACTAATGTTCCCCTCGGGCAAGTAGCTAATGACTTCTTCAAGGCAGCTCAGGCTTGAGACCAATCTAACATGAGAGATGTTGTTCGAGAAAAGCAAGGAATAGGCAACTAGATTCACTGGAATGAAAGACAACTTGCTCTTTCCTTCAACACTAACCTAGCATCTGAGACCATTCAACTCCAAACTGCTCTAGACTCTATCTTGAGAAGAGAAGAATAAGAATGGAAGCAAAAGGCCCACTTTGACTAGGTGATATTGGGTGACAACAATATGAGATACTTTCACTCCATGGTGAAGATGAGGAGGTGGCACAATAAAATTATTTGCATTAAGAATAATGATGGTTGTTGGGTGGAAGACGAGTAGCAGGTGAAAAACCTTGTTCTCCACTTCTTCTCCAATGTTTTCCATGAATCTAACAATGCATAAAGATGACCTGCAAGCCTCAGGTTCTTAGGTAATTTCCATGTGCTCCCTACAACAAAGACCGCCAAACTCGAAGCAGTCCCTGAGCTCAAAAAAATTAGGAACATACTCTTCTCCATGGCGAGGATGAAAGCACCGGGCCCTGATGGCGTGGACGCTGCCTTCCTCCAAGACAACTGGCACACAATCAAAACTCAGATGAACAACTTTATCATCGACCCTTTCACTGGCTCAACACTCGAACCTAAGGCAGCAGATTCAACTCTAATTCTTATCCCCAAAGTTTCCCCACCAGAACTTTGCTCCCACTTGCGATCAATTTCTCTTAACAACATGTGCACAAAGCTTCCTTACAAGATCATCACATGACGCATTAAACGGTTCCTAAGGGAATGGATTTCACCCTACCAATCAAGTTATGCACATGGCCACCGCATTAGAGATAATATTACGCTTGTGCAGGAGATCATCCATTCCATGGAATCAAAACAACAAAAGAAGCACTTTCTGGCCATCAAGTTGGATCTCATGAAGGCATTCGATAAGATGAGTTGGGCTTTTATAGAAGACACTCTCAAAAGAACGTCAATTCCTACTAAGCTTGTCTCAATCATTATGACGATCATCTCCTCAGGTAAAACCTTTGTTCTTTTGAATGGAGAGTCAATAGGCTCTTTCAACCCTTCTTGTAGAGTAAAACAGGGGGACCCCCTCTCCCCATACCTCTTCATCCTCTTCTTAGAAAGGATCAACCAACTAATAGAAGAGGAGGTCAGATTGAATAATTAGAAGCCAATGACAATTACCAGACAACATCTCAAGTTCTCACACGTTAGATTTGTGGACGACATCATCCTATTTATGGAAGCTATTGTGCATCAAGCCAGAACCATCTTACGATGCCTCAAATGCTTTAGTAGTGCATCATGACAATTCCTCTCCCATGAGAAATCCCAGGTCTTCTTTTCAACCGCCACTCCTAGAGCTATCCGTTCTCGCATTTGTAGAATTTTGAACATAAACAAAACCATGGGTCTAGGGAGACACGTTGGGGTTCTTGTTATCTACAAGAAGAAACAAAAAGCTCACTTAAACTACCTCCTCAAGAAAATTCATATGCAGATCAACAACTGGTAGTGTAGGCTTCTTACTATGGCCAGATGTATCAATCTTGTGAAATCATTTGGCCTCTCCCAACTTGCTACACCATGTAAATGACCCAACTACCATTTTCATGTTGTGACATGATAGAACAAATGGTACACAATTTCTTATGGAATGGCTCTAATCCAAATAGAAGACTGAATTTAGTTGCATGGAAACACCTGTTAAAACCTACTCATAGGGGAGGACTTGGTATCAGGCAAGCGAGGGAATTTGATCTGGCACTGATTTTAAAGAAAGTGTGGTAATTTCTAAATAAAGAATCAATGCCATGGATTACACTGATAGGGTGAAATACTCTAACCATCAAACTCACAACACCTTAGGCTCACACATCTGAAAGAGCATTAGAAACACAATCCCTTTCCTAATGGAAAACTCAATGAAGGCTGTCACATTTGGTCGCGATATGTGTGTGGACGGATGAGTGGGTAGGTGATGGCTATAGGCCAGTGCTGAATACCAACCGACTGATCCCAGATGACTTGCAAGACTTAAAAGTTTCAAGCCTGGCCTCTAATGATGGACCTTGGGACACAAACTTCTTGTCTTATTGGTTTACAAAAGACACCACAAACAATATCCACTGAATGCCTCCCCCAAGATCACACTATGGGGACAATGGCTATGTGTGCGCTCACACCAGCAATGGCTGCTACTCTTCCAACTCTGCTTATAGACTCCTCAGTGATTTCTCAAACCAAACACCACTTGAACACTACCAAACTCTGTGGGATCTTCAAATTCCGCATATAGGCTAAAATTTGGGATCCCTGAAAAAGGTGGAGAAATGGCAGGTCCTCTTCGCGGTAACGTGTTGGCTCATTTGGAAAGATAGGAACTGTTGTTAATTTTGAATTATGTCATCACATGCAACAATGATAGGTGCAATTTAAGTTAATAGTTTAGGCTGATCCAGATAAGAAAATGTAGAATAAACCAATGTAGGAGAACAAACATAAATAAGGTCAGGATCAAACTAGATCGTTTGTTGAGAAATGAACATGATATACTTAAAGAAATCAGTGCCTTACCATTCTTCTGGACATGCATCATTCTCCCAGTTGACCCAATCACAAACCTGAAGAAGAGATGTTTTGCTCATATTGGTGACCAACGTTGCAGACGAACCAGTTGCACTACCAATGCAGCTCAACAATCGTAGGAGCCACCGCCTGACAAGTTGCGCCTTTGAAGGAAGAGGATAAATGAACTTGCTATGCCCAAGCAAAGATCTCCACGTAACTCCACAGAAGTGACTACGACAAAAGATTTTGACTTTAGGGTTTAAAAACACACACTCAAATGGCTGACAGTTGTGTGTTCGAAAGATGTGTTTAACCCTAATGACCAGAGGCCTATTCATAGCCTTACATGACCTAGTAATCATATTCCTGTTGAGATGCAGTCACTCGGTTTCTCTTGTACACATTGTGAAAAATTCCGTAAAAGAGACACTTTCCAATTAGGATTAATAAATATGATTAGGAAAAAAAATAGTTAATTAAATGAATAATTAATTATGTAGTTGTATCCTAGTGCAAAAAGAAGATGAAAGACGGAAGACATTCTCCACAATCCACAATCCACGAGCCCAAGCACGTGGCCGGCCCGGCCTGGCCATGCTAGGCATGGCGTGGCACGTGTGTGCGTGTGTGCATGTGTGTTGTGGTCACCATACCCACCAAGAAGGTGAACATACCCTCCTCCTAGGACCCTTAGACACTAGTATCCCATACGATCCTACATATAAGGACCATACAATTTAGACATGGTAGAAAAAAATACAATGCATTAAGGCCATGCATAGACAAATTTATGTCATGATTGATAACAAAGAAAAACCCAATTCTCCTGTTGCGGCCTACACAACTTCAATCATTTAGTTGGAGTCTCTAAGGATGTACTACTAACATAATGTCCTAAGACTTGACACCATTTAGAGACTAGTCTCTTTCTAACTTGCAGTCATGACACTAACAGGTTTCCCAGGGGATAGACAAACAGATTCATGAAGCATCAAAGTAATTACATAGTGTCATCCAATTCACCCGACAACTTGTTATTACCACATTGAACCCAATTTGTGGGGTGTCCACTCAGTTGGTTTGGGTTTCTACTGTCTGCGAATAATGAGGGGTTTCAATCCCATTCCCAATTTGGATTTTTTCACTAAGGCTAAAGTAAGACCTTTAGTGAAAGGATTAGCTGTATTTTCTTTGGTACCGACGTAGCCACAACTATGACCCCATTAGATACTAACTCCCTTACAGACTTGAGTCTGACTTGGATGTGTCTATGTTGTTTTTTATTGTACTTTTGACTCTTTATCTTGGAAATAGTTGTAGTGTTGTCACAATGAACTGAAATTGCAGGAAGCGACTTCTTTACCATAGGTAAACTAAACATAAGTCCATGTATCCATTCATCTTCCAATCCAGTTTCATCTAAAACACACATTTCTACCTCAAAAGTAGATCGAGATAATATGGTCTGTTTCTTAGGCCTTAAGGAAACAACTCCTCCTCCCAACATTAATACATATCATGAGACACCATTACTCCCAGAGTTGACGGCAATCCAGCTTGCATCACTATATCCTTAGACTATATAAGGATATTTTCCATAATGCAGCCCAAGAGAACAAGTTCCCTTAATATACCTCAAAACTCTATAAAGAGCTTCCCAATGGGTTTTGTCGGGACAACTGGTGTATCTACTTAACTTGCTCACAGAAAACACAATGTCTGGATGTGTGCAATTCATAAGATAAATCAAACTTCTAATAATCTAATAGTATCGTAATTGAGACACTGGAACTCCAATCTCATTCTTGAATAAGGCCTTGGATGAATCATGTGGAGTCTTAACAAGTTTACATGATGTGTACTCAAACCTCTCCAGTATCTTCTCAACATAGTGAGACAGAGAGAGAGTTATACCATCAATAGACTTTATGATTTTAATCCCTAAAATCACATCAGCGACACCCATATCTTTCATCTCAAACTTGCTACACAAGAATGTCTTTGTCTCATTTACTACTTTCATATTAGGACCAAAAAGTAGGATATCATCAACATATAGGCATAATAAAATGAATCCATCATTGATGATTTTATAGTAGAGACACTTATAAAATTCATTAGAAACAAATCTAAATGATGATATCACAAAATCAAACTTCTCATGCCATTGCTTAGAGGCTTGTTTCAAGCCATATATTGACTTAACAATTTACACACTTTGGGATCACTCCCACGACCAAAAAATCCCTCAATTTGTTCCTTATATATCTCTTCCTGAAGATCATCATGTAAGAATGCAGTCTTCACATCCATCTGATGGAAATAAAGATTATAAATGGAAGCCAATGCTATAAGCAAATAGGAGAATAAGTATCAAAATAATCTATTCCTTCTCTCTGTGTGTAACTCTTAGCAACTAACCTAGCCTTATACTTATTGATTGTCTCATCTACATTAAGTTTCTTCTTAAAGATCCATTTGCATCCAACTGCAGAACAACCACGATGCATATCCACCATTTCTCAAGTTTTATTTGAGAGAATTGATTGTATTTCATCATTAGCAACTTCTTTCCAAAACTTATCTTCTGGAGATTCCATAGCTTGTATGAAAGTTACATGATCATCCTCAACATTGTAAGTGAGAAACTCACTTCTAAAGTCCTTGGATGTCCTAGACCGTTTACTTCTCCTTGGTTCAACTATTTCTTTAGAATCATCTGATTTAGAAATAACTTGTTTTGAGTCGCCCCCACATTTGTCATCCTTTCCACGTGCTCATGAATTGAACCTATGGTGAATGAATCCTCTTGAGATAATTCATTGGGAACAACAGATTTCATGGGAAATACATCCTCAAAGAATGTAGCATCACGTAATTCCAAAATTGTATTGACCTTAATGACTGAGATATCCGATTTTACAATCAAGAATCTAATAGGCATATCTTGTCTCTACATACCCCAAGAATATGGCATCAACTATTTTCGGTCCCCATTTCTTTTTTTAGTGTTCAGGGGCAAGTACCTTAGCAAGGCACCCTCACACTGGAAAGGTATTTGAGACTCAGTTTTCTTCCTCTCCATAACTCAAACGAACTACTCTCTACATGTTTATAGGGAACTCTATTCAGAATATGGCAAGCTATATTCAAAGCTTCCCGCCACATGAAGTTGGGTAGAATTGAGGTTTGGAATAAAGAATTTACCACATCTATAAGGGTTCGATTTTTACATTCAGCTATCCCATTAGATTGTGGTGAATATGAAGCAGTAACCTCATGAACTATACTATGTAATTGGAAAAATTCTAAAAACAAATTTTAGGCATATTCTTATTCCCTATTAGACCTTAATCATTTAAGTACTTTACTATTTGAGTTTCAACTTATTTCTTATAAGTTTTAAATTTATTCAATACCTCATCTTTACTTCTAAGCAAAAAGAGATAATAGTGTCTACTAGCATCGTCAATACAAGCTATAAAATAATGCTTTTGATCCCTTGTAGCAATACCATTAAATTCACAGATATCTGTATGCAGTAAATCCAATATTTCTAAATTCCTATTCACAAAATGAAAAGGCTTCCTAGGTAATTTAGCTTGCAAATAAATTTCACATTTATTATTGCTAATTTTAGATTTAGGGATCAAATTCAGATTCATCATACATTTTCATTGAGCCAACATTCACATGTCCCAAGCGAGCATGCCAAATATCAGATGATACAAGATTCAAGTATAAAGAACTATTATCATTTAAATTTAAAATAAAATTTGAAATAGGTTCTACAAGAATATTAAACAAGTTCTCCATTTCATAAAGATACCCCTTGCCATAAAATAAAGAATCTCAAAGGCGAGTAATAATAGTATTATTACATTTAGAATCTATATTAAAACTATCTCTAACTAAAATTGTGCCACTAATAATGTTGCGTCGTATTGATCGAATATGTTTGACTCTATGAAGTGTCAGAACCTTTCTTGAAGTCCACCCGTCCTTTGCCTTTGACTTCTACTATCCTAGAATTGCACAAAGTCATAGATTGACCTATAGAGGCCGGATAAGACACAAACATGGACTTGTCAGTACACACACACACATTAGCCCCAGTGTCTATAATCTAATATAGTGGTTTAAAAATAAAAAGAGCTACATGTTTTATAGATATGTACCCATCATTGAGGTTCAAGGATGCAGTCATCATGTTGACCACAGCCTCCTCAGTTGCAAATGTGGAAGCTTTCTTGGCCTTCTTTGAAGGACAATCCTTGTTCCAGTGGTCAACCTGTCCACAAGTCCAACAAGGTTTGTTCTTCAATTTCTTCTAGATCTTGGCCTTAGGTTTAACTAAATTCTTAGATTTCTTATACTGGTTCTTAGTAATTGTAAAATTATCAGTCGCATTAATATCAGTTGGTACTTTGATAGTCTTCTCTTTTAGATGCTTTTCATGAATATTGATGTCCATCATGAGATCGTTCATTGACATGTTTCCTTTGCGGTGATTAAGAGTCATGCCAAACGACTCCTAAGATTTTGAGAATTTCTCAATGATTGACATAGCAACAAACTTTTCAAGAAGCGGCATGCCTGCATCAGCAAACTCTTGCACCAAGAGTTGAAAACCGTGTGTTTGATCAGAAATAGATTTACTCTCAGACATATGAAACTTAAGAAATTTTGAAACACAATATTTTTTAGTTCTCTGATTCTCAGTATTGTATTTCTTTTCTAATATTTTCCATAGAGCTTTAAATGTAGTAACAAACGGCTTAGAGTATGAGTCATACAGTTTGTTGTTTAACGCAAATAGAATCAACCCTCCCCACGTCTTGTCACCCTTCTTCTAGGTTATAATTATATTAGCATTATCATGAGTAGTTTCATCTACTTTGGGTTCGTCTTCTTCTAAATACTGATCATACCCTACCGTGTTAAGTCAGATTTACATCCTACTTTGCCAACGAGCAAAATAAGTTCAAGTAAATTTTTAAGCATACTAGAAATATTTATTTTTATGCCAGAACTAGTCATAGTTAACTAATGACAAATATTGATTTCTTTAAGACTGCTATTAATTTTGAATTATGTCATTACGTGCAACAATGACAGGTGCAATTTAAGTTAACAGTTTAGGCCGATCCAGATAAGAAAATGTAGAATAAACAATCAAAAGTAAACAAGGTCAGGATCAAACCAAATTGTTCATTGAGAAACAAACATGATATACTTGAAGAAATCAACGCCTTGTAATCCTTCTGAATAGACATTGTTCTCCCAGTCGACCCGGTCACGAACTTGAAGAAGAAACATCTCGCTCGTGTTGGCGATGAACGTTGCAGATGAACCAGTTGCACTTCCAGTGCAACTCAGCAACTGCAGGAACTACCACCTGATAGGTTGGGAATTTGAAGGAAGAGGACGAACGAACTTGCTACGTCTAGGAGAATTAGAATATCATAATTGTTATTTGTCAAACTCAATCTCAGTCTAGAATTTCAATATCCTTGACATGCTTATCTAGGTACAATTCTTACAACCGCTCTTAAAACCATGCTCAACCTATGCCATAGCCTACTTTAGATCATCTTCAATTCTATTTTCCCCAACTACAACACATTGCATCACACATATATTTTGATAGACACCCACCTTCTTGGAATCTTATGTGATCAATACTGTATAGTTTTTCAACTAAGACCATGCCATTCAATAGTATGGTAGATAAATATATATGGGTGTAGTTTAGGATGTGGATACATAGTTTCAAATTTAGGAGGAGCATGTTCTGTAGGATTTATCAGGTTTTTTACTCCTCCCTCCTTTCACTTTTTATTTATAAAAAGGGAGTAATGATAAATAGATTAAAAGAAAATGTTTACATCATGATTTTTAGTTGAGTTTAGACCATATATATCAATTTGATTTTAGTTCTCAACATTAATACATTAACCATTTCATATTTTTGATTGAGAAATAAAATTTTGACATAAGTATAAATATATCTGAATCATACACTACATATGGAACTATATCTCCCATGTCTATGGTTGAAATCGATTAAAATTTTCATCTTACACTCACATATAACATTTGTACATTGTGTTACTCAAGGAAATGATATGATAAAAGTACAAATTTTTTAGTTCCATCCATTGAGACCCCAGAATATGGTCACGGGAGGGTGAGGCGACATCAGAGATTGTGTGTGTGTGACAGACGTGGTGGGGGCAGGGGCTCCCTGCACCATGATTATCACTTGCATAGAAGCTCTTGCACTGAAGATCGATAACAAGACCCCCAACATGTGATGAACAATGGTTTCATGCTTGACAAGTCTACCACATTTTATGTTCAAATTGTTAGAATCAAATGTCCATATGCGAACACTACATATGGTGATGGACCTCATTCCCCCTTAGTGATCAAACACATATCACTAGATAGTTTTAAGGCAAAGGACATATCTATTGATCGGTGTGGTTTTCTTACAATACGTACGGTGAATCCGACAACCCTAAAACCTATCCTATAACCCTAGAAGTATGGCATCACGATGAAGGTCCTCAACATCAACACAAGGTTCTAGGATTTAGCTAAAAGACTACATGTGATCTGGTTACCAACAAACATGTTAAGAGACATAGACCTAGAGATGGGCTACTATTTCATACATATGTATAACCGTGGTGATTTCATGAATGCCATGATCGGAGGTCCTTGGTCCATATTTGGGAATTACCTCTTGGTCTAGACCTAGTCCCCGAGGTTTTGCCATTTTGATCCAATTTCCCACATATTATTGGTTTTAGTTTCAGTGTCAGATCTTCAACTGTTCCTCTACCAGACTCAACTCATGTCAAGTATCAAGGATCTTGTAACACCGCACATTTTTACACATTCACATGAGTGGAAGAATCAATTCTTGAATCATAATATTGTTGGGGGTGTCACACACATTGAATATTATGAATAAAAATAATTGGATGCTAACCATCATCGGAACACATTTCATTTGTCTTTCTCAAATTTTTATATAAGATGGAAAACATAATACAACATGTGACATAATCCAAATATATATACATGGATAAAATAGACTATATTCATAAAAGAAAAGCTAGGTGGATAATAACACCCCACCAAGACACTCTAGTCTTTCATTGCATTATCCTTATCCTTAGCCTGATGTCATAGTCCTACCCTGCTCATCACTTATGGACATATCATCCTCAACCATGCAAGGCAATGGAAAACTATGTGTGTGGCACTGAGTAGTTATAATTTAAAAATAATAGTATATATTTGAAATGATAAGACATAACTTGGAAACTTAATTACATGACATGATTAACATGATTACATGAGAACTTGATTAACTTGAAAAGATTTTGTGATAGATTGGATTTTACTTGAGTTTATATAGACACTTTCCTGAATGCACCCACTATGCCCATACAACCGGTTAAGGTTCACATAAGGATAGTTAAGGCTCACATAATGCTTTCACTGAGCTCATAAGGCCGGTTAAGGCTGATATAAGGCTAGTTAAGGATCATTTAACATGATTCAGATGACTATACAAACATAACACCATTTCCTAATCTTGAACATGGTTGTCTTAATCTCTTGATTCATAGCATGGCAATGATACATAATATTTTATTTGAAATCATAAACATGAAAACTATAGAAAATGTAAATTCTTAGAATGATCATGATTTTTCATAAGAATATAATGACTAATAATGTATCTGTACTTTAATTGAGCCATTATGAATGCATAAGTGAATAGAAGAAATCTTGAACCCTAAATTATTACTCAATGTGCGTGACCACTCACCTTGACTTGAGGAGGTATGATATTGATGTCCTGATTCCTAATCCAACCTTAATCATCTTGCATGAAGCATGATCATGTATTAATTACACTTAATTAACCCTAGTGTGTTCTTTCTAATTAAATATTGAAATTAGGTATATATTGTGGTTCTAAAACCTTGATTGTTTGATAGAGATTGAAAAACTGATCAAATATCATGTTTGGTTCAACCTGATCAGAGCTACAGATATGATTCTATGAATTTCTAAAGGTTAGGTATGTCTGGCCAATCAGAATCGAGATAAAACCATATAAATCATTAGTGGAAATTCTTGAGAAATAAAATATCGACCTATCAAAAGAAGGCCTTTCCCTCACATGTTAAGAAAAACTTAATGTGTGTGACAATGATATCAATGTATCTAATGATTTATCGGATTATGAATACCTAAAACACTAATTTATCCTTGCCAAAGTGTGAAAATATACAAAAATGTTAGGAAAAAGTCATAAAACCTTGGCCTTGATACATCCTCTTCTTCACGGTTGACACACAACAAAGTCATGGATAGAGGGGTCAATTACTCCAATACCCAGATGCAACTTGGGTGCGCAATGGCCCCCCAATTTCTCATCTACAATTTTAACATGGAGAGTAGATGAAGATGAGCCTCTGCTCATTATCAAAGGAAACCAAAGTGGTCACTACTAATCGCTAGAAAAATAGGCAACAAGGCCCAAGGGAGGAGAATCCACTACAACAACCATAATGAAGGTAAATGAAAATGCCAGAATGCTTGCGATGTTGAGATGAGTCCTCTGACCAAAATTTGTGGCATGAGAATGATTGGGATTCAAAAAGTATTATGATCAACTATTGAAGAGGAACAATTGGGTTCTTGATGTTTACCTCCCCTCAAGCTAAATTGAGGGATGGGAAGGCTTCATGGATGCTCTAGGAACACTCATATGTCCTTCACATAAATGTGTGGCTCTGTCCCTCTCCGATGATGGATCTCCATGATCTAGGAAACTTGAGCTCGACGAGAGCTCCTACTATGTTGTGTCGCTATCTGATGATTGAGAAAACTTCCAGAAGTCACATGGATACTCCTCATCAATCAAATTTGTCTCTGATGACTCATGTTCTAGGAATAGGTCCAACAAACTCATGGATATTGATGACCGTGATATCGCTACTAGGGCTAAGAGATTGAAATCAAGGTGAGTGAAGCACCTATATGGACCTTGATTAAGATCTTAGTGGTGTTGGTATCTGGTAGAAAGGCAAGATGTTCCTTCTGCAACTTGTGGTGTCAGAGAGGGGAAATAGTGCTACAATAGATATAATGAGTTTTTTTTAGAACTGTCTGATTCCTATTGTGCTCGTCTGAGTCATTCCTCTTCCTCCTGATGTTCTCACAATAGAATAGAAACACCAACGATGACTACCGCTGATCAACTCTCCATCCATATGCCACAAATCCCCCTTTTCTCTCCACAAACTGACACAGAACTAAGATGCAACTTAGATAAAATTGATAAAATCGACATGTCATTAGATCTCATATCTAATGAATATGATTTTTACATATTTCCTTCTCAAAATGAATTGACCTAGCTCGAGACATCAAATTATAATGAAATTAGGTGTGGTACCAAATTTGACCACGAGGAATCTGAATTTTCAATTAGATTATATGTTTGAGCTATGTATTTATGTGATTTAATGTATTGGGTCATTAGGGTAATTAAGATGCTAAAATTTATTGAAAGGGATTTACATCACCAAATTTTGAGACAAGGTCTAATATCTTATTGTATATTCATAAAAAATTTAAGGGTACATTTTATGAATGAATGTGGGAAAAAATTCAACTAGAACCTAACTAGTCATTTTGCATAATTAGGGATAGGTTTTGCGCATGATAAAAATAAGATATGATATATGCTTGAATCATCATGTGTCTGAATTATTCTAGGGTTTTACATCATTAGAAGAAATTATATTTGTAACTTAGCATTATTGGGAATGTTTGTTATGAACTAAAATTTTAGGGATGTTACAATTCTATCCACCTTAAAAAAATTCGTCCTCAAAATTTAGATGTATTAAGATGATACTACCCACCTTAGGGTTTCACAAATATGTACATTAATAACTTAATGATGTCATAAAGACTCATAACTCTGCGCTAACATGTTCACTATGTGGTAGTAACATGGATAACTAAATCTGGTTTAAAATGATTAAGAATACTAACAAATGTATACATTACTAATGAAAGCTAAACCATTCCTTCATCATATATCATGGAAATAATGATCCCATACCTTTTTCATTAGCATAATATTATTAACCACTAAGTCAATTAAGGTGAGATCTCTATGTAACCTTGCCCCAAAGTGCCCACTGCTCCAAAGAGCTCATTGCACCGAAGTGCTAATTTACATTAGAGAATCCCATAATTAATATCACTTTCTTAAAATTACTCTTGTTAACTACCTTGATCCTCATAACTGAGTCCTAACTGTATTTAACATTTTACCTTGTCATAAATAATGGCTTTTACTAACCAATTGAATTAGGTTTAGATAGCTACCTAATTTAGGTCCCATGTATTAATCCTCTTTACGACATCCCAGAAACATGTTGATTAGGCACATATCCAATGATGTGAGACATTATCATGCTACTCTTTACAACCTAATAGTACACATGTCCCATACCACATGCACTAATAAGTGGGGATGAGACACATAATAAGTATTTATGATCATGGCATACCATCTACACTTCTCAATTGGTTTGGTAAACAATTGATAAATGAGAGGACATGTCATACATTGAGGTCAACACACAAGATCTAAACTAGAAGACCGTCTATCCCTAATACTCATAACCTATTATATATTGACCTCTAGACTTATATTCCTTTGACAGTTTCTATCTTTCGCCACTCCTCATACAATAAGATGTCTAATGTAATCTCTTGACTTCATTGCTTAAATTTAGGATGAATAAGGATTTTATACCTAGTGGATCTAAAATAATGTCTAAACATTTGAAAATCATGAGTCTGTCTAGTGTACATTTATCATTTTATTCTGATACCAAGTTGTAAAACCCAAAATTTTCACACATGCACATTAGCGGAAGCATCAATTACTAACTCATACTATCATTGCAGGTGTCAAACACATTAAATATCATCCATAAATAAAATAATTGAAAGCTAACCATCACAAAAACACATTTTATTTCTCTTTATCAAATGTCTACATAAGATGGAAAGCAAAATACGACATCTGGAATAATCCAAATATATAAACTTGGATAAACTAGACTATATTCATAAAAGAAAACCTAGGTGGATAATGGAACCCATCATGGGCATTCTAGTCTTTCATTGTATCATACTTATCCTTATCATGATGTCTTAGTCCTCCTTTTCTCATCACCTACGAACATCTTATCTTCAGCCATGTAAAGCAATGCAAAACTATGTGAGTGGCACTGAGTAGTTATAATCCAAAAATAATAATATATAACTGAAATGACATGAAATAACTTGGAAACTTGATTACATGACATGATTACATGAGAATTTGATTAGCTTGAGATGATTTCATGATACATTGGATTTTACTTGAGTTTATATAATCACTCTCCTGAATGCGCCCACAATGCTCATAATGTCGGTTAAGGCTCTCATAATGGTCCCACAGAGCTCATAAGGCTGGTTAAGTCTCACATAAGGTTGGTTAGGGCTCATGTAACATGATTGAGAGGACTATATCAACATAACACAATTTCGAAATCTTAAACATGGTTTTCATGACCTATTGATTCAATAGCATGGAAGTCACACATAATATTTTATTTGAAATCATAAACATGAAAGCTACAAAGAATGTAAATTATTAGCATGGGTATGCTTTTTGATAAGCATATAATGAGTACTAAGTATCCATACTTTAATTGATCCATTATGAATGCATAAGCAAATAGAATAAATCTTGAACCCTAAATTATTACTCAGTTTGCATGACCACTCACCTTGATTGAGGAGGTATGATTTTGATGTCATGGTTCCTAATCCAATCCAAATCATCTTGTATGTAGCATGATCATGAATTCATTACACATCATTAACCTTAATGTATGATTTCTAATTGTATATTGAAATTAGGTTTATATTATGGGTCTAAAAACTTAATTATTTGATAGAGGTTGAAAAACTAATCAAAATCCATGTTTGGTTCAATCTCGTCAGAGCTAAAGATTTTATTCTAAGATTTATAAAGGTTGGGTATGTACTGACGAATTAGAATCAATATAAAACCATATAAAGTAGTACTATAAATTCTTGAGAAGCAAAATCTCAGCTTGTCAAAAGATGGCCCTATCCTCACATGTGAGGCACCACATTATGCGCGTGATAGGGAACATTAATAATGTTGACATCAAAGTATCTCGTGATTCATCTGATTGTGAATACCCAAAACACTAATGTATGATTTCCAAAGTGTGACAATATACAAAAATGTTTGGCCAAAGTTATAAAACCATGGCCTTGATTCATCCTATTTGTCTCAGATAATGCACAACAATGCCATGGCCAGAGGGGAGTAAAAAAATCCAGTTCCTAGATGGAACTTGGGTGCACAAAGGGCCCCATACCCTCATCTGTGGTTTTGAAATGGAGAGTAGATGAATAAGAGCCTTTTCTTGTGATCAAAGGAGGCTAGAGTAGTCGCTACTGCTCACCATAAAAATAGGGAACCAAGGCCCAAGGGTGGAAAATCCACTGAAATGACCACAACAAGGGTGAATGAAAATGTCAGAATGCACGCGATGTCAAGAAGAGTCAACCAAAATTTGAGGCGTGACAATGAGTGGGATTCAAAAATCACTATGATCAGCTATTGATGAGGAAAAATTGGGTTCTTGGTGTTTACCTCCCCTCGTGCTAGATTGAGGGATGGGAAGGCATTGTGGATGCTCCAGAAACTCTCAGAGATCCTTCATGTGGTGTGCGTGGATCTATCCCTCACCAGAGATGGATCTCTTCAAGCTCCAGGGAACTCAATCTTGGGGAGAGGTCCTATTATTCTATGCCACTATCTGACGATAAAGAAAACTTCTTGAGGTCACATGAATACCCCTCGTCAATCAAATTTATTTGAGATGCCTCCTATTATCTGAACATGCCTAAAAAACTCAAAGATGAAGATGACCACAATATCACTATCGGGGCTAAGAGAGTGAAATTGAGGTGTGACGGGAACATATATGGACCTTGGTGAAGCTCTAAGTGGTGTTGGTTTATGACGAAAAGGGAAGAGGTTCCTTCTACAACTCGCGATGTGGGAGAGGGGAAATGGCAATTTTGGGCATTTTTTGTATAGGGAGATAGTTCTCATGTTAGGGATCTGTAGGCTTTGAATTGGCTCCTCAATCAGTTCTTGGTGTGAAAAGGGGGATTTGTAGCATCCGGAGGGAGAGTTGATTGACAATAGTCATTATTAGTGTTGTTATTCTATTGTGAGAACATCAGGAGGAAGAGGAAGAAGTCAGAGGTGCACATTGGGAATCCGACATTTCTAAAAGAACCCAAAATATATACTATAGAATGTGACACACTACTAAGAGACGACTTAGATAAAATTGATAAAATCGACATTGTTATTAGATCGTTAATCCAATGAGTATGATTTTTACATTAATTCCTTCTAAATACGAATTGGCCTAGATAGGGCCATCAAATTCTAATGAAATTATGTGTGGTACCTAATTCAACCATAAGGAATCCGAATCTTCAATTAGATTTTAGGTTTAAGATATGTAATTATGTGATTTGATGTATTGGGTCACTAGCGTAATTAACATAATAAATTTTATTGAAAGGGATTTACATCACCAACTTTTGAGAGAATCTCTAATATCTTATTGTATATTCTTAAAAAATTTAAGCATAAATTTTATGCATGAATGTGGGATAAATTTATATTAGAATGTAACTATTCATTTTGCATAATTAGGGATAGGTCTTGTGCATGATCAAATTCAGATGTGATATAACTTTGAATCATCATGTATTAGACTTATTCTAGGGTTTTACATCATTAGAAGAAAATTAGATTTATAACTTAGCAGTATTGGCATGTTTATTCTAAATTAAACTTTTAGGGATGTTATAGATCTAGTAGGTCATATAATAAATATTGATGATAATCTCAGTCGACAACCATGGAAAATGAACCATGATTAAAGTAGATACATTGAGACCTTTACTTTCACCTATCTCCCTCAATAGAGACCAATTCCTTAAAAAATGACTTCTATCTATATGAAGTGTTGGAGAGAAGGACACTTAGAGGCATACTACATATTTATCCCCACCTTTTTGGTTCCTACTCCTTTAGCTACCAACTTATCGACAATGACAACAACACTTGTGAGGTGCGATAAATCATTCAATTTCAAGAACCAAATCATGATATAGAGGAGGTAACGACATATGGTGACCAATGCATGGGACTATGTGCTTCCATCACCTAGAAATCTCTTCATCCTTTCCTTCCACATATGTTTCCTTATGTGGAACTTCCTATGGTAGAATGTCCAAAATGCCAAATCCATATACACAATTTTCCTATTAAAATAATACAAAGTTTCATGCAAACTTCATCTCCTTATTCTGTTCGAGATGAGATGCATGGTAACACATCATTGCATATCATACAACAACTTGGCTACACTTTGTCTCATCATGTTAAACCATTGGGCTTCTCAGGTCCCATCTAGCTTCTCTGGAATTTTACCAATGTCAATATTGACATTATCTACATACATCGTCAACTAATCTAATGCAGGGTGAATGGTAATTGACATATCACCTTTTTTTATGATAGTCCAAATTCCACCACGTATCCAATCCTTTGGAAGAGACTAAAATAAATTTCACACGAAATATAAGAAGATTGAAAGCTGCTACTTTGACAACTGAGCCAACAACATGTTTAAAGATATGCTAATGTATACTGGCCTTATGGGTATGCAAGCCAATGGACATTTCTTCACCTTTAAATATATTTAAATTAGGGGGAAACTTGATAGATTCATACCTAATGATCAATGGTTGTATGATGAAGGAGGTCTCAACATATCCATCCTCCCTAATCTATATTATGATCACAACCCAATCCATGTCTCCAACCATCACTCTTCTATGAGGCTTAGAGCAACCAAGGAAAATTGGAACCTTAATCTAGATGTCAAGAACAATCTTCTCCCTTTATGGATAGTGGGAAGCCCTTCCCTGAAGCCTTGCCACCCTTCCAAGTTGTTCTCTATAAATGGGAAGAACCGTCTATGGATGCAATGTGAGGAGAAAGCTAAAGTCCTATAATATTTGGATAGGATTCAACAAGAAGGAAGTGCCA
Source organism: Alisma plantago-aquatica (assembly GCA_963693085.1). Lineage (NCBI taxonomy): Eukaryota > Viridiplantae > Streptophyta > Magnoliopsida > Alismatales > Alismataceae > Alisma > Alisma plantago-aquatica. Next base: position 234,105,391 of record OY856409.1, on the reverse strand, counting down.
AAAATTGAGGAGCAGCCAGAGGTCACCCCATCCACATGATACATGCTATATTTTTTCATAGGAGGTGACGTTGATGCCAGATTAGGGGAGGAGATCCCTAATGTGACATACATTCCTCCACATAAGCATGTAGAGATACCACATGCGCCATTACCAGATTGTATGAAGCCGAGAAAGGAGGAAAATCAATTTAAGAAATTACTAGACATCTTTTAAAGGTTCCACATCAATATTCAAGTTATGAAGGTGATAGACCACATCCCTATATATAGATGATTTTTGAAGGATATCATAAAATCTAGAAAAGAAAGATAAAAGATACAAATGTCTTACATGTTGATGAAGTGGTTAGTGTCATGATTTAGGGAAGGCTGCCAACAAAGAGAAAGGACCCATGATGTTTCTACATCCCTTGTTCCATTGGCAACAAACATTATGAAAAAGCACAATATGACTCTAGGGCTAGCATAAATCTCATGCCTCTTTAACTTTTGGAAGGTGGGATCGAAGAAACCAACAAGGACATTCATGACAATCCAGTTGATGGACAGGTCAATTGAGAGCCCATATGGGATGTACAAGGATGTTATAGTGAAAATTGATAAATTCATCTATCTTATCAACATTTTGGTCATGGATATGCACAAGATGTGAGGATTTGACTTGTTGCTAGGAAGGTCATTCCAAGCTACAATGATTGTGATAATTACTGTGGCTAGAGGCTACCTGACACTAGGGATAGATGATGATAGAGTGGAGTTCAAAATGTCAGATGATTGTTCACAACCATACCATGACAACCCAATCTGAAGAAAATCATCTCGTCAAGCCTAGGACATTAAACAAGCACTCTTATGGAAGGCAACATAATTTTATTTCTATTATCTACTTTTTGTTTAGGTCTTTTCATTTGTTACATTTTTATATATCTTATTTGATGTTTAGTTAATGCAATAAAGGTACCTCAATGTGTTTTGTGTGTTGTGCATGTGCTAACAGTGTTGGTACCACCACAACCCTATCAGTACCACTGACACACTATCTAGAAATTACTAGGGAAATTCATTCAACATCTCAATACTACCAACATACCTAGCTATGTCACTGAGTCCTTAATAGGTAGAGTCTCCAAAAATTGGTAGCACCAACACACATGTCAGTAGCACCAATATAGTTTGAGAAAAAATAATAAAGCTATAGGAAAAGACTGTTGATACAACTGAGATGGTACTTAGTGGTACCGACCCATCTACCTCAAAGAATACAAAGGATGACACATCTCGATACCACTACCACACATGTCGGGGGAATCAACATATAAGACCACACATGCCTACCAAATCTCCAAACTTACAGGCACACCCCCCACCACCACCATAATGAGCTTCTAGTACCCTCGTTCCACCTCTTTGTTTGAGTTTTGACTATGATGGCAAAGTAAAGTTCAAGATTTGGGATGATGGAATGGTTTTATCTTGCTTTATTTTTTTATCTTATTTAGCTTCTAATTTTCAAGTATTAAGATACACAATCTACCTAGGATAATCATGAAGATTAGCTTATCATGTTCACATTATATTATTTAAAAAGGATGTGTTTTATACTCTTACAATAAATTGAACAATATTCAATGTTTATAAGCTTATGTGAAAAGTCTAAGATAACACCAACTAGATAAAGTGTTTGGTTGAGTCATCTTGAGGACTCTTTACATGAATTAAAATCTTAAGTTATCCAAGCAATGTGCATGATGATGAGGTTTGAGCCTACACCAACCAAACAAGTAACATCACCTACAATAAGATTTTAAGAAAGAAAATTTAAGGTCACCCTATACACAAGTTGATAGGAGAGGGATACATCATATTTAATAAAGGTATTGTCTCTTAGTGATGTGATTCCAACAACCTTTCATTCACCACGTCAAGATAATCAAGTAGCCTAAATTATTTCCTCTTGACTTCATTGCATAAAATTATAGGTAGCATGATAGATAGTTTCTTTATAGTTCATAAAAAAGAAAATATATAGAGAGGTGTGTATTATTTAGTTTCATATTAAATTCATGTAGGTTATCTTTTCATTTGGATCAATTTACTATTGGGTGCAACATGTATCTATGTAGTTTTCTCCACAAATTACCAGTGAAAGGATCATCATCCATAATCCCTCCCAAATGAAAACAAAATCAATAATGTGTGGTGAAGAAAGCTTGAGCATTAATCATAAATAATTCTAAAATAAGAGGAAGGAAAGAAAATGGAAGTATCAAGAAAAGGATAAAAGGATAGCTTGAACTCAATATCAATTTTCTTCACAGAGAAAGTGAAAATATTTTACATGTATGCATTCTTCCACCAACACTCACCATTAGGATGCAACATTTTGTGCATTCATCATTCTGCCATAATAGTAGGCATTAGGAGTCATACATTTTTCATTCCCATCATTTTGTAGGTGCACCTTTTTTCCTATGCATATATAATTTGCATGTTACTTGTGATTCTTGTTTTACAACCACTTATTTCAATTCCACCCATTGCTTTATATGACAGGCTATGACTGATCCTTTCATTCATATCTATATGGGGAACTACTTCCAACACATTTGTGTAGGTTGGATCAGATCAATGTAGATAGGGAATCAAATGGTGCATGAAGCATATGACGTATTAACAATGATGTTAACTGCTCTTTATAATAGTGTTCTATTGATCTAAGTGTAGACATCTTTAATGAACATTTTTGGTCACTTCATGGTAGTTATTAGTTCATTGGTTGGTAAGGTTGGTTTGAGACCATCACATGGGGGGAACTGAGAAATATAGCATAGGAATTTTCCTCTTGTTAACTCTTTCAAATAGATTCAAACTTAGTCTTTCATAAGGGCGAGCAATATTCAGGCTTAGGGGATTTTGATGCACTAATTTTTAGTCACTTTTATTGGCTATTTTACCATACATTTATTACTTATTTGTTCATTTTGAGATATTTAATGCATTATATCTCATTATTAGCATGTGAATCCTTATTGCATTAATTTTTGAGTATTTATATAGAATCATGCTAAATTATCGCTTTCATTTTCGGTTTATATTACTTTTCCCTTGTCCGGGTAAATTGAGCACTTACATGGAATCTTGGTGCTACCGACTTGAATGTTGGTGGTATCGACATGACATGAAGTTTGAACAGGAAAATCCAAAAATCTATGTGCTACCGAGATAGCTCTCAGTTCTACTAAGTAAGGAGTCGATGTTTCCAACATGTTGGTGCTACAAACTCACCACCTAGAGAGCATTGATAGCTGAGTTTAATTTCCTTGTAGCCATTGACACACCAATTAGTGATACTGACTTCAACCCTCAAATCAAACTAGAGCGGTGCGAAAAAAAAATCACATCACATTCTATCACATTGCATTAGAGCAAAAAGTCAGGAGTGGAGGACACAAAGGAGATAGCCACATACCATATTCTGTAGGCACTTTTGGAGGGCAGATTTGTAGTCCACACATTGCAAATCAAGGTGTTCACCTGAGGAGATCGCCTAATCCACTTCTCTAAGAGTTTTTAATTGGTTTTCTAATGTTTATCATGTTTTCTCCCTCTTCCTCTCCTTGTATGATGATTGAAATAATGAGGGGCTAAAACCCATATTCCTTAGGATGTGAGAGTAGCCCAATGTTGCTTTCTATTCAAATTATATCAATAGATAATTTATTTCCTTCATTCGAATGCCAATCTATGATATCTTATTATTATTTTTTGCTTGATCATCATAGTTAATATAATAGACCAACAGTTGCTTTTGTAGAAGGATTAGGGGTTGGGAAAATCACAGGTTCACATAGCTCATATCATGCCTAAGGAGAGGGCTTATGGATATGAGAGAACAACCTAGAGATATTGATAATTCACCTAACTTATTCCTAAAGTGCTATGGGAGTGGGGTTTGTTTTAGTTAAGGTAGTGTATTATGCTACGCATAGTGGGTATCACTTGGTACATGACTTTAGTCTGGGGTTAAAGGTTAAAGATTCTCAATGAAAATGGAATTTGAATAAAATGCATATCCTAGTGACACCATAGTCCTGAGGAGTTCATCCATTCCTAGTTTAATTTAGATTTAGTTCTTTATTCTTAGTTATAAAACAAACCATCAACCAAATTTTCTAGGTCTAGCTGATTAGCTTTCAATTAGTAATAGTATTTTGTGAATGTTACCTTGACTTCAACACTCAGGCCTCATATGCCTTATTACACAACATACACTTGCATTTTAGACACACAATTTTAGCATGTCACCATCGCATGTGGCATGTCATCTCTTTTTTCTCAATGGTCAGTGCACACAAATCGAGGGTTGAAAATGAGATGCCATGATCACTAAGATTTATTGTCTGTCTATTCCTTGATTACTAGTGCATGTGGCATGGTACATGTGCATTTTTGAGTTGGTGGGGAGTTTCATAGTGATGTCTCACATAATTGGGTATGTTCCTGATCAACACATATCCAAAAATGTCAGAGAGACAAGTAATATTGAGGACCTAAATTATATAGTCACCTAAACCTAGTATAATTGGTTGGTAAAAGCCATTATTATTTACTATGTTAGATGTTAAATACATTTATGATTAAGATATGAGGATCAAGAATGTTAACAAAAGTAATTTTAAGAAAGAAAGTTTAATTAAATGATTCTCCAAGATATATGGTGAAAAGAGATCTTGGAAGCTATGACAACCTTTTTTGCAATTATCTCTTTAGAGCAATGAACACTTGGGTACAATGAGTTCTTTTAAGAAATGAACAGCTTGGTGCAAGGTTACATGGAGACGTCACCCTATTCGACTCATTAATTATGAATAATTAGATTATGGTAATGATAAAGGTATGTGAGCATTTTTTTAATAATTTTAGACAAAGTTAGCCCATAAAAGGTTATACCTTGATGGTGCCTATGAGCCTTTATGACAATGTTAGCATGTAGTGTATTTTAAATATGGTGGGTAGTGTAATTGTAGTGCATGAAATGTTTTAGGAAGAAATTTATATAAGGTGGGTTGCTTGTAACAACCCTAAGATTTCATCCTAGCAATAAATCATATCAAAAATCATAATGACATGTTCCTCATGATTAAGCATATGAAACCCTAATTTGACTTAAGTAGATCATTAAATGCCCATTTAACTAAGTTGAGGCCATTGGTATGTGTTTTATAACATGATGGATAATGGTTCCACATAACTAGTAAACCCAATATTGAACCAGGTAGATGACGGTTCAACCTCAAGTCATAGATTAGACAAACAAGTATTATCAACTTAGCCCTAGAAACACAATAATGAATAACAAGGGATTAAAGATAAAATGAGCTCACATATATCCTTTATATATTCCATTTATTTTTAGATAATTATCTCATTATTTTAGTTATTTCCTCAAATTTTGGTAGTGTGATTCCTTTTTAACAATTATTAATGCATTGATGATAGTAACTAACTAATATATAAATAACATGATCTCTTAGCGCAAACCTAAAATCTATCAAGATATGAAATTCCTCATATTTGATTTAAATAAAGTGCCAAGTTCCTTTATAAATGAATGAACCTAGCTACATCAATTGATCTTAGGAAGAAAAAGAATAATTATATTAATATTGTCCTAGATATCCAGTTGATACAACCAATTGATGTTATTTAGAAAACTTAGATCTACGATACACATCACTATAGTAGTTATATAACATGGTCATTATGGACTATCTAGTTAGGATATTGGGGTGAAGACTTTGTCTTAAACCCCTGTACACGTTGAGCATCTAGCACAATAGCTGGCAGTGATGTCCTCTGACCTCTCTCCCACTCTTTAATCCACTACTTCTATGGATATTTCTACCATCAATAGCGGGAGACCATTTTGAATTCAACAACCCCAGTGTATCTTGTGCTTCTCACCCACAAACTCTACCCTAGAAGTTAATTTCATGCCCTAGAAACTCCACCACTTGCCAAGCTATCGGGTCATGCCCCTACTGTGAAATAAATGCCAAAGTATTTTTTGAGTTTATAGGAACAAAATTTTGATCTTGTTTGGCACAAATCTCAGCTGGAACTATAAACCTGGTAATTGTATTTCGGGCAACTATTCTCCACAGTTGTAGTGGAATTACAGAGGGATTTTATGGTCCACTTTGCAATGCACTCTACTGTAAAATTTTTGTTGAACTTTGAAGGAGAACCATTGTCTATGTTTTGTGCCTTTGCATCTAAAACACATGGTATGTGATGCTTTTCCCCTCCAATCATAGTGGTAGATTGGCATTGAAGCTATAGGGATCCATAAACCTATTGAAAAATTGGGGGCAACAGATAAGGTAGTGGAAAAAAAATTTAATGTTTTATTCCCTAATTACCAAAATCTCATCAAGAACAATGTATCGAGGAAAGGGGGCAACAAGAGTTATACCTGGTCATTGATCAAGTCCAACGACAACTTTTTTTGTAGTAATGTGCTTCTTCTCTAAGCAACATTCGATCAGTTGTCACCAACGACCTGCTGGTCTGGCACCATAGATGGCAGTTGATGGCATCCTCCTAGCGGAAAGCAAAAGCCTCCTCACCTCTAGAGTAGTCCATGTGGACCATCATAAACTCCACATTGCACTACCAGAGCAAACAGGGAGGAGTCATCTCTTCAAACATCAACCTCCTAGGATTGAGTCACTCTCCTACAATTGTCTCTTCCTTGTCATCCCTCCCTTTTATGGATAGGACTTTCTCGAGGTCTTTATTGGTTACCACAACCAGAGAGGACAAAAATTGTCAGAGCTTATTGTTGTGTCTAGGAAGCCCCCAATACCCCTCTATATATAGGAGAGGCTAGTGCTAGGGTTTCCAATCGATCTAGGATTCAAAGAGATGAAATGTATGAATTTTCTAGAAACTACAAATAGTCGATTCACTATCCAACTGGTCAGTTGAAAGGGTGAATCGTTTGAATCATCCATTCAACCATTCGATTCAGTAATTTTCTTGTTTCGATTCACATTGGTATTCAATGCACGATTAATGCAAAACATGACATCAACATCAATTCTTGATCCAATTGAATTGACCATTAAACTGGGTAGTTCATCTCATAAAATGGTCATTTAGGACCATGAACTGATTGGTTCACTTATTGAACAAGTCGATTCATGCCCTGGTTTAGGCAATGTTTACCCAATGTTGTTTCCAATTGACCTGACACTCCAACCGATCAGTTCAAACACTTGAACTGGTTGGTTCAGAGTACAGTCAGTCAATTTTGAATCTTAGTTGTTTAATTGAATACATGAACACTTTTATTAATCAAGTTAAACATCATTCATGAATAAAATCCTATTCCAAGTGCATCCTATGCGTGTGACCCTATACGTCCCAAATTACGTTGGCAGTGAATGTCCATAATCAATTTATGACATCACAAGCAATGAGCGGTATCTTGAAACACATGATTTAAATCCAAATATACCATAAATTGATGTGGCTCTAATACCACTGTTGGGAAATTGAGACAAACTATAAGGCAGCAAAAACAAAATTTTAATGCTTGATTTTTGAATCAACAAGATCTCATCAACAATGATGTATTTTAGAAAGAGGTAAAACAAGAGTTATATTTAGTCCTGGAGCAAGTACAACAACAACTCTTGTTACAGTAGTGTGCTTCTTCTCCAAGAAGAACTCAATCAGTTGTCACCAACGTCCTCCTAGTTTGGCACCATAAAGGATGGTTGACGATGTCCTCCTAGTGTAGGAAAATGCCTCCTCACCTCTACAATAGTCCATGCAGACCATCAGGAAATTCATGTTGTACTACCGGAGACAACGAGATGTATTTGTCCCTTCAAATGCCAATCTTCTAGGATTGGTTCACTCTCCCACAATTGTCACTCCCTTGCCATCCCTCCCTTTTATGGGTAGTACTTTCTCAGGCTCTCTATTGGTTACCACTACCAGAGAAGAAAACAATTGTTAGAGCTTATTGTTATGTCTGGGAAGCCCCTAGTACCCATTTATTTATAGGAGAGGACAGGGCTAGAGTTTCTAGCTGATATGGGAGTCAAAGAGATGGAATTCATGAATTTTCTAGAAACTAAGAATGGTGAACCAATCTTCAACCAGTCAGTTGACAAGGTGAACCGATCGACTCATTCATTTAACCGTTCAGTTCAATTGTTTTCTTATTTCAAATCACATTGGTATTCAACGCACGATTCATGCAAAACATGACATCTACTTCAATCCTTTATCGAATGAAATTAACCATTAAATATGGTGGTTCATCTTATGGACAATCAGTTCATGCCCTGGTTCAGGAAACGTTCACGAATGTTGTTTCAAATTGACCTAACACTCCAACCGATCGGTTCAAACACTTCAAATGGTTGGTTCAGAGTACAGTTAGTCAATTTTGAATCTTAGTTGTTTAATTGTATACCTGAACACTTTTATTAATCAAGTTAAACATCATTCATGAATAAAATCCTATTCCAAGTGCATCCTATGCGTGCGACCCTATAGGTCCCAAATTACATTGGCAGTGAATGTCCATAATCAATTTATGACATCACAAGCAATGAGCGGTATCTAGAAAACATCATTTAAATCTAGATACACCATAAATTGATGTGGCTCTAATACCACTGTTGGGAAATTGAGACAAAAGATAAGGCAGCAAAATAAAAAATTTAATGCTCGATTCTCGAATCAGCAAGATCCCATCAACAATGATGTATTTTAGAAAGAGGTAAAACAAGAGTTATATCTAGTCTTGGAGCAAGTCTAGCAACAACTCTTGTTACAGTAGTGTGCTTCTTCTCCAAGAAGCACTCAATCAGTTGTTACCGATGTCCTCCTGGTCTAGCACCACAAAGGACGGTTGATGGTGTCCTCCTAGCACAGGAAAAAGCCTCCTCACCTCTATAGTAGTCCACACAGACCATAAGGAAATTCATGTTGTACTACCAGAGACAACATGATGGATTTGTCCCTTCAAATGCCAATATTCTAGGATGGATTCTCTCTCCCACAATTGTCACACCCTTGCCATCCCTCCCTTTTATGGGTAGTACTTTCTCAGGCTCTCTATTGGTTACTACAACTAGAGAGGACAACAATTGTTAGAGCTTATTGTTATGTCTGGGAAGCCCCTAGTGCCCTTTTATTTATAGGAGAGGCCAGGGCCAAGGTTTCTAGTCGATCTAAGAGTCAAAGAGATGGAATTCATGAATTTTCTAGAAACTAATAATGGTGAACCAATCTTCAACCAGTCAGTTGACAATGAATCGCTCAACTCATTCATTTGACTGTTCGGTTCAATTGTTTTCTTATTTCAAATCACATTGGTATTCAATGCACGATTCATGCAAAACATGACATCTACATCAATCCTTGATCGAATCAAATTGACCATTGAATCTGGCTGTTCATCTTATGAGCGGGCCAGTTCATGCCCTGGTTCAGGCAATGTTCAACCAATGTTCTTTCCAATTGACTTGGAACTCCAACCGGTTGGTTCAACACTTGAACCGATTGATTTAGAGTCCAGTGAGTCAATTTTGAACCTCAATTGTTTAATTCAATACCTAAACATGTTTAGTAATCAAGTTAAACATCATTCATTAATAAACTCCTATTCCAAGTGCATCTTATGTGTGTGACCCTATAGGTCCCAAATTACTTTGGCAGTAATTATCCATAACCAATTGATGACATCACAAGCAATGAGCAGTATCTAGGAACACATCATTGTGACCCAAGTAATTGGGATAGATGGATAACAACCTCAACCTACAATCTGTGATTATTGTTACCATAATTGTATAGTTCCTTTATCTCCGATATCTGCATTTGAACTTGAGGCATGGGATCATCATCCTCTCAAAATTCAATCCATGTTCTTTGAACTAGAGCATACTGTCTAAGATGCATTTGAGTTCACATATCATATATTGAATTACATGAGTATGTCCATACGTTTCTTAGTCTCTCTTATCAAGTGGCATGGATATCAAACTCATGTAGTTGGGACAAATCGCATCTACATCACTCACACTCAATCCCCATGTGTCCTAGAGTACCCAAGCATCCCCTTTATGGAAACCCTTATTCATGGTCATGTTGGATGATGTCAAAGTCCAATGAATGAGATGTGATAAGTGTAGTGATTTCAAGTCTAATAACCATAATCATCACAATCACTATGAGAGCTTATTCTAACTACCATTCTAGGATATCCATGTATCACTCTCAAGTTGGGTTTGTTCGATATGTTGTTCTCTATAATGTACATGTCTGTTTGACTTGAAATCACATTACATGACTAATGTGACTCTGTCATCAGTCAAAACACACTCTAGTCTTATGTATTAGTTTCGTCTATTTTGCTTCCATATAAATATCTGACTCGGGACATAACAAGAATGTATGTACTCTTATCGCACATATGATCTCATTATCCAGGTCCAAACCCAAAGACATATGTCATCGAGTAACATCATTCTTCTGACATCTACTATGTATGTTATCATCTCATGATTAAGACAAACATAATAGATGAAATTACCTTTATCATTATCAAATCAGTATCTAGTGCCACATTATAATCATCATATGATTAGTTTTCTGGGCATACATACCAACAGAAACATCCATGAGGGCTTCACGAGTTTCAAGAAGTCTGAGGGATGTTGTATCAAGGTTGTCTTGATGAATCAAGGCTTTTGTCGTGATATGTGATAGATATCCTTTTGTTTAGGAGGAGTATCTTGATGTCATGGTTAAAGAAGAAGAAACCATGTAGATCAATTACTCTTCTTCCCTTAGGATATTAATTATTGTGTCACACCATCATCATTTTCTCACAATTTTCCCCATTTTGATTTGGATAAAGAGTGAATTGTATCAATATAACTATCCTCTATACCTTGTCACAAGCACATTCTTCTGCATAATGTAAGGGCATATCAAACTTTGCCACCTAAGCTTGATTTGTTTCCAAATTTTCTATAAAATATTTTTTTAATGGTTTCTTAGTGCTCTAATTGGTCAAAAATCATAAGACGAATGTGTTTGTCATTGGTTGTCTAGAAATTAAGAGTAAATATTGTATGGAAACATACTAAGACAAGTAACCCTCTAATACTATTATTAGAACATGATTCAGAACCAAGATTCCATAGTTTATTGAATACCCTAAAACTCTTGGGTTACTAATGATGATTAATGTATTTATATATTAGACATGATAATTAGGGTTGATACTCATACTACTATTAGTATCACTCCTCTGGCACATGTGAGTGTTCTCACACCCTGAGTGTTTTTTAGGGTTCATGGTTTATAGTATTTTCTTGTTTATTCATAACAAGTACGTTAGTAATTACCACATGCTTATGAAAAACCATGCACATTTTCAGAAGTCTTGTTTTTTTACTATATTGGTGTTTATGATTTCAAATGGAAAATTATAAATCACTACCATGTTAATGAATTATAAAATAATGAAAACCATTTTTAAGATTTAGAAACCATGCTATGTTGATATAGTCCTCTCGATCATGTTATGTGAGACTTAACCTGCCTTATGTAACCCTTAATCAGACTTATGTGATCCTTAACTAGCCTTGTGAGCTCAGTGGGAGAGATCATGTGAGCCTTAACCGACCATATGCGAACTGTGGGTAAAATCCAAAGAGTGACTATATTGAATTAAGTAAAAAATGCAGTCTATTATGAAATCAAGTGAAGTTGATCAAGTTCTCATGTAATTATGTTAACCATGTTAAGTAATTAAGTTACCTAGATATTTTATTTCATTTTGATTATATGTATTATTTCATGTGATCAGTACTCTGTGTGACTGACGTAGTCCACATCACTTCACATGGATACGTATGAGATGTCCATAGGAGGTGAGTGGAGGAGAAGTAACACATGAGGATAAGGATGGGGAGGAAATAGTGAAAGGATAGGAGTGATGTGGTGGGATTTTGTTATCCACCTCAACTAAATTTCATGTTTAGCAGTTTTTATGCCTAAGTTTTTTATCCAAGTTGATTGTTATCAACTTGTATTAAGTTTCATTTTTTTCAAAACTTTTAGAAAAATGAGAATTGAAAGCATGTCCTAAGATTCAATTATTTCTTATTCTTTTTTTTGTCTTATTCCACTCAATGAAATTTGCCATGTTTCACTAAGTTACTTATGGATGTATGCATGCGGTCTGGGAACACTTTGGGGTAAACACCCATTCGAACAAGTAGGGTCAATTCAACATTTAGGCCAAGAAATTAAAATATCAAAATTTTCACTATAAGTAACACAAAAACCATAAGACTTGACACTTTTTCTCATGTGAATGTGTATAAAAAATGGGATGTTAAATACTTCTATCTTGGTTTCTATTATGCCTATATTTTTTTATGTTCATGGTAGTATTCAAAACCACCAAAACTTATTGAGTGGTGAGTTCATCTTCAGGGATCACCTTAAAATCCTTCCATACTCTATGATCTACCTGCCTTATAGGGAAGTAGTCATTTTGGCTAAAAATACACAACTCATGAAACTAATCTTATGAGAATAACTTTTCTTGGAATGGGTATTTTCCAAAATCATATCATATGCAACTACAAAATACAATATCCTCTCTCCTTCTCTATTTCTTCTTTCATTACCAAAACTACCACAAACTCTCTCATATCTAGCATTCCTACTCCCACATGGGCATTTAAATTGCTGTCAATAATGATCTTTTCTTCTGGTAGTATTCCCTACATCAATCCATGCATATTATAATAAAAATACTTCTTAGCCTCCTTCCTAAGGCCGACTTGAGGGGAATAAGCACTAATGATGTTAAAAATATTCCCAAAAGAATAGCCTTGATATATATGATCATATCAACCACCCTTGTGATCTTGACAAAATCATCCTTCAACAACTTATCAACAATAATGCTAGGCATTTCTATGCTTGTCCATATATGTACCAAATTTTATAACCTATGTCTCTAATCTCTCTGAATAATTCCCCTCCCAACTTGGTTTCCTACAAGCAAGATATATTGAATTTTCTTCTAATCATGATATCCACTATCTCAAAAGACTTTCTTGTCAAAGAGCCAATATTTTAAGATCCCACTCAAATCCTTTTTTTGATGAACTTGCTTCTTTATCTGCCTTTGTCAAAAATGTTTCCTTTGCACTTTTTTAATAAATTCATGCAATGATACAATAAGATTACTTTACCCACACTTGTCCAAGATGTGAAAACTCTTATATCCCCCTCAACACAACCAGACGCTGCTATGTTGAAACACCCCATATATATATATATACATATATATATATATATATATATATATATATATAATATACCCTTGTCTCAGTGTAGTACGTCTCTAGGTAGGGATGACCCAATAGAATTATTACAGAATCCATGTCAACCTACCACCAACCTTCCTCTACCTGGGCTTGAAATGACTACATTTGCATAAGATGTACAGAACATAAGCAGAGTTAATTATCTTAACATATATATCATTAAATTATTCTTGATAAAATGTGTTTGTTACTTAATAGCCCACATATTGAGTAGTTTGTAGGTGTATAATTACAAATTTACAAGTATTGTTCTCAACGGGAATGTGTTATATCTATATGGAGTAGGTGTATGAAATCCAGGGATCTATTATTTTACTTCTATATATATCATTTTGGTCAAAATGGACATTAAAATATTATCTTCTTAGTTTTAAGATTATTATCTTGATCAAGAATGTTAGTGTTGAATGACAAGATAAGTTTGATTAAGAAGTAGATAATTGAGATTCACATCAACACCAAGTTTTTCTAAAATCTATTTTTGGTTATTGAAATTAGTTTTGTATCATGTAATTAGAATGCATTTTATTAAATAATGATATAACATTGATGGTAATTCCTCTAACTAGTTTTGAGCTATATGTTTGAAAATTTTACCTTTACTACAAAATTTATATACTTATCTATTCGGGATGGCAACCTTATAGTTTCACATGATAGTTATGCTAATACGTCAATACATAAAATTAAGGTTTTAATAAGTTGGGTGCAATCTTGTCAGTTGAGATGTAATCAAATGGTAGTAGCGGGTGGAAACCACAATAAGTGCAAATACTAGATGACACATGGACTAAGTGACCATATATCTCCATGTATTAGAAGAGGTTGAAACATTACAACACATCCAACCATATTTTCTTTTCATTTGGTAGTTAGTAAGATCTACAATACATATGTAGAGCTTCCCCTCATAGCTAGATCTATATACACATGGAAATTGTTGACCTGAGTTGTATACGTGGAGAGTTTGAACAATGGACATTTTAGGATCCTGGATCAATACATTGAGTCTCATACACTTTTTGGAATTTTCTTTTTGTTATCCATCATTGAAAATGATTCTTGCATATTCCTCCTCCCTCTTTCTTCATTTTTACCTCTCTTTTTGCACACTTACTCCTAATTTCTTTATTTTTTTCCTAGTTGATTTACTTTTCAATTCCATCTTTCCCCTTCTATCATTTCCCATCTACTGCTCTTCCCTCCCATTTTTTACTCTATGAGTTGGGAGTAGTCATATTAAAGTAATTATCAACATGTATTATGATGACTAATGATATTTGATATATATCTTTCCATAGTCAATTGATGATATTAGATTATTGTAATTATCAAAATCACATAAAAAGCATATGTCTACTTATATATTTTGTAAGACATTTCCCTAAATATTGAATACAATTTTACATTCAAAAGATCATAATTAGAAGAAAATTCATATATTTGAACAATTGAATTAGATGTCATTATACATGAAAAATGATCTCATGAAAAAATAATGCCTAGAAGTATGTTATCCCTTTTTGGGAGCACGTTAACACTTTTATCCTATGTAAGCAACCTAAGTATCTAAGAAAAGCATTTGTGTAGAATCTTACATCTAACCTATTTTCTCTTGGGACAATACATGAAACTTGGTTATCAAATAGTAACAAAATTGGGCAACATAGAACAACTCAGGCTTCTTTCTTATCATATATCAACAAATTCATTTTTTTTGAAAATTAACCTACCTAATCCTCTATTCTCTATTGATTATAAATATAATTTTATTTATTTACTAATAAAATTTAAATTTGTTTCATACTCTAGGTGCTAAGAGGTTATGACTAGGCACAATACCCTCTAGAGATCATTGCCAAAATATAGTTGTAGTGACAAACAATGTATATATTTTTGTTTTACAAAATATCACACGATATAATTTATTAAACATCATCCATTTGTGCCCTTTGTACATATGCTTTATTCTCTTCATAGTGGAAAACTAAAAAAATGATCATAGACCCATTTTTAACATTTTATCTTCCTTATATGATATCTATTTTTCTAGGAAGGATCACTAAGGAGCCCAACTTAGCATGTCTAAGTTTCCTTCTTGATTTCTCAAAGTTTACTAGGTTGAGCTATCTTCTAGTACTATTGTTTTGAAAATTTAAAATTCATAATCCTTATGTTGTGATGTAAATTTAAAAATCCTTAGTTCTTCATGTCTTTTAGCATAAACACTTTCTATTCCACTTTCTTTATTTTTTTATTTCTAGCTTGATGGATAAATATATTAGCTTAGATCATTAAAATTTCATTTATAGGTTCTATGCCATACTATGTCCCTCTCTTTGAAATGGGAGAAACCCACATCATTATAAAGAAAATCAAATCATCTTATATCGTCTCAGGGCTCTCATCTATTCTTTGGAGAACATCTTCATGATGCATGCTCTTGGAATCTCATATCAATTTATTTCATGTTAAGTATTGCAAACTAACTTCAATACAAATTCTTCTACAATACAGATATGTTAATACAATTACAATTGAATATTATTATACATTTCACATTAATATATGGACCGAAGTTTTGTGGTTGAATGAGGTCCAACATAAGGTCAATGAAGGTTGGGTTTTTATCCATCTAGGCATATGAGGGAAATTGGGATTAGTTAGTTCCAGTTACATATTGTTTAGAGAAAAGGATGCCAACTTCTAAAAATTGGATCAACTGATACTATTTTAGGACACCTAGGACCTTTTAGTCCTCATGTTAAGTCATTTGAAGGATGAATTAACTTAGTTGAGCCCTAGTTTGATTGGTGAAGGTCATTTTCTTGTCGAATGAGGTCTAATTTAGTTCAAGATTGTTTTGATGGGATTAAATTAGGATAGATTGGATCAATGTAGCGTTAGTTTTCTCCATTTATGTAAAAATATGCTTAATGCATGTTTGCTTTTCATTACATGACATATTTGGCAAATTGGGTCATTTTAGTTCATGTTATGTCTGATTAAATTAAGTATAGGAAGTTAAGACTGATTTAGGTCAAGTTAGGTTAACATAGGCCATATTAGAGTGGTTTTTAATGTATATTAGTTTGGCAAACCATATACAAAAGTGTGATCCCTTCAATATATGTTAAAATTGATCTTTTACATGAAAAAGTTTTTGGAGATGACCCTAATAGCCTTAGTAGAAACACCTTATCACATTCATTGTGCTAGTTTCTGCTCCTCATAGTAGTGAGGCAACAACCTCTATTGCTCAAGGAGGTAGCATTGTTATTGGTACTTTTATTGGAGTAATGGTAACTGATGGTGTTTCTCTTTGTTGTAGTGCCAACCATCACTGCTATTTTTTTACCCATCAAAAACACTAGATATGGTTTTTGTGTCTTCTAGTGCTCAATGAAACACCACAACAGAATGAAAGGGGAGATGGTGGCATTTTATCACACTCACTATCCATCTATAAGATTTTCTCTAATGAGAATGATATACATAATATTTAGAAGAATTATAGCATCCATTTCACAACCAATTCTCACTATTGCCATGCAATCCAGTGAAATTTATGAATAACGACAAGAACTACACCTACTACAAAAAAAATAAAGTTGTTGGTATCAATAAAAGATTTTAGTCACTCTTTCCATATGATGCAATTGATGATACAAATAATGGTAAGAACTATAGCCTAATGACAAAAGAATAATACAACATATAAATTGAAATCTTTCAGTCAACAATGGCCATCAGGTCACCAACATTATAAAAAACAATACTTTGTAGATCTCTGTAGATCCACCTAATAAGAAGTGATGTTTGAGAACATAACCTTTTTCCATCTTCCATCAAACCAACATCCACACTTACACACAATACCTCAATTAAATTCATACTTGACTATGGTAGCTGAACTCCACCTAGATATTTCTCCTACAACCCCTATATTCCCATCTTATATGGATCTTGCACTATCACAAAGACTATGGACATCACACACACCCTTATGATAGGATGTAAACATTCTGGTCGGTACATACATAGGATTATTAAAGGAATGGATACAATGAGTGAGAAGAAAATAGTCATGGTGACGGGTATTGAGAGAGAATGTAAAGCCCCTGAAGAGGATGAGGAGATGTAGGCACAAACTTTGAGTGTGTCAACCGTGTTCCTTTCTAGAATTTAATTGTAAATATGAATTCTTTTATTATATGACTAAATTTGGACTTTTAAAATGTGATTTAGGGAAGAGATAATGTATAACATCCACATTAATCTATTTCGTTGAAACCTAGAGCATTCAATATGTTGTTCCAGACATATTCTCAAATACAAGTTTGTCATCAACATGATAAAAGTCTTGTGAATCTTTAAGTAATTGGCAAATTAGGTCAATCTAGTTCATGTTAGGTCTGATTTAAATTATTGTAGGAATTTCAGACTAATTTAGGTCAAGGTCTAACATAGTTCATATTGTATGTGGTTTTCATATACATTTATTTAGCCAACCTTAGAGAAAAGTGTGATTCTCATCAATATATGTTAATATTGGTCTTTTACATGAAAAAGTCTATAGTAGATGACCATAATAGCCTTAGTATCAACACCCAATCATGTTCATCACACTTGTTTTTCTTCCTTAGAGTAAAAAGGAAACAACTTCTATTCCTCAAGGTGATAGCATTCTTATTGCTATTTTTAGTGGAGTAATGATGACGGATGGTGTTGCTCTTTGTTGTAGTTCCAGTCATCACTACTATATTTTTTACCCATCGACAACACTAGATATGTGTAACAACCTCACTTTTCAGCCTCCCCCAATTAACGAAGGACCTTGAAGTTGAGAGACATATCCTAAATTTACAATATCTTGATTTAACCATATAATAAATAATATGAAATAATTTCCATTAACTCACAACTATTGTTTATAAGTTAGACAATGATGCACTTCTAAGGAATTACATGAATTTTCAACAAGAACTAATACACATTGATAAGAAGTATCTAACTAATCCTCCATTACTTAGGTTTAATGCCATCAAGTAGATTTCATCAGATTCATCAAGTATGGATATCTTCATATATCACATCTACTTAAAATGACATGATGCAAATCACATATCAGTATATCAAAATATATTGTGTACTTGGGATGCATGCAAAAGTTTGCAAGTAATATAATGAACATATAATCAATTAATTACTTACAAGTAAGAACTAGCATTTTATTTGCATGTTCTCATCTTTATGCAATAATCATAGTGTCATTATAATTGAATAGAATGTAAATAAAAATCCAACATTTTATATCAATAATACTCAAGGAATTCTTAGAAAACATCGGCAACCAATATGGCAAGTAGTCATAATCATAACCACATAAATTTTGTAGAACCATGTAGATATCATTAAGTATATACTTCCAGTATGTTCAATAAATCCAATCAACATTTCCAAGAAGTCAATATTTAATATGCATGTATATACATCCTAAAGTGACACCAATCACATTATTTAGACTAAGCCCTACTTAGGTCCTAATCTTGGGTTTTAAGGTTGGATTGGGTTTGGATACGGAATAAGGGTACAAGCCCTAATTAAATCGCTCATTAAACACTAGGTGAAAATTCTGATTATCCAATCTATTTCATCCGTACATTATGATTACCAAAATTCAATTATCATAGCATGTTATGGTCTTTATGACCTATTTCTTCATATGCATGGCTATTCAAATTAGAAACCCTATGTATTCATCATTATCAACAAGATCATCTTGGACTGTCATTATATTCCATAATATCAATTTTTTATCTCATGGAAACATATGTAACATTATTAACATACAAATTCAGGGTTTATATGCTTTAATCACCGCTTAATCTTGTAATGGCCCTACTTCTGCAAATATGAAAAAAATTAGATTTCAATTGTATTTTATTTGTATTCCCTTCCTTTTCATGACAAATTTCCATCCAAGTTATCGATTAATTATTACAACTTAAGAAAGATAATTATATGATGACCAATCACAAAGCCCAAGTAGATAAAATATTAGTTATACCATGCTATCTTGTTTGGCCATGGGCCCAGGCTACGCCAACATCATGTCCACCATGACTAGGGATCTTATAAAGGTTGGAAAAGACAAAACAATTACCCTTGGAGCTCTGAGTAGGGAACTTGCACGCTCGGGGCAGGGCCACCAATCACCCTTAGCTATCGTCTTCCTTGTAGAGTTCCTCCTTACGGAATGACTAGAACAAACAAGATATCAACGGCTTGGTTGTTCTCGCAACCCTTGGGCCCTAATGACCTAGAGGCAGTCATAGAATTTCCTCTAGTTTTCAACAGACCTGGATAAACCCTAACTACAATCAGAGGATTTCAAGACTAAGATTACTACCTACTTCTAATTATGCATAAGGCCAAGAAGATGGTAATGATAAGTTGTTTACCTCATGATTTTGAAATAGATGGAAGGTCATGGGCTTCCCTTGAAGACTTCCTTCCATCTTGGAGATTTGTGTGCTCCTGTGCTTGGCCCAGAGTGTTTTCTTGCATCACTCACTATTTACAGAAGAAGAAGAGAAGCGACGAGGGTGTTTCTGCTTGGTTTAGGGGTGGTAGATGGTCACAACAACACGGGTGGCACATCCTGCTTTGTGTCTCCCTAAAGTTTTTAGGTCATATCGCCTCATAGCATCATTCCATAGAGAGAAAACCTAGTATACCATGGAGGCACATGGCCATGTTATGGAAGGAGACACGTCCATGATTGAGGGCATTGGGTATTCCATCCCATTTATATACATATACAATATTAGGTGTGGATTAGTGGGTTGGTTTCCAAGTTTGTACATAGTTGGTAAGGCACTTCTTATAGGTAGTAATTAGATATATTCTCCTTATTTTTCCTTATATGAAAGTTCTTGGATTTTATTCTTACAAATCTAAAGGTCATGAAAGGACACCACCACATTCTAAATTTGCAAAACCAAAGCCATCAAGGAAAGCACATAACTATATGGTACACATTGGATAATTAGATCATTATTCTATCCAGAAGCACTTTATGACTTGCGATCTAGATCATTCTTTATTTTTCTCTTCAATATATCCATTAAATCAATTATAGGACCTCATTATTATTTTCCCAATTCATATTGTGGGATTTATTGGGATGTCTTTCATATAAAAAGCTTTCTCTTTTAAACATTTCATTAAAACAATTATCATTATCTCACGAAACATCATTTTCCTCCTAATTTCTAGAGTTCTCATCCTTTTTGTTATTATCTTTAAGTATTCCAAAAGTAATATTAAATAATACCACTGGATGCTTCAAAACTTATGTTGCCAAACAAGGTTAGACAATTACTCCATTAATTATCTAAAATACCATAAATCTTATTTTCTTTTGAAGAGATGTTAATTATCTCATATCTCTATTATTCAACAATTCATAAAGCCATTGCTATTTATTTATGCACAAAATCTCTTATTTCTTTGTCTTGTGCCCAAAGGACGTATTTTCAAAGCAAATTATCCCTTGGGCCTCACTTAGACCATGGGTTGCACCCATTCCATAAAGTGCATACCATTATTATTCCATTAATAATACCATTGGGGAATTTACTTATCAATTCATGCATTATATTTATATATTGAATTTCACCACAATTGAGGATATTACATTCATCCCTCCTTAAAAGGAATTTTGTACCCAAAATTCAAACATAGTAAGATTAAGTTGAATGATAACTCATCTTAGTCTAAAACCTTAGGTATAACAACCCTTCTTGGGTATCCTTAATATCTTTTATTGATATGCAAATTCCTCACATTATTACTAAGATTGGTACCTGAATTGAATTCAAGGTATATCCACATGATACCATCTCTTGGTGATTACCTTTTCATTTTTTATTCCAATTCCACTTCATGATTACCCTTTTCACCTAACTTCCAATCTATTATTCATTTATCTTTGCATAAGAGTGAGGTAACACCTCAAACCCTAAATCATGTCATTATTCTCATATGTCAATTTAAGCATAACATATGTCTACCTAGTCTATCTCACAAATGATATGATGAAATAAACATTTGGATGCAATCACATATTATCTTAATAATTAAAAAATTATGTTAAATCACTTGGACAATGATTCAAAATTGTAATTACTTTTAATCCACACTATTCTTATATTTTATGAAGTCAATTGCCTTTCTCACTATTGAGTTTTTGCACAATTTCATTATTACATGGCTTCTTATATCTTTTATTTCTAGACTTCATGTCTTACTAGCCTTATGCTTTTCTTCAAGGTCTCTAGGGGTACAAGTATCTTTTGAGTGATCTCCTCCTAGCATCATGGGCCTTATGCACTTAGAAAGAGCCCCTCACATTTACCCCTTGGGACTCATGAATTCATAAAGGTGGCCAATCTGCTGACCCATAGACCTTAGCAAACATGGATGGCTATCTCCTTACCCCATGGTTAAATGCATTTAGGGCATGATTGTTGGTATGTATGCCCAGAGAGCCAATCATATGATGATTGGAGTGAGGCATTATATACTTGATTTGATAATCATAAAGGTAATTCCACCTATTATGTTTGTCTCGGTCATGAGATGTTGACACAGACGAAAGTAGATGTCTAAAGAATGATGTTACTTGATGACATATGCCTTCAAGTTGAGAACCTGAACGATGAGATTATATGTATGATAAGAGTACATACATTCTTGTTATGTCCCTAGTCATATATTATTGTGGAAGAAAAATAGAAAACAGTGATACATAAGACTAGAGTATGTGTTGATTGATGATAGAGTCTCATTAGTCATGATATGTGATATCAAGTCAAACACACATATACATATTAGTGAAAAGTGTATAGGATAGTCCCACCATGAGAGCGATACATGGAAACCATGGAATGGTAGTCAAAATCATCTCTCATAGTGATGGTGATGATTGTGGTTCTTAGACCTCAATCACTACACTCATCATATGTCATTGGGTACAGTTTGACATCATCAAACACAGTCCTGAAACATGGGTTGTTATAACAGTGATGATTGGGTGACTTTGACACATGGGGATCAACTGTGAGTGATAGAGATGGGATTTGCCCCTCCTATAGGAGATTGATATTCAGGGCCCCTTGATAAGAGAGATTGAGATTGTACGACCGTACCCATGTGGTTCAATATATTATATGTGAAATCACATGAATCTCAAACAGTCTGCTCTAATTCAAGGAATATGGATTGAAAATTGAGAGGATGATGATTACATGCCTCGAGTTCAATTTGAATATCAGAGACAAAGGAACTATACGATCACAGTAACACTATTCACAGATTATAGGTTGATGTTGTTCTCCAATTTCCAAATTACTTGGATAGAAATGATGTGCGACTAGGCACCACTCTTTGCTTGTAATGTAATAAGTTGTTATGGGCATTCACTGCCAATGTAATTCTGGACCTATAGGGTTACACACATAGGATACACTTGGATTAAAGTAGTATATTCATGAATGATGTTTATATTGATTTCTAAAGGTGATTAGGTATTCAATTAAACAATAGATCAATTGAATGGACTCAGAATCATCAAGTTCAGGTGTTGGACTGGCTGATTGGAGTGTCAGGTTGATTGGAATTGATTACTAAAGTGTTTAGGTATTCAATTCACACACTGACAACTCACTATACTACCAAACAGACATCTGAAGTGTTGAGACAGGTGTTTGGGGTTCCAAATGATTGTCTCAAGTGTTCAGATGAGCGTCTAGTTTGTCAGTCTGGTTGGAACGAAGTTTGCTGCCCAAACTAAGGTGAACTGACCGATTCATACTGATGAACTGACCGGCTTGGCTCGACTCACTAGAAAACTGTCTAGGTTATCTCAGTTAGGCTGTGGAAGGTTCTAGATACTTTCCCAAATTGTTGGGATTGCACAATGCTTGTGGTGCAAGAAAAATCGATGTTTAACATTGATTAGAAGTGAATTGCCAATTCTGTGTGCAAATAGGAAACTGTAGAAGAACAAGACGACCATTTCACACTACGAAACAACCGTCTCGTGCATGATATGATCATTTCATAGTGTGAGATGGCCATCTCATTGTCTGTAGATTCTAGAAATTCATGTCTTCGGACCCTTATACTCCCACATCAACTAGGAACCCTGACCCTACCCTCTACTATAAATAGAGAGATATTGGGAGATTCACAACACACACACACAATTGGGATCAGTGGCTCTGATAATTTTTGTCCTTTCTAGTTGTTGTAACCACAAGAGCCCAAGCAAGTCCTATCTGACTAAGGAGAGATAGCGAGACAGGAGCAACTGAGATCAATTGTTGTGGGAGAGCATGTCGACGACTAGTACGCTGACAGAAGGGGACAACTCCGCCCCGTTGGCTCTAGCAGCGCAACGTGGAGTTTCCGGTGGTCGATGTGGACTACTCTAGATGCATGAGTCTTTTAGCTGCTACTAGGAGGACGAAGTCAGCCTACAATCTGTGGAGAATCCATAGGAGATGTTACAGAAGATGTTCAAGTCTGTTGTCCATAGTGAAGATCAGGAGCTGCATAGACACTCTCCAAGATAGTAATTGTAGGGTGATGTCACTGGACTTACTCCAGGACTAGGTATAACCTTGCAACCCTTCCTTCCTAGATATATTGTTGTTAATGAGATTCTATTAGATTTCAGGAAACATGCAAATAAATTTAGAGCTTTCAATATGTTGTTCCAGACATATTCTTAAAAATAAGTTGGTCATCAACATGATAAAAGTCTTGGAATCTTTAAAGTTGAAGAGTTTCATCTCGTGGGGTTATATTGTCCAACCATCATCAATTTCATGGATTTTGTAGCCTTCTACGAGAGACATTAATTGAGGATATCTACAAACATGACCACTACGCATTTTAATTGGCTTGGTCGTATGTGAAGTTGATTAGAATTCCTTATAAAGTTGATGTGTATTGTTATGAATTATTGATCTGACTTGTAAAGGATTTGTGAAGCTTATACTCTGAAACGTTAAGTTTGTATTTAGTATGGAGAGGAAATCTATAGTATATTTATAAATTACACATAAATCTGGGATGACATTGTAGATTATAGTGTATCGTTTAAAATTTTACATTGTATATGTGATTGAGGTTAATTCTGGTATGTTGTCCGAATCTCCCGGCTACTACGTGCAGTTTCAGCTTCTAGATATCTTGGCTCCATCCTCACTTCATGGGATTCGGATTCCTCTATCTGAACTTTACGTCCTTGAAAAACTCATGCAAAAACTGGCAGTCTGCATGCTCGGAACTTGTTCTTTCAGAGAATGAGACGGGGTGTTTGGAACTGGTGACCAGAGGTCTTTGGTCTCCGACTTTTTACTGTTGACAGAATATGCTAGCTAACTGCGAATTCCGGTTCTGCACACCACCAAATCTCCATGTGACTGCAAATTCCGTTTCTGCACACCACCGAATCTCCACTTTCCTTCAGATGGAGAAAGCATTTCGAATAGTGCGATTTTTGTGTGTTCTTGAGATGGCAAAATATTACTAAATCATCAAAAGAAGGAAAGTATAGAGGGTATGGCCCTCGTATACTATACACATGGGCTGCATTACAAAATCCCACTGCCTAAGGATCAAACAATGCACATTCTTCCCAATCTCGAATTTAGCTTTAACAACCCAACTCAAGATATTTACAAAATTATCAAAAAGTTTCAAAACATATGTATCTCCTTTCCCATGTATTCTCCCATTGGGCTCTCTCCAAATGTGGTAGCAGAGACCGGTCACCGCTAACCCTGCCAGGTTAGAAAGCCCCTTGTTGTGTTTAGTTCTCTCCTTCATTAAAAAAATTCCACCATAGAGCGCCATTGGTAGATTACCTCCCGAACAAAATTTTAGGCATAACTTACACCACATATATTTAGTATAGTTACAGCCAAAAAATAGATGCTCATGTGTCTCCTCCTCCCATCTACATAGCACAAACAAAGAGTTACAATTCTAGACCCCACCTCCTGGTGTGATCCCAAGTCGGGAGTTTGCAAAGAATGCACTGATATGAGATCCATTCCACAAGTTTTGAAACCAAGGAACTTGCGGGGTGCAATAATGCATGAGTCTCCCAGGATTCAAATTGGGATTATAACACCCATCTATCCCCCTCCTTGCAGTACTCACCTGTAGGGCTGTAAATGGGTAGGGTATTACCCGTTTACCCACACCCTATACCCTGTAGGGTTGGGTAAGGATAAATATATTTATTACACACCACCCGTCTGCCCTTTACCCACTTTATCCACATCTAAAGAGGGTAGGGTAAGGGAGAAAATATACCCTATCCACTTTACCCATTTATCCATTAGTATACGGTTGAATTTATAATTTCAAATTCTAATGTATGTATTACTGCCTACCAAAACCCCAATAAGCAACACCATTATTTTCTCAATTTGCACTATTATATATGATTCCCAAAACTTTAATAGACAATGGGCAGCATGTAACTACCTTTTATAGTCATACATTTGATAGAAAAACAGATTCATCAATATGAAATAACATACTAAAATTGCTAGGCCTTGTCTTTAGAAAAAGTATCGAGTTAAAGATTATTATTTTTTTGTTTATAGAACAAACAACATAAGTATTACTTTCAAAAACTAGTTTTAAGAGTGTCTTGTGTTTGATGTAGGGAATATCATTTGATTTTTTGTTAAACATATCTTATACCATCGTCATTTGTTTTTACCAATTTCACCCTTACCCTACTGATAACACCCAAATTTACGCATATTTGCTAAGCAGTTATCTGTGGTTTTGTGTCATTATAACCTTAATATGCCCAAAATAACCCTAAATTCTTATCTTTTAGTAAATTTTATCTCTTCATAGATAAAGTAGCTAAAATAGCCAAGTTTTGGACTTACAGACACCAAAACTAGCCAATTTCAGGACTCACAAGTACCGAACCTGATAAGACAAGAATTCCAGCCGCTGCCTGATACAGTCTACCTGATAAGGCCTGCCCGATACAGTCTGCCCGATACATTCTGCCTGATACGGCCTGCCCGATACGGTCTGCCCGATACAGCCTGCCCAATACAGCGGCTGCCCGACACACCCCCTGCCCGACACTCCCCCTGCTCGACACAGTCATCGGGCGACAATCATATTGGCCCACCTGATGCCTTAAGACCGAAGCCATGGATGAAGGACACGTGGACCAATAAAAGCTACAACTCCCATCAACTCGCTGCCTATAAATAGCAACTACCCGCCTACAAAGAAGAGGGGTGGACCCGGTAAGAGCTAGTTCCTAGACCAAGGAGCTAGTGTGTCGAGTTCCCTAAAAGTCTGCTGCCCGATACAGCCTACCCGACACGGCCTTCCCAATACGGCTGACCGATACAACTGCCCGATACGGCCTGTCTGATACAACCTGCCCAATATGACTGCCCGATACGGGGTTAGCAGTATGTCGGGCGTCGGCTGTTGTATAATTCGACCTCCAAAATCAAGGAGACTGATATTTATCTTCCTTTTCCAACATCTATTTTCATTCAGCATAGCATTGTAATTAAACAGTTGTTTCCTTATGAGTATTGGTATAAGTGGAGAATCTCTGTTATTATTCCATGTATTGCTTTATTTCGTTGGATGATATCTTGCTAGCATTTAAGCTCTAGTTTAATCTTCCTGATGCACACTTTCGCCTAGCTACTGAATCGTGTTTCCTGTTACGACCTCATTGAGAGAAGGGTGTTGTGACTTCTAAAGCTTGGCCCGGCCCTGGTGTATGAGAGTACCTGGGACCAGAGCAGTACTCGGTTTATTTATCCACACAAACCCATGCCCGGTGACTTTGAGAGGGGGATCGGTGCATGTTTTGTTGGCACTCTCTTTGAGAGAAGAGGGAGCAGGATGTAGATCGTTGCCACTTTCTATGTTTAAGTTTTCTTCCTTCATGCTTTACTCGGATGATAGACATTTGCATCTGGCTTTCCAATATTGCAAAACCCCTAAAAATTGCTAAAACTCAAAATACCCTCGTAATATTTCTAGTAACTCCTCTTGGAGATAGGTTTTTGGTTTGATTCTTTTTGCCTCTTTCTCTCTATAACAACCTTTTGCCTTTTGTCTTTTCGATGACTTAGACAAGTAAAACTTGAGTTTCAAAGCGCTATTCTCCAAGTCCCTGTGTTCGACCCCGACTACTCCGACCCTGTGCTAGTTGTAGGAGTCTCAGACATTCGTGTATTATAAATTATAAAAGTCAGATGACTTAGACACGTCTCCACACTCTGGACCCACATCTGAGGCTGATCAACTTTTGGCTCCGTTGTCGGGGACTTGGCAACGAATACCATTCTATGAACTTGAGTTTTACTTACACTTTGTCAACAACTTTGTAGATATGCATATAACATATACATGTACTTATTGCTCATAGTTTCTACACCAAACTGATACTTTTACATCTTTTCTCCTCAGACACTTTTTCGTCAGTTCAAAACCTCTTGCTCTCCGGAAGAAATGGTTGAATAAGCACCTGAAGCTCAGTCTCTTTGCTCTTTCAAAGCCATGGACCTTGCTTCAACAAGGCAGGTCATCTTGTCCACCTGTCTGCCCGAGTTTTTCCACAGTCCTGACTGCAGGAAAATAATTGAAGGTCGCACTCTACAGCTAGTCGAGCTATACTCACCTCCACCGTCGTCATATAATGAAATTCCAACAATGGAGACTGCCAGTCAGTCCTCAACTTCTGTGCTATCATGGGATCAAGAACTAAGGAAATGGATTTAGCTGGGGAAAGTATTCACACACTCACCTCCTTAGCCCCTCATCTCCAAGAACACGTCGATCCGCTCCAGGAACTATTAGATAAGCATGAGCGTCAACTCCAAATAGAAACGGAGATTGCAGACCACAGTAGAAGTATGCTTCAAACTGTTGAACTAGGATTCATCTTGAAACATCAGTTTGATATAGTGGATTCCCATCAGATGTGTATGGCAGAATCGACGGGTCTCGAAAGCATTTTTGCTCAAGTACAACAACTTCATGATAAAGATGTTGAACAAGGCAGGAGGCTCCAAGAGCTCATCAATTTGGTTACAATCCAGTTACAAGTGCCATCACAAGATAATGAAGACTCTAGTCATCAAGACCATTCCATCGGATCTGAAGCAGAGTATGTCTCACCATCCTATTCAGACCATCAACTGGATTCACCAAGATTTTTCTATGAAGACCAACCCACTTGGGGAAGCCCTTCATTCTAACCAGATGACCCAACTTATGAACCAATGGAAGATATGAGTCATAGACATGAATGGTTCTATGATGACGATGACAAAGACTCTTATCCTCACAATGATGGCCAAACAACCTTGCACCCAAAAGGTTGGTCACAGGAGCCAGAGTCAGACATTGAACCCGACCAGAATGATATCTCTCGTATTGAGACTTGTCACTTCGTTTTGAGCGGTACGTCGACCATGGTTTGGAACAACTTGTTTGATTACGACGACAACGATAACTACTCGACATGGAGCAGTGAGTATACTGACGATGACGAGCTGGAACAGCATGAGCTGCCATTTGCACCCATACCTTTACAAGGTAGGGTGGACGTCAAGGGGGCAGGATGGACGATTCACTACAACATGGCTGCTGAGCATGAAGATACCGTTGACTCCATGCCAGGTGATAAGCTTGGGGTGGTAGAACCACAAACTGATTCTTCTAGGAGTACTTCTTGTTCATAAGATGATTGGATGACTCAGACTGTACATGAAGATTTATCTGAGCATCCAACCTCAAGTGTAGAGATGGAGACAGAAGATATGAGTCCTCTAGAAGACGTCCAACCTCTCTCATCCATCTCATCCTGTGTCGACATCCTAGGGCCTTCATATTCAGATTCGTATCTTGGAAGGTACCTTGAGGATGAGTTGCCGAAGAATTCATCCCAGTGTAGTTCAAGTCAATTTCAACACAGTGATGACTTCACCGAGTCACCGGATTTTACTTTTCTACTTCAAACATAGAAGGGCCCCCACCTCCACCTATTATGCTCCTATCGTGAGATGGTACCCGCTGGTAAGACACAGGTGGCACTGGTCCCAAAACTTACGATTTTGGATCCCAGTGTCAGTATCGTGGGGAAGCCACCCCCTTTCTTTTACCTCTTACTTTTCTCTTTTTGTTAAAATAAAAATTTGTTTTTCAAGTTCTTGCTTAGATAGTTTTTTTTCCTCTAACTACCTTAATTTTCCTTGCATACATGCATCATTTTAGTAAATAAATCTCCGACCCTAACTTACATGCATTCCCACCCTACTATTCTAAGCTTAGATCTTACTCGAGGATGAGCAAAGTTTTACGCTTGGAGTGGTAGGCTTCGCCCTTCTACCTCTTCATCTGTCTAACATGCATGTTTACTTCCTCCATTTAGTTTTAAATTTTCAAAATTTTTTAGCTTTTTAGCTTTGGAATTATGGCCATATGGTGCGAATCTAATAGATAAATGCTTGACTTTATGCCTAAATGCACAATTTTCATCTTGAAATTGCTTGACCTTTCGTTTGACTTGCTCTTTGACTCTTTCCTTGAGTTTGGTAATAAGTCTAAGGTTATGTGCCTTTTACATAACTTAAAGCTAAATTCCCTTGATCTATGTTGTGAATGGAAAATCCAAGGTAAAGGACTAATGGAATGAGCTAAAACATGATCAAAGAATCCTAGCTGTGGTTTCACGAGCTTGCCTCTATTCTAAGGATTCTTGAATCATAATTGCAACCTTTCACACAGGTGTCAAGAAGATCATGATGGGCTTTGAACTATAAACAAGATGAAATGTTTTCCTTGATGGACTACGTGCCTTCTCACATTAGATTGAATCAAAAAGATGAAAAATATAAAAATGTGCAAAAGAGGCTTGGTCGCCCATGAAATCCCAATATATATATATATATATATATATATATATATATATATATATATATATATATATATATATATATATATATATGTTCTCACCCAAGCCTACAAAATAGAATGCAGAGAATAAAAGCCTGAGAGTGAATAAATGAGCGTTGTTTTCTCTTTTAGGAGAGTTGAGGACGATGCCCAGCCGATGTATGACTGCGCTCATGAATACGGATATGTTGTTCCTGGAAGTATCACTTCAAAAGCTCATTAGAGAGTTATTAGGAACCCCTAGGGGACCTAAGAGATCGTCTCAATAGTAGGGTTGGTTCGAGCATAGTATGATGGGTTCATCTCACTGCTTTGGGCAAACTGGCTCGGACTGTAGGGACTGTTGCTCGTTACATGGACCAACCTGATGTAGATCGGGATTCTCAGAAGTCATTAGAGTCCTTTGTTTTGTTTCTTAGGACATGAATAAGTGAGAGGCGCGTTGATTCCCGATTGGTATGCATGGATTCATGGTAATGGCACATTGCTCATCACCCACATGATCACCAATGTGACAATTCTTTCATGTTTAAATAATTATGATTTAAACCCTCATGAGTATCTACAAGTTGTAGTGAATTTTCTTAATCTTTCATGGAGACTCTTTGATCTTGCTTTGGTAGGATTGTGCCTGACGGGTGGGGGTTTGTTCTAAAATGACATGGATCAAGAGAATTGATGTTTTAAACTATTTTTCTTAATATTAGCATCTATTGCCAAGCTTAATTTGGATGTTATCTTTTTGTTCATTGAGCACAGTCTTGCTTGAGGAAAAGCAAAGTTTTAAGCTTGGGGTTGTTGATAACACTCAAATTTATGCATATTTGCTAAGCAGTTATCTGTGGTTTTGTGTCATTATAGCCTTAATATGCCTAAAATAACCCTAAACTCTTATCTTTTAGTAGTTTTTATCTCTTCATAGATAAAGTAGCTAAACTAGCCAAATTTTGGACTTAACACTGAAACTAGCCAATTTCGGGACTCACAAGTACCGAACCTGAAAAGACAAGAATTCCAGCCGCTGCCCGATACGGTATGCCCGATACGACCTGCCCGATACGGTTTGCTCGATACGGCCTACCTAAAATGGCTTTCCCGATATGGTCTTCCCGATACGGTCTACCTGATATGACCTGCCCGATACAGCGGCTTCCCGACACTCCCCCTACTCGATATAGCGGCTGCCCGACACTCCCCCTTCCCGACACAGTCGTCGGGCGATAGTCATATTGGCCCACCTGATGCCTCAAGACCAAAGCCACGGATGAAGGACACGTGGACCAATAAAAGCTACAACTCCCATCAAATCGCTTCCTATAAATAGCAGCTACCAGCCTATAAAGAAGTGGGGAGGACCCTGTAAGAGTTAGTGCCTAGACCAAGGAGCTAGTGTGTCGAGTTCCCCAAAAGTCTGTTGCCCGATACGGCCTGCCTGACATGGCCTGCCCGACACGGCCTACCCGACACAGCCTGCCCAATACGGCTGACCGATACAGCTGCCCGATACGGCCTGCCCGATACGACCTGCCCGATACAGCTGCTTGATACGGCTGCCCGATACGGCCTACTCAATACGGGGTGAGCAGTATCTCGGGTGTCCGCTGTTGTATACTTCGACCTCCTAAATCAAGGAGACCGATATTTATCTTCCTTTTCCAGCATTTATTTTCATTCAGCATAACATTGTAATTAAACAGTTGTTTCCTTATGAGTATTGGTATAAGTGGAGAATCTCTATTATTATTCCATGTATTGCTTTATTTCATTGGATGATATCTTGCTAGCATTTAAGATCTAGTTTTATCTTCCTAATGCACGCTTTTTCCTAGCTATCGAATCATGTTTCCTGTTATGACCTCTTTGAGAGAAGGGTGTTGCGACTTCTAGAGCTTGGCCTGGCCCTGGTGTATGAGAGTACTTGGGACCAGAGCGATACTCAGTTTATTTATCCACACAAACCCATGCCCGGTGACTTCGAGAGGGGGACTGGTGCATGTTTTGTTGACACTCTCTTTGAGAGAAGAGGGAGAATGATGTAGATCATTGCCGCTTTCTATGTTTAAGTTTTCTTCCTTCGTTCTTTACTCAGATGATAGACATTTACCTCTACCTTTCCAATACTGCAAAACCCCTAAAAATTGCTAAAACCCTAAATACCCTCATAATATTTCTGGTAACTCCTCTTGGAGATAGGTTTTTGGTTTGATTCTTTTCGCCTTTTTTTCTCTATAACAACCATTTGGCTTTTGGCTTTTTGACGACTTAGATAAGTAAAACTTGAGTTATGAAGCACTATTCTCCAAGTCCCTGTGTTCGACCCCGACTACTCCGACCATGTGCTAGTGGCAGGAGTCTCAGACATTCGAGTATTATAAATTATAAAAGTCTGATGACTTAGACATGTCTCCACACTCTGGACCCGCGTCTGAGGCTGATCACCTACCCATTTACCCCGTAGGGAGAAAGGTGTGAGTAAGGGTAAGGTAAAGGTTTTTAGGTAAAGGGTAAGTACCCTACCCATGACTCACATCTTTGACATGGGTAAGGGTAAGGATAAGCATTTACCCTACCCTACCCTACCCATTTACAACCCTACTAACCCGCAACATCCCCCCCTTTCCTGCACATGGTATCCTAGGTTATGGACCCTATCATCCTCTAATCAACTTCTAAGAGTTCATCATATCTTCTTTTCATCCAAACTATCCAATAAGAATCATTGTTCCTAAGAAATTTATCAATTCTTTCTATAGTAGCTTCTGTCGACAAATCTATATGATCTGGTATATTCAGCCCTCCTTCCTCGTACCTCATAGATAGAGTGTTTCAAGCCACCATGTGAAACCTACATCCCCATATTAAGGATGTGATGATGCTACAGAACTTCTCCAACATAAACATAGGAATCTCATCTTGCATATACCATAATCTGATTTTTTCGGTCAACACTATCCTAGCAAGGACCAACCTACAAGCCATAGACATATTCAAGGCAAACCACCTCGCTACATCCTCTCTCAAGCTATCTACATAGGGGATATAATCTCTTCCTCTCGCTTTACCCAAATATTGAGTAGGTAGACTACCCTCTTCAAGGCCCACAACTGACTTAAGTCTTCCTCTTCTTGAGTCACAAGATCTGGGCATATAAACTTGTGATTTGATCTCACTCGAAAAAGACCAGTAAGTTCCACAAACCTTATCATTATCCTCTTAGAATTCTTTAGAGTCATGACATTTCCTACTAGAAAGAATAGTACATGATCCACACATATAAGATACACCATGACTTTAATGCCACCTCGCTTGAAAGTACCTATCCTCGTATCATTTAATCTTAACATCCAGGATGGTCCTACTAACTTTAGCACACCAATCTACTAGGATGCATAACTAATTATTGGGTGTTCTGTTTAGTTAGTGTAGGCTGGTTCAATATCAATATAGCCAAAAAGAATATATTTCAAGTTATGTGATCCTCTAGGTGGGTGCTTCGTTAGATGTCTCATGATCATGGGTCCAGTCAATATTTTTTTTCTTCTAAACAAATGCATTGGACTGGTCACTATCCTCAAAAATATAGAATTTCATTTCATCACCTCCCTTAAAAACAAATTTGGGAATTATTTTCTAACATGTGAATAAGGAAATGCTTAACATTGGATTCATGTTTTACTACAAGGAAAATGATCTCTATCACCCCACCCCATTTGTACATAGAGTCATAGCTTATCTCCACTAATATATTCCCACAAACTCAGATCCAGTCAGAGATCTCGATTCGTGAAGAGAGAGAAATGGGAGGAAAAAACACAATAAAGAGAAAAAAGAAGAGAGATAAACTTTTTCATTATGACTTTTAATCTATGGTGAATTTTATAACAAAATAACAATTTTTAGATTCCGTAAAAATAAATTTTAACAAGATTATCATTGAAAAACTTTTAAGAAAAATAATACGAAATATAAAAAAAGTATTGTATGTTGAGACAATATTCATGCTTTGAGTACACATTAATTGAAAAACAAGTATTGAATGACATTCTTTTGGTATAGTACTCATTTTTTATGTCATTGGATATTAACATAAGTATTACATGAGTATTGTATTATATTTTTAGAGATGATTCTCATTTTCTAAATAACACACTAAATAAAAATGAGTATTGCATGTCCTTTTGGTATAATACTCAATTTTCTTAGATATTTTGAAAATGAGTATTATACCCAAAACAACTAATGTAATACTCATATTTTGAGTTATTGTATTACTCATAAAAATAGTATTATCCCAAAATTATAACAATATACTCATTTTAATAATTATTTTAAAATATAATAAAATGAAAAATGAGTATTTTGCCATAAGAATAACATGCAACACTCATTATTGAGTCAGTGTGTTCCCTAATATGTTATACTCATTTTTATATTTTATATAAATTTTCTAAAAATTATGTCTACGTTAGTCCTTTTTAATGTATTTTTATAAACAATTCTAATGATTTTTACTTCTTCAAAAAATTCATTACAGAATAAATTTTATAAGAAAAGTAAGTTTTCTCCCTTCTTTTTTCTCTTTTCTATACTTTTTCCTCCCTCCTTTCTATTTCTCTTCCCTGCACTTGGAATACCATCTTTGTTCTCAACAAGTTTTTGATCTTGAGAGAATGAGTGTATCTGTAGGTATATGAGAGGGTGTGTGTATCACTGTCCTTACCCTAACAACCTAACCACCTTGCCATGTGGTGTGTCCAACTCCCAATTTGTGATTTTGGTTATATGGGTTTGAAAAAGATATGTTGCCATCATATTTACGAGGTAAAATGAAAAAAAATGCAAAAAACTTCATATAGAGGTTGTATGTGGTAAAAAAAACTAGAAATCTGGTAACATGTTAAGCTACGTGTGACGATATTGTTTGACACCCCACAATATCAATGGTATTGTAAATCATGATGATGTCAAATATTTTGTAAAGGGCTTATATGTACAAGATAAAATAAAATGATGAGAAATTCGCCTACAATGAATGTTAGATATAAAAAAAATTATAAGAGTGATCATCAACTCGAATGCTCATGTTCTCACACTATTGATGGGTCTCATGGGGTGAAGGAGAGAGTGAAATAATAATAAAATGATATCTTATGAAAGACAGGTTAGTGATAATGAAATTGTATGGGTGATCATCAACCCAGGTTCTCATATTGTATCATCATTGAAATGTTAGAAAAGGGAAAGATGGAAGGATCATCATATTTTCTTGGCTAAAACTACCTTGCTTTGACATCATATGGGGTATAAGTTAACTACTACTCTCTTTTCTATCTCATGTTTATAGGTAGGAAAGGATATATCCAGGTGCTCGAGTTTCAATAGAGGAGGTGGTAACCTTTTTAGGTATCTCTCCCTTGGTTTTAGCCTTTCAAAATGATAGCTAGTGTTGCCACGGAGGAGGGGGTGTGGGATACCGATTTCTTGAACGAGTGGCTTCCTGCGGAGATGAGTAGAAGCATCACAAGCATTCAACCTCCAGTCCAAGCAGACCACAAGGATATCTGGGTCTGGTGCCCTACTGAAAATGGCCAGTTTACGACACAGTCCGCCTACAATATTCTGCGAAGAGAGAAGAACATAGAGGTGCCATGGGAATGGAATCTGATTTGGAAGTTGAAGGTATCCAGTAGAATAAAGATGTTCCTATGGATTGTTGATCATAGAGGACTGTTGACTAACGCCAAAAGGAAAGCAAGAAACCTCACTGAAGATGACAAGTGCATCCAGTGTAAGGAACAGGCAGAATCCAGTATCCACGCCTTGAGGGACTGCATCCACGCCCAACAAGTATGGAAGAGAATCCTGACACAAGGAGAGGTGACGAACATGCTTGTTCCAGGAGAAACAAGAGTTTGGTTGAAAATGGTCCTGGAGAAAGGACACAAAGTGCAGGTGGCCTTCAGTTTTACCTACTGGCATATTTGGAAGAGCAGATGTCGCGAAGTGATGGAAGGTGTGCAATGCCCAGTGGATCGCCAGGTAGGAAAAATCACCAAGGATATAGCTCTAACCATGAAAGCGTGGGAGGATGATCGGGGGAACACATATGTTAAAACACACAAGAATTGGAGCAAGCCTGAACCGGGGTACATCAAATTCAATACTGATGCGGCTACTGGAAAGAACAAAGCAACTTCGGTGTTCATAGGTAGGGATAGTGAGGGCAAGTGGATTTGTGGTAGCGGTCGAATGCTAAACACATCTAGCATCTTAGAAGCCGAATTGGCAGGTATGCTTGATGCTATGTAGTATGCAAGTGAACATCAAATTGAGAAAGCATGCTTTGAGTCTGATAGTAAGAATGCCATCGCTATTATAGACAAGGATATCAGCTGCAACCCAAGTCTTGCTACTTGGATTCTGAGGATTAGGAAGCTTCTGCGAAGAGGGTGGAAGATACAACATGGGCACTGAGAAAGAAATCAGGCAGCAGACACCCTGGCTAAGCACCATCTCAAAACCAAGAGGTACTTGTACCATTATATTATCCCTCCACCTAGTGTGGATGGAATTATCCAATTAGAGTCTTGTAATGGTAGTAGTACTACCATGTTTAATTATGGTTCTAGTAGTTTGACCTGTAATAATTCTTCAAATTGGCTTGCACGTGGAAGGCAAGATGAATAAAATAACTTCCTGACTTCTCCCAAAAAAATGATAGCTTGGAGGCCTCAACCTTATAGCCCATCCTTTAATGATCCACCAAACACTCATTCATTATTAATGTTGGATGGGGATCTATATTTATAGTTGATGGGGTTTATATAGGGTTATGGCTCAAGAGGGGACCCTCAAAGTCGTGTAGTAATTGGAGGGTGTTCTATAAATAGGCTCCCACCCACTAATGTCTTCTAGATGTATTTAGAACATTGTCTATTTGATTCACTCAATCTGGGGACGTGGGGATTTCAAGGCACGCATTAAATGGGTGCCCTCCTTCTGCAGACCCTTGGACGTATTTTGTACATATTTTGGTTGACTCACTCAAAGCGAAAAGAGAAAAAAGGTGGGGTGACTGACTGTTACAAGAACTCAGAATATTCGAGGGGCTTCTGCACATGAATATTAGGTGCACGGTGGGCCCTGAACTGATGGAAAAATAGCAAGCATACTAGGCTAGTGACTGCCATATTTTAGCCTCTGTGGGCACATTTTCTAGGTTGCATTGTGTGGACATGACTGATTAACTTTGTCCTGGGTGATTGGGACCATGCTATGGAACTGTAATGACCATGCTATGGAACTATAATGTGTTTGGGCCTCAGTGATAACGTCCAAGAAAAGTAGTTCGTAACAGATTGTCCAAGTGTTGGACATGCCTTCTAATCAGAAACCTTCTCACTCGTGAGGATTTTAATGTTTGAATTGTATGAAAGTGACCTACAATAATGAGAGACAAAGTCATCTATGACTAATTTTAAATCTTACTAATGTTTAATAATATATAATATTTGATCATGGATCTAGTCAGAATTCATGTTCTTGACTAGATATGTTGAATATCACATTGAATCCTCCTTTTTGTATCCAAACATCCCTTGGGACGTTACTCATGGATCTAATATTTTTGTCACATTTGGGTGACCTTTAGTGCCTTATGACTATATTTTGTTGAACATGGTTATTCCCATAGTTCATTACTAAACATATTCGGAGCTTTGAAGTATTTTTTCATACCTATCTAATTCTTCATTGTTCATATTGCTACTTGTAAAAATTTCATTCTTTCAACAACCGTGTTGGACAAACTTAAAAATGGAGTGTCAATAGTTTTCTCCTATAAAGGCAAGGTCTTAAGAAAAGTGGGTAAACTCTTCATGATTAGGGACAAAGTCTTGACACTGGAAGACACTAACTTAAGGTCATGGATGTCACTTTGATGGAACTAGATATACCATGACGTATAAATATAGCTATTCCCATCAAAGGAGTAAAGTCACTCTAGAAAGTTATAAGTTACTTTCATTGGGGATATTTTGAAAATAACATGCATCAAATAAATATCATAACAATCACACTTACCCACTACAAGGCTATGTCAATTTGATAAAAAATTCTTACCAAAGAAAAGACTGAAGAAGATTGGTTTAATAATAAGGTTATCTAGATTGTCATCTGAATGAGGCTTAATTAAGGTACAAATTAGTGCAAAGTGACTAAGTCCTAGATCTTCATGGTGTATCTTATCTTGGAAGAATGACACGAGCATTAAATTCCTTAGAAATGGTTTATAATTGTAAAAATTCAAGGTTTTAACAAAATCTGCAAAAGATCTAGAGGGGGGTGACTATAGATTTTGTACTTTTCAAATTTAATTAAAAACTTAAAACAAAGGAGGAAAAAACAAGGAAGAAACTTTGATGTAGAGTGGTTACAACCTTTGAATCAAAGGTTGTCAGTCCACCACCCAATTGTTTCCAATTGGGATTTTGAAAGTGATTTATTTTACTTACCTCACAAGGATGTTACAACAAAATACAATCACCTTGCACTTGAAGTAGCCTCAACATCCTTGAAGCAACTTTCTTGAAGTAACCTCAAGCAACCTTGGAGAAAACTTCACCATCTTGAAGTTGCTCAACCACCTTGAGATAGCCTTCACCTAGAAGTATCTCCAACCTCCTTTGAAGCATCCTTCTTGAAGTAACCTCAATAAACCTTGGAGCAACCTCAATTCCTTGAAGTAGCTCCACCACCTTGAGATAGCCTTCACCTAGAAGTAGCTCCAACCTCCTTTGAAGTAGCCTTCTTGAAGTAACATCAAAGACACCTTGGAGCAGCCTTCACTTTGTTGAAGTATCACCAAGAAACCTCCTTTCAACAACCTCCAACCCTAGGAGTAGTCAAGGAGAACAAAGTACAATATTAAAGAAATAGATTGGAAGAAAGAAATACTTAACCAATGAAGTACAACACTTTGATCCTATATCAAGCATATAGATCTCCTATCCACTTAAGATGGATGTGACTATATGTGGTATCTAGGAGATTGTAGCTATAGGACACAACTTAAGAGCACAAGGAATAAGATAGAAAGTGAATCTCAACTTTATTGCTCTCTAGAATGGATGCTTAAGTGTATCTTGTGTGTATCAGGTGTCCTAAGGCCTCTCCTATTTATAGGAATGGTTTGCAAGTGATTAGAGACGTTTTACAGAGTGTCTAGAGTGTTCTTAGTGCTTAACTAGTTGTTAGGTAGAAAGTAGTTGGGTTGCAACAACTAAATGTTCGTTAAATTTGAAGTTTCCAGAACTTCTCTCAGTCGACAATATTGTCAGTTGGATGACTCTTAGTCCACAATATTGTAGACCAGATGATAGTATGGGTTCAGTTGTCTCTCATGGCTATATGTCTATTTCTTTCTTATTTAAACCTATTACAACGGCTATATCTCGGTCGAAAATAGTGTCGACTGAAATTGACTTAGAATTAAAGATTTGCAAAGTTATTTATCTATTGTTTGAATCTTCGACCAAGTGATTCTTGGTCGACACATTTTTTGACCGAGAGGGACTTTTTGCAAGGATTTGCATTGTATGTGAGGTCCAATTGATGACTCATATGAAACCTATCAACCCTACAGTCTTCATGCAAGTGTAAGATAGGGTTTTGGGTGGATCGGGAAAATCTAATACTTGATTTACATTATATATAAGTACTTGTTCATTATATACTTGTACAAGTTTTACAATTGAGTACAATCATGAAAATAATAAACATTTAAGTGCATTGATCTTCAACTATCCACAAGGTATGATCTCCTAATTTTCTTGAACCCTAAAATACTCAAATAGCACGTTAGATCAAAAAAAATTAAATGTTTGTCATCATCAAAACAAAGGGTATGCTAATGTCCAATTTATCCAACACTCTCCCCCTTTTTGAATATGATAAACATTCCTATAATATAAGTAAAAATACTAAAATGAAATGAGTTTCATACCTATTATGTACATGATATGAATAGGTTCTATTGATCGCATAAAGTGTATCATAATATACCTAAAGCAATAAGGAACATGATATCCATCTCTTAAGGAAATTTAGCACCAATTCATGTCAAGCCAAGAGATAAAACTCATGTTTATGTTAATTGTTTTTATTTTATTTTTTCCTCCCCTTTTGTCATTTCAAAAAGATAATCATATGTGTAAATCAATAAGAATCCCCCTTAATTTATTAGTCCCCCCTAATAGTTTACTTCAAAAAGAATGTCAATTTTAGCCAAAATTTAAAAAACCTTTATTAATTTCTCAACCATTTACAAGGGATGTTAAGCCCTGAAATGATATGAGGTTCCTTTAGGCTCATAGTGGGATCAATAAATGTATCTATATGCAAATATAAGGGATGTTAAGCCTATATTGGTGTAGAGAATCCAATTAAGAGCAAGATTAAAAGATATGCATATTATATCCATGAATTTTTTGAGCTTCCCCATAATTTCAGTGAGTTCAAAAATGTTAAATTATTTCAAATCATAACCAACTTTAAAATCAATTGATCAAGTAAGACTATGTGTCAATTTTTATAATCTTTAAGCAATCTTGTTTCATTCACTATTTTGACTTAGAAATTTCTCTCATTCAAAGTTTTTAGCATTATGAGAAAATTACAGATTTGATATACCAATGTTGGGTGCAATTGAATGATTTGATTTACAAATAAGCATTTTTGTCAGGCTTATTTTTCGGTCGACTATGACTTCGAACGGGGCACCCCTCGGTCAAACTATTTGTCGACTAAGAGGTAGTTATACAAATTTCCAATTAATGCATCTTGTCTAGTATTGTAAAGATATAACATTTTCCTCTATATTAGTGTAAGTGACCAATCATCTATACGCATATTTAGTCACTTTTCAAGTCATGGGTTTAACCAACATAGATATCTTCTTTAATGATCCTTTTAAGGAAATATTTTTTACATCCATTTGTAAAGTTTTATGTCCTTATGAGTATGATATGAATGACCTCAAGTTTTAGACATTAATGCATAAGTCATATTGAAGTCTATTTCTTCTCATTATATCCTAGCTTTATTTAGTTTATTTCATCATGCCCATTTGGTTCCAATGAATGCTTTGCCTTTAGGTCTAGGAGTTGAATCTTACGCATTATTCTTGGTAAGCCCATATAGAAATTGTTCAATAGTCAACTCTTTTAGGATGTAAAGAGGTGAGATCACCTCCTCACTAAAATTTAACAAAAAATACACAACATCCATCTTTTATATAAAATTTGATTATGAAGGATGTAGGCATAATAATTCCATTTAAATAAGCATGAATCAAATACAAAATTGTAAATAGTAGCAGTAGAAGGAAAAACCTATGCTATAAAATAGCTTTATTTTAAAACTTCAAAATATAAACTAGAAAGTGAACTACAGGATCTGGAAATAGTAACCTAGTCATATTGACAATACTACTCTAGATCAGGTACTCCTTGCTCTAGTCCTATCCCTTGTCCTGGATCTGGGTGGCTGGGATCACCCAGCAAGAGGAGAGAAAAGGTTTGTGTCAATTTGAAGGATTAAGGACATTTAATAGTTTAAAAATATGGCAAAGTAAAGATTTACTAAGCTAAGAGATTGTAAAAGTATGAGGCAAGTAAATAATTAAGAATTCTACCAAGTCAAAGTTGCATGCATGATTTAATATGAATACATTAAACTAATATAGGGTTAAGGCACCTACCTAACCTCAACCAATAGGTGAGGGAGAGTGACAAATTCCCAAGCACCTAAATATATATAAAATGGGGAGAGTAATCACGTTCCCCT
Organism: Alisma plantago-aquatica; assembly: GCA_963693085.1. Lineage (NCBI taxonomy): Eukaryota > Viridiplantae > Streptophyta > Magnoliopsida > Alismatales > Alismataceae > Alisma > Alisma plantago-aquatica. The sequence goes on along the minus strand of OY856409.1, from coordinate 234,063,063 downwards.
AGGTGAAATAACACATGCCCACTATGGGTGGTTGTACTCATGTACACTACATTAGTTAATTAGTCATTTACATCATCATGCTAGAATAATTTAATGGCAGAATTAAGAAATTGAAAACTTTTCAAGTGGGGTCCAATACCCTAGAATTATTGAAGTAAACATAAAACAAGAAATGGTGAAACTAGTGTATAGGCTCATGCCTCAGTGGGAAATTAGGTTTGGATAAAATTGCCCAACTTAGGGTTTAGAATTTACATACTTCACTTGAGATTCCTAGAGAAGTTTTCTCTAATTAAATGTGTCCAATGTCTCTTTTACCCTAGATACAAGTTTCCATCACATATATTAGGGTTTTGTAACAATTTAAGTGTAGAAACCCTAATTTTTGGACCTTCTAAATAATCCCTCTATTTTGGACTTGAAAGCTAGACCAACCGATTTAGTATATTTTTCTAATTAGGAAAACATATTTGATAAGTTAATTTGGAGTTAATATAAATTAATTATACATTTTAGGTCTTTTTAATTAAACATTTTAGTTCCTTGAAAACTTGGAAATCATGTTCGGGAATATTTTTATTGGAAATGTGTTTTTTATTCCATAACATATTTGTTTGTAATTTTCTAAAAAACAAATAAATAGTTATGAGTTTTCTAAAATTGAAAAATCAAAATATTCAAAAATGCCTGAAGGAAAAATATTTTGCAAAAAAAGAAAGCAACGCAGAGGCCGGTCCCGCGTGACCTGGCCCAGTCATGGGAGGCTATCTTGCGGGTCTATGCTCGTATGACTTCTATCAAACATGGCTAAGCAGACGACAAAATGATAGAAATGCCCTCGCTTCAAAAACACATGACAACAAGCAAGGAAGGGGGTAGGATCATAAAACAATTGTGGGGATTGTCCCCCCACCTTCTGCCCACCGTGGTTGCAAAGTAGCTTGGTTGGATTTGGGCATTTTTGCAATTCGAGATGAAATCGAGAGAAGGAGGTCTCCAAATGAAGAGGGGGAAGAGACAAAATTACTTGGACCTCTAATTCTTATGTTGGTGTCGCCATGAGTTAGCAAGGAGCATTGCAAGGCTCAAGCAACATTTGAGATGGTGGTAGATGGGTGAGGGAATTGCTAGAAAATTGGAGTGAGGAAGCTATTTCTCTAGTTTCAATGGAGGTGAGCATGTTTGTATTTATAGGCGTGGTGATGGTCTGAGGAAAAATGAGGGTGCACCTCAATGCACGAGTAATGACTTGAATGAAATGGCGTGGAACGATGGATCTAATGACAGAAGAGTCAGGTGAGAAGATGTTGTAGGGGTGGAGAAATCAATCGTGGATCGTAACATCTTGTAACGGGTTCTGACTGGTGCTTTAACTGAGGTAGACGATGACCATGGGCCGTTGTATCATTGATTGAATGGTGGGGATCACGTGTGTCCACTGAATGAAGCAATGTAACATGTGATGTGAATAAATGTTGGGACTTTAGGTTAAATGCGATATATTAATGAAATAGTATTAAAATCTTAATAAAACCTTAATCAGTTCATTTAAAATCAATTTGAGGGGTCAAACATTGACCAATAAATCCCAAATTTGAACCATAGGCCCATATTAATATCTAGAATATTCCTATGCCTTTAATCCTTGTTTTTATTTAGGTTTTGACTCTTAATCACCATATTGGTCATTAATGTGTTTATTAATGTATAAGAAATTTGAGTTAATATGAAAAAGATTTTTCATTAAATTCTTGAACGAAAATTGGAGGTGGTCATCCCACATTTTCCCAAAGGTCATCAATTAACATAATATTATACTTTTTATGCTTTATTTTCCTCTTATGAGGAGAGAGGTACTATAAGGTGATTATGATCCTCATTAACTACTTCTATTTACATTATGTCTTATTTCTAACTTTATTTAGTAATAATCTCTTTTTTGTGGACATTTGCAACATAACTCTTAATAAAATATTAATCGAGGTAATTGTGCACTAACCCTTATGTTTTTATGCATATTTACTCCAAACCACTAAATTCCCACAAATACAACATAAAGGACAAATTGGTAAGAAAAATAGGATACTTTAAGAATGGGTTGGGATTATAATTACATTGAGATTTAGTTTGTTGCAACACTCCACCCGTTAAAAGAATTTCATCCCTAGAAATCTCAAACAAAAAGAGAAGGGTGAGTACATAGCATTTAGTCTTTAAGTTCCCAAGTAGACTCCTCTAAACCATGATACTTCCATAAGACCTTCGCTAGTTCAATCTCTTTATTCTTCAATTGTTTAACCTGAGTGTTAAGAATCTTCATGGGTAACTCCTTGTAGGTAAGATTCTCACGAATCTCCAAAAGTTTTATCCTGAGTACATGAGAAGAATCTTTCACATACTTCCTCAGCACTGAGACATGAAAGGCATTATGGATCTCTTCGTACATAGGAGGAAGAGCTAGATAGTATGCACACTCTCCTATCTTAGCCAAGATCTCAAAAGGCCCCACATAATGAGGACTAAGATTGCCTTTGACTTTAGATCATGCAATAGAGAGTATAGGCTTGACTTTTAGGAATACATGGTCACCTACTATGAAGCTTACATTAGACCTATGCTTGTTGACATACATCTTCTTTCGGTCTTGTGTGACTTTCATACACTTCTAAACCAACTGAACATTCTCTATCATCATTTGCATGTTATCAGTCTTCACTAGTGTGCATTCTCCCACGTCTTCTAAATGCAATGGGGAACGACAAGGTCTTCCATATAAGTATTTATACCGAGGCATCCCAATGCTGTCTTGGTAGCTATTATTGTACATTAACTCAGCCAGGGGTAAACACTTATCCAATGTACCTCCCCAGTCCATAACACAAGCATGAAGCAGATCCTCTAGAATCTGCACAGTTCCTTATGACTGGCCATCAGTTTGTGGGTGGTAAGAAGTACTAAAATGTAGGTCGGTTCACATCTCTTCCTGAATTTGGATCCACAAATGAGAGGTGAACTTTAGATTAGGATCAAATACTATCACCTTGGGTACGCCAAGTGCACAAACTATCCACTCCATATATAATTGTGCCATGTCCTCAACCTTGTAATGGACTTGAAACGTAGAAAGTGGGTAGACTTAGTAAGTCGATCGATTACTACCCACACAACATCACAACCTTTCCTGGTCTTGGGAAAACTAGTGACAAAATCCATTGTTATCCTCTCCCATTTCCATTCTGGAATCTCAAGCGGATGGAGAAGATCACCATGTCATTGATGTTCTATCCTAACTTGTTAACAAGTCAAGCATCTTGACACATACAAAGCTATATCCTTCTTCATATTCTTCCACCAGAAACTGCTTTGTAGGTCCTTGTACATCTTGGTCGTACCAGGGTGAATTGTGTACTTAGACCCATGAGCACAGATCGCTAACCTCAGGAATCCACAATCTTTTTCAAAAGTAGATACCACCATCCACTCCAATGGAAATGTCAAATTGTGGTTTCATGGTTAAAGTCTTCATGTCTTCTAGCTCAGGACTTTCTAACTGGGTAGCAACAATATCTGAAATCTAGGTTGGGGTGATCGATAAGCTAGCCATATGAACACATAACTTATCGGTAGCTTCTTCATTCAGAATCTCCACATGTTTTGGTTGATAGAAAGAGAAATACTCTAGGTTCTTCCATATAGAACAAGTTATAGTAGCACAAGCTCTAGTTTTCTTTCGACGCAAAGCATCAACAACAATGTTAGCTTTATCTGGATGATAGGTGATGGTAAAGTGATAGTCCTTAAGGTACTCCATCCACCTACGTTGTTTCATATTTAGATCCTTTTGTTTCAAGAGGTACTTTAAGCTTTTATGATCAGAAAAGACCTCAAACTTGACTACACAGATATAGTATCACCATATTTTTAGAGCATGTACGATAGATGCTAGATCTTAATTGTGTGTAGGCCAGTTTTCATCATTTGGCTTCAGCTGGAGGGAGGCACAGGTAATCACTTTACCTTCTTGCAATAGAACACATCCTAATCCTTACTTAGAGGCATCAATGAAAATAACATAGGGTTTGCCTTCAATAGGTAATGCAAGCACAGGAGAAGATGTTAAGCACTTCTTCAACTTTTGAAAGCCATCCTCACATTCGGGAGTCCATACAAACTTGACTTCTTTTCATGTCAAATTTGTCATAGGGAGGGCTAGTTTTGATAAATTCTTGATAAAATTTTGGTAATACCCTGATAGACTGAGGAAACTACGGATTTAGATGGATTCTTCAGAGCCTTCCATTTGGTCACAAATTCTACTTTTGTAGGGTCAGCAACAATGTGTCTAGTAGAAATCACATGCTTCTTTGATCCATAACTCACTTTGAGAATTTTTCATAGAGTTGATTTTCTCACAGTTTATTGAGTTTCAGTCTCAAATCTTTGCAATGTTGTTCTTCTGACTCAGAATATATCAAGACATCATTGATGAATACCACGACGATTCAATCAACGTAAGGATGAAATACTCAATTCATCAGGTCCATAATGGCAGTAGGGGCATTAGTCAACCCGAAGGGCATGACCAAAAATTAATTATGTCCATATCTAGTTCTGAAGGTTGTCTTTGATACGTCTTCATCTTTTACCCGCATATGATAATAACCACTTTGCAAGTCCATCTTTGAAAATACAGTGGCTGACTTGAGTTGGTTGAAAAGATCATCGATGCATGGTAGTGGAAAACAATTCTTCACCATAACTTTATTAAGCATGTGGTAGTCCATACACATCTACAGAGATTGATCCTTCTTGTTTACGAACAAGAAGGGGGCTCCCCAAGGTGAAACACTTGGGTGAATAAAACCCATATCGAGAAGTTCTTGAAGTTAGTTCTTAAGCTCAGCGAGTTCAGCTGGCGCCAAGCAATAAGGTGGCTTCAAAATAGGTGAAGTTACGAGTACAAGCTCGATGGAGAATTCCATGTCATGAGTTGGAGGTAACCTGGGTAGTTCTTCAGGAAAGACATCAGGGAATTCCTTCACCACATCTATATGATTGAGAGTAGGGGGTGTGGAATTGAGAACTATGGATGCTAAGTACACCCTAAACCCTTACGAGATGAGTTTTTGGGATTTGATGGTGGAGATCATAAATTTTCATTCTTCTTGCTTCCTACCTTTGATACACGTCCTTCCCTCTTCAGGGAATACAAGCTAGCCTTCGACTCTTCATAGAATAGGACTGCCTTATATTTCTTCAGCCAATCCATCCCCAGGATAATTTCAAAGGCTGTCATATCAAGAAAGATAAAATCTAAAGGAAACATCTTCCCCAAGATGCAAAGGTCCATGGTCGGAAGTTTGAGATAAGAGGAGCATATTCTACCACTAGGTGTTTTGACATCTAACACATGGTCCATATATTTAGATTTTATTTCTATCATAGATGAAAATTGTGTAGATATGAAGGTATGTGATGATATAGAATCAAAATGTGTCTCAGTAGGATGAATATTAAGATGTAAGGTAACTTCAATGACTTCATTACCTTCTCCAACTTCTTCATCATCTAGAGAGAGCACCCTTCAGTTCCGTCTCTCAACTGGCGGTTGATGCCCTTTCTAGTTATTGTTGTTGTTGTTCCGTGGAGGCAGATTATGATGTTGAGGAAACTGCTGAGCTGGGACTTGTCCTTACTAAAGCTTAGGACAGTTTGGTTGAATATGTCCAACTTGGCCACACTCATGACTGATAGGTGTAGGTTAATCATCCCTTTAGAGCGATGCATTGCCTATAGGGCACTTCCTAAATGGATGAGATTGGGAACATCTGTTGCATCTGTCACACCCTTGATATCCACTAGAGTTCTTCTATTTGTTGTTGATACTTGGTCCATAAGACTAAAAGCCAGGATATGATTCAATTGCCTAGGCCTTGTCCACCATTTTCTGGAAGGTGAATGGTAGTTGGGAAACAAGCTTACGTCCCACATTATTGTTGAGTCCTTCTAGGAAGATGGATGATCTTCGTTCAATTCTAAGGTCAACATCATAGTGTTCAAGCACTAGGAAATGTTGAACATATTTTGAAACACTCATACTTCCTTGCTGTAGACTATAAAACTCAGCTTCCTCCTTCAGATAAGTTGGATTGAAACTTCTCTCTATACAATTTGAGGAACTATTCCCAGGTCATAGTTGTGATGTCCCTTGTATGGAAAGTTCCATTCCACCAGATTCGGGCTGGACCATCTAGTTCATAGGTTATGAAGTGAACCTTTTGGTGTGGAGGACACATCGTGCCATTAAAAGTACGCTCCAGGGCTAACACCCAACCATCTTCCTTGTCTACCATATTAGACTCATTCTCCCCTTTGAAGTATGGTGGTTGCATTTTGATAATATCAGTTAAGGTAAACTCTTTAGGTTTGCTAGTAGAAGTTGCAGCAGCAAAAAGCTATCCCACCAAGGTTGTAGAGAGAAGTTGACACAGCGTAGTCAACTCCAATTTAGGTGTCAAGACTGGTGGAGTCAGAGTGATATGAGTCTCAGGAGTGCCCAGGTTCTTGGAGTTGTGAGAGTTGTTCATATCTCTGAACAAGTTACCCCTCTTGAAAGACAAGGTCATAGTGTAAGATTTCTAAGAGTATTTAAAAGAGGTAGATAAGGCTATTATTGCCTATAGGCATGCTATTTTAGGAATTCAGTATCAGATCAGGCTAGGCTGGAGTCATATGAACCTAGGAGTCCCCATAAACCAAGTTAGTGGCACAGAGGAAAATATTGCCAGCCCCCAGGTTCTGACCTTTTCTAGACATTATCACTTTCAACTATGTGCCCTAGTAGCTACCCTATAGGCTCTGACCTCCTCACTAAAATTTAACAAAAAATACACCACATCCATTTTTATATAAATTTTTGATGATGAAGGATGCATGCATAATAATTCCATTTAATTAAGCATGAATCAAATACAAAATTTTCAATAGTAGCAACGGAAGGAAAAACATATTCTATTAAATAGATTTATTTTAAAAGTTCAAAATATAAATAGAAAGTAAACTACAAGATCTGGAAATAGTAACCTAGTCATCTTTGCAATACTACTATGGATCAAGTACTCCTTACTCTGGTCCTATCCCTTGTCATGTATCTGGGTTGCTGGGATCACCCACCAAGACGAGAGAAAAGGTATGTGTTAATGTTAAGGATTAAGGGCATTTAATAGTTTAAAAATATGGCAAAGTAAATATTTACTAAGCTAAGAGATTGCAAAACTATGAGGCAAGTAAATAATTAAGAATTTTGCCAAGTCAATTATTAATAAAGTTGCATGCATGATTTAATATGACTACATTAAACTAATATAGGGTTGAGGCACCTACCTAACCTCAACCAATAGGCGAGGGAGAGTAACACATTTCCAAACACCTAAATATATATAAAATGGGGACAATAATCACATTCCCCTGAGCAAAATAACACATGCCCACTATGGGTGGTTGTACTCATGTACACTACATTAATTAGTCATTTACATCATCATGTTAGAATAATTTAATGGCAGATTTAAGAAATTGAAAACTTTGCAAGTGGGGTCCAAGACCCTAGAATTATTGAAGTAAACATACTAAACAAGAAATGGTGAAACTAGTGTATAGACTCATGCCTCATTGGGAAATTAGGTTTGGATAAAAATGCCCAACTTAGAATTTAGAATGGACATACTTCACTTTTGATTCCTAGTGAATACTTTTCACCAGTTAAATGTGTCCAATGTCTCTTTTACCTTAGATACAAGTTTCCATCAAATATATTAGGGTTTTGTAATAATTTAAGTGTAGAAACCCTAATTTTTGGACCTTCTAAATAATCCATTGATTTTGGACTTGAAAACTCGACCAATCAATTTGGTATATTTTTTAACTAGGAAACATATTTGATGAGTTAATTTGGAGTTAAAATAAATTAATTACACATTTTAGGGCTTTTTAATTGAACATTTTAGTTCCTTGAAAAACCTTCCTTAAAAACTTGGAAATCAAGTTTGGGAAATATTTTTATTGGAAAGGTTTTTGTCAAATGCCATAGCATATTTATTTGTAATTTTCTGAGAAATGAGTAAATAGTTATGCATTTTCTAAAATCGAAAAATCAGAATATTTGAAAATTCCACGAAGGCAAAAGATTTTGCAAAAAAAGAAAGCAATGTGGAGGCCGAACCCGCGTGACCTGGCCCAATCATCGAATGCCATCTTGCGGGTCCGGGCTCGTGTGACTTCAGTCAAACATGGCTAAGTAGATGGAAAAATGACCCAAATCCCTCGCTTAAAAAACACACGATAACAGGAAAGGAAGGGGGTAGGATCATAAAACCATTATAGGGATTCTTCCCCCACCTTCACCCGGCCATGGTTGTGAAGCAGCTTGGTTGGATTTGGGTATTTTTGTGAATCGAGACCAAACCAGGAGAAGGAGGTCTCAAAAAGAATAGGAGGTAGAGACAAACTTACTTGGACCTCTAATTCTTATGTTGGTGTCCCTGAGAATCAGCGAGGAGCGCCGCAAGGCTCGAGCAGCAAATGAGATGGTGGTGGATGGGTGAGGGAAATTCTAATAAATTGAAGCAAGGAAGCTATTTCTCTGGTGTCGATGGTGTGCCTAAATGCATGAGTAATGGCTCGAATGAAACAATGTCGAATGAAAGATCTTAAGGAAGAAGAATTAGGTGAGAAGACATTGTAGGGATGGAGAAATCAATTGGAAATTGTAACACCTTGTAACGGGTTCTGACTGGTGCCTTAAATGAGGCAGACGACGACACTGGGCCGTCAGATCGTTGATTGAATGGTCGTGATTATAAATCAATGTAACGTGTGTCATGAATAAATGTTTGGGATTTAGGTTAAATGTGATATATAAATGAAATCATATTAAAATCTTAATAAAACCTTAATGAATTAGTTTTAAATCGATTTGAGGGGTCAAACATTGGCCAATTAATCCCGAATTTGAACCATAGGCCCATATCAATATATAGAATATTCCTATGCCTTTAAACCTCGTTTTTATTCATGTTTTGGATCTTAATCACCATATTGGTCATTAATGTGTTTATTAATGTATTAGAAAATTGAGTTAATATGAAAAAGATTTTTCATTAAATTCTTGAACAAAAATTGGAGGTGGTCATCCCACATTAACTCAAAGGTCATCAATTAACATAATATTCTCCTTTTATGCTTTAATTTCTTTTTATGAGGAAACATGTAATGTAAGGTGATTATGATCCTCATTAATTACTTTTATTTACATTATGTATTATCTCTCACTTTATTTAATAATCATCTCAGTTTTTTGGACATTTGCAACATAACTCTTAATAAAATATTAATTGAGATAATTGTGCACGAACCCTTATGTTTGTAGGCATATTTACTCCAAACCACTAAATTCCCACAAATTCAACATCAAGGACAAATTGGTAAGAAAAATAGGATACTTTAAAAACGGGGTGCGATTACAATTACATTGAGATTCAGTTCATTACATAGGATATTATTTAGTCTTGTTGTGTATAATCATCATTTATTCTTCAACTCTCTTAGGTATAAACTTATAAATCCTAGATGCTTTGCTAGATGTTGAATATTCCAAGATAATGATTTTTTGTGACTTAAGATCAAATTTGTCTATACCATCTTTTGTAATAGAGCCAAATAAATTCATGTGAATGAGTTCTAGTGAGCAAAATCTTAGTTTTGAAAATAAAAATTACTTTTGCCTGCCTAGAATACACAAATTTCATATTAATCACAAAAATTTAGGTAATGATTATATTCTAATAAAGTTTTTTGTATGAATAATCTTTTTATGCCGTAAACAATTCATTATTTGCATATAGTGTCCATAGAGTTAAGAGGTTTACAATCATTTTTCGTTTATCAACAACTTTGAAATTTTTTCTATGAATCATAACCATTGTCATAATACTTATGATGTAATTCTTTTTCAAATAGCACATTTGAAAATTTCGTACCAACATCACATATGCCAATAGTTTTACTTTGAAACTTTCTTCAAATGTGACCAATAGTTTGACCTTTCCTCCAAGTGTATGAAAATCTTCTTATTTTCAGTAATATGATTGTTAGAGAAATTTCTATAGACCATCCACACCTGCAAAGTATGAAAGTTTTGGTCCCCATATAGTGGTCCTTTTAGTTAGGATCATTCAAATATTTAGACAATCTAATATGAAGAGTCCATTACAAATTGGAGTCACCAATGATATTTGCAATTGGATGATTTTATTTTCAATAAACGGTTCTGACAGAACTATCTTTTGTCAAACTTTTCTTCGATCGAAAGAATTCTTGATCGAACTATTTGTTCATTGGAAAGATCTGCCAAGAAAAACAATGCTGATAGAACAACCTTTGGTTGAACTTTTCTTCGGTCGAAAGAGATCTCGGTCAAGTTTTTTTTGACCGAGATGAAGTTCTGTGCATTTTTAGTAAATTCAACAATTCTAATGTAATTAAATCATGCTATAATTTTTGGATAACACAATTGAGCAATCAAAACATACAAGAATACACAAGTTAAAGCTTATTTTAGTTGAGATAAGATGTTATGAGTTTCAAAATGAAGTTTAGGTCAAATCTCAACTAATATGTCCAACAATTTTAAGTTGGGGGTTTTGAAACCCAAACCAAGTCGACATCTTTCTTTTTGTTATATGGACAAGTGAATGAATAGTGTCCAAGACATTGAAAATAGTGACAGAAAATAGAATCAATTTCATTTCTCTTATTAGCATTTTGGTTATGTGCTAGATTGTCTTTGGTCACATACGTGATCTTTGATTTGGGTTTTTGTGTTTTTCTTATTCTAGGCTTTTGAAAAAATTTATTTTGAGGTACATATACTAGAACCCTTCTTCTTTTTTGTCCAAAAGAGTTTTCCAAGATTTTATCAAGAATATTATTACTATTTTGACTATCAACATGATTTTGTAACTTAGTAATTTCATCAATTCTCTTTGCAATATCTAGTTTTTCTTGATCTAAACTTGAAGGGAATAATCTCTTTCTCTAAAATGATATTATAATTTGAATGAGGACATAGTGCAAGCTGAGTTTGATAATTATTCATATTCGTAAGAAATTCAACCTTTTCTTGAGAAAGAAGATTATTTTTTATTTCTAGAGTAACTAACTTGATATTCTAATCATTAATAGATGATTTCAAAGTATCTTTCTCAGACATAAGGCCTTCTTTTTCAAATATAAGATCATTCAATTTAATATACAAATCATCACTAGTTTTTGTAAGATTCTTTAGTTTCCTTTACAATCAATATATTTATCATGTAGTTCTTCAATATTAGTGACTAGCTCTTCTTTAGATAAATCAAGAAGATTTACCTCATTTTCTGCTTCATTGGTTGTTGCAATGAAAAAAACTTACCTTGTCTTCTTTAGTCATAAGACATTCTACTTCTTCTTCTCCACTCTCGCTATCGTTGGTCGAATCATCCCAAGCTTCTTTGTAGGCCTTTTCTTTCTTCTTTAGAAAGGATTTATTTCCCTTCTTGACTTTAGGACACTCATTTTTTTAATGTCCCTTCTTTCCACATTCAAAGGACCAAATGGAAGAAGAGGAAGAAACACATGAATTTTTGCTAGATTTAAATCTTCTATATTGCTTACCATTTACAATGAGTGTATCCTCTTCATTTTCCTCTCCACTTGTCTCATCACTTTCTTGAGTGATGACTTGTGATTTGGTTGGCACTTTAAATGATTTTCCCTTATTTCTTCCCTTTTGAAGCTCCTACTCCAATCTTTGTTCTTCTTTAAGTGTAACTTCATAAGTTTCTAGATTGCTGATGAGTTGCTCCATTCTCAACTTGGTAAGATCATTGGCTTCTTCAATGGTCGTCACCTTTGGCTTGTACTTTGGAGGTAAGGATCTAACAATCTTGGACACTTGATATTCCTCACTTGAATACCTACCCAATGCACTCAAGCTATTAAAAATAGATGAAAACCTTGCCTACATTTCACTAATAGACTCATTTTTTTATCATTACACTAATAGACTCATTAGGTTGGTTGTAGAATTGTTCAAACTTTTGTTTAACCATATTAATCTTGCTATTCTTAACATGAGTTTTACCTTCATGTGTAATTGAAAGTTTATGCCATATTTCCTAAGCAGTTTCACATGAAGATATCATATAAAACTCACAAACGGAAATAGAAAAATATAAAATGCTTACCGCTTTTGCATTAAATTGAACTTGCTTACCATTTTAGAATTACATGTTGCAAATTCCATTATAGGAATCTCATAGGGCAAGGACACCATCTTCCAAAGGTCCATGCTGATCCTTGGAAGTAAAATTGCATCCTTTTCAAAGTATAGTTGCTTCCATTAAAATATGGTGGCGGGCTCACGTAAGTTCCTTCAAGGTTGAGGTTGTGAAGTACAATGTCCCCTATTCAAGACCGGGTAAGGATCCTTGAATACCTGACATGATACCAATTAAAAAATCTAGATGGGGGTGAATAGAGATTTTTGTACTTTTAAAATTTAATTAAAAACTTAAAACAAAGAAGGAGGAGGAAACAAGGAAGACACTACAATGTAGAGTGGTTCCAACCTTTGAATCAAAGGTTGTCAGTCCACTATCCAATTGTTTCCAATTGGGATTTTGAAAATTATTTATTTTAGTTACCTTGAAAGGATGCTACAACAAAATACAATCACCTTCCACTTGAAGCAGCCTTAACCTTGAAGTAGCCTCAAACTCCTTGAAGCAACCTTCTTGAAGTAACCTCAAGCAACCTTGGAGAAGCCTTCACCACCTTGAAGTAGCTCCACTACCTTGAGATAGCCTTCACCTAGAAGTATCTCCAACCTCCTTTGAAGTAGCCTTCTTGAAGTAACCTCAAGCAGCCTTACAGAAGCCTTGCTTCCTTGAAGTATCTCCACCACCTTGAGATAGCCTTCACCTAGAAGTATCTCCAACCTCCTTTAAAGAAGCCTTCTTGAAGTAACCTCAAGCATACTTTGGAGACACCTACACTTTGTTGAAGTACACCAAGCAACCTCCTTTCAACAACCTCCAACCCTAGGAGTAGTCAAGGAGAACAAAGTACAACATAAAAGAAATGGATTGGAAGAAAGAAATAACCAATGAAGTATGACGCAATTTTACTGTGCGTATAAATGCAAGTGAACGCGTCGAAGTAATACATGCCTTTGTGAGGCCCGAGTCGAACACAGGGATACTCAGAATTGTTGGTGACTCTTACTAACTAGTTGCGATCAGCTAAGCCGATTAAAAGTTGAGGGTTTTTTGTGAAAATTAAAAATAAAATTGAAAGAAAACAAAACGAACAATCGATTAAATTTTTGGTTTAATCAATTCAAGAAGGTATCTTTAGGATTGCGGTTTCACCGCGGGGTTTCATTGTATTAGATTTTATATAATGCCTCAATTTTATCTCTCTATCCGGGTAGTGGCCTGAAAACAGAATTGCCCACTGTCATGGTGCAATTCACTACCTAGGTCTAGGTAGGTTCCACCGTCGTAGTAACCTATACCCTAAACTAGGTGGATTATGAACGATCTCTCAGTATCCACCATTAATTTTACACCACCTTGGTCAAGGGATTTATCGATTAATGTAAATTTCATCTCTTTTCAGCCCTTAATCCTTCTTTCAAAGTGATTAAGGGCATTAAGTTATTATTATGGTGATCAAGCATAACAATATATGGAGAAAACGAAACTATACCACTGATTTAAGAGATAAAATATGAATTACTATTATAAAATTGTCATACAATGAATCCCCGGGCTACTCCCGGTCCTAAAGACGAAGGGGATTAGCCCCGCATGTTCATCTCACACAAGTACATGGTAGAAATAAGGGAAAACATGTGAAAAACATGGAATGAAAGAGAAAACCCCTGAACAGAGAAGAACCGGTTGATCCTTTGTGTAGAACACGTGCTCTCCCGCCTTTCGATGGTGGAATCCATCTCCTTTGGCCTCCGGATCAACAAGTATGAGCTTCTATAATCCGTTCTCCTTTCTACTCTTCCTCAGTACTCGTGCAATGGCTAATCCGATCATCCCCCCGTCTGGGCGGCCGTCATTAGGTATATCTCGGTCATTAGGTCACTAATTAACTGTAGCCATCCGATTGAGATCATTAGGAAACCAACTCATATCCTACGGTGTCGATACCATTGACGCGAGTCGATGGTATCGACCTGCTGTAGTAGCGACTGGCTGCAAACCCTTCCTTTGTCGAGCCCGACATCATCTCGATACCATCGACGCAGGTCGATGGTATCGACTTCCTGTAGGCATCGATTTTTGTCATTTTGCGTCGCAGTAGCCTCCATGCATCGATGGTATCGACTTGGTGTCGATACTATCGACTACTTCCTCGCCAGCAAGCTGATGGTATCTTGATACCATCGACATCGATGTTGATAGTATCCACGCTTTGCTGCTCCTTTCGGCTGGCATCCTGTGATCATGTCGATGGTATCGACTTCCGTCGATGGTATCGACGGAAGCAAATACTCGTTTGTCCTAAAATTCAAACACAAGATCACATAAATTCACACAAATAATAATATTTTGACAATTAATGCTCAAAACAATGAAATAATGGGGATTTGACATAAAATAGTAGCAAAGACCAAAGTGGATGAATTATGCCACATTAACCATAAAAATGACTAATAAAAGCATAAAACACATATCAAACAGGTCTATAAATGCGACTCAAAATCATCGCATCAAACTCCCCTAAGATTGAACGTTGCTCACCCTCGAGCAACTAATCCTTAGAATAGAATTGCTAACATCAACTGAAGAACAACACACCACAACCAACATCCCATATGACTCCCACCGAACATTCACATACCAGCCTTCTCTAACCACGAAATGGTAATTACCCTGAAGGCGACAGTAATCATCCATAGAAGAAATTGACCTCAAAACTGATGAACACTATCAAATAAGGCAGTTAACATAATAAACTCGCCAGTACAGACTTGGTGCATCTTGTGATCTCCTATACTACGTTGCCCGCCCTAACTACCATCTAAATGGAAGCAGTTCTCCTGATATACTTTAGTGAGGAGAAATTCACGTTGGCCTACCAATCTGAGCAATGGGTGGATGAAGATGGGTGGTTCATGGAAGAAAGTGGAAGTATTACACAGTTTCAACATGCACAAAACAAAAATGTCCTAAATGATGCAAATGCACATAAGAAATGCCCTAATGCCTAAAATTGGGTGGAATGATGCATGCCTTAACTATCCGTCTCAAAATGAGATGGACATCTAATTAAGCTACATCATGTACTCAATTATCTTAAAATACAGGTGATATTACGTTCCTTTCTCCTTCTTATTCAAATTGCTTCTAAATAGCTTTTCTCTTTTTTTTTCTTTATATATAGTTTTTTTTTTCAGATTTTTTTTCTTACCCTTTATATCCATAGTTGATAATGAATATTTTATCGGGCTTATTTTTCTTCCTACTTCAGAAATTTGCACTATTTAGAAGGTATGGAACAATTTAATTCACCCTTGAAGAAAAATTGAGACACATGATGTACATTATGCATGAAAAATTATGAATGCAACTACATGGCATGCACCTAAGGGTAATGTGCATGTATCACTATTCTCATTTTTTTTTCTTTTTATGCAAAACATATGGAAAAAGAATTAATGCAATCCATATCTATGTGCAATGCAGTCAAAGAGGTTAAACTGTAAAGTACTTCCAATTCTTGCGGTGGATTGTGAAAAGTAAAGAGGTGGAAAGATCACAAGACTAGATGACTGAACCTTAGAAAGATATTATGTGTCCCTCCTTACTGACCTGTGTAGTAGTTAAGAGATTTATCTCTCTTACATCCAATTAGAGTCTCATTACCATTTGGTCAGTTTAGGCTCAAACAACCATTTCCGTCCACTTTCATGAATCATTAGGAGTAAAGTTGTGAACTGTTGTTTTAGAGTTGACAGAACCAATCATTTTTGTAGGTTAATTGCACAAGGTCAAACAAGACAAGCTTTCCAAACACACAAAAATTTTAAATTTCCCTTGATTTACCCATGCACAATTAATGAGATGACACAAACTTTATGACATCCACAATTACACTAGATAGCATGTGGATCCTACAAAAACTAAAAATGCAAGAAACAAATAACAAGAACAAGAACAAAAACAATAAAGTTAAAGACTAAAAACAGTAAAAGATAAAGTTGTTCCAACTACCCCCCTAAGCTTGAATTCGACTATGGCCTCATAGTCAAAAACAAACTTAAAGATTGGAACAGTGATACCGGATCACTCCTGTGGTGGTGGAGGCGGGTACTGCGGAGCCGTTGGGTCCCAAGAAGGATACTCCCCTGGAAGCTTGGATCAAACTGGGTCTGGGGTGGAGGTTGTGGATAACCTCCAAAATAATTTTGGCTCCAATAGTGGTCGTAGAAGGGCTCCTGCTGCGTCTCCATCCGATACAACCGATCATGTATCTGTTGTTGGTTGTCAAGGAGAAGACGCTCATTCTCGAACATCGCCCTTTGGTTATCCAGTATCCGGTTCGTAGTGTCTTGAATACCGGTATACATCGCCATGTGCTGCTGCTGCGACTGCTGTATATCGTGCATCATAGTGTACATGCCCTGCATGGAATAGACATCCTCGCTTGACTGCGAGGGTGGTGGTGGTGGCGGAGTAGGCTGAGATGATGAAGATGCACCCGGATGCATCCGAGGATGCTTCCGTGGTGCCACTCGTGCTCGAAGAGGTGTAAATGCCTCCTCTTCCTCCTCAGCCACGTCATCATTTCCGTTGTCGCCGCCTTATTCATCGGAGTCTGCGATGGCTATGATTGGCCACCGGAAATGTTGTGCACCTTCAATGTTGAAAATGGGATCGGGAAGAGAACATTCTTGATATGCTTGATTTACGTGGCAGTGTGCAAACACCACGCCATCCCAGAGAAGTAGTAGATTGGACCTGTGAAAATGTTGCAAGTTCACCTTGCTTCTTGTAGAGAGAGGAGTGAGGGTTTGGAAATTCAAGCCGAGGTATGAAGCCAACTTGGTGATGAGCCCGCCGAAGTGAATCGGCACTTTCCTCTTACTCCTCTTCACGTCCAATACTCGTTGCAGAAAGAAAGCACCCCAGTTGCATTTTTGTTTCTTCAGGAGTTTATACAAAAAGAATAGGTCTGACCCCTGAAACTTGCTGAGGGCCAGATCACCCCGAGCAAAAACTGTGGAACTGAGCATCCGGTGCAAGACCCGGACGAAAGGGTGCTCGAAATCGGCTACCGCAGCATTGTGGTAGCTCACCGACTTTCCTTGCGGCACCGTCACCAACTCGGCGAAGATTGCGTCATAGTTGGTGTGGTTGTCCGGCCACCGGTAGTCGTACTGCGAATGGTTCCAGTTGAAGATCATGTTGAATTGCCAGAGCGTCAGGGTGTAGTCGATGTTGAACAGCCGGAAAGACACCCGGCCCTGGATCCACTCGCGGTCGGTAGCTACAATGTCGTTGGGCACGATGCATACGTCCAACGACGCCATGAATTCTACCACCAATTCCTTGTACGTGGGCCAGTCACCGAAGAACGGTTGGCCATCTTGGTGAAATTCCAGTTTGCCAGGCCTTATTGGTGTGTGACGGGCCTACCAATTCAGAACATAGGCCAAGTTGGCCTCAAATCCGAGATCTCGGATCATCTCCCGGTCCACATACCGGGTGGGCTCTATCTTCCTCCGCATGATCTCCTCATAGATCTTCCGGACCTCCGAGGAAGGATGGACAAGGCGGGGACGTGCGATCGATGATGGCGGTGGTGGCACGAATTCCGGCGGAGTCGTGCGTGAGGAAGAAGCTTCGGTCACATTCAACATGTTGGCGACGAGAAATGGGGATTAGAAAGAGAGATCGGTGAAGATTGGAGAGTTGAATCTCCGCTCGATGAAGACCTTCGCTCGTTGCTTCTCTTCTTCGGGCTTGGACAGCTCGGGGGAATGCTCGGCACAAAGGGAGGAGATGGCTCTGAAGGTGTGACATCAACTGACGTAATGAATCTCCTTAAATAGACTTGGCCGGCACCACTGTTGGACCGTCGATACCATCGACGCGAGTCGATGATATCGACACTAGTCGATGCTATCCGCCCCCATCGCGAGTATCAACGGTTGTCGATGGCTGGATCTTGAAACCCGGATCGCTGACGGGTCGATACCATTGATATGGGTCGATGGTATCGACGCTTCACCCAGATCGATGACGTGGATGCCGCGATCGCCGTTGATTCGTTCACGCAGATCGGTGAAGTGGATGGTCGATACCATCGACGGGAGTCGATAGTATCGACTATCATGATTAGGGTAAATCCTCGCGAGACCGCCGCCGCCTTTTTCATTTGAAAGTGTCGATACCATCGACACGCCCGTCGATGGTATCGACTTCACTGAGTCGATTTCTTCTATAAATCTTCAGAGATCTCGATGGTATCGACTGGCATGTCGATACCATCGACCTTGATTTTGCGATCTGCCTGTAGGTCTGTCGATGCCATCAACGAGGCCGTCGATGGTATTGACGCAGTGCGAAATATGCAGTCGTCAACCTGTTCCATGGTCGATACCATCGACCAGTGCGTCGATAGTATCGACTCTGCCCCAGCGTGCACAAAGAACACACCGATCACGGTATCTTTTTTACATGAAAAACTAAGTAAAAACAAATTAAACTATGAATGTAAATGAACTAAACTAAGGTACCAATGGTTGGGTTGCCTCCCAACAAGTGCCCTTATTTAACGTCTTAGGCTAGACAACTTTCGGCACCTCATGCATCCGGAACGGAAATGAGTTTGACCTCATTCACCTTCCTCTTGTAGTTCTCACCAAAATAGAGCTTCAACCTTTGTCCATTTACCAAGAACGTGGTATCACCATCACACACTAAGATCACGCCATGTGGTTTGACCTCCTCTACCACGAACGGTCCACTCCACCGGGATTTTAGCTTCCCAGGATGCAACTTGAGTCGTGAATTGAACAAAAAAACACTGTCTCCCTTTTTGAACGTGCGCAATTGGATGTGGCGGTCGTGAATCAGCTTTGTGCGCTCCTTGTATATTTGTGCGTTCTCATACGCCGTCATCCGTAGCTCATCCAACTCATTCAATTCCAGCAATCTCTTCCTTCCCACTTCATTGTAACTCAGATTTAGCCTTCTTAGCGCCCAATGCGCCTTGTGCTCCAACTCTACCGGTAGGTGACAAGCCCGGCCATACGCCAACCTAAAAGGCGTGGTGCCTATAGGTGTTTTATAAGCCATCCTGTATGCCCACAAAGAATCCGGCAGTTGGGCACTCCAGTTCTTCCTCGTGGACGCCACCGTACGCTCTAAAATCTTCTTAATTTCACGGTTGGAGATCTCCACCTGGCCTTGAGTTTGCGGATGATATGGGGTACCTATGTTGTGCTTTACCCCATATTTCTTCAATAATGTAGAGAATTTTTGATTCCTAAAATGCGTACCCCCATCACTGATTATCATTCGGGGCACCCCAGACCTGCAGAAAATATTTTCTTTCACGAATCTGCACACTAAAGTGGAATCATTAGTCCTTGTGGGTATTGCTTCCACCCACTTCGACACATAATCAACTACTAACAAGATATATAAATTGGAATTTGAGGACACAAAGGGTCCCATGAAATCTATGCCCCACAAATCAAATACCTCCACTTCCTGAAACACATTCAGGGGCATTTCCTGTCTCTTTGAGATATTACTGGCTCGTTGGCAGGAATCACATTGCCTTACAAACTCGTAGGCATCTCGGGACAAGGTTGGTCGATAAAGGCCACTTTCCAAAACTTTAGTTGCCGTGCGTGAGCTGGCGTGGTGTCCTCCCGTAGGTGATGCGTGGCAATGACGTAAAACGCTCTCATACTCCACTTCAGGGACACACCTGCGTAAGATACCGTCCCAGCATTGCTTAAGAAGAATCGGGTCATCCCAAAAATAATATCGCAAAGAATGGAAGAATCTCTTCTTTTCTTGATATGACCAATCCTCCGGGATGATCCCGCAAGCCAAATAGTTTACAATCTAAGCAAACCAAGGATCCTTAGAGTTATTTTTTAAGATCTGTTCATCTGGAAACGTCTCGGTTATGGGTATATGTAAATCTTTTTCCTCCACCCTTTCTAACCTAGACAAATGATCAGCAACAACATTTTCAATCCCAGATTTATCCTTGATTTCGATGTCAAATTCTTGTAAGAGCAAAATCCACCTAACGAGTCTAGGCTTGGCGTCTTTTTTCTCCATTAAGTATTTAATTGCGGCATGGTCAGTCCATACAACTACTTTAGATCCAACTAAATACTGCCGAAATTTCTCAAAAGCGAACACAACGGCGAGTAATTCCTTCTCAGTAGTTGTATAATTTAATTGGGCGTCATTCAAAGTCTTTGAAGCGTAAAAAATCAATGCGGGTTTATTGTCCACCCGCTGCCCCAACACAGCTCCTACCACAAAGTCCGAAGCGTCACACATTAGTTCGAAAGGTTTCGTCCAATCCAGCGTTTGAACAACCGGTGCAAAAATCAGCTTTTCCTTCAACACGTCGAACACATGTAGGCACTTGTCATTAAAATAAAAAACAACGTCTTTCTCTAAAAGCTCAGATAGAGGCTTTGCAATTTTAGAAAAATCTTTTATAAATCGAAGATAGAACCCGGCATGTCCCAAGAAACTTCTTACCCCTTTAACAGAATTTGGTGGGGGCAACTTGGAAATGACTTCAAATTTGACCGGATCTACCTCTAAACCTTTGCTAGACACCTTGTGTCCTAGCACTATCCCCTCAGTCGCTATCATGTGACATTTTCCCAGTTGAGAACCCAATGTGTGTCCTCGCAGCGCTGTAAAACTTTGTCCAAATTATAGAGACATTCATCAAACGATGCACCATACACCGAAAAGTCATCCATAAAAACCTCGAGACAGCGCTCTACCATGTCAGAAAATATGGCGAGCATACAATGTTGAAACGTTGCAGGTGCATTGCATAAACCAAAAGGCATTTGGCGGTACGCGAAAGTCCCATAGGGGCAAGTGAAGGTAGATTTCTCTTGATCCAAAGGATCAATCGAGATCTGGTTGTACCCCGAATACCCGTCTAGAAAACAGAAGTGTGATCGCCCGACAAGACGCTCTAGGATTTGATCAATGAAAGGTAAAGGAAAGCGATCCTTTAGCGTGGCAGCATTCAAACGGCGGTAATCAATACACACTCACCACCCGGTTACCAAATGGGTGGTGACAGGTTCATTCAACATATTTTGGGTGACAGTAATTCCCCCTTCTTAGGGACTACCTGTGTGGGACTCACCCATGTCGAGTCTGATATGGCGTAAATAATACCTGCAGCAAGAAGTTTAATGACCTCCTTCTTCACAACCTCCATCATGCTTGGATTGAGACGTCATTGAGGTTGAATCACGGTCTTGGCTCCCTCCTCAAGCCGAATCTTGTGCTGACATAGAGTAGGGGAAATCCCCTTAATATCTGCAACGGACCACCCAAAAGCTCCCCGATGGTTCTTCAACACTATCAAAAGTTGGTCTTCCTCTTCTGCACTCAAATAAGAAGATATGATCACTGGTAACTTGTCCTCCTCAGCTAGGAAGACATATTTGAGATTCGGTGGCAGCGACTTTAATTCTAGATCCGGCGGACTTATCAAAGATGATTGAAGTGGCGGGGGAAGTTCACCTAGATCTTCATAATGCCTCGCATAGAAGCATGGAAGCATCTGGAGCATCTTGGCGCACTCCTTGAGTGATTTGCTCCTCATCCAATCATGTGTAATATTTACCAAACAAGCCTCCAATGGCAGTTTCAGATATGCGTCAAGAACAGAAATAGCAATAACATCATCTTCCATGGAAGGCAGAATATCCTCCTCCTCATCATTTGGGAATCCTACAGCTTTGCACAAAGAAACTACTTTGGTCTGCTCCATGATATCCATAGCGATAGTTCCATTGTCCACCTTGCTCATCACATGAGCGATGTCCAGAAATGGCTTCCCAAGACAGAGTGAGATGTTACTATCCAGCTATTTTACCATATTGCATTGTTCCTTTGCTTTAGATGACACAGTACTAGAAGGCATGCCCATCTCAAAGTGGTCATCGGCTATGCCCAAGGTCAAATGACCTCTTCACGTCTCTAAGATCATGTCGGCTGTAGCTTGGAAAGGACGTCCAAGTAGCAGCTCATTTCCATGTTCATCCTGCATCTCCATGACTACAAAATCTACTGGAAAGACAAACCTATCCACCTTTACTAACACATCATCACAGATTCCATAAGGCTTTACCATAGAGTTATCTACCAATTGAATGGTCATATTGCTTGGCCGTGACTCCTTCAATCCCAGCTTTTTGAATGTAGAAAGGGGCATCAAGTTGATGCTTGCCCCTGAGTCACATAACGCTTCACCAAATTTAACCTTCCCAATATAAAAAGAAATGTTAAAGCACCCTGGATCTTGCCTCTTTGGCGGAAAAGTGCCCATGATGAAGGCACTCACTTGTTCCTTAAGCACGACAACCTCTATATCTGGGATTCTCCTCTTCTTCGTGATAATGTCCTTTAGAAATTTCCCGTATGAAGGAATTTTCTCAATGGCTTCCAGTAAAGGGATATTGACTGAAAGCTTCCTGAAACTATCTAAGAACTTCTTGAACTACGCATCTGCCTTCCTTGCCTTAGCACTATTTGGATATGGGACCGGGACGGCTTGTGCCCTTTGGTGAGGTGGCACATAAGGTGTCTTTTTATGAGGTTCCTCCTCTGCAACCTGCTCTTCAGTATCATCCACGGCCTTGTCATTGACTGATTCTGTGACCCGTGCGGGCTGCTCCTCATTGGCTTCACCTTCTACTTCAGCTTGTGGTGTGCCTGTCTCCTCAGCCCTTGGATTTAACAATTTCTTACCGCTTCTGAGCAAGATGGCTTTTGCCTGCTGGTTTCCCCCTGGAACATTGGTATTTCCCGGAAAACCTGGATGTGCCAGTTTCTTCAAACTAGCGATCTCTGCTACCATCTGTGCCATAGATGTCTCAATGGTCCTCATTTGAGCCCCATGGCTCTGCAACGTTTTCCCGAATTGGTTCATGTACTCTCCTTGCTGCTTGATTTGCTGGCCAAACGTATTCATTAGCTCTTGATTTTGCTTTATAACCTGATTGAGTAGCTCCGTGCTCTTATCTTCTGCTGCTGGCGGGGGTTTGGCATTTGGATCCTGTAGAAAATTGTTTGGATCCTTCCACAAGAACTTTTTGTCTTTTCTCCATGAATAATCATTGTTCCTATAACCTTGCTGTTGTCTCATGTATTTGACTTGAGCCTCATCCTCGAACTCATTATCCTTCTTTTCCAGTAGCTTCTTTGTGAGAAGATCCATCTTCTCATTCAACTCTTTCATTGCCTTGGACTCACCTGCTACGCGAACTTGCTCTACCGGGCCTCTTTCTCTCTCACCCCATGACTGCTTTCTAGCCATATTCTTTATTATCTCCCAGCATCTGGTGTCCGTATTGTTCAGAAAGAATCCTGACCCATCTGAATCCAGATTACTCCTATCGTGCTCGGAGAGAGAAAAATAGAAGATCTTCACCTGTGTCTCTTTATCCAACCCATGATGTGGGCACCTCCTCAGCATGACCTGAAATCTCTCCCAGGTCTCAGAATATGTCTCACCGGCTTGTTGGGTAAAGTTATGAATCTTACGGATCATGTCGTTAGTCTTCTCAGGAGGGAAGAACCTCTCAAAGAAAACCTCCACCATATGATTCTAGGACTCCACAAACTCATCATCCAAATTATGTAACCATTCTCGCGCGGCTCCCGCCAGTGAACTCGGGAAAAGCTTGAGATATAGTGCCTCCTGTGGAAACCTATCGATTTTTACCATGTCACAGTTCTCAACAAACTGGCTGATGTGCGTGATGGGGTCCTCATTCTTGAGCCCGTGGAAAGCATTCGACTTCACCAGATTTATCAACGCCAGATCAATCTTATAAGTAGGTATGTTGATTGCCTGCTTCTTTATAGGCCCTTTTGAAGCTGATGAGGAAGAAGCCTTTATCTTCTCCCATATAGTCTGTGGTTCGGCCATCTCTTCCTGTTCAAGTTCGGAATCTACCTCTTCTGGTTGCTCTTGCTCGTGATAATCCTCGTCCTCAGGTCCCGGCAGTGAAACCTCGGGTGCGCGACCTACGTAGTCAGTACTACGCGTCTGCACCATGCACAGTACCTGAAATAAGAAAATTCTAGTTCAGTACAGTGCTATGACGAGTATAAAAATTATCGAACAATTTAGAAATATTTGAAGTTGTTTCAAACTAAATAAAAAAAAAATATCAGAATGGCCGCTCGTAGCACTCAAAGTGCCAACAATTTGCCGTATCCCCGGCAACGGCGCCAAAAACTTGACGCAATTTTACTGTGCGTATAAATGCAAGTGAACGCGTCGAAGTAATACATGCCTTTGTGAGGCCCGAGTCGAACACAGGGATACTCAGAATTGTTGGTGACTCTTACTAACTAGTTGCGATCAGCGAAGCCGATTAAAAGTTGAGGGTTTTTTGTGAAAATTAAAAATAAAATTGAAAGAAAACAAAATGAACAATCGATTAAATTTTTGGTTTAATCAATTCAAGAAGGTATCTTTAGGATTGCGGTTTTACCGCGGGGTTTCATTGTATTAGATTTTATATAATGCCTCAATTTTATCTCTCTATCCGGGTAGTGGCCTGAAAACATAATTGCCCACTATCATGGTGCAATTCACTACCTAGGTCTAGGTAGGTTCCACCGTCGTAGTAAACTATACCCTAAACTAGGTGCATTATGAACGATCTCTCAGTATCCACCATTAATTTTACACCACCTTGGTCAAGAGATTTATCGATTACTGTAGATTTCGTCTCTTTTCAGCCCTTAATCCTTCTTTCAAAGTGATTAAGGGCATTAAGTTATTATTATGGTGATCAAGCATAACAATATATGGAGAAAACGAAACTATACCACGGATTTAAGAGATAAAATATGAATTACTATTATAAAATTGTCATACAATGAATCCCCGGGCTACTCCCGGTCCTAAAGACGAAGGGGATTAGCCCCGCATGTTCATCTCACACAAGTACATGGTAGAAATAGGGGAAAATATGTGAAAAACGTGGAATGAAAGAGAAAACCCCTGAACGGAGAAGAACCGGTTGATCCTTTGTGTAAAACACGTGCTCTCCCACCTTTCGGTGGTGGAATCCGTCTCCTTTGGCCTCCGGATCAACAAGTATGAGCTTCTATAATCCGTTCTCCTTTCTACTCCTCCTCGGTACTCGTGCAATGGCTAATCCGATCATCCCCCCGTCTGGGCGGCCGTCATTAGGTATATCTCGGTCATTAGGTCGCTAATTATCTGTAGCCGTCCGATTGAGATCATTAGGAAACCAACTCATATCCTACGGTGTCGATACCATCGACGCGAGTCGATGGTATCGGCCCGCTGTAGTAGCGACTGGCTGCAAACCCTTCCTTTGTTGAGCCCGACATCATCTCGATACCATCGACGCGGGTCGATGGTATCGACTTCCTGTAGGCGTCGGTTTTTGTCGTTTTGCATCGTTGTTGCCTCCATGCGTCGATGGTATCAACTTGGTGTCGATACTATCGACTGCTTCCTTGCCAGCAAGCTGATGGTATCTCGATACCATCGACATCCATGTCGATAGTATCGACGCTTTGCTGCTCCTTTCGGCTGGCATCCTATGATCATGTCGATGGTATCGACTTCCGTCGATGGTATCGACTTCCGTCGATGGTATCGACGGAAGCAAATACTCGTTTTTCCTGAAATTCAAACACAAGATCACATAAATTCACACAAATAATAATATTTTGACAATTAATTCTCAAAATGATGAAATAATGGGGATTTGACATAAAATAGTAGCAAAGACCAAAGTGGATGAATTATGCCACATTAACCATAAAAATGACTAATAAAAGCATAAAACACATATCAAACAGGTCTATAAATGCGACTCAAAATCATCGCATCAAAGTACAACACTTTGATCCTATATCAAGCGAACAAATCTCCTATCCACTTAAGATGGATGTGGCTATATGCAGTGGCTAGGATAGTGTAGCTATAGGACACAACTTTATAGTACAAGGAAGAAGATGGCAAGTGAATCTCAACTTTGTTGCTCTCTAGAATTGATGCTCAAGTGTAGATTGTGTGTATTGGGTATCCTAAGTCCTCTTCTATTTATAGTAATGGTTTGCAAGTGATTATGGACGTTTTAGGAAGTGTGTAGAGTGTTCTTAGTTCTTAACTAGACATTAGGTAGAACGTAGTTGGGTTGCAATGACTAAAATGTTCATTAAATGTGAAGTTTCTAGAACTTATCTCAGTCAACAATATTGTCGATCGGATGACACTCTGTCCACAATATTGTCAAGCGGTTGCTCAGTCCACAATATTGTCAACCAGATGACTGTCTGGGTTCAGCTGGCTCTAATGTCTATATGTATTTTTCTTTCTTGTTTAAACATATTACAATGGCTATATGTCAGTCAACAATATTGTT
This sequence comes from Alisma plantago-aquatica, assembly GCA_963693085.1. Classification (NCBI taxonomy): domain Eukaryota; kingdom Viridiplantae; phylum Streptophyta; class Magnoliopsida; order Alismatales; family Alismataceae; genus Alisma; species Alisma plantago-aquatica. Next base: position 234,036,293 of record OY856409.1, on the reverse strand, counting down.
GACCAAAATTGACTCAACTAAAGATTCTCAAAGTTATTTCTCAGTTGTTTGTCTTCGACCAGGTGATTATTGGTTGAAAATTTTGTCAACCAAGAGGGAATTTTTACAAGGATTTGCAATGTATGTGAGGTCCTATCGATGACTCATCTAAAAGCTATCAACCCTAAAGTCTTCGTGTGAATGTAAGATAGGGTTTTGGGTGGATAAGGAAAATCTAACGCTTGATTTACATGATATCTAAGTACTTGTACATTATGTACTTGTACAAGTTTTACATTTGTGTACAATCATGAAAATATTAAACATTTAAGCACATTGATCTTCAACTATCCACATGGCATGGTCTCCTCATTTTGTTGAACCCTAAAATACTCAAATAGCACATTAGATCCATAAGAATAAAATATTTGTCATCATCAAAACAAAGGGTAAGCTAATGTCTAATTTAGCCAACAATCTGGATGAGGTGTGAATCTATTCCCACCCTATGTTGAAGCACTAGGGTTTTGGGGAGGGGTGAGGCTCCACGACATAGTCCTCCACACATCCTGTCAAAGGGGGCACATATTAAAAGTGACCCCCTTTGTGAGCATATGTATAAGCCCCCTTTAGGATAGTATTTGCATTATATCTTGAAGAGAACATCTTATGTTTTTACTACAACTAACTTGTGACAAAGGAAAACAAATTGTGCTTCATGTAATATTTTCCCACATCATCATTCATTTTCCATCCTTTTCCCAAGTTTCTAAAATGGCCTTTATTTCCATGTGTAGGTTGTTCTAGAAGTTAGGGGAGAGGTTACTACATGTGTGAAGTTGTATGTCTATCATTTCTCATTTGATGTGGGAATGTGGCTACATTTGGGGAAGATCTAACAAAGAAGGATAGAGGAAGCCTAGTTGAAATGTATGGGTAGGGGCTTTTCAACCTCGCTTACATCTTGGTTGATGCTACACTAATGCGTGCAACGATGCAACTCTAGGACCCAAAAGTCAATGGATTTAGATTCATTAAAACCTACCTTATACCAAAATTAGAAGGATGGGGTATAACATACAATTGTTGTTTCTTATTTGGTGGTAGTTCTAGTCTCCATGTTACTCCCAAATGCATCATCTAGACGACATATTGAGTGTGAAGAAGATTGGCATTGCTTTGTTCTTGAGAACGCATGATGCAATAGTGAGAATACAAAAGTTATGGAACTGCTTCCAGTCAGAGACTTTCCCGTAAGGATGTTGCAACTAAGAAGTGTGTGTTTTTGGAGTTTTTGATATCATTCTTTGGACAAACACATTTCTACCACAATGGGGAGAAAGTATGTTGCACATACTTCTAACGATGGAGGCCATGCTTATGGGTGAGTGCATACCTCCCTTGGTTTTGTAACATTTGTTCAATTGTGCTATAGAGGGTGGATCCATCTTCCCATAACAAATATAGATGGCAATGCGTCTCATATTTTCTAGTTTCATGCTACCCCTAGAAAAGGATGTCAATTTAGTATGTTTGTATTGTATGTCTTCTTAGTTTGTTGGTGTTGGTCTTCTAAGATCTCATGATCCATTGGTGTGGTGGCTTGTGGCATTGATTGATCATAACATTTGTTGGCATTGGGTGGTTGCAAGCAAAAGAATAAGGTGGACACCATTAGACATGGAAAGATATCTCAACCTTGTGCCCCCTAGGATAAGGTGTTTTGCGAACTATTACTCAATGATATTCCTCTGATAGTTTAGGAGGTTTCACGTGGATTTTTCTCTATAGGATGATCTCCCAATAAGATGTTAGGAGGATTTGTCTACCAGTCAAATTATTGACCTTCACAATCTTCATTGGCATTGGAGTCATTATGTTATGCTCACCATTGAAGCCTATCATTAAGTTTATGGGATACAAAGTATAAAATACATTCTTTGAAGTGGGTGCTACTAGAAGTTACCTGTACCAATAAGGGGAAACTACAAGAAGGAGAAAATTCATTGTTTTATTGATATTTAAGAATTGTTATCTTTTTTTAATATTTATTTTTTGTCATGTAGTTGTATCCGCAAAGATTTATGGAAGTTGCATGTTATATTTCTTATTGAATGCATCATTGGTTTATGGCATTTTTGACTTATCCATAATATAATTTCGTATAGGGGATATGAACTTTTAACGACGGTAGTAAACTTTTTCTTGAGAATGCAAACCCACAAGGATATGGAATGGAAGGGTGATGTGGTTGAGGATATTGGATTTGGGAGGATGGATTGTGATGCGATGATTTTGAGTCGCATTTATAGACCTGTTTGATCTGTGTTTTATGCTTTTATTAGTCATTTTTATGGTTAATGTTGCATAATTCATCTACTTTGGTCTTTGCTACTATTTTATGTCAAATTCCCTTTATTTCATCGTTTTGAGCATTAATTGTCAAAATATTATTATTTGTGTGAATTTATGTGGTTTCGTGTTTGAATTTCAGCGAAATCAAGTATCTTCTTCCGTCGATACCATCGACCGGACCACAGGTTGCCAGCCGCGAGTATCAGCAAAAAGTCGATACTATCGACAGTGATGTCGATGGTATCGAGCTACCATCAGGTTGCTAGCAAGGAAGCAGTCGATAGTATCGACACCAAGTCGATACCATCGACGCACGGAGGCTACAGCGACGCAAAACGACAAAACTGTCACCACAGGTTCGTCGATACCATCGACTTGCGTCGATGGTATCGAGATTGCATCAGGCGCTCAGACGAAAGGAAAGAAGGGTTGCCGCTACCATACTGAGTCAATACCATCGACTCGCGTCGATGGTATCGACACAGTAAGATATGCGTTTGCTTTGAAATGATCTTAATCGGACGGCCGTGGTTAATGAGCGACCTAATTTTGAGAGATATACCTAATGACGGCTCCCCCAGCCACTAGGGGAGGTCATTAGTTGCTGCACACATCCTGGAGAGCAAAGGAGAGAAGAACGGAGTATGAGAGCACGCCTCAGCCGATTCGGACACTGAAGAAGATGAATTCTACCACCAGAAGGTGGCAGAATGCGGATTCCACGCCAAGGATCGATTGGACCTTCTCCGCTCAGGGGTTTCACCACTCAATTTCGTTTTCCTCATGTTTCCCCTTTTCTCTACTGCATTGTACTCTGAGATGAACATGCAGGGCTAATCCCCTTTGACTTTAGGACCGGGAGTAGCCCGGGGATTCATTGTATGATAATTTTATAATAGTAATTCATATCTTATCTCTTAAATCTGTGGTATGATTTCGTTTTCTCAATATATTGTTATGCTTGATCACCATAATAATAACCTAATGCCCTTAATCACTTTGAAAGTAGGATTAACGGCTGAAAAGAGACAGAATTCACACTAATCGACAAATCCCTTGAACAAGGTGGTGTAAAATTAATGGTGGATACCGAGAGATCGTTTATAATGCACCTAGTTTAGGGTATAGGTTACTATGACGGTGGAACCGACCTAGACTTAGGTAGTGAATTGCACCACGATAGTGGGCAATTCTGTTTTCAGGCCACTACCCAGATAGAGAGATAAAAATTGAGGCATTATATAAAATCTAATACAATGAAAACCCGCGGTGAAACCGCAATCCTAAAGATACCCTTGTGAATTGATTAAATCAACATTTAATCGATCGTTTGTTTTGTTTTGTTTTTTTTTTCTTTTAATTTTAACAACAACTCTCAACTTGTTAATCGGCTTAGCTGATCGCGAGTAGCTAGTAGGAGTCCCCTACGATTGCACATATCCCTGAGTTCGACTCGGGCCTGGCCACTACCCAGATAGAGAGATAAAAATTGAGGCATTATATAAAATCTAATACAATGAAAACCCGCGGTGAAACCGCAATCCTAAAGATACCCTTGTGAATTTATTAAATCAACATTTAATCGATCGTTTGTTTTGTTTTGTTTTTTTTTTCTTTTAATTTTAACAACAACTCTCAACTTGTTAATCGGCTTAGCTGATCGCGAGTAGCTAGTAGGAGTCCCCGACGATTGCACATATCCCTGAGTTCGACTCGGGCCTCACAAAGGCCTGTACTACTCGACACGTTCACTTGCGTTTCTGTGCACGGTAAAATTGCGTCAAGTTTTTGGTGCCATTTCCGGGGATACGGCAATTTGTTGGCACTTTGAGTGCTGTGAGCGGCCACTCTAGGCCACCTTTTTATTTTTTTTAATTCATAATCTATTTTCTGAGTATTTGTAATCGTCAGGCACAATGCTAAGTTAAAATTTCCATTTTCAGGTACTGTGCATGGTGCAAACGTGTAGTACTGACTACACGCGACACGCATCAGAGGGTCCACTTACAGGACCAGAAGATGAGGACGATTATAATCAGGACCATCTTGAGGAAACAGAGTCAGAACCTGAACAAGAAGAGATGGACGAGCCACAAACAATATGGGAGAAGATTAAGGCTTCTTCCGCATCCGCTTCAAAAGGGCCTATAAAGAAGCAAGCAATCAACATACCTACATATAAGATTGATCCAGCTTTGATAAATCTGGTGAAGTCCAATGCTTTTCATGGGCTCAAGAATGAGGACCCCATCGCGCACATAAGTCAGTTTGTTGAGAACTGTGACATGGTTAAAATCGACAGGTTTCCACAGGATGTACTTTATCTTAAGCTTTTCCCGAGTTCATTGGCAGGAGCACGCGAGAATGGCTACACAATTTGGATGATGAGTTTGTGGAGTCCTGGGACCATATGGTGGAGGTTTTCTTTGAGAGGTTCTTTCCTCCGGAGAAGACCAACGACATGATCAGGAAGATCCATAACTTTACCCAACAGGCAGGTGAAACATATTCTGAGACCTGGGAGAGGCTTCAAGTCATGCTGAAACGGTGCCTGCATCACAGGCTGGATAAAGAAACACAGGTAAAGATATTCTATTTTGCTCTCTCCGAGCACGATAGGAGCAACCTTGATTCAGCTGGGTCAGGATTCTTTTTGAATAACACGGACACCAAGTGTTGGAAGATATTAAAGAACATGGCTAGGAAACAATCATGGGGCGAAAGAGGCGTCGTGGAGCAGGTCCGAGCAGTAGGAGAATCTAAGGCCATAAAAGAACTGAATGAGAAGATGGATCTTCTTGCAAAGAAATTGCTCGCAAAGGAGGATACTGAGTCTGAGGACGAGGCTCAAGTGAAATTTATGAGACAGCAGCAAGGTTACATGAATAACGATTATGCATGGAGAAAGGACAAGAAGTTCTCGTGGAAGGATCCAAACAATTTTCTGTAGGATCCAGATGCCAAACCCCAACCAATAGCAGAGGATAAGAGCACAGACCTGCTCAATCAGGTGATAAAGCAAAATAAAGAACTCATGACTACGTTCGGCCAGCAAATTAAACAACAAGGGGAGTTTATGAATCAGTTTGGGCAAACACTGCAGAGCCATGGGGTGAAAATGAGGACCATTGAGACATCTATGGCACAGATGGCAGCAGAGATAGCCAGTTTGAAGAAACTGACACATCCAGGTTTTTCGGGAAACACCAATGTTCCAGGGGGAAACCAGCAGGCAAAGGCCATATTGCTAAGAAGCGGCAAGAAATTGTTAAATCCAAGGGCCGAGGAAACAAGCACACCACAAGCTGAAGTAGAAGGTGACGCCAATGAGGAGCAACCCGCACCGGTCACAGATCCAGTTAATGACACAGTTGTGGATTCTACTGAAGACCCGATTGCAGAGGAGGAAGGACCTCAGAAAAGGACACCCTATGTGCCACCACATCAAAGGGCACAAGCGGTTCCGGTCCCGTATCCAAACAGTGCTAAGGCAAGGAAGGTAGATGCGTAATTTAAGAAGTTCTTAGATAGTTTCAGGAAGCTTTCAGTCAATATCCCTGTATTGGAAGCCATTGAGCAAATCCCGTCTTACGAGAAATTTCTAAAGGACATCATTACTAAGAAGAGGAAAATTCTGGATACAGAAGTTGTCGTGCTCAAAGAGCAAGTGAGTGCCTTCATCATGGGCACTTTGCCACCAAAGAGGCAAGATCCAGGCTGTTTTAACATTTCTTGTTATATTGGAAAAGTCAAATTTGGTGAAGCATTATGTGACTCAGGGGCAAGCATCAACTTGATGCCCCTTTCTACATTCAAAAAGCTGGGATTGAAGGAGTCACGGCCAAGCAACATGACTATTCAATTGGCAGACAATTCGGTGGTAAAGCTATATGGAATCTGTGAAGATGTGTTAGTGAAAGTGGACAAATTTGTTTTTCCAGCAGATTTTGTAGTCATGGAGATGCAGGATGAACATGGCAACGAGCTATTACTTGGACGTCCTTTCCAAGATACATCCGACATGATTTTAGAGATGGGGAGAGGTTGTTTGACCTTGGGTATATCCGATGACCGATTTGAGATGGTCATGCCCTCTAGTACAGTGTCGTCTAAAGCAAAGGAACAATGTCGTGTGGTAAAACATCTGGATAATAATATTTCACTATGTCTTGGGAAGCCATTTCTGGACATGGCTCATGCGATGAGCAAAGTGGACAATGGAACTTTGGCTGTGGACATCATGGAACAGACCAAGGTGGTATCTCTGTGTAAAGTTGTAGGGTTCCCTAATGATGAGAATGAGGACATTCCGCCTTCTACGGAAGATGATGTTATTGCAATTTCTGTTTTTGATGCATATCCTGAATTACCATTAGAGGCTTGCTTGGTAAATATTACAAATGATTGGATGTGGAGTAAATCACTCAAGAAGTGCGCCAAAATGCTTCAGATACTTCCATGCTTCTATGCGAGGCATTATGCAGATTGAGGTGAACTTCCCCCACCGCTTTGATCATCTCTGATCAGCCCGCCGGAGTTAGAATTAAAGCCGCTACCACCGCATCTCAAATATGTCTTTCTAGCTGAGGAAGACAAGTTACCTATGATTATTTCTACTTATTTGAGTGCGGATGAGGTGGAACAATTGCTGATAGTGCTGAAAAACCACCGGGGAGCTTTTGGGTGGTCCATTGTAGATATCAAGGGGATTTCCCCTACATTATGTCAGCATAAGATTCGGCTCGAAGAGGGAGCCAAGCCTGTGATCCAACCTCAACGACGTCTCAATCCAAGCATGATGGAGGTTGTAAAGAAGGAGGTTATTAAACTTCTTGCTGCAGGTATCATTTACGCAATATCAGACTCGACATGGGTGAGTCCCACACAGGTAGTCCCTAAAAAGGGGGGAATTATTGTCTCCCAAAATATTTTAAATGAACCTGTCACCACCCGATTGGTAACCGGGTGGCGAGTTTGTATTGACTACCGCCGTCTGAATGTCGCCATGCTAAAGGATCATTTTCCTTTACCGTTTATCGATCAAATTCAAGAGTGTCTCGCCGGCCGATCGCACTTCTGTTTTCTTGACGGGTACTCGGGGTACAACCAGATTTCAATTGATCCTTTGGACCAAGAGAAATGTACTTTCACTTGTCCCTACGGGACTTTCACGTATCGTCGAATGCCTTTTGGTTTATGCAATGCACCTGTGACTTTTCAGCGTTGTATGCTCGCTATCTTTTCTGACATGGTCAAACGCTGTCTTGAGGTGTTTATGGATGACTTTTCGATGTATGGTGCATCGTTTGACGAATGTATTTACAATCTGGACAAAGTTTTACAGCGCTGCGAGGATACACATTTGGTCCTCAACTGGGAAAAATGTCACATGATGGTGACTTAGGGGATAGTGCTAGGACACAAGGTGTCTAGAAAAGGTTTAGTGGTGGATCCGGTAAAAATTGAAGTTATTTCCAAGTTACCCCCACCTAATTCTGTTAACGGGGTAAGGAGTTTCTTGGGACACGCCGGATTTTATCGTCGGTTTATAAAAGACTTTTCAAAAATCATGAAACCTCTATCCGAACTGCTTGAGAAAGACGTTGTATTTGATTTCAATGACAAATGTGTACATGCGTTCGACATGTTGAAGGAGAAACTGATTTCTGTGTCGGTTGTTCAAACGTCGGATTGGACTAAACCGTTCGAACTCATGTGTGACGCTTCTGATTTTGTGGTAGGAGCCGTGTTGGGGCAGCGGGTGGACAATAAGCCCACTGTGATTTTCTACGCTTCAAAGACTTTGAATGACGCCCAATTAAACTATACAACCACTGAAAAAGAATTACTCGCCGTTGTTTTTGCTTTTGAAAAATTTCAGCAATATTTAGTTGAATCGAAAGTAGTCGTTTGGACTGACCATGCCGCAATTAAATATTTAATGGAGAAAAAAGACGCAAAGCCTAGATAAATTAGGTGGATTTTGCTCTTACAAGAATTTGACATCAAAATCAGGGATAAAGCTGGGATTGAAAATGTTGTGGTAGATCATCTGTCTAGGATAGAGAGGGTGGATGAAAACGATTTACATATACCCATAACCGAGACATTTCCTGATGAACAAATTTTGAAAGTTAATTCTAAAGATCCTTGGTTCGCTGAGATTGTGAATTATTTGGCTTGCGGGATCATCCCGGAAGATTGGTCATATCAAGAGAAGAAAAGATTCTTCCACTCTTTACGCTATTATTTTTGGGATGACCCGATTCTTCTTAAGCAATGCAGGGATGGTATCCTACGCAGGTGTGTGCCTGAAGTGGAGTACGAGAGCGTTCTCCGTCATTGCCACACACTACCTATGGGAGGACACCATGCGAGCTCTTGTACGGTAGCTAAAGTTCTGGAGAGTGGCCTTTATTGGCCAACCTTGTTCCGAGACGCCTACGAGTTTGTAAGGCAATGTGACTCCTGCCAACGAGCAGGTAATATTTCAAAGAGACAGGAGATGCCCCTAAATGTGTTCCAAGAAGTGGAGGTATTTGATCTGTGGGGCATAGATTTCATGGGACCATTTGTGTCCTCAAATTCAAATTTATATATTCTTTTAGCAGTTGATTACGTGTCGAAGTGGGTAGAAGCAATACCCACAAGGACTAACGATTCTACTGTAGTGTGCAGGTTCATGAAAGAAAACATTTTCTGTAGGTTTGGAGTGCCCTGAATGATCATCAGTGATGGGCGTACGCATTTTAGGAATCAGAAGTTCTCGACATTGTTGAAGAAATATGGGGTTAAACACAACACAGGTACCCCATATCACCCGCAGACTCAAGGACAGGTGGAGGTCTCCAATCGCGAAATTAAGAATATTTTGGAGCATACGGTGGCGTCCACAAGGAAGAATTGGAGTGCCCTACTACCGGACGCATTGTTGGCGTACAGGACAACTTACAAAACACCTATAGGCACCACACCTTTTAGGTTAGCATATGGTCGGGCTTGTCATTTACTGGTAGAGTTAGAGCATAAAGCACATTGGGCGCTTAGAAGACTCAACTTGAGTTACGATGGAGCGGGGAGGAAGAGATTGCTTGAATTGAATGAGTTGGATGAGCTGCGGATGACGGCATACGAGAACTCGCGGATATACAAGGAGCGCACCAAGTTAATCCACCATTGCCACATCCAGTTGCACACATTCAAGAAAGGAGATAGTGTATTGCTGTTCAATTCACGACTGGATTTGCATCCCGGGAAGCTCAAATCCCGGTGGAGTGGGCCGTTCGTGGTAGAAGAGGTCAAACCACATGGCTCAGTCTTGGTGCGGGATGGTGAGACCACATTTTTGGTGAATGGACAAACATTGAAGCTCTACTTTGGTGAAAATTACAAGAGGAAGGTGAATGAGGTCAAACTCATTTCACTTTCGGATGCATGAGGTGCCCAAAAGTTGTCTAGCCTAAGACGTTAAATAAGGGTGCTTGTTGGGAGGCAACCCAACCATTGGTACCTTAGTTTAGTTCATGTACGTTCGTAGGTTGATTTGTTTTGGTTTAATTTTTAGTGTAAAAAAGATACCGTGATCGGTTTGTTCTTTGTGCAGGCTGAGGCAGAGTCCATACCATCGACACAATGGTCGATGGTATCGACCATGGAACAGGTTGATGACTATAGATTTTGCACTGCGTCGATACTATCGACGGCCTCGTCGATGGTATTGACAGACCTACAGGTAGATCGCAAAATTAAGGTCAATGGTATCGAGATGCCTGTCGATACCATCGAGATCTCTGAAGATTTACAGAATAAATCGACTCAGGAAAGTAGATACCATCGACGGGTGTGTCGATGGCATCGACACATTCAAGTGAAAAAGGTGGCGGCCGGGCCTCGCGAGGATTTGGCCTAATCAGAGGGTCGATACTATCGACTCACGTCAATGGTATCGACCATCCACGTCACCGATCCGTGCAAACAAATCAACGACGATCTTGGCATCAAGACGGTCGATCCGGGTGCAGCGTCGATACCATCGACCCATGTCGATGGTATCGACACGTCAGCGATCTGGGTTTCAAGATCCAACCATCAACGACCGTCGATACTAGCGAGGGGGCAGATAGCATCGATAAGTGTCGATACCATCGACTCGCATCGATGGTATCGACGGGTCAATAGTGGTGCCGACCAAATCTATTTAAGGGGAGTGATTGCGTCAGTTGACATCACGCTTTCAGAGAAAACTCCTTCTCTTGTGCCCAGCAATCCCCCGAGCCGTCCAAGCCCAACGACGAGCAGCACCGAGCGAAGGTCTTCATCGAGCAGAGATTCAACTCTCCAATCTTCACCGAGCTCTCTTTCTGATCCCCATTTCTCGTCCCAAACATGGCGCATGTGGCCGGAGCTTCCTCCTCGCGCGCAAATCCGATGGACATCTCGGAATTCATGCCACCACCGCCATCGTCGATCGCACGTCCCCGACTTGTCCATCCTTCCTCGGAGGTCCGGAAGATCTACGAGGAGATCATGCAGAGGAAGATAGAGCCCACTCGCTATGTGGACCGGGAAATGATCTGAGATCTCGGATTCGAGGCCAACTTGGCCTACGTTCTGAAGGGGCAGGCCTGCCACACATCAATAAGGCCTGGCGAGCTGGAATCTCATGCAGATGGCCAGCCGTTCTTTGGCAACTGGCTCACGTACAAGGAATTTGTGGCAGAGTTTATGACATCGCTAGACGTCTGTGTCGTGCCCAACGACATCGTAACTACCGATCGTGAGTGGATCAAGGGCCGGGTGTCTTTCTGGCTGTACAACCACGACTACACCCTCATGCTCAAGCAGTTCAACAGGATCTTCAACTGGAACCATTCGCAGTATGACCACCGGCAGCTGGACAACCACACTGACTACGGCGCCATCTTTTCCGAGCTGGTGACGGTGCCACAAGGAAAGTCGGTGAGCTACCACAATGACACGATAGCCGATTTCGAACACCCTTTCGTCCGGGTACTGCACAGGATGCTGAGTTCTATGCTTTTTTCCCGGGGTGATCTGGCCCTCAGCAAATTTTAGGGGTCGGATCTATTCTTTCTGTATAAACTCCTAAAGAAACAAGAATGCAATTGGGGTTCCTTCTTTCTGCAACGAGTATTGGACATGAAGAGGAGTACGAGGAAAGCGCTGATTCACTTCGGCGGGCTCATCACCAAGCTGGCTTCATACCTCGGCTTGAATTTCCAGACCCTCACTCCTCTCTCTACAAGAAGCAAGGTGAACTTGCAGCATCTACACCGGTCCAATCTGTTACTTCTCCGAGATGGTGTGGCGTTTGCGCACTGCCACGTAAATCAAGCATATCAAGAATGTTCTCTTCCCGACCCCGTTTTCAACATCGAAGGTGCACAACATTTCCGGTGGCCAATCATAGCCATCGCTGACTCCGATGAAGAAGGCGGCGACGACGGAAATGATGAAGAGGATGAGGAGGAAGAGGAGGCATTTACACCTCTTCGAGTACGAGTGGCACCACGGAAGCGTCCTCGGATGCATCCAGGTGCATCTTCATCATCACAGCCTACGCCGCCACCACCACCGCCCTCACAGCCAAGCGAGTATGCCTATTCTATGCAGGGCATGTACGCGATGTTGCAGGACATCCAGCAGACCCAGCATAGCCACACAACCACCTATGCCGGTATTGAAGATACTACCAACCGTCTCTTTGTGAATCAACAGGAGATTTTTGAGAATGAGCGCCTTCTTTTCGAGAATCAGCAGAACATCCATGACAGGTTGCACAGGATGGAGGTGCAACAACAGCCGTTTTTCGATCATTACTGGATCCAGAATTATTTTGGGGGGTATCCACAGCCTCCGCCGATGTACCAGTATGATCCGACATTCCAGGCGCAGTACCCTTCTTGGGACCCCACGACATCGCAGTACCTGCCTCCACCACCACATGAGTGATCCGATATCACTGTTCCAATCTTTAAGTTTGTTTTTGACTATGAGGCCATAGTCGGATTCAAGCTTAGGGGGGTAGTTGGAACAACTTTATCTTTTACTGTTTTTTTTAGTTTTTAACTTGATTGTTTTTGTTCTTGTTATTTGTTTCTTGCAATTTTAGTTTTTGTAGGATCCACATGCTATCTAGTGTAATCGTGGATGTCATAAAGTTTGTGTCATCTCATTAATTATGCATGGGAAAATCAAGGGAAATTTAAAATTTTTTGTGTGTTTGCAAAGCTTGTCTTGTTTAACCTTGGGTACATATCCTACGAAAATGATTGGTTTTGTCAACTTTAAAACAAAATTTCACAACTATACTCCTAATGATTCATGAAAGTGGACAGAAATGGTTGTTTGAGCCTAAAATGACCAAATGGTAATGAGACTCTAATTGGATGTAAGAGAGAGAAACCTATTAACTACTACACAGGTCAGTAAGGAGGGACACATAATATCTTTCTAAGGTTCAGTCATCTAGTCTTGTGATCTTTCCACCTCTTTACTTTTCACAATCCACCACAAGAATTGGAAGTACTTTACAGTTTTAACTTCTTTGACAGCATTGCATATAGATAGGTCCTGCATTGAATTTATTTCCATATGTTTTGCATAAAAAGAAAGAAAAAAATTAGAATAGTAATACATGCACATTACCCTTAGGTGCATGCCATGTAGTTGCAGTCATAATTTTCATGCATAAAGTATATCATGTATCTCAATTTTTCTCTAATGGTGAATTAAATTGTTCCATACCTTATAAATAGTGCAAATTTCTGAGTATGAAGAAAAATAAGCCCAATAAAATATTCATTATCAATTATGGATATAAGGGTTGAAAAATGAAAAAAAAGAGAAAAATCTGAAAAATCTGCATAATGAAAAAAAAGAAGAAAAGAGTTATGTAGAAGCAACAAGAATAAGAAGCAGAAAGGAACATAATATCACCTGCATTTCAAGATAATTGAGTACATGATGTAGCTTAATTAGATATCCATTTCGTTTTGAGATGGATGGTTGGTACATGCATCATTCCACCCAATTTTAGGCATGAGGGCATTTTTCATGTGCATGGGCATCATTTAGGACATTTGTGTTTTATGCATGTTGAAAATGTATAATACTTCCACTTTCTTCCATGAACCACCCATCTTCATCCACCCGTTGCTCGGATTGGTAGGCCACTGTGAATTTCTCCTCACTCAGGTATATTAGGAGAACTGCTTCCATGTAGATGGTAGTTAGGGCGAGCAACGTAGTATGGACATCACAAGATGCACCAAGTCTGAACCGGCGAGTTTTATTATGTTAACTGCCTTATGTGATAGTGTTCATCAGTTTTGAGGTCAACTTCTTTTATGGATGATTATTGTCGCCTTCAGGGTAATTACCATTCCATGGTTAGAAAGGGTCGGTATGTGAATGTCCGGTGGGAGTCATATGGGACGTTGGTTGTGGTGTGTTGTTCTTCAGTGGACATTAGCAATTCTATTCTAAGGATTAGTTGCTCGAGGGCGAGCAATGTTTAAACTTAGGGGAGTTTGATGCAATGATTTTGAGTCGCATTTATAGACCTGTTTGATATGTGTTTTATGCTTTTATTAGTCATTTTATGGTTAATGTTGCATAATTCATCTACTTTGGTCTTTGCTACTATTTTATGTCAAATTCCCTTTATTTCATCATTTTGAGCATTAATTGTCAAAATATTATTATTTGTGTGAATTTATGTGGTTTCGTGTTTGAATTTCAGGGAAATCAAGTATCTGCTTCCGTCGATACCATCGACGGAAGTCGATACCATCAACCGGACCACAGGTTGCCAGCCGCGAGTATAAGCAAAAAGTCGATACTATCGACAGTGATGTCGATGGTATCGAGCTACCATTAGGTTGCTAGAAAGGAAGCAGTCGATAGTATCGACACCAAGTCGATACCATCAACGCACGGAGGCTACAGCGACGCAAAACGACAAAACCGTCGCTACAGGTTCGTCGATACCATCCACTTGCGTCGATGGTATCGAGATTGCATCAGGAGCTCAGACGAAAGGAAAGAAGGGTTGCCGCTACCATACTGAGTCGATCCCATCGACTCGCGTCAATGGTATTGACACCGTAAGATATGTGTTTGCTTTGAAATGATCTTAATCGGACGGCCGTTGTTAATTAGCGACCTAATTTTGGGAGATATACCTAATGACGGCTCCCCCAGCCACTAGGGGAGGTCATTAGTTGCTGCACACATCCCGGAGAGCAAAGGAGAGAAGAACGGAGTACGAGAGCATGACTCAGCCGATTCGGACGCCGAAGAAGACGAATTCTACCACTGGAAGGCGGCAGAACGCGGATTCCATGCCAAGGATAGATTGGACCTTCTCCGCTCAGGGGTTTCACCACTCAAATTCGTTTTTCTCATGTTTCCCCTTTTCTCTACTGCATTGTACTCTGAGATGAACATGCGGGGCTAATCCCCTTTATCTTTAGGACCGGGAGTAGCCCGGGGATTCATTGTATGACGATTTTATAATAGTAATTCATATCTTATCTCTTAAATATGTGGTATGATTTCGTTTTCTCAATATATTGTTATGCTTGATCACCATAATAATAACCTAATGCCCTTAATCACTTTGAAAGACGGATTAACGGCTGAAAAGAGACATAATTCACATTAATCGACAAATCCCTTGAACAAGGTGGTGTAAAATTAATGGTGGATACTGAGTGATCGTTTATAATTCACCTAGTTTAGGGTATAGGTTACTACGACGGTGGAACCGACCTAGACTTAGGTAGTGAATTGCACAACGACAGTGGGCAATTCTATTTTCAGGCCACTACCCGGATAGAGAGATAAAAATTGAGGCATTATATAAAATCTAATACAATGAAAACCCGCGGTCAAACCACAATCCTAAAGATACCCTTGTGAATTGATTAAATCAACATTTAATCGATCGTTTGTTTTGTTTTGTTTTTTTTCTTTTAATTTTAACAACAACTCTCAACTTGTTAATCGGCTTAGCTGATCACGAGTAGCTAGTAGGAGTCCCCGACGATTGCACGTATCCCTGAGTTCGACTCGGGCCTCACAAAAGCCTGTACTACTCGACGTGTTCACTTGCATTTCTGCGCACGATAAAATTGCGTCAGATTGTACCTAATTTTCTCCATTAATCATACAACCATTATCCCTGACATGTGTGTGGGTAAATTGGGGTCTCTGGTCATCCTCAATATCCCTTCATGATGTGTTCTCTCTTTTACTGGAGAGAGAAAGATTTACTTCCCCAATGACTTTGGACAATAATTTTCACACAGTTTAGGACCTTTAGTTGGTCTCTTTTTGTGTGATAATTAATCACAAGTGTGTGAACTACTACAAAATGGGGACATGGAGTTGGTTATTTTTCCAACAAAAATCAACGGTAGTATCCGACGGTTATAAGTAGAAGATTGTCGTGTATTGACCACCCGAGAAAACACGGGTTGCACTTCCTTTTTTCTTCCTGTTTCTTTTCTATATATCACCCGTGAAAATAGAATTTCACTTAAAATTTTTTGGGGCATTTCATTTTCCTTAAAAAAAACCGCATAGTCAGTTATTATTAAAATAACCGATGAGATAAAGTGATACACGCACCATCTATCCCGCGGGAAACAATTGGTCCTCTCAGTGGTTGTTTTGATCGCAACCAACGAGGAAGATGCTCATGCCATGCGATCCACAAAAAATTTCCCACCCCCACTTAATATTTCTCAGTGGTTTTTTCATAAAAACTGATGGCGTATCTATTGATGGGTTGCGGGGTTAGGTGGTGGTTTGTCAATGACAACTGATGTGAATGTTGTATCTATGCTGACAGTTTTTTTCTTATAACTGATGAGGAAATGCCTAGGTAGTCAGTTGTTATGATAACCGACGAGATAAGTCTTACTTAACCCCACAAGAAACCCTTTCCCCCTGTCACCTACTTGCATTTCTATGTGTAGCAACACTGCTCTAGAAATTTTATGATTTCTCTCCCCCGTCGTAGCTACAAGCAGTCAGACCTTCCTCCGTGGGTTCCTTCTTCCGATGTTGCTTCCTCTTCCTATGCCGTTTCATTCTCCAGCCTCCTCACCAGTACTACTCTTGCTTCTCTGCTTCTTCTTCCTCCTCCAATAGGTGCGCTCTGCCACCGGCAGTGTCGCTGCCGCTCGTGACAGGTGGCCTCTCCTCCAACGTCACCAGGTGCACCAGCCTCCTCCAATGCCAACCTCCACCAATGCTAGGGTATTCAAGCACAGATGGCCTCTCTTCCTTGCAAATTATCCTTCCCTAGCTAGTTCTCCATCTCTCTTTGCCCTCTCCTCCTTCCTCCTCTCTCCTCCTTACCCTACCTTTCACAATTTCTTCTCAATTGAGAAGAAATTGTGAAGGGCATGGGAAGTAGGAGAGAGGAGGAGGAGAGGGGGAAGGGATATTGATATAATTGTTTTTCAAAATTATTAAATTGTGATGAAATTGAATTAGTGGAGATTAATTTTAATTTGTAGTGGCATATTAAATATCAAAATTGTGATGAAAAATAATAAGATTGTGATGAATTTTATGATTGTGATAAAAAATAATTAGATTGTGATGAATGCATATATGTAACCATGTATTTAACGATGATTCATGCTAAATTATGCCATCAAATAAGTATTTAATGACGATCTCATCTATGTTATAATGATTACACTTGCATGAAAAATGACTCTAAATTAACTTGATATAATAATGATGTTAGTTTTGACTCTAAATTAACTCTAAATTTTTTAATGAACCCTAATTTGTAAATAAACCTTAATGTGTTAATAAACCCTAATTTTTGAATAAACCCTAATTTGTCCTAGAAATATGTTTGAGATTTACTCATTAGGAGTAAACCTCGGATAGTCCCCAGTTTGGGACTATTCTTGAGCACTTCATCTCACTTAGAATATAAGTGTATAATGTGTGTTCAATTTCGATAAATTTTGATAGAATTTCCCCTTTGTTCTCTGGGTACATATGTAGGTGGGTATTTGTCCATCTACATCGGTGTTCTTAGAGGGATGTGGGGAAATGCTACTGAAATTTATTGAAATCAAATACGCATTACATATTTATCAGTAAGATTAAGTGCTTAAGAATGGGATAGGTGGCACACATTCATAAATCTAAATGCTACTAGATGATTAGGGATCAATAATTCAAACATATTTTTTCATGAAAATAACTCTAAATTTGTGAAAAAATCCTAATTTGTGAATAAACCCTAATTTGGCCTAGAAACTTGTCTGACATTTACTCATTAGGTGAAAACCTTAGATAGTCCCCAATTTGGGACTATTATTGAGCACTTGATCTCACTTAGGATGTAAGTGCAGAATGTGTGTTTGATCTCAATAAATTTTGACAACATTTCCCCTTTGTTCTCTCGGTACATATGTAGGTGGGTATTTGGCCATCTACATTCATGTACTTGGAGAACTGTGGGGAACTACTGCCAAAATTTATTAAAATTGAGCATGCATTATACACTTTCTAGTGAGATGAAGTGCCTAAGAATGGGATAGGTGGTACACATTCATAAATCTGAATGCTACTAGATGATTAGGGCCAAATGTTCAAACATATGTTTTTTCCTAAAATTAACTTACTAACTAAAACCTGATGAGCTCCTCATCTCCCATCTGATCATATAGAAATGGATCATCATGTATGTCAAAACCAAATCGCTACACTTTGAAATTTATTAATGGTCTCAACAAGTTTGTAATATTTGCATAGGAACATAGAAAACAACCTGGAGATAGGTTCTATTGCCCCTATAGGAATTGTAGCAACAACCTAAAAATTGACATTGTTGACATGATTAGAGATCATGTCATGGTAATGGGATTGTACATGGCTATATAGAATGGTACTAGAATGGAGAGATTCTTATGAGATTGGAAGATGTGGGTAGTGGTACTTGTATCCAAGATGAAATGGCTACCGATGTTGATGAAAACAAACCAATTCTAACATACATGGTTGATGTGATGTTAGACACTTGTGAGGTAAATGTTATAGACCCACCTCCCTTATTTAGAAACATTATGCATGATTCTGAGAAACCATTATACTTAGGTTGTACTAAGTTTGAGAAGTTGGTGTTGTATTGAGATTGTGTACTCTGAAGGCTAACAATAGATGGAGCGGAAAAAGTTTCACTTTTCTGTTGTCTTTGTTGAAAGATATTCTCCCTGAAGTCAACGAGCTTCTAGTCTCAACATATGAAATGAAAAAGATGTTGTGCCCATTGGGAATGGAGGATAAGAAGATACATGCATGCCTAAATGACTATGTGCTATTTCAAAAGGACTATATCAATCAGAAAGAATGTCCAAAATGTGGGGTGGTGTCTAGGTACAAAAGGATGACATTGAGTAAGACCAAATTTGAGTCTCCTACTAAGGTGATGTGGTATCTGCCCATAATAACCCAGTTTCAACG
Source organism: Alisma plantago-aquatica (assembly GCA_963693085.1). NCBI lineage: Eukaryota > Viridiplantae > Streptophyta > Magnoliopsida > Alismatales > Alismataceae > Alisma > Alisma plantago-aquatica. Next base: position 234,017,438 of record OY856409.1, on the reverse strand, counting down.
CTTCTTTGCTAATGCCTTGATTGCACAAAATTTATCTTGGCATGCAAAGATAAAGAAAAATAACGATGGTATTTTATGACATGTGTCTGATTCCCCACAATGGAAGAAGATTTATTTATTTTATCCTTAATTTGGCAAAGAAGCCAGGAATTTAAGACTTGGACTTTATATTGATGGGAAGAATCCATATGGAATGTTAAGAAGCCAACATAGTACTTGGTCTATCATGCTTGTTGTATACAATCTTCCTATGTGGTTGTTCATGAAGAATAAGTATATCATGTTGTTGTTGCTAGTATCGGGCCCCAAACAACCAGGAAATGATATTGATGTTTACCTTGAACCTCTAATTGATGACCTAAAGAAACTATGGGGATAAGGTGTGATGACTTATGATGCATTGTGCCGAGAGATGTTTAATTTATGTGCTATGTTGTTTTGTACTATTAACGAATCTCCTACTTATGGGAACTTTTCTAGATGCAACATTACAGGATCCAAGGTATGTCCTATTTGTGAGGAAAACTTAGATTCTATCAGACTGAAACATGGTGGTAAGACTATGTATCTTGGTCTTCAAAGGTTTCTACCAAAGGTGCAACCTTACCGAAAGTTGCACAAAACATTCAATGGCTCAACTGAGGGATGGAGGTTTCCCTAAACCTATGTTAGTGGAGGATGTTTATAAGAGAGTGAACAACATTGTAAATCATTTTGGTAAGAGACAGTGTACTACCCCCACAGGTGAAAAGTATTTATTCAAAAAAAGGTTGATAATCTGGTATCTTACTTATTGGAGTTCTTTTACAGTTCGACATTGTATCAATGTCAGACATGTTGAGTAAATGTTTGTGATAGCATTATTGAAACTTTGTTCAATATACCAGATAAGACTAAAGATGGCATCAAATCCAGAATGGACCTACATGAAATCGGTATAAGGAAAGAATTAACAAAAGGAGTTACCAAAGGTCGCCACACATATCTACCTCCTGCTTATTACACCTTGTCTACAAAGGAGAAGAGAACATTTTAAGAGTGCTTGCATAATGTTAAGGTACCATAGGGATACTTAGACAATATCTATAAATTGGTATCAATGAAGAATCTGAAGCTGATAGGTCTTAGATCTCACGATTGTCACACTCTAATGCAACATATATTGCTTGTGGCTATTTGATCTATCCTTCGTAAGCATGTAAGGTTTTCAATCACTAGGCTTTGCTTCTTCTTCAACACTCTATGCAGAAAAGTAATTGATTATGAGATTCTAGATAATTTGTAAAGAGAATTGTTTGTTACCCTGTGTTAAATTGATCAATATTTTCTCCCTTCATTCTTTGATATCATGGTACATCTAGTTGTCCATTTGACTAGGGAAGTGAAAATGTTGGGTTCAGTTTTCTTGTACTAGATGTATCCTTTTGAGAAGTACATCAGTGTTTTTAAAGGTGATGTTCGGAACCATTGTTGCCCTGAAGGGAGTATCATTGAGGGCTATATTTCTAGGGAGATTATGGACGTTTGCAATGACTTTTTGAGTTGCAACAAAACTACTATTGATGTCATGAACCCTGATGTCTATTCCATTAATGGTATTTTGGGAGAACGATGGATAAATGTGGTTTGTATAATTTTATCTTTTTCTTGCAATGTTGTCAGTCTGTTGTTAAGCTGCGATACTTGCAGAGAGCCTGTTGTTCTTCTAAACTTTTAGTTCAAAAGAACAAGGCTACAGACAGGATAGCAGGCTAGACAATATATCTGTATTCCTGTTATATAAAAAACACAAAGTTTTATTAGTTATTTGGAGATAACCAAATAGATACATATTCTTTGTATGTTATTTACAAACAACTGACAGTGTACAACCAAAATTTTAGTATTCATTCACTGATAAAACCGACGTCAGGTATTTTGGCGTCAGTTATTTGTCATCATACCACTGAAGGGAAAAATACTAATGGCGTCAATTGTTTTCCTAAAAATTAATGAGAAAGGTCAGAGCAGACCACAATACATTTTCCATTGTGATTTACATCATAGGATTCTTCCCTAACAAAGAATCACTGACATAAATGTTGTTTTTTTTATTCTCTATACTGAAGAAAAATGTTTTAGTTTTATCATCACCCACTTGGTCCTTGGTTCGAAAGCGACACAGAGTACAGAAAAAACCAATGTCATATCCCCATTTTGTAGTAGTGTTGTCTTGGGATTTGTATAAGTTTGTCTGAATACTTTTGAAATTGGTATTCACAACCTTAGGATGGAGGTTGGTTCATGTTGGGTTGTTGATGTTGTGTAGAATTGGTGTTTGTTTTTTTTTGTAATTGTTGGGGTGTGTTATCACAAGCACACACATCATCGAGATTAGTTCTCAGAACCTTGTAATGGGGAAGAGTTCTAGTTTGTAGAATGCATGGGAATTGTCAAGATTTAAAACTCCTACAATTGGATTTCTAGGGTTTATGGATGCATTGACCCTATCAAAACTAGTCTTGAAGGACATTTATTGTAGAACCATGTCTTTTCTTCAGACTAGTGGTGGTGAATGAGGTGGAAGGTTTAACCTCTCTCAAATGAAAGATACATATATTGATGACGATCTCTTTAATGGGATTCTCTTATACAACATGGGCTCTGATTGCCCTTTGTAGTGAATAGAAAACATGTATCAACCTTCCCATTTGGGAGAATCTTGATAAGATAAGATAGATGTGCAATCATGTTAGGTTACATAAATTAATAGTTGGATTGATTTTAGTCACTCTCAATTTTTAAAATGATGAGGATGAGGGTCATAATAATGGATGCTCTTCTTTGGACTTAATGTTATAATGGATCAGCCCTCATTTTCTCTGGTTATCCATAATTATCACCATGTTATTCAAAAAGGGGGTGATGACATAGGTTTGTAAAGCATTTCATTTCAGTTACCATATTGTCCATAGTAATACCTCTTGAAGTGGCTAGCATTGATTGGTACTATATGGATAGTTTTGTCCATATCTTAAAGTTGCATGGAAATGATGTTTACCTACAATAAAAATCCTAAGAGAAGGAAAGAATTGATGGTCAATGTAAAATCCCAAAGAAAAAGATCAAAAAGCATAAATTTCAGAGTCACCACAATGTTTTATATGAAAAACATGGAAAACCATTTAAATCAATGGGAAATTTTCGAAAAGAGAAATTTTTGATTCTACTAAAGGAAACATGAAAGTTTTGAAAGAATGGACAAAATAGATTCAACAATCCTATTATGACTCGAGAAGGTGTTAGACTCTCCTAAGTTTCCCCTAAAATGTTATTGGTGTTTATGATTATGGGAAACAAAATAAAAGAATAAGAATAAACATGATTTTTGTTGGAGAATCTTTAGGGAGTAGATATTACTGCGTCTTTCCAATCATCATCCCTATAGATTCTATTTTATGTTGAGATATAACAATCACCTTAGGATATCCCACAATGGAGATCCATTCCTGATAATGGGAATGAAATGTGTGGGAAATAGAATAGAAAGATGAAAAAAGAAGATTCAACCAAAAGCAAGAGATAACAATTGAATCAAACAATAGATGTAATGGAAAACTAGATGACATAACAACCTATATAGATGAGCAATTGTGATTAAAGAGAAACTAGATCATGGTAGTTATTTTTAAATTTATCAGAGCTATTAAGCTATTCAAGTTGACAGTTAGGGAAGTTGAATAAGAAACTAGAAAATGTGGAATTAGTAGTTAAGATGTTCTAGAAAATAGTTTAGGAGAAGTTATTGATAAGAAAGTTAGATCATAAGAATAGGACAAAATATTTTCTCCTTAACATCTTAGAAGGATTACGTCATATGAATGTAAGATGTTCTATAAGAAGAACCTCTAGTCACATGGGAAATTGCAAATAGAGGGATAGTTCACTTGTTGACTTCAGCAGAGTCAAAAGGTGCTATAATGGATGTTCTAACCTCAAGGTATGTTTAGTCTAGAATTAGGGTCCTGGGGTCTAGGTTTTTAGGTAGAATGTTTTGAATAGATCCGATCGAATGTTGTGTCCCACAGGTTCAACTGATGACTGAAATGTAAGATTCCACCATGGGGCACCTTGGTAAAATGAATGATTCCACCAGGTCTCCCTGGTAGGAAAAAATTGCATTTGAGGTTCTAGATTTTTTGGGATGTTTTTGGGGATTTCTTGATAAAAACAATTTACACTGTGGGTATGAGTTATATGATGAATAAAACTCAATTAATAAGAGGAGTGACGATAACAAATAAATTGTGGGGTCTAAGTTTTTCTTTTTATCAAAAGGTAAGTATTTTTTTAAACATTGGAAATTAAATATTCCATAAGATTTAAAAATGAATATTATATTCAAGATATTTCAATGGGAATTATTTGAAGAACGTTTGAAAAACCTCAACTAATGGGAAACTGGCTTAACTCTAGATAAAGACACTTTTGTATGTGAACCCCTCGTGCTATGAAAAATGGGTGGCATGCATGGGTTAAGTGGGAGGAAATATATGGAATATATTGGAATAAATGAGGAAAACTCCATCATTAGACAAAGATAAGACATGATCCTTATCTTCTAATGAACGACCAAAATTAGGGTGTCAAGACTTTGCCCCTATCAAGAGATGAGTGAGAACTACACCCTTATCCAAGTAAGACCCCAACTTTTGGTCATGAAGGAAAAAGGTGGCACTCATCAAGGGATAAGTCTTTTTCATTATAGGGATGGATTAATGGGATCACCATTCATAGAAAGAATAAGGTTGGGTACCATGCAATATTCCAGTGTATGGTGGCATAAACTAAGATTAGTTATTATAGCTAGATGATTGTTTGTCTAATAGAGTGTCTTGCCATCATCAAAGGATTTATAGAATTTTAAGATTGAAAGCACTTCTATGGAACTCTATTTTTTGCTCAATTCATGTCTAGTTCTCTAACTAATTATTATCCCATTTAAGAAAAGGTATAGGTGCAAGCGGGTTGAAAGAAAAAAACTAAGACTCTTTTAAAGATGTTATTGAATCATGAGTCAATCATCATGAAAGCTCTTTGAAGTGCTTTACTTAGGAAGATTGTCATCTCTTTGTGTGATTTGATGTTTAAGTGAATTATTTCAACTCTATTGTGCATGGAAGATGAACCAAATTTAGGTTCTAGGGGAAGATTATTCTCTCTCTGTGTGATTTCATGTTTAAGTAAATTAGGACAACACTATGATACCTAGAAGATGAACCGAATTTAGGGATAGAATCACAACCCTAAAATGGTATATTTGAAGATCCACCCATTCAATATACGACTTCTGAAAGGCAAAGTTCCTATTATAGTTATGACTTGGAATTAAATTGTATGATGCCTACCATATGTAGGACTTTAAATCAGAATGAGGTACCTACCATAAGTAGGATATTAAAAGAAAGAGTACTATATGAGGTGTGTACCAAAAATGGGGCTACATTTCAAATATTATCTAAATAAAAGGTGGCTTTACCTTCTAGAGTAAGGTTTACACACAAATAACTATTAGCTTTCACCCATGAAAGAAATGTTATGAATGCAAATGTAAGGTTTCCCTACTTTTTTTAGGTTTTAGATGATAAAGTCAAAGCATTTCCTAGGAAGAAGACAAATCTGGGACCTAACTAAAGGCACCTACCTGATGTAAGGTTTCTATGAAGTGTGAGTGATCTAGTTTAAGGTCTTAGTTTGGGACCCAAAATAAGGAATGTGCAATGATTTTAGGAAATAGTCTAGTTAAGGTATTAGTCTAGGATTACATGATATCATTTAAGGTTGTGATCCAAAACCAAATGTTTATAGTTTAAATTCATGCTCCAAAACCCTAAATGGATGAGGTGATGCATATATGTAATAGGGATTTTCACTTCAGATGACTAAAGGTTTGATCAAATCATAAAATTTGAGATTTAAAGCATGTTTGAAATTATAGAATTTGAAATCAAGGTGAGACAGCCTCAATCCCAAACATGGGATCCAAAAGATGATCAGACCCTACAGTGATTCAAAGAATTTGTTTCCCATATAACTATGATTTTTTAATTTTAAGGAATTCTTTGAGATACTGATATTTTTTGAAATTGTTAGTATTTAATTTGCATTTTCTTATTTTCTATATTTTTAAATGATTTTTAGAATGTTTTAGGAAATTTAGTTGAAACTCCAAAGACATATTTGTAAAATTATTCTCCAAAAACCTTTTTGAAGGGAAAATGAGAGGCATCATTTTGTGACCTTCATCTACATTCACAAGGTGAAGCTTCCCTACAAGAAAACACGTATAGTATGCAAAATGTTTTAATAAATAAAATTTGTTTAAGAATTTGATTTATAACCCAAGTTGTTTTAATCAAATCCTATTTTGCATCTTAAAAATCCCTTTTTGAGGTATGATTCTCATTTCAAAATTAGTCGAGAATTTATGTAGTGGTCTGGTTTAGATTCCATCTTGACATTTCAAGTTGAAGGATATAGATGCATGTATTTTTATGTTTATTATTCTTCCAGGGCTAGAGCAGTGAATTGTGTATTAACCAATGTTTTTTTATGTTGCTCGACCACTACTAGTATGTATATGACATCAAGGATATCCTAGCCTTCAATAAGATGTTGCATCATGGTTCTTTCAAGGTCTAGGAGACAAACATGAAAATGGGGTTGGATCATAAGATGATTTCAAAAGTGTTATCTTATAGAAAGGATTTCTTTATGGAGTACTTAGACTCAATAAATTTTCCTACTTAGGAAATAGTGACATGCACTCTTGCGGGAGAGTCAAGCTTTCATGTGTAATGTTGCTCACTTTCTTTGAGCTTTAGATATTTTATGTTTTGTGTTTTTTTGTTATCATAAGGTGACATTTTAATTTTTAATAGTTTGTAAGAAATTCTTTTTGAAATAAAAAAGTAAATGTTATAAAATATATTTTGAATTATTATGTGAGGCATCAGAAATGGTACTTCCTCCATGATGTTTAGCATGAGCATGCCTTAGGAATATTGGTTGAGTACCTGACCAGTTTCAAGGTCTTTACCACCAAAAGTTCCCTTTGGTAAGTCAAACGACCTAGGTTGGTAAATATTTTTTGGCTTGTACGTTTGGATTACTTGGGATGGTTGTATAAGATGAAGTGTTTTCAAGAGATTGCAAATTAAAATCATGTAGGTCACTCAATATATCCTTCTCCACTATTAGAGTTAGAGGAATGATATCCCAAGCCTATTTAATATTTTTTGATTCCATTTTGGCGGTTGAGGTAACTTTAAGGTGTTCCCATGAGAGGAAGATCTTTTTATTTTATTTTTATTCTTAGAATCTTGTTAGGACATTGATGATAAGGACCTTAGTATAGGTGCTCTGATTCCATTGAGATGGAATGAAAAGAGTTTTCCTAGTGAAGGGTTTCTAGACATGTGGTTCCCAAGTTGGTCACAAGATGTTTGGTTCCACCTCCTTCTAGAGGATGAGGTGTGGACAAAAACAAGGGATCTTGACCTTTTGTCCAACCCAATACACTTATTGTGCCTATTTGCCTAAATAAATTCCAATCTTAGCATAAAAATTACATAAGTTATGATTGTGTATGGTTGTCAATATAACTCAATAGTGTAGATCATGTCTAAATTGCCTCAAGGGACTCATATCTCTAGTAGACCTCCCTTTTAGACAATGTATAATGACCATATATTGGTGTTTTCATCATCACCTTATGTTTACAATTATCATAATTGTAATTGTGGAGTTTATGTTTAGCCTATTTGTAACCATGAATCTTTCAATTAAGGTTAGTAAATTTTAGGGGTGAAATTAGGTTGGAAATCAATTGAAGTCTGAAGATAATGGTCATGTCCTTCCATCATCAACCCTATAGTTCTAGTTTTGATCCCACCATTTCAAATGCATACATGATACATTATGGGTTATTTACATGCTTTATAATGTATTTTTCAGGGTGGGAGATTTCTCAGGAACTATGTGGTGGAGATGAACATCGTCATCCATGTCTTTTAGACGTAGGCCACCCCAGTGATAGTTTTCATGGTAAATGTAGGGTCCCTCCTATTTAGGATTGAACTTGTCTCTAGTATCGACATTCTGAATCACATGGAGTACCAGATTGCCCTTAACAATATTGTTAAGATGGGCACTCTTTTGAGTGGTTGAGCTACTCTATCTTGATAACACGATGCATGTACAAAGCACTCACTCATCATTCTTCAAGTGTGTTGAAGAAATATGTACGATCTTTAACCCATTCTACCTCATGAATTTTTGCTTCTTGTAGTATGACGTTGGATGGGATCTTGACCTCCAATGGTATTAGTTCCTCCATTGTATACAAGTGAGTATGTTGTAGAGTCCATAGTAGCTCTGGTAGATATCTGATATTCCCATAGAGCCATTGAAAGGTGTCTGTGCCAATTGGCATTTTAGATGATTGTCTATTTTAGAATCTTTATCAGTTTCTTGTTTGTATCATCTAGAGCTCCATCAATCTGATGCTGGAATGTCAATGTTTAGTGATGTTTGATTTATAAGGATCTCAGATATTCCATGATATATTTGCCAATGAAGGTTCTACTATCATTGGAGATGATTTTATGTGGTAGTCCATACTAGATTATGTTGTTGTTATTGAGACACTTCATTACTTGTTGAGATGAAGTGGTGGTGATGGAGATGACTGCAACCAATTTGATGAAGTATTCGATTGTAACTAGAATGAAGCACATCTTGTTTGACACTTTAAGATGCATATTCCTGATCATATGGGTCCCGGGGAAAAGAAAGGCCAATCCATGGCCATCTCTTGTAGTTGGTACATTCATATAATCATCATGAATTTGGAATAATTGGCATTTGTAGGCGTATTAGTAACAATCTATCTCCACAGTGTTCTAGTAGTATCCCAACAGTTGTATATTCTTTAGTAGCAGGACCCCATTACCAAATGACCTTCCATGGACCACCTTCATGACATATTCATCCTCTATTTTTTTGATACATGTAAGGATGGTTTGGTTGTATAAATTATGATAAGGATGTCCCTCTCCTAGAATGTATTGCAAGACTTTCCATTGAAAAACATGTTCTCTTCTACAAAGACTTTTAAGGATGACTTGGTGTTCATTATATTCTTTCATGTCATGGAACCACCTCTTTTCTTATTTATTGACCACATAATTTGTGATCATGCAATAGGGTAGCTAAGAGATTGTTTTAACTTTGAATGGGAAACTTTGTCACCTTAAATGTAAATTTTAGAAGTGATTTTGGCCAAAGTATCAGTGAAAGCAACCTATTCTTATTTCATGAAGTTTGAGGAGATTCACTTAAAATATCTCATGAGAAAGAAAAAACACTCTTGGTAGGGGATCAAATTTTGAGGATGATTAATCCAATTATTCTTAACTTGCGAGACTATGAGGATAGAATCACCATGGACTTGAAGGTGATGTTCCCCTTTATGCTTTGCAAGATATAGTATGAGAATGCATGCTTTGTATTCATCCACATTAGTGGTGTCACTAGACTCAAAGCGTCTTGATATGAGTAGGTGTTCATTTTATATCACTAAATGATAGCTTGAGGACCACTCTAATCCCAAACCCTTTGTGATTGGTGGCTCCATTGAAGAAAATGGGTAATAGGTTTGATGGGAAGGGATGGTGATGTGTGGTTAATCAATCATTCTGATGCCCTCATCTAGAAGCCCATACTCATGTGTTTTTCCTTAGGAAGTGTGAAGTCCTATATATTATCAATTAAGGATTGTTCCTTTACAACCTTCCTTAGTAGATAAGTGATGTCAAATTTAGAAAAGACCACTTGCCATTTTACACAATGTCCAATGTGGGTAGGTCGTCCACCCAAGTAGTGGAGTGGGTCATGTATCGAAACTAGTTGAAGGGTGTATGTCATCATACAATGACACTTCTTTCTTGTATCCTACACTAGAGCAAGGATATATGTTTCAATCATTGTGTATTTGGGACTCACTGTCATTAAGGTTCATGGATAAATACTATATGGTATGCTCTTTATCAGTTTTAGACTAGATAAGTACCCCTCCAGATGATGTTTCATTGATTGATACTCAAAGGGTGGGAGGATATCCTTATACCACAACCTTTAGAAATCGTGACCTAGAAAGGTAGTATTGGAATTTATAAGTGCCTCTTTGCACTTTTTTCCATCTAAAATTAGAGTTATTCTTCAATGGCTTCAAAATGGGCTCGGAAATGAGCATGACATTTTCCACAAAATGACTTATTTATTGGAGATGAATACGCAAGAATTGTATCTCCTTTCTTTGTCTCCATTGAAGGCATTTTGTGGATCACACAATTCGTTCTTGGGTTGAATTTGATTCCTCTTTGATGTTCCTAAGGACATTACTAGACATTACCCTAATAATGGGTTTTGTTGGACTGAGACATAGAGAGAACTAATTCATTCATTGAAATAGCTTCTCTAAATTGTTTATAATCATTTTGACTCTTAAATATGGCAATCCTTCATCCATGTAGACCTCAACTTCTTTATGCATCATACTTTGATATAGGGGGGCCATTTGTCTCTAGTAAGTGTCCCTATCATTTTATGACAAAAACACATGATTTGATAGGAAAAAAATCCCTGCTTAGTATTGGATTAGATAATCTCCTTATCCTCCTTAGCCATCTTGATTTGATTGTAGCCAAGAAAACCATCCATATATATTAGGAATGCATGGATAGTTTAGCTATCTACTTACTAACTAAGTAAAGGGAAGTCACCCTTTAGAGAGTCTTTGTTGAGATCACATTAGTCCATGCACATTCATATTTTCCATCTTTTATTTGTACATGTAAATTGTTGGAAAGACAATTGGGATAATTGACCAGATGTAAGAAACATACATTATACTCTTCAGTAACTATTCTCTGATCTTGAGGCTCCACTAGGGGTATAGTTATCTATCTTTTTGGTTGATTAAAGTAATGCTCAGGATAATGGGTAGGCGATGAATTGTGGTCTATTTGTCCAATCATGACATTCATTAGTAACTCCAAGTGAATATGTCTACATAGTTGTGTAGGAGTTATGTAGTTGATCCTTGATGAGTTGAGGTGGACACACCCCAATTTTTTTGTCTTTGTGCATCTTAGGGCCTGAGCTCATGTTAACTTTACTATTTATTCTTGTCTTCATTGTAAAGGGGTCGATGCTTCTTCAACATGTAGTCTAGGATGGAGATATATTAAAACTATGTGTTTTTCATTGTATATTTGTTCTAATATTAAGAAATAGTCATCAAACTCCTACATTGAAAAGAGTGTCATTAAATTGTTTCATTTGTTTCGTGCTTTCTTTGAAGTTCTTAAGTGTAATAAGCATTGAAAAATATCCACTTTGGGGCCTCCATGACATCGAAGTGTCATTCTTCCAATGGGATATTTTAGCAAAGGTGTCTTTGAATTTATAATATTCTACACCTATGTGTGCCAATTTTAGAGTTAATATATGCTTCAAAGGGACATTAGATTTGATGGATTTTCTATGATGTTTGCTTTAAAGATGGCATTGATCCCCCATCCCACAAACATTTCATATTCATCATCATATTCATCTTATGGGACCCCATATCCTTCTTCCATGTCCCCATCTCTCAACTCCTTGTAGTTGGTAAGATATGGTGATCCACGAATGGACATTGGTGTTGGAAGTTGGCCACATTGAATAATCTCTTCATGTCTTTGGGTGTCAGATTAGAGGATTCCTTGAAATAGTCGTTGGTATTTTTATCATATTGATCATCAAAAGGACATGTATAGTTTCCGTTCTTGCTCACTTCATCTATATATATTGAGCATGGTAGGTCGACCATGGGAGTGAGTGCATATTTGGTAATATCCTTGTCTTGAGGGATGTTCATGTCCTTGGACTGTAGGTATCTTAGGTAGTTTGGATGGCACCTGGAACTTCTTTGATGAGGGTGATCTCTCTGATGTTGGATAATATGTCAGGGTACTTGGTATGGCCATAATCATCAACCTCTTGAATGAGTAAGGTATAGTCAAAGGCACGATGTATCTAGAAGTGTTGAAATTTTCTCCACTATGGAAACAGTTCAGTGAAAGTATAGATGTGACCCTTTCACTTAGTTCTAGGTCCCACCTATACAATACCTTGTTCCAATGCGCTTCGTCAAGGCTTATTTTTTGAGATTCACAACTCAAATTTAGGGAAGGTTTTAGAAAGGTGATATAGCTTCAATGTTTCAAATCTTTTGGAGTGTCCATATGGAGACATGTTCCTGATATGGTGTCCATCTTGTGAAATATGGAAAATAGTAGGATGAGCCATTGAACCCAACACCCATTTTCTTTGGATGTTATAAAATTTTGTATAATCTATATACACTTGCGTTCTGGGTCTCATGTTGCAGTCTAGGTGAATGTTCATTTCTCATATACTCTTAGTAAACTATTTTGAGACATACAATAGATGACATGTTATACATCTTTTTTATAGTAAATAATTGATAGTGGCAATGTGGATCATATCACATATGAGTTCAAGGTCATTTTCTTATGTGCATTCTATAGAACTACTTAGGTTATCTGTGTGGATGGTGACAATGGCATGCCCCAACCTATATTTGATCTTCTTACTTAATTATGAAAGGACTTCCATGTTTAGATGGATCCATGGTCTACCTAAGAGATAGTTAAATGATGGGCTTAGATCAATGACCATAGATAAAACTAATGATGCTTAAATCCCAATCTATAGTTCAAGCATGATCACATCTAGGTCATCTCTTAGTGAACCATTCAAGGATGTTGCTTTCTTGGTTATTGATTGTAGGTTATAGGAGTCCTTTCCTATATTAACGAGTGTCATGAGGGGGGGGCATACATTAATCCATGCCCCCATTGTCAATGAAGAATGAAGTGATCTTGACGCCTATGTATATAGTGGTGATAAACAATGCCATGTTGTTGTTTCCTCCAAGTGTTTCTTATTCAGAAAAAGGATATGTAGTGTAGAGTTTTGATGAGTCTAATGGGTTCATGGAGTTCCTAAAGTTTAAACTCTTTGGAGATATAGGCACCCTCGAGAGTCTTCATCATATCCTCTCAATGCATAATGGAGTTATGCATATGTGTGCCAAAGATATTTATCCTTTTCACTCATTCAATAACTAAATGAGCTCTTCTCCTTCAAGACTACTTACTTCACATAGCTCAGGGGTGGAATGTATATTCATGTGTTGATTATGGAAATGAGTATTGCCCTAGTCTTTTCATCCATAGTCTCTTCTAAAGCATATGTAGGAGCCCCTTCATAGATTTTAATATACATTTTCCCTTTATTAAGGGATAGAGGAGTCTCCGCCAAGGTGGCTTGGGATAGCACATGTTTTACCATTGTTTTTTTTTGTTCTTTTCCTTTTCTTTTATCTTGCATTATTACCACTACCGTTACTGCCTCACTTAACCCAACAATGTTAGGATACATGGTGTGATATCAACCATTGTTGGAGATTTTGGATCCCAAACTAGTAGATCCTTTTTTCCTCGATGTACCCTTAACATGATTATTGTTCTTTGTATATATACAAGGATTACATGCTTATTTTCCTAAATAGTGGCAATGAATTTGGTGTTATACCACCAATTTTTGAGGATTTTATTCAAAGGACATTTGGTATAATAATAAGATCCTAGACCATATGATGAAGGCCACTACTTCCAATGATGATGATGTGTCCTCATGCATGGCCATTGCAACCCAGATTGATTCAATTAGATTTTTTAGTGCATGCTTGGGTGTAATACATAAATCAATTTGGTGCCCTTCACTGTGATGACATTAGTAGTGAGCATTGTCATTATAGTTTTTGGGTAAGGGATTAGGATGACCCATTATGTTTTGGAGTTTTAGTAAGTGTTGTATAGTAGGAAGTATGGTGTTGAGGGAAGATCCCAAGGGAGTAAATTTCCTCTTAGCTTTGTTGGATCTTCTTCCATTATAGTTGATACATGAACCTCTCCTTTTTGTGATACCCCGTCACTCTAAATAAAATTAATCAAAACAAAACACATGATCAATTGTTAAATAACAACATAACCAGAAAAGAGGGTAAATTAAAACTAATTTAAACTTTACCATCTATTTAGAGATATTTACATAAAGGTCCAACAACTTTCATCTCAACACATATCATATTGGGTATTAACATGTATGTCCAGTGGATTAGGACACAATCTGTATACAAAAGATATGTCCACATATACATGCCATATACAAACATTAGCATACTACCAAAAACTTGAGTTGACGTACATTCCATCAACAAAACATCCCCTTCCTGGACTTGAGAGTATAGGGATGACTATAGGACACTACTAACTACTTGAAACCCTTGTACTCCTACTTCTCTCTAAGATACTCTTCACCATCACCATGATCCTAACGACTTCATTGATGAACACCTAAAAAGATTTGGTGATCCACAAGATGATACCAACATCCCAGCGAGAGATATAACTCTCAACAATTGTTATTGATTACAACAGGTTATGTAGTTACACAAGTTAAGTAGATTAAAGAGATTAAGAATGCCAACTAGATAGGCATGATTAACTAGTATTATAAAGGAACAAACAAAACTATCACTTATTAACAGTTGACTACTCTTATTGCATTATATAACAACTAGCAGTATAAGAAACAACTCAAGGGTTAACAACCATTGTGATTTATGTTTAACCCTAAACATATATACTACACAATTGTATTATAATTTTTATTAAGCCCTGCGAGTTTGAGGTATACCGCTCAGACTCCAACTGACCACTACTAAATCAAAATCAATTCTACATAAGATTTAGTAGAAATTGAGGACTCAGGTGTCCGGTCCAGAGTTTTGATAGGATACCCTGGGACTCCTAAGTTCTCATCCATCCTCGATCAATATGAGTCAGTCGCAACATATATAGTCAAGCTACAAAATAGCCTAGTCCCCCCTTAGTATATATGCCATGGCACTAGTAACCACAGTATACGTATCCTATCATCAGAGGTACAACCATAGCTTACCTCAAGCACATCACATATACTTAATCAAAATCATCTGAGAAACAACCTCGATCATTCTCCTGCTGAGGTATGACCACATTCATCCACAAAACCATGCATATACTCAACAATAAATGACTCAGATCCTCCATTTGAGGAATACTCATTTTGCCATCTAGAAAATCCTAACACTAGAATGATTCTACAAAACAAGGCACTACATGAAATGAGGTTTCACTTGATTAGTTAATTCCACTTGGGTGATTTAAAACTACATCAATCAAGTTACATAAAAACCCTAAAAGATTTCTAAAAATCATGGGTATGTTACAATTCCAAAAGATATAAAACATATGAAATATAATTCTTATCACATCATTACAGGATATCAATCCTTGTCACATCACGAACGAGTATCACACTTCCATTAGGGCTCATACATGACCAAAGGTCATTAAGACCATCACATCATTCCTTGTAAGAACATAATTATCTTTCTAAGCCTTACCAAAGGCTCATCAAGCAATGATCATATATGTGAAATATAAGTTTGACATAACTTTGCGTTTAAAAGCTTATGATGTTCATGTGGAAACATATTAGGGTTATAAAAACATGGAGAGAGAGCATTTCTCATCATACCAATAATATAAGGAAGCCAAGTATGCTTAAAAATCATCATTTATTTGTATTTGCATTAGGTTAAACAAGAATAGTTGAATTATTGTCACAAAACAACACTCAGGGATAAACACTAACTCTTACCATTTCCATTGGATCATGAAATGCATAAGGTCAAACATCACCATCTAATTCCAAACTACCAAATCTATTAACGCATACTCATAGGACCAAAAAACCCATCGACCCTAGAGAGAGATAACTTGGTGACAATAGAGTTAGGAACCTGATTGACCACTAGGGTTAGAAAACTTGGCAACCTCTAGGGTTAGGATTCATTGCGACTGCTAGGGTTAGAATTCTTGG
This sequence comes from Alisma plantago-aquatica, assembly GCA_963693085.1. Lineage (NCBI taxonomy): Eukaryota > Viridiplantae > Streptophyta > Magnoliopsida > Alismatales > Alismataceae > Alisma > Alisma plantago-aquatica. The sequence goes on along the minus strand of OY856409.1, from coordinate 234,001,337 downwards.
TGACCACTAGGGTTAGAATCCCTGGCGACCACTAGGATTAGGATTCTTAGTGACCACTAGGGTTAGAATCCTTGGATACCACTAGGGTTAGGATTCTTGGAGACCACATAGATCAAAATCTCATCTACCACATTGAATCAAATCTTTGCAACCACATAATATGAAAATCTTGGTGACCGGTCTGGAATCAAATCTTGGCGACCACATAAGATCAAAATCTCATCAACCACATTGAATCAAATATTAGCAACAACAAAATATCAAAATCTCATCAACCACATTGAATCAAATATTGGCGACCACATAAGATAATCTCATTGACAACATTGAATCAAATCTAGGAGACAATGTAAGATAAAAATATCATCGACCACATTGAATGAAATCCTGGAAACCACATAAGATCAAAATCTTAGCAACCAACATGGAATCACACAAATATGCAAGGTCTAGGGTTTCTATCTTCACGGAAGAAACATGCACTAGATTTAGAGGTAAATCATGAAGAATCATCTACTCAAGATCTACCATCTAATCTCAACCCTAGGAAAAGATAAAATCTTTCTACTTGGAATAACATTTAGAGCAAGGTCATGAGCATGCAACAGAAGAGTAAGAAATAATCATGGAGAAAGTTATATAACTCACTTTAGAGATGATGAAGAATATCCAAACAACAAGGTATCTTGAGGAAGAAAAGATAGAAACCCAAGATTGAGCACTCTGCTCGGACAAGCTAGCTCCTTCTCCAAAAACGAAGCAAACACTAGGTCAAGGAGGAAAGAAAGAAGGTGTCTTCAAGCTCAAGCACAAGCTGCACCATGGATCCGACCAAGAAGAAGAGAGAAGAAGGTAGAACAACAAGGAAAACAAAGGAAAGAGGGAGATCTCACTTACTAAGACCAAGAAGTAAAGCAAGGAAACACCAAATGACCTCAACAAGGGTGGATACTGTTGGATCCTAGATGGGTGATTAGATGCTCTAGAGGGGGGGTGAATAGAGCTGAAAGCACTTAAACAAAATTCATTAAACCTTCAAGATATATCACAAGATAAGGTTGCTAAATAGGAAATTTGTGTGCAACTAAATCATACATAGCAAGGGAGAGAGAGATTGAACATGCACCAATTAGACAATCTATTTAGAGTGGTTCCACACTTCAAACTAGAAGTGTGTCAGTCCACTTGCCTAGAGAGGTCAACCTCTAGGACTTCCAAACTATTGCACTCTTATATTCATTCATAAGATATACAATGCATGACCAAACAAAAGACTTACCTATCCAATACAAAGAGTCTTCAACCTTACCAAGGACTTTCTTCCAAGGACTTACCTACTCTTGCCCAAGTCTTCAGCCTTGTAGGAATTACCCACTCTTCTTGGATCTTCAACTTTTGACTTCACCTTCATTCGGAGAATCTTCCACCAAGGACTTACCTACTTGAGCAAGGAGTCTTCTACCTTCACCAAGGACTTACCCACTCTTGCTCCAAGTCTTCAGCCTTGATCTTCACCAAGGGACTCCTTCCCTTGTTCTTCTTCACCTCTCTTGGACAAGAGAGAGAACCTTCATCTTCATGATTGAAATTAGAGAAATGGAGGTGGTGGAAGTGAGATCCTCACAAGATATACATATTGGACTAGCTCTCTTGTAGATTTACTACTCACTCTAATGGATGTAGCAAGTGATTAAGCTTAGAGAGAGAGAGGAGGCTGTAGGAAGCACTCAACTATAGAATAGGAACCTCACATAGAGTTTGCAATGAATGCTCAACCTTGGAATGAAGCCCAAGGGGTCCTATTTATAATTGGGGATGCCTCTTAGCCTTTGGGAACACTTGTGAATGAAAACTAGCCATTTTGTGGCTTGCAACATATCTATTTTCACTTTTTGCAACTCCACAATGGCTAGAAACACTTTTCTGCACTTTTCCATACAGTGCAATCGGTCGAGTTTCTATAAGTCTAACTCGACCGATAGAGTAAAAGACAAAGCCGATATTCAGGCCATCGGTCGAGTTTGTCCTGAGGAAACTCGACCGACCAATGAAAATCGATTTGGTCAGTTACTCCATCGGTCAAGTTCTGTGTAAACACAACTCGACCGGTGCAATCTCCAGAAAATTTATCAAGGATGATCGGTCGAGTTTTCAGGTTGGGAAACTCGATCGACAAAGTACCTGTAATTAATTTTCGAAGTTGCATCTAAAGTGCTCTAATTTTTTATCTAAGTGATCCTGATATTTTTCTAAGCTTAATTACAAGTCATACAATCATTACAAGTGATTTACAACATGATTCAAATGGATATACATCATATTACAAAAATGTGCACTTGTATGACTTTGACTTGTCTTTTCTCCAATTTGATATGCGCAAGTTAGGGCAATTGGAGTGTGTCTAAACCTAATATGAAAACACTCAAGTAGAGGCATTAGAAACCAACATGTGGAATGGTTAGTCATCATCAAAACATGGGTTTAGTCAATTTAGACATGAGTCAACATTGACCTAATTGACCTTGAGTCAACAATCTCCCCCTTTTTGAAGATGAAAAACCATTCCATAAATGTATTGAAAGCATTCAAGTAAAATCATACCTTCGGAGAAACCTAGGGGTTTCAATAGAATGGAGTTCACATGCTCCCCCTCAATTGATGCGCATGGAGTTTTCATACTCCTCAATTGATGTTATTTCTCCTGCATGGTTAGCTTTCATAACATTTATAGTATACTATGTCTTCTACTCATATATGTTCTGCACATATATGTCTTCTCCCATTTACCTTCTCCCTTTACATGAACACACTTCTCTTCTTCATGTAAGACATGTCTTCTTCCATTTTTTAAAAGAAGACATACCTTTCTCCCCCTTTGTCATTTCAAAAAGTGGGGTTATGAAGAAATAAGAAACATCACTTGTTAAAGAAAAAGGAGATAACACAAATATATATAAGGAGAGTAGAAGAGCACATATAGGGGCTTGTCCAAGCATATAAAGAAAAGCAAGATAAAGCATATACTTGAACAACCCAAAATGCAAGATAAAGTGTTGCAGAAAGACAATAAAACGCAATTTTGACCCTCAAGATGATGGAATTTGACCAAAAACCATCATAGCTCATGGCAAAGTGATGAGCCTTGCTCAGAAGGTAGTTTCTGCATGAAAAACACTAGTCTTGCACCAAAAACTGAAACTGGAGAAAAATTTGCATAAAATCCAAAAATATACTCCAAGTTCTACATATAATGTAGATCTATGTACCCTGCATCACAATGTTATGCAAGCAACTCAAGATAGTAGATATGCAATTCAAGGAACATGCTTGAGCATGTATGAAACAAGATACAAGCATAGCATATAGAAGAGCAAAGATGCTAATTTTAAACAAGGATAGAACTACATGTATATGAACTACTAGTAGATGTTATCACAAGTTAGGACTACTAGTAGGATCTAGATCATAGCAAGAGATACCAAAAAATACACAAGATAAAGCAAGCTATGATTAGATGTAGAGATATATCCAAACAAAGAGATAAGAAATTTTAGAAGCATGAAAGGATATAACTCACATACAAATATGCATCCTTACCAAAAGATGTTTACCACTAAGAACCTTAAGGTTGTATCAAAACAAGATATACACCTAGATAGATGTAGCCAGTTATAGCACAACGGAAGCAATTTTTAGACACAACCAAGAGATCCAAAGAGATCATCATCAAAACCTACCAAACAACTCAAAGCAAGTAATTGCAAGATATAGATATACCAATTTAGAGCAATTAAAGAGATAGAGTTGTAAGCAAGATAGGCAATTTAGAACATGGCAATATGCATATATAAAGGTACCAAATGAGAGTGCCAAAGAATAAGGCTATTGGTTGAGAAAATCTAGTTGAGAGGGAAATTCTCATTTAATAAGCCAACTATGTATTCTGTGCACAGTGTTATCGGTCGAGTTATGTGCATTGATAACTCGACCGATGACAGCTGTAGGCAACACGCATTGGTGCCTATCGGTCGAGTTTCAATAGGGAAAACTCGACCGACAGAGCAGCTATCAAAAATCACATATATTTTATAAAAACATATTTAAAGGCATGCTAAATATAAAAACCATATCCAAACATGTCTAAGCAAGTTAGTAATGCACTATAGAAGCATTAGAAACAGTTTTTGAGCAAGAGTGTGAAGAGAATCACAAAATACCACTTTTGCTCAAAAACCATATGTATAGTGCACACGAACTTGACAAAACAAGTTAGGATTGGTTATAAGCAAGAAAAACATTAACTTTGTGCTTACCATTCCTTTTCCACTTGTTCTCACCCTCTACACATCTCACCTTTCTTCTTTCATGTGGATTGAGAAGTCAATTTGCAATTCAAAAGTTCAAGTCAATCCATTTGCAAGTACCTACAAGAAGAAAGATGAAATGGTCTCCAATCATGTTTTTGGGTCCGGAGGGGTTAGTTTAGCAACCCAAGTCCTATTTCTCTTGGGTGCTTTCCTAAACGGACAACAAGTAGAATAATGACCAATTTCATTGCAATAGTTGCATGTGCCCATAGTCTTGGAACTAGAGGATTCTCCATGGAATATTGGAGGTCCTTTATCTTTATTGTTCCCTTGACTACTATCATATCCTAAACCATGTCTACCAATTTTTTTAGTAGTATGGTGTAGGATATCATTAAGATTCCTTTTACCAACTAAGAATATTTGCAAAGAAGATCTCAAACTGTCATTATCATGCTTAAGAGAAGCAATAGTAGAAGAAAAATTATTGATATTATCTCTAGCATGTAAAAGATCATTTTCTAAGCAAAGAGCTTTAGTTAAATAAGAATCTCTATTATTATGAAGAGGAGCAACATCCTCTCTATTAGTAGAACTAGAACAAGATTCATGCTCATTGATTTTTGCAAGCAAGGAGGCATTTTCTGTTTCTAATTCTTGCAAAACATAATCTTTTTCCTTGTTTTCAGATTTAAGAACATCAATATCATGCATGAGAGAATCAACAATTAAAGTATGCTCTTCATTAGAACTAGGCATGAGAGGTTGAGCTTCTAGAAATCTAATCTTATCAAGCAAACTAGCATTTTCAAGTTTAAGAGAGTCTACTTGACTAAGACAATCATTTTTATCATCAAGCAAACAAGAATTAGCATATTCAAGATCATCTAGTTCTATATGCAAATTATCAACAATTCTAGCAACCTTTTTCTTTTTCTTTTTAGAAGACTTAAGAGAGGCACAAATATCATGAATAATAGCAATTAAAGGTTCTTTATCTAAAGAGTTTAGATTTACCTCACTTGAGTCTTCACTTGTTGATGCTATAAGAGAAAAATGGCATTCTCCTTCATCACTAGAGCTTGAGCTTGATCCTTCACTTGAATCTTCACTTGAGCTTGAGTTGGAGAAGCCAATTGAGCTTGATTGCCATTTCTTCTTGTGAAGATGGGTCTTTTTGCCTTGTGGGCAATCTTCCTTGTAGTGGCCCTTCTTTCCACATGTGAAGCACCGGATGAAGGAGGACTTGCCTTTATAGAGTTTACCCTTGGAGTACATGGCATCTTCTTTAGCTTGAGAGGATGGAGAGACTTGTTCCATGATAGCTTCAATTTGAGCCTTCATTTCAGCCTTCTTCATTCTCTTTAGCTCTTTCTTCTCTTGTCTTTCTACTTCTTCCCTCTTGTCAAGAGTGGCTTCATGTGCTTGAAGATTTCCAATGAGCTCTTCAATAGGAATATCCTTAAGAGACCTTGCTTCTTCAATGGAAGTCACCTTGGGTTCCCATCTCTTGGGGAGAGTTCTAAGGATCTTTGAGTTGATCTCTCCACTAGACATGGGATGTCCTACAACAACAAGACCATTCACAATGGTGTTGAGCCTTGAGTACATGTTGGCTATACTCTCCTCCTTTCCCATCTTGAAGTTCTCAAGCAGCCCTTTGAGCATGTAGACTTTGCTTTCCTTCACTTGATCTGTCCCTTCATAAGTGATGCAAAGCTTTCTCCATACCTCATAGTCCGTCTCACAAGAAGAAATTCGGTTGAACTCGGTGGGGGTCATGGATGCATAGAGTATGTGCATGGCTCTAGCATTCAAGGTTGCTTTCATCAAGGTGGCTTCATCCCATTCTTTAATCTTTGTCTTTGGTAGCTCGTATGGGCTGTTCACCATTTGCCACATCTCAAGACTTGATCCTTGGATGTAGAATTGGAGCCTTCTTCTCCAATAGAGGAAATTTCTCCCATCAAAGATTGGTAGGTTGATTCTCCTTCCTTGGTAGTCACCCATCGTCTCCTACTTGTTGAAGTATGCTTGGAGAAGACCCGCTCTGATACCAATTGTTTGATCCTAGATGGGTGATTAGATGCTCTAGAGGGGGGTGAATAGAGATGAAAGCACTTAAACAAAATTCATTAAACCTTCAAGATATATCACAAGATCAGGTTGCTAAATAGGAAATTTGTGTGTAACGAAAACATACATAGCAAGGGAGAGAGAGATTCAACATGAACCAATTAGACAAGCTATTTAGAGTGGTTCCACACTTCAAACTAGAAGTGTGTCAGTCCACTTGCCTAGAGAGGTCAACCTCTAGGACTTCCAAACTATTGCACTCTTATATTCATTCATAAGATATACAATGCATGACCAAACAAAAGACTTACCTATCCAATACAAAGAGTCTTCAACCTTACCAAGGACTTACCCACTTTGCAAGAGTCTTCCGCCTTTCTTCCGAGGACTTACCTACTCTTGCCCAAGTCTTCAGCCTTGTAGGACTTACCCACTCTTCTTGGATCTTCAGCTTTTGACTTCACCTTCATTTGGAGAAGCTTCCACCAAGGACTTACCTACTTGAGCAAGGAGACTTCTGCCTTCACCAAGGACTTACCCAATCTTGCTCCAAATCTTCAGCCTTGATCTTCACCAAGGGACTCCTTCCCTTGTTCTTCTTCACCTCTCTTGGACAAGAGAGAGAACCTTCATCTTCATGGTTGAAATGAGAAAAATGGAGGTGGTGGAAGTGAGAGCCTCACAAGATATACATATAGGACTAGCTCTCTTACAGATTTCCTACTCACTCTAATGGATGTAGCAAGTGATTAAGCTTAGAGAGAGAGAGGAGGTTGTAGGAAGCACTCAACTATAGAATAGGAACCTCACATAGAGTTTGCAATGAATGCTCAACCTTGGAATGAAGCCTAAGGGGTCCTATTTTTAGCTGGGGATGCCTCTTAGCCTTTGGGAACACTTGTGAACAACAAATAGCCGTTTTGTGGCTTGCAACAGATCTATTTTCACTTGTTGCAGCTCCACAATGGCTAGAAACACTTGTCTGCACTTTTCTGTACAGTGCAATCGGTCGAGTTTCTATAAGTATAACTCGACCGATAGAGTAAAAGACAAAGTCGATATTCAGGCCATCGGTCGAGTTTGTCCTGAGGAAACTCGACCGACCAATGAAAATCGATTTGTTCTGTTACTCCATCGATCGAGTTCTGTGTAAACAGAACTCGACCGAGGCAATCTCCAGAAAATTGATCAAGGATGATCGGTCGAGTTTTCAGGCTGGGAAACTCGACCGACAAAGTGCCTGTAATCAATTTTCGAAGTTGCATCTAAAGTGCTCTAATTTTTGATCTAAGTGCTCTTGATATTTTTCTAAGATTAATTACAAGTCATACAATCATTACAAGTGATTTACAACATGATTCTAATGGATATATATCATATTACAAAAACGTGCACTTGTATGACTTTGACTTGTCTTTTCTCCAATTTGATATGTGCAAGTTAGGGCAATTGGAGTGTGTCTAAACCTAATCTGAAAACACTCAAGTAGAGGCATTAGACACCAACATGTGGAATGGTTAGTCATCATCAAAACATGGGTTTAGTCAATTTAGACATGAGTCAACATTGACCTAATTGACCTTGAGTCAACAGATACAAACCCTAGGTGCACATGGAAGTAATATCGACCAAGCTTCTTCTTCCTTGGCTCCTCCTTCTCCACCAAGCAAGGGGACTGAGCTCCAAAAAGAAAGGAAGAAGAGAGGGAGATCTAGGTGTGTAAAGAAATTTTTTTCATGCAAGGAGGGAGGTATATAAATCTTAGGGTTGGAGAGAGAGAGAGGAAGGGAGAGGTGTTAAGACTTGCATGCCATGTGTTCAAGGTCAAAACATCTCACCCATGCAAGCATCTCATCCATGCAACCCGGTCAAATATGTTGACCACAAAATAAAATGACCACAACAAGAAAACTTGGCAAATAAGATGATCAGAAAACCAAATGGCCATCAACACTAGGGAAGTTGGTGACCAAGAAAGTTCAAAATCTCATTGATAGCCAAAGACTAGGAATATTGGCTACCAATATGAATAAGTAGTCGCATTGACTGGCAAAACTATAGATCACATGAAGCCTTGGTGACCATAAATCCTAGAGACGACATGAAACCTTGGCAACCGCCAACACTAGGTGCCCATCGGGTCCCAACACTAAAGGTCAACCATTGATTTAGGGCATCAAAGAGAGCAAACCCTAATCTCAACAGAAAGCTAGATGCCACTGCTCAAACCAAGATGTAACTTGACACCAAAAAGAAAAAATATATTAAACATGATATGAAAATATGTATGCACAACATGCATTTAATAATTTGCAAAAAACCCTAGATATGGCTATTTTTCATAAAAGTCTGAAATAAGCACATATTTGCATAACTTGCTCAAACAGTGTCCAAACTAGACCAAACTTGGAACTTGAGCTTATCACATGATATCATAACACATATTAGGGTTTTATTAGGGTTTTAAGATCTAATTATGATAATCAAGAATGTTCAACCAAAATGCAAGGTTAGGGTCTTACACTTTTGATGGTTGGTTACTTGTGACAAGTTTTCATATGTGACACTGCACTGGTGGTGGTTCTTAGCTATGAAATTGATTAGTCTTATATCAATATTGTGATGTCATGTATTCTGGTTGGAAATACTGCAAATTGGATGACTCGGTTGGGATTTTTGTTTTTGTTGAGTCACCAGGATATTATTGAATTGGAGCTTCTATGTTTGTGCTAAAGATCCTTGATGCATGTTTCATTGTTTGCATTATGATGAATGAGAATTTCTCCCACAGTAGAATCAACATTCTTGATCTCTATCCACTTTGGTTTCTAATTTGTCATTGAAGAAGAGAATGGAGGCTGATAATTGATGCATATGTTCTAGTAGACCCCTCTTTGGATGGAATTATTAATCCAGACTCCTTATTGAATCCTCTCAAAGAATGTGTCATATGTTTGATTAGATAGAATTGTAGTAAGTGCATGAATGGCTTCCCTTATCACCATGTCGACTACCTCCTAGTCAATTGGATTAAACTCTAATAGTGCCACTATGTCCCACCATATACCCAAAAACTTGGAGAATCCTTTGTACATGTTTTGATGTAGCGATTCTAGATATTCATTGTCCTTGACTTGATCAAGGTTACAAGCATATTGATCAACAGACTTCTCAGCCAATTGTTGAGAACTCTCTTTTGATTATCATAACTGCCAACTATTAGAGAGAATCCCTAAAACCTAATGTTGATTATGAAATAAAACAAAAAATTCTCAACAAAGGTGATTGAAACAATATACAAAAATCACATATAATTTTTTCCTTTTTCTTTCTTCACAATTTTCAATAACAAATGTTACATCATGGACATCACATTAATATATCACAACTCTTATTCAACTCCATTAATGCTAGAAGCAAATCTTACTACTCACATGTAGTTCAGTTTACATCATATACATGTACAAGAAAGAACAAACACAATATACTTCCCATCGCAGGAAAGAGAGTGTACAGGGACAATCTAGTCTATCTTGATTATTCTATTTATATCTTCCTTGTCATGATCTCTTCTCTCGATAGCATTATACCTAAAATCATTTGAAACAGCCTCATGAGACTCAAATAGATCCCCGAGTGAGTGGATACCTCGCACTCAATCTAGGTACATGCATCAACATCAGATTAAGTATAATGAACACAAAAGAAACTTGCAGACAATGAAAAGTCTAGCAGATAGTTCTTGGATAAGTCAAATCTTGTTTACAATGGTAATCTAATCAAATAGATAAGGTAATCACTTATACCAATTATAACTTAAACATCCTTTAGAGCATGTCTATGAACAAATCAGTAGATAGTTCTTAATTCTAACTAGCAATCCTTGTACATGTGTAATAAGTCAAGATCTAAGCATTTTGAATCAATATATAACAATAACATTATCTTTGTAACACTTCACAAGCCAGACCAGGAACACATCTTGCAATCCTGAAGTTGAAGTACACATAAGACATGCCTACCAAATAGTAGTTACTGAAAAACACTAGAGGGTGGTGAATAGGGTTTTATAATGATTTTAAAATTTATTCAACCAAGAAACCACAATTGAAATTTGGAGAAGGAGACACAACGTTTAGAGTGGTTCTACCCATACCAAAAACTAAGCGAGTCAGTCCACTACCCTGTTGTTCCCAATTGGGATTTTGAAAGTATTTGAATTTTATTACCTCGCAAGGATGTTACATAAAATTACAAACACCTTCACCACCCTTTGGACAACCTTCACCCCGAAGTCATCTCACCAACCTTGAAGCAGCCTTCACTTGAAGTAACCTCAAGCTCCCCCTTGAAGTAGCCTTCCTCCTTGAAGTAGCTTCCCATTGAGACCTTCTAGAAGTAGTCCAAAGTCTGCCAAGCTACCTTCACCACCTGAAGAAGCTCCAACAACCTCCTTTCCGCAACCTCCAACCTAGGAGTAGCAAAGGAGAACAAAATACAATAAAAGGAACAAGATTGGAAGAAAGAAACAATGTTACCAATTGAGTAGATCGCTTTGATCCTATATTAAGCATTTAATCTCCTAACCAAAGTGGATGGACGTGGATGCATAGTGGATAGGTGATATCAGCCTATAGGACACTAATGTAGAGCTCAAAGAAAACATATTGCAAGTGTAGCTCAGCTTGTTTGCTCACAAGGATTGAATCTCAAGTGTAATTGTGTATGCAAGTTGTGCTTTGAGGTGTCCTATGGTTGTCCTATTTATAGGAGTGGTTTGCTAATGCTTGGGGACGTTCTAAACTCCTTCTAGGGTGTTCTTAGTGCTCAACTAGCCATTAAGTGTCCACTAATTGCATTTGTAATAGCTAGTTAATTAATTCTTAAAAGTGCAGATAGAACCATTTTCGGTCGAAGTATTTGTCGACCGAGAGTTTCTCGGTCGAGGAATTTGTTGAATAAGTGGGAGTCTAAGTCAATATGTTGTAACGTTCGATTCCAACTCCAACCACTTTTCTAACTCAATCTAATGGCTAGGAGGGTCTATTCTCGGTCGAGGAGTTTGTCGAATGAGAGTGTCTCAGTCAAAGTTTTAATCGACTGAGAATATCCATGATTCAATGTATTCATTTACTAAGTGTGTGTCTCAATGTGCAATTGTGATACTATCTTGGGGGATGACCTATCTAAGTGTTGTGAGTGGATAGGAAGATCTAAATGCTTGATTTACATGATATCTAAGTACTTGCACATTATATACTTATACAAGTTTTTACATTTGATTACAATTATGAAAATCAAGCAATTTTGAGCATAAGATTCTTCTAAGTCTGTACTATCCACCACCTTTTATGCTTGTCCCTGAAACACTCAAATAGCAAGTTAATTCCACAATAATGAAATGTTTGTCATCATCAAAACAAAGGGATTTATAATGATGTCCAATTTAGCCAATAGTTACCAAATAGCAAGTAATCCAAATCATATTCAGAGTGGATATTTAAATCCTAACATTTACTACTTGTCAGCAAGACTTATCAGAATATGGACCAAATAATCTCTATAACAACATGATTACTTTCCATAACACAAACATAATTAATAATGGCAAATCATCAAATAGAAGTACAAGGAATGTCGCAAACATTAAAATCATGTTCTACACAACTTGTCATCTTTTACTCATATGACTAAAATGACTTGGTTTGTACATCACCAATTAGAAGTTGCCACACCTAATTCTTCTGTCGAAAACTCACCATATCTATCATAGCGTTTAGCCATCCTCCCAAAGATATCAACAACAAACCATGGACACCTTAGGGTTGCCTAAAGAGGCTCACGTCCCCATTTCATCTACATGAGATAGGAACCATCAAAGCAATATATCACATATCATGGCATTTGTCATATTTCATATTTCACATATTTCATTCCATCAGAGTCTATTCCTCATGGATATAGACTTTCACATCTAGGATTTAGGGCCAGAGCCACTCCAGATGACTCAATCCTCAATGCTAGTGGTCTAAACTTTACGATCCCAATCCACACTCTGGAAAACCTTCTCATAATTCATTGATTACTACAAGGAGATCAGTTTTGTTTCCCTAGTGTGGTCCTTAGAGGAAACTCATGGTGTTCAGGGAACCTAGCTAGATGTTACATCATTCAACTTGTTATTAGTCACTTTTACTCATTGTAAAAGAATTCAAAACATCATATGACATATGTGTGTATTCACGTGTAACTAGAATAACATGAAATAGATTAGGCTTAAAAAAGACAATGATTACAACAAGAAGCACATCAAATCTATAGTTCGCATAAAATATGATTCTATAAATTTTCTACATCATCTCATAGCAGTCACCATCAATGTGCTTTCAGCCCGAGACATAATCTCATTGTCTAACATTTACCCCATCAGTGTTTTATCATGATTAGTGGGCTTTCATCCCAAGACATAATCTCATTGTGCAACATTTACCCTCATCATGGTTTATCAAATGTATGTGTATGTTGAATTCAATCTCAACATATTTCTTATCAGTTCATTCTATATCACAGTTCTCAACAAATATTCACAGATACATAAGAACTAGAAACAATAAAAGCATATAAATGTCTTGTATCATTTGTCATACTTAGAATAGATTTGTCATACGACATATACTTACTCAATCCAATTTCAATTGATGCAGATAAATTTCTTGCATAAGAATGCTTGACAGACTTAGTTTCTTCCTCTTTTATTTCACATTCTTCAATTAAGGTTACTAATAAACACATGTTGAATATCATTTGAAGTACATACTATTAATTCAACCTTAGAGAGCAAGTATTCTATCAAACAATCTCAATCCAAGAACACATTGTTGTAAGTCAACTCAAATGCTTGAACCTCCTCTTTTAATTGAATTCAACTATAGTTATGTGCATTCCTTAATCCCTCATTTGAGATCATTATTCATTAGAATCATGTAACTCATCATTTTAGAATTAGAGTTAGGGTTTTAGATTCATCTACTAATTTACATATTTTTCCTTCATTTTATATTCATTAGTCTGAACTTCTGTCCTTTCATGTTCATTACATTATTGGAACCAATCATTCTTAATTCACTTGATATACAATGCTTCTCTTCACATGAGCATACATCGAAGGCCAATGTTAGTATATTTAACTCAATTTGGGTTAAGCTACATGTATTAAAATAAAAGATTAAAGACTTCACCATAATAGCTTCTTTAGTTTCATCTTGAACTTGCCATCGCCCATTCTGTACATTTTTTCTCATATCATTTCTTATATTTAGGCAACGGTACCATGTCATTGACTTCTAATGGAATTACCATAATAAAAAATGATCATTCCTTATTATTCTATTCACTTTAGGTAAAAATAATGAATTAGGGTTACATCTTCTTACACCATAATCTCTAATCATACTTCGCAATTCATTGTTATGTAACTTGTATAAAAGGACCCACATTCATGTGAGGGTTTACTCATCATTTCATAAGTGATACTAAAATAGATGCATTAGGCTTAGATCATATTAATGATAATCATCATCTTCAATTGAAGTGTTAATTCCTACAATTCAACATTTCATCAAATTAAACACCTTTATATACAAGTTCTATCTTTATTACTCATACTCATCTTAATACTAAAATTCTAGGGCTTTTTCAAGTATTCATTCTTAGTTCAACAAATAAAAAGAACCATATCATTAATTAATCTCATCATGGTGTACAGGGTTCCATTAGGTCTATTATGTTGGCTAAATTGGACATTATTATACCCTTTGTTTTGATTATGACAAACATTTCATTCTTGTGGATATAACTTGTTATTTGAGTGTTTCAGGGATAAACAAATAAGGAAGTGGATAGTTGAAGATCTAGACAAATCGGAAGATCAACATGCTTAGATTGCTTTTATTCTCATGATTGTACTCAATGTAAAAACTTGTACAAGTATATAATGTACAAGTACTTAGACATCATGTAAATCAAGCATTAGATCTTCCCTATCCACTCACATCACTTAGATTGATCCTCCCCTAAGATAGAAGCACAATAACACATTTATACACGCACTTAGTAGATGATTCAACACATTGCAATAGGGATTTTCTCGGTCGACAAAATCCTCGACCGAGACACTCTCAGTCGACAAAGTTCTCAACTGAGAATAGACCCTCCTAGCCGTTAGACTAAGTTAGCAAAGTAATTGGGAGTTGGAATCAAACATTACAACACATTGACCTCAATCTCCCATTCAGTCGACAAAATGCTTGACCGAGACAAGCTCAGTCGACAAACTTCTCGACTGAGAGAAGTTCTGGACTGCTCTTTTCAGCAATAAATAACTAGTCATTGCAATGTAATTCATGGACACATAATGGCTAGTTGAGCACTAATAACATCCTAAAAAGTGTCTAGAACGTCCCCAAGCACTAGTGAGCCATTCCTATAAATAAGACATGCCTTAGGACACCCAAAGAACTCACTTGCAATCACTTGTGCATACAATTACACTTGAGATTCATTCTTAGTGAGCAACAAGCTGAGCTACACTTGCAATTTGTTTCTTTGAGCTCTACATTAGTGTCCTATATCCTAGTATCTCCTAGCCACCACACTACCACGTTCATCTACAGTGGATAGGAGATCAATACGCTTGATATAGGATCAAAGCACTATACTCATTGGTAACATATTTTCTTTCTTCCAATCTTGTTCCTTTGTTATTTTATTTTGTTCTCCTTGACTACTACTAGGTTGGAGGCTGTTGAAAGGAGGTTCTTGGAGCTGCTTCTTGTTGGAGAAGGCTGCCTTAAGGGGTGGAGCAACTTTAGGGAGGTGTAGGCTGCTCTGTGGACTTGAAGTTGCTTCAAAAGACTGCCTCAAGGATTGAAGCTACTTCGGGTGAAGGCCACTTCAAGGGTGAGATTGGAGTTACTTCAGAAGGCTGCTTCTAGGATAATTGAGGCTACTTCAGGTGAAGGATACTTCAAGGGTGTAGAAGGAAGGTGATTGTATTTTATGTAACATCCTTACGAGGAAATAAATTTAATCACTTTCAAAATCCTGATTGGAAACAATGGGGTAGTGGACTGACTACCTTAGATTTCTAAGGTAGGAACCACTCTACATCCTTGTGTATTCCTTGTTTCCTCCTACTTCTGGTTCAAGTGATTAATTGTTTAATTAATTTTAAAAAATCCAAAAATCTCTATTCACCCCCCTCTAGATCTTTCATATTCATGCACTTGGTGTAACATCCCAGGATTTTAGGCCTCAGATAACATGATCTTAAAAGGAATGATTGGACTACCCATATCACCAAGGTGCACCTCTTTTTCTGGGAGCCCATCACTAAAGAACTCCATAGTTAAGCTTGCTTAGCTTGGAGTAGTACTAGGATGGGTGATCAGTCGAGAAGTTGATCCTAGCTTGCACGTGAGTGAGATTAAAGCATGCAGTTAAGGCTAATGGTGGTCTGTGGGGTCAGTCATCATTCCTAAAACTCTACTAGAGCCTAGGGAAGTGGGCCTAGATGTTACAAATGGTATCAGAGCGGCATGTTGGAAATGGTTGTCCATGGTTGACGTAGCCACCCTTGCACTGGTATTCTGTGATCGGGAGTTGGGTGTCCATGGGCCATTCTGGGTCTACACTGAAATGGGAAAGCATTATGAGGCCATATAGTTGAGCGTTGACAAGGACATCAAGAGTCTAAGTGGGGGAGATTGTAACATCCCAGGATTTTAGGCCTCGAATAACATGATCTTAAAAGGAATGATTGGACTACCCATATCACCAAGGTGCACCTCCTTTTCTGAGAGCCCATCACTAAAGAACTCCATAGTTAAGCATGCTCAGCTTGGAGTAGTACTAGGATGGGTGACCAGTCGGGAAGTTGATCCTGGCATACACATGAGTGAGATTAAAGCACGTAGTTAAGGCTAGTGGTGGTATGTGGGGTCAGTTGTCATTCTTGAAACTCTACTAGAGCCTAGGGTAGTGGGCCCAAATGTTACATTTGGAAACCCAAATTTTCATTTCCACATATTTCATTCATCAATCATAAGTATACATTGATTAATAGACTCATTTGATTGAATCCTTCAACACAAACCCTGAATAGGGAATATCACCACCTCATCTGATTCTTGTGTATATATCATATTCCATTTCAGTTAGATTTAACAATACACTTGTATAATTGATACTATTACAATTCAAATATGATTCTAGACATGTTAATTCAATTCCCAAGCATATGACATTGTGGGATGATTTTTAGGAAATATTCACAAGAAATAGCATATTAATCTATACATAGAGATTTCCATAGGACACCAATCAGTATATTAGGAACTTAGCAAGTTCCATTCAATGAGAAATAATTTAAATTAGAAGTATTTTATTTCCTAATACATTTACAAATCAATACCCAATCACATCCAAATACAAGCAAGGTTTATGAATATTTTAGCTGGATAGAATTTGGATTTCAACATGAATACATTGCTTAAGATGAAGATAAACACTCACCTAATGTGACAAGAACCTTAAAAACGTAGCTCAAACTCTGAATTTTAAGAAATCCAAACACACTCTAGCAACTAAACCCATTTATTCCTCCTCTCAAGTGGAGAACCCTAGAAATGGAGATTAGGAGAGAAAGAGTTAGAAAAGTGGAAGATTTGATATCATTTTGAATCAAATCAGAGGAGGGATGAAATATTGACACATGAGAGAAGATTCACCATGAAATACTAAGCTTAGAATCTAAACTTACTTGATTTCCTCATATCTAGGAGTGTGAAACCCTAGGTCAACATCTCCACCACTTTCTCCTCTCAAAACCTAGCTCTCCTCTCTCTCTAGGATTTCATTTTTTTAGAATGATAACTAAATATGATAGCTCCTTGTGTCCTAGTTTGCTCATATATATAAATTAAGGTGCTTGGGTCAATTGCAAATTGACCGAACTTTACACTATCTTTTATTTTAGTAGATTTTTCTACCATAAAACATGTTACTAAAATCATCTTCTGAATGGGTCAAATCTCTTCTTAAAATTATTTAAAATCAATATGTTTTTGAAATATCATTTTAGATCTCCAATAAAAATTTCAGATCAATCTAAGTTACTAATAAATAAATAAAAATCAAATACTAGATTGTTGTTTTTCAGCCAGAAAGCATGGTTGGCCGAGTTTATCCTGGGAAAAACTTGACTGAAACCCCTCTCTTAGAGATCAAACATCATCCAAAAATTATGAAAATTTACCAAGATGTTATTAATTGAGTATTCAAGTATAAGACAAAATTTTAGATCATTTGGATATACCAATAAAAGGTTAAATATTAAAAAAAAACACTGTTGTATTTCAATTGGAACACATGGTATGTTGAGTTTCTCTTGGGGAAACTCATTCGACAAATAGGTCAATTAATTCTTCAAAAATTTTGGTCTAATAAAAGAGAAGTAATAATTGAATTCTCCACCATATCCAAATTTCAACTAAATCGGAGTTATATATAAAATAATAAAAATCATTTAGTACACAACTATACTTATCAAATTATGTATTCATATACTACCAAAACCCTAATTTTAGCCAATTAGGGTTTTCAATTATCAAACCCTAATTATTCTAAATAAAAGCATATTTAGAGTTATCCTTTGAGAATCATAATTAGAGTACAATCATTAATCAAATTTTAAATAATGATCAATATGGTTAAGCATGCAATCATCAAGTAAACCCTAATTAGATGGTTAATCTAAAAATGAACCGTTATACCAATTGTGTCAATGTATAAAGGGTTGTCAAATGCTACTTGTTGTACCATGTAAGGGTAGGCCCAAACAAGGTTTGGGTGAATTATATCATCAGAATCATGTCATTGTATTTTATCTCTACCAGATTTTAAGTGACCGAGAAAATCACTTTTACAGAGTACTTGTGAAACTTTGGCATGTCAAAATTATTAGGAAACTTTTCATGAAGGAAATTACTAAATATGTTGAAGGCCTTGACTCCATTCTTCTTCTACTCTAACTACTTTAATTTGTGGAGGATTTCAATCATAATGAGGTATGCTTGAGAGAACTCATTACACTAAATGAGATTACTCAAAACATAAAGCACAATCGATCACTAATTAATCACATACCCAAAAACATGGGTAAATTAAAACCAATTTCAACATCAACACCCTCTTATAAGAATTTCAATAAGAGCCCAACATCTTTCTTATATCCATACTATGCCAAGAATTTGATACAAATTGTTCTAGCGCCTTATACATAACATATATACACAGGAGAACAATATTCATATATGCCACACAAATAAGCATTAATATGATAACAAAAGTCTGATTTGTTTGTAACACCATACACAAACTTTTCCTACCCAGACCTGAGAGTACATGGATGACTCTAGGAAACACTAGACATCTAATCAACTTTCTCAAAGATTCATTACAATATATCCTCTTTTTTGCCACATGTTTGTTTTTGTCATTTCCAATTACCTAAAAAAATGTGATGAACCACAAGGGTGAGACCCATGTCCCAGTAAGAGATATAACCTCCAACAATGTTTATTGAGTACAACATTTTTAAGTGATTAAATATTTAAGTAGTTTAATCAGATATAACAAATAAGATCAACAATATTGATGATTAAAAAAATACATAAAGGAGCAAATAATAACCATCATCATTATCCAGACTATCGTCCTTTATCTTGTTGATGATATGAGCAATTCAGTAGCATATGCATATCTAGCATCATGAGCAAGTCTAGTAACATAGCATAGATAACAACATGAGCATGCCTAATTGGTTGAACATATCAACATTAGAAGAAGAGCTAACAACATGAGCAAAACTATTTGGATAAGTATGATTCATAGTATATGCATCTCTAGTTACAAAGGCATGGCTAGCATGCTAAACATAGCTAACAACATGAGATAGATAGCATAATGATTATAATCAGTAGTAGAAGTATAGTTATAAACATAATCATGGATACTGTATGTACACATCTACAAGCTTTAGCATATCCACAACATAAGTATATATACTATCTCTTAATTGCACTAAGCATCATCTTTATGTAAAGATAACAAACAAGGGTTATCATCCAATGTGAAATGTTGTGTATAACCCTAAACAAATATGCTACACAATTGTATTAAATCTTTTATTATGCCCTGGGGAATTTGAATTGTACCATTCAAAGCTCAACCGACCCATGTGAAGGGCTATTTGGTTCCGTATAAGATCTAGGAGTGCCGTTATCCTAAGATCTCTTCCTCTCAGTCAGTACGAGTAAAAAGGCAGTGACATATTAGTTAAAGTTGCCACCACAGTGACATATAGTCAAGATGATAACCACTACACCGCCCTTGGTACAGGTCATGACACTAGAAACCAGGGTATACAAAACCCTCTAATCCGAGGTACAACCATAGTTTTCCTCAATCACATCATGTTATAATCACCAAGACATGACCGCAACCATTCTCAATCACATCAGATGTATGAGACATGACCATATCCAACTTCCACAATCTGCATTGTAGATGACAAGGATATATCCTCAACCTACCACCCCCACATACTCAATAGTATGCACTCCAATTTTCCATTAGGAATACTCATTTCACCATGCAACAAAGTCTGACACTGAATATGGTTCTACGAAACAAGGCACTACATTATTAGAGTTGCACTTGATTAGTTATGTCGATTGGGTGAATTAAGATGCATCAAATAAGTGGACATATAAACCCTAATTCACTTCTAGAAAGAATATAAATGTCACAGCTTTGAAAAGATATAAAATGTGTGAAACATAATTTCTCATCTCATCATCACATGGTATTATTCACTTGTCATTCATGAGACCACACTAGTCATCATACTATAACAAGAAATAAATCCATTTTACAATATCACAAGGTATCAACCCTTATCAACATAAGAGGATTACACCTCATTCAGGGCTGAACCATGCCCAAAGTCATTAAGACCATCATATTAGTCCTTTCAAGATTATCGTTATCTTTGCATGCCTTATAACAAGGCTCAACAACATCACTTACATATAATACACTGAATCAACACAATATTGTATTAATGAGCTAGGATATATTCATAAACAATCATAGAAGGGTTATATTAATGTTAAGAACATTCCTTTATTACATCAACATGCAAGGAATGTAGATGTGATTAACCCTCATCATATTCATAATGCACATGTTTAGCATAAGAAAGTATCAACCATGCGTCTATGATAACCACCAATTAACATATTAAGGTTATAATCATATTTAGTCCATTATTCCACCATCATTCCATCATATAAGAATGTTAAACATGAATACTCATCTTTATCTATTTGCATTAGAGTTAGGTTCAACATGATAAATTATATCAATGTTACTAATCAGCACTTACACCCAAACCCTAACGTACGACATCCCCATTGGATCATGGATGCATAAGGTGAAGCATCACCATCACATTGCATAATTTTATCATGTATTAAGCCACACATAAATCAAGATGTAACCATTATGTTATAGAATACTAGGGTTTCAACAACAATAAGAGAGTACCCCATGGTTGCATTAGTCATTCAAGGACTATTCATACCCAATTACCATCATTTAGTTATATTAAAGCTAGGTATAACAAGCCATACCTCATTAGCGTTACATATCCACACAATATGGTTATCATCCCTTCTTTTCATATGAGTGAATAAGTAAGACTACCTTGTTAAGGGCAACCCTCCATTTGTCCCATCATCATTCAACTCATATCACCATACCACAATGTCACCCAGAACCATTGGATGTTTAAATGGTAAGACCATTGGTTGTTTACATAAGTAAACACCTTGCATAAACCACCTATGAAGTCCTGGATTTGTTCTCTAGAAAGAGTCACCATTCAACCCTAAACATCCCTAGATTAACAACACAAAAAGTTCCATTGAGAGTAGGGCAAAACCCACAATCAACTATTCATTTAAAACAAGGCATCCATTATCAACAAGTAAGCTCCTTAAGTTGATCATATAAAGGAAACCATCTAAATCACATTATTAGGACCAACATATTACATTATCCGTAATTCCACATTATTGGAGGAATAAACATGAGATCTTGACCATTGGGTCAAGTTAATATGTTAAAACCATCAATTACAGTATAGGTCCGACCATTGCATCAAGTGACCCAAGAAACCATTATTCTAAGGCTTAATTGATGCTACAACTACAATGCTTAACTCACCATACGTTGTAGAGACCTGATACACCATCATTAGTTACCATTAAGTCACTATAGGTTGTTAGATCAATACTATATTCATTAATCAGCATCAAATATTAAGCTAGTGTCATCATTGATTGATAACATCAATAGGGTAATTAATGGTTGATCATTAAACTTCTAATTGATCCAAAACCTGACCTAAGGCGGTGACCATAGGTAGCCACAATCATATAAAACATTTGATCATGACCATCAGTTGTCATGAAGACAACACGATAGGGTTGTTGCAATGGTACCATCATCGGGTCATGGGTTTATAGAAGAAATAAGCTTAAAACCCTAAAATTATCCATTGGTTGATAGGTGATTAGCACCATAGGTTGTCAATTCAACCTAATACAAGTCATATTATACCTTAGGAATAACTTACACATGATCACAAGTTCATCTAAAACTTAAATCAGAACAAGGAACGTTATAAAAATCAAAATCCAAGTCAAGCATAGCTTTCTAGTGCATGGATCATCATTTTCAAGCAAGAACATGATCTAGAAAGCTTATGGTAAGAAATAAACATGGATCAAGTTATAAAACTTGCATCTAATAATAATATGAAAACACACATAGAATAAAACTTGAGAAGGTAGGGTAGAAAATCCAAGCATAAGCTATGAACTCGTCCATCTAGCACCTTTGTTCATCATATGAGCAAACCCTAAGCATAAGGAGCAAGAAAGGTAGAGTTTTAGAGCTTTAGAGCACTTTCTACCATGGAACAACACAATTATGACCTGGAGAAAGGTAAGAGGAAGGATAAAAAAGAAATAAATGGATGAAATAAGGGGATTCTTACTCTTTTAGGTCAAGATCACTAGAAGGAAGCTTTTTAAACCCAAAAAGGAAGTAAATTACAACCCTAGATCCTTTTTCCAAGAAGGTCCCCACTTTCTTCTTCCTTAGAAAGGAAAAAGAAGCATCATATAGGGATAAATAGGTTGGGAGAAGGAGGGAAGTGGTGAAGAGAAAATGTCTCTTTTTGGTGCTTGGGGATAAGTATATGAAACTTTAAGATAAAGAAAAAGAAAAGGTTGAAGTTCTAGTATCTTTGCAAGTGTCCATGGCCTTAAACCATTAAGAATATACAAGAACACACACAAGAAGATCCCCCACCGTACATAGAGACATGATTATCCCTCGTTTCTTGAATTTTCAAGAAAAACAAATAACTCATTAGTTGATAGCTACTAAAGGTAGCTCATCCATGAAGGGGTAAACCCTAAAATACCCTTGGAGAATACACCTTGAAAATAGGGTTTAAATAAGCACCCCATGGCTCAA
This sequence comes from Alisma plantago-aquatica, assembly GCA_963693085.1. NCBI lineage: Eukaryota > Viridiplantae > Streptophyta > Magnoliopsida > Alismatales > Alismataceae > Alisma > Alisma plantago-aquatica. Next base: position 233,978,286 of record OY856409.1, on the reverse strand, counting down.
AAAGCTCAAGAATGATGATATAATATCCAAGGAACATACTGCAAGTGATTAATTGCAAAGAAAACCTCTCAATTGGGTAAATTGTATAAAAGTCCAAAATGTGCATAAAATTACATAACTTGCTCAAACAGTGTCCAAATTGGACCAAATTTGAAAATTAAGCTTGTATTATGATTTAAAAGCATATAAAAAGGTTATATTAGGGTTATAAGAATTAAATTATGATAATTAAGTTTTTTAAACTCATTAAGAAATTTTAGGGGCCTTACAACTATAAACTCCTAACAGGGATTTCACCCCTAAAATCCAAGGTAAACAAAGATGGTTACTTCCTATGCACCTTATCCTATTACCTTCACATGGTTACTTGCATATCATGGTGATGTCACATAATTCATATATATCTCATCTTGGGTCAACACAAAACCCCCCACATAAGAATACATTTGCAAATATGGAATATAGAAACTTGTTGTGCCACGTGTATAAATCTAATAGTAACTTTCAACTTTAGGACTCAATTGTCATCTTGAACTATTCTATATGTTGTATCATGCATCACTCAGAGGTCACACTCACTAGATCTTACTAAACATAGAACATTAGGTATCTATTATCATATGCAACTTTACAAGGTTTCATCTCTATGCTCCTTTAATGGTTGTTGTAATCAACAACTCAAGAACTTATGCGGAATATGTTTTTAGAGGATTCTGCAATCATCTCAATGGTGGTCTGACCATTTATTTGGTCGAAGAATCGTACACTTGTATATAACTGTTAACAAATATAACTTCCTGATTGACCTTGTTAGGGGTGGATCAATGACATTGTCTTCATCTTATCTGGATTCACATAACATACTTAAAAGAGGTATCATAACTCCTAGAGGATACTCTAGTCAACCTTAAACTCACTCTTGTTCAACTTGTCTCATAGATATTGCTGCTTCGGCAACCCTAAGGTTTTTGAATAAATATTGATCATATTTTTTACCATATTCAAAATACTTTGACATGTCATCATTTAAAGTTTGCTACAACTTGTAACACATTACTTGAACACTTTATTCCTCCTATTCATGAATTCTATTGGTATACTAGTTAGTCTAAAGGGCATAACTCTAAACTCCTCATGGTCATGTGAATTATGCCATCCAATCTAACTCGTATGCATTGATATTTGATCATAGGTTTATCTTAAAGGAACATGATATCGCATATCTATTTACCAACAAACCATCTATCCTGGATAGTGGTCTTGCCCAGCTATCACTGAACCATACACAACATTATAGAATCACTTTTTTTAAACAATATTTATAGGGTCATCATCACCACTCTCTCTCTCTAAGGGAGAGCAATACTTGAATATTCATTTAATAAACATCTCCAACCTTCACATACTTCACATAGTATTAACACATCTTGGATACTAGGATTCATTACCTTGGTATCCACCTCATGTTCTATAAGGAACTCACATCCTTATGTCATCTACTTTTACCAACATTACAAATCTCAAGACATATAAGAGGAGTCTTCCTAATTATTGGAAGGCTCAAAATCAAACTCATCAGAAACTTTATGGTCTTGGAACCATAGTCCAAGAAACCTTATTCTATAATAAGCTATCCACCCTCATGTTTGTAGTGAATCCATGTGTACCAAGTGTCAATTATCCACTTGAAATATGTGCCCTAGAAAGGAAAGACACAAAGGGAAACACACTTCCCACATCATAGAAGCATTTTTCAAGGGTCACTAGCAAAAGGTAACCAATTCGATTTTCATTATGTGAGTTACAACTTCTTATGTATCATTTTACCCTTTTCATTTTGGGTTCCTTTCCATTAGCATTAGAATCATCATGATTAACATATCTAATTACTCCTTCCTTGATGACTATTTATCACACTTGGCTATGTTCTCTTATTTTATTATGTTTTTCAAACACTTAACAATAGGTAAATCATCATATTCCACTTTTTCTTCATTAAACATGGATCATATACCTTAATTTCTTTCACATGCTATGCTTATTTTACATTAACACTTTCTTACACACATAGGTTGGTCTAAGATTAACTCAGGTTCCACCTTATTCCTTTGTCATTATTTCCGTTTATCTTCTCATTTTATACTTGTTATAGGAGTTCTTTCCATCTTATGTGGATTTCATACCTTGATTCACTTTATAAGCATAGACATATATCTTTTATTTTATTATCTTCTTGAATCACATCATCAAGAACTCCTCTTTTTCTAATTTTTATTCAAATTTAGATTCCATGGTGTTGTATCTTTATCTTATAGTTTCCAAACATTCAAGGTTTGATCGATAATGATGCAATTCTCATCTTCTTTAAGGTAGGATTGAGATATTCACACCATGATTTCTTATTCTTTATGCTCCTTAGATTGTCTCAAAATGACTACTTGATCAGAATAATCAGAAACATAATAGTCTAAGAGTTCCATACTTACCTTTCTTCAATAATTGAATACCTGGCCAGGGCATCCATGTACTAAGATTAGGCAGTATGAACCATGTTTTTGTGTCACGTTCCTAACTTAGACATCATCCTAGTCTTAAGTCCTAGTGTCCCTATAGACTGAATGAACCTAAAGCTCTAATACCAACTTGTGAGAACATGTTACACTAAATGAGATTACTCAAAACATAAAGCATAGTCGATCACTAATTAATCACATTCCCAAAAACATGGGTAAATTAAAACCAATTTCAACGTCAGCACCCGCTTAGATTCATTTGCATAAGAGCCCAACATCATTCTTATATCCATACTATGCCAAGAATTTGATACAAATTGTTCTAGTGCCTTAGCCACAACATATATACACAGGAGAAAATTATTCATATATGCCACACAAACAAGCATTAATATGCTAATAAAAGTCTGATTCGTTTGAATCACCATACACAAACTTTTCCTTCCCGGACCTGAGAGTACAATGAAGACTCTAGGATACACTAGAAATCTAATCAACTTTCTCAAAGATTCATTACTATAGCCCCTCTTTGCTTCTACATGTTGTTTTCGTCATTTCTGAATACCTAAAAAAATGTGGTGAACTACAAGGGTGAGACCCATGTCCCAAGAAGAGATATAACTTCCAACAACATTTATTGACTACAACATTTTTAAGTAATTAAATAGTTAAGTAGTTTAATCAAATATAACAAATAATATCAACAATACTGATGATAAACAATATACATAAAGGAACAAATAATAACTATCATCATTATCCAGACTATCATCCTTTATCTTGTTGACAATATAAGAAATTTAGTAGCATATGCATATCTAGCATCATGAGCAAGTCTAGTAACATAGCATAGCTAACAACATGAGCATGCCTAATTGGTTGAACATAACGACATTAGAAGAACAGCTAACAACATAAGCACAACTATCTGGATAAGTATGATTAGCAGTATATGCATCTCTAGTTACAAAGGCATGGCTAGCATGCTAAACATAGCTAACAACATGAGATAGCTAGCATCATGATTATAATTAGCAGTAGCAGTATAGTGATCAACATAAGCATGACTATTATATGTACGCATCTACAATCTTAAGCATATCCACAACATAAGTATATCCACTATCTCTTAATTGCACTAAGCATCATATTTATGTAAAGATAACAAACAAGGGTTATCATCCAATGTGAAATGTTGTGTATAACCCTAACAAAATATGCTACACGGCTACATTACATCTTTTATTATGCCCTTGGGAATTTGAATCTTACCATTCAAAGTCCAACTGACCTTTGTGGAGGGCTATTCGATAACATATAAGATCTAGGAGTGCCAGTATCCTAAGATCTCTTCCCCTCAGTCAGTACGAGTAAAAAGGCATTGACATATCAGTCATAGCTTCCACTACAGTGACATATAGTCAAATTGATAACCACTAGTCCACCCTTGGTATAGGTCATGACACTAGAAACTAGGGTACGCAAAACCCTCTAATCTGAGGTACAACCGCAGTTGTCTTCAATCACATAATGTTATAATCACCAAGACACGACCGCATCCGTTCTCAATCACATCAGATTTATGAGGCATGACCATAGACAACCTCCACAATCTGTATTGTGGATGACAAGGATATATCCTCAACCTAAAACCCCCACATTGTAGAGAAGTGAAACCACTTCTCTACTAAAAATTTGAACAATAAAACCTCCAGTCCAAACACACTCAGAAGGTATGAAGGAGTGGGTGTAAAATTTTCAAATCTTTATTTAATGGTAAGACCAAAGTATAGCAGCGGAATAAAAATATGACTATATTCAATTATAAAATAAAGAGTTACAAACTTACATCATAAGGAACCATGTAGAGGAAATCTAAACCACCTCAAGATTGTCTCCAAGCTTTAACTTCACAATCTAAGTCCAGGTCAACATGATAAGTCCTCCACCTAGGGTTGGAAGCATACCCCAACAAAAGATAAACAATAGGAGACATCAGCAAAGGCTGGTATGTGCATACTAAAAAGCAAATTGAGCAATTAATAAAGAATAAGGAACATCAAAATAAAAGGCTTCCCATGCAAGATATAAGTACCACCCAAATGGGTATCAAGAGAAAATATCACAACAAAAGAGATACTTGCCATAAAACAACATAAAAAGGATTGTGCCATAAAAACATCCACTACCACGGTGGGAAACAAAGAAAAAGTAGGGCACACACCCCACAATCAATATCCTGCATGCATGTGAGATAAAAGTAGCCCTAGAAAAATATAAATAACAATGGCGGTAAAGAATCACACATCTTGAACCTGGTGGGACATGGGCCAAGAATCACACATCTTGCCCTGGCATGGGGAATCACACATCCTCCATCCAAATATATATATAACATGGGCCAGGAATCACACATCCTGCCCGGGTATGATGAATCACACATCCTCCATCCCAAAGATATCACAATGTTGCCATGTTGCATAATGAGACAAAACCAATGTAATTACACTACTCTAGTGCTACTGAATCACATAGCATGTTAAATGTAGAGGTAAGTAGAGAAGTATAGTCAGATTTATACAATATTTCCATCACACAATGGACAACACAAACATATAAACAAATCCACTTCAAAGTGGGAAAGAGACATCACATGTCAACCAGTAACTTCCACATCACAATGGGCATATTAAAAAGTAAACATCCACATCACAGTGGGTATATAATATCAAAAGTACAACTTGCACCAAGGCAACAAGATAAGATTCCAAGAGAATATCCATGATCACAAGATCAATAATAAAATAAGATAATTCACATGAAGCATGATTTCAAAAGAACAAGACAATGTGTAGGCTAATGTCCATAGGACCAAGAGTAAGACAAAAATATGATAATTGCTCAAGAAGAATAATTGGGGATGCAAACATACCTCAACTTCAGAGTCGAACATTCCAAAGTCACTTGTAGGTCCAAGCCTAGTCTTCCAAAGCACCTATTAGCATATATGTGGGATTAGGGTTAGATTTATATTGATGATTCAAAACCCTAAAAATCGCCTTTTTATTGATGTGTGAATTAGGTTATCAAAACCATATTATATTTTAGGTTATATTTTCCTGAGTTCAAAACATATTTTATTATATTTTTCTGACTTTTATATATTTAGTTATGAATTATACAAGTTAGTCACTTATTAATTAGATCCATTAAAATCACCTCTTTAAAACATCATATTCAGGCGACCAAACCAAATCCATAAGAAACGTTGCATTTTTCTGAATCCAACGAGTATTTATTTGTAATTTTTGGATTAACAGACAATTAGTTATGAATTATTTAACTATCAACCAATCAGAAAATTCTGATAAGCCACGAGAAAACATTACCCGGATATACATAAACCATGTTGAGATGTACCAACCAGCACAAGCCACCTGGCCCGGGGACCCTCGACCAACAGGAGTAGGGATCTACATGATAAAATAAAATACAAGGATGAAAAGATGATATTGCCCTCGATCGAAGAACAAAAATAGAAGAAGGTGGGAGGGTAGATAGGTAATACATCACTGGCCCATCTTCTTCCCAAGATAGTTGCACCATGGCAGTAGCTTCTCGAGGGTGATAATTGGGCAAAACTGGGGGATACAATGAACTTCAAACCTGAGAGCAAAAATGCAAAGAGAAAAGAGCGAGGAAGGTTACAGAGGCATAAGGGAGAAGATAGAAGGTTCACCAGTGCTGAAAGGCCAACGAAAAGGCCCTGATGGTAAGGTTGGAGTTAGCAAAAGCTCCGTGAGTAGGGGAAGCCAACTGACTGCATCTCAGGCGAGGGGGAAACCTCCAACGGCTTCGCGGTCGACCCAGGATGGTCCAGAAGTAGGCTATTGAGCAGAACGATTACCAACTCCAAGATCCGATCTGAGAAAAAGACTGAGAAATTTGGAGGTTGTTAAGCTCAATGACGAGGTTCTGGAATCAATTGATGGCGGGAAGAAGTTGTGGTTGCGTAGAGGAAGCTTTAGGAGGTATCTTATTTATAGGGGAAAGGTGGAGAAGAGAAAAGGAAATAGAGGATGTGAAGGTGTTTTGGGGGTTTACGATAGGGTTGATGTAAGATAAGGAAAGTTAGGATCCTTAGGTGCGATTTCATCTCTTGATAGAAATAGAACAAAAATCATAAAAAACGATGGTGGAGGGAGGGAGAACGATCAAAATGAAAAATCAGAGTATAGAGCAATCCGAGTTGGGCTCCTACTCAAGGTAGGAGACGACCGGATGCCATCCATTCAAGATCCAGTGGTCACTGTGAAGAGGTACATAAGAAGGAAAATCGGAAACCAGCCGACTATAGCGTGACGTGTGACAAAATAAACCAAAATCAAAACCGATTAAACCAAAGTTGAAAAGCATTAGTTCTTTTTTTCTCTTTCTTAATTGAGGTCTCAAACATTATCTGAATTAAATAAAATTGTGCATAGAGGCCAATTAAGGAATGTAGATTTCGATTATGCACTTAGTTTTGCCTTTTGGAAACTTTTAATGGGTTAAACAAATTAAATCATATTTTCTCTTTCCTTCTCCATTAATGGCTTTAGGATTATCCAAATTTTATGAAACTTGACACACAAGTCATATTTAATGTGTTGGACACGAATTTGCCATCAATTATACATATTGGAGTTTTTTAAATATTTATTTAATATTTTGAAGGTTCTATACACTTTCTCTATCCTGATTTAATCTTTTAAGCAAACTTTCTCCAAATTGGATAAAAAAGTACCCAAAGGCTATATTTATGATGTAGATTATGAATCTAAGATTATTTTCCTCTTTTGGAGTCATGAATTATATTTATTTAATAATTACACCTTTTAGGCAATTTCTCTTCCCTAACTTACCATATGATTTCAAGGTTGTCCAAATTAGATGAAAATTGACATGTAGGCTTATTTTAATGTGTAGATTACGAATTTAAAATCTATTTACTCTTTTGAGACTTTATTATGTGAGATATGTCATATGGCCCACTAACGGTCCATTAACATCATTACTTAACCAATTAAGTTCTTTATCACCTAATTATTTCCATATGAATTATATGACATATTAGATTACATTATTTATGTATTTGATTATTAGGTTCACTCTAACCTCAACCCTGTTTGATCAAACTCAAAAGGAAAAACTTCCAGGGTAGGGACTAAGGTCTGGTATGTTACAACACTCCACCCCTTAAAAGGATTTCATCCTCGAAATCAATAGATCCAAACATCAACTATCAACTATTCTCCACCCCTTAAAGGGTTCAACCTAACAAGTCAAACTAAACAACTTTTTAAAGCTACCCACATATCTTAGTTGTGAAAGTTTTTTTTTAAAGATTTATGTTTCTCATGTATCCAACTAATAGTCATACCATCTAGGGTTGAGTTTTAGGTCCTTGTGTCTCTAACCTATCAACCCTACATGAACATACAAAAGTCATAGCGTAGGTCAACTATACCTTTATTTCAATCCTAGTCACAAAACTAGGGTTAGATTATACTCAACTAGAGTTTTATCTTCATTGTGACTTAGTTTGAGAAAACATCGACAAACTCGAGAAACTTTTGTATGTATAGTACTATAATGAAAATAATCTTTGGAGATAAGAATCATTGCGAGGTGAAAACAAATAGTTGGCCAAAAGTCAATGCGAAAACTAGGTCACAACTTTTCCATATTAAGACTTCTTAATCTCATCCTCAAACTGAGCCTTATTGCACAAGAAGATCATCATTGATCAAATCTATGGTCAACATCTCACTTAAAGCTATCTAGAAAAGTCAAGGGTTCTATAGGGAGATAAAATTGAAATAGTTAGATTCTGACTGCCATGGGCTCTGATACCACTGTAAAGAAGTGAAACCACTTCTCTACTAAAAATTTGAACAATAAAACCTCCACTCCAAACAAACTCAGAAGGTATGAAGCAGTGGGTGTAAAATTTTCAAATCTTTATTTAATGGTAACAAAAGACCAAAGTATAGCAGCAGAATAAAAATATGACTATATTCAATTATAAAACAAAGGGTTACAAACTTACATCATAAGGATCCATGTAGAGGAAATTTAAACCACCTCAAGATTGTCTCTAAGATTTAACTTCACAATCTAAGTCCAGGTCAACATGACAAGTCATCCAAGTCCTCCACCTAGGGTTCACTAGTACAGTATTGGTCTCTTGGGTCGGTTTTTTGAAGCCTGTAGCGTCACTTTTTAAGCGACACCTAGGTGGGCGTCGCTACAGTACTTGCGACGCTATAGAGGTAGAAAAACCGACCCTAGAGAGGTACAAAAACTGACCCTAGAGGGAACAAAAACCGACCCAAGAGAGGTAAAAAAACTGACCCAAGAGAGGTAAAAAACCGACCCAAAAGAGGTAAAAAAACCGACCCAAAAGAGGAAAAAAAACCGACCCTAGAAGTCTTCAAATAGCTGTAGAATTTTGGGATGAACTTACTGGGTCGGTTTTTGTGTATAACCGACCCAACAAGTATCTGTTGGGTCGGTTTTTCTCCATAAGCGACCCTAGAAGTCTTCAAATAGTTGTAGATGAACCTACTGGGTCGGATTTTGTGTACAACTGACCCAAGAAGTGTCTATTGGGTCGGTTTTTCTCCATAAGCGACCCTAGAAGTCTTCAAGTAGCTGTAGAATTTTGGGATGAACCTACTGGGTCAGTTTTTGTGTATAACCGACCCAAGAAGTGTCTATTGGGTCGGTTTTTCTCCATAAGCGACCCTAGAAGTCTTCAAGTAGCTGTAGAATTTTGTGATGAACCTACTGGGTCGGTTTTTTTGTATAACCGAACCAAGAAGTGTCTATTGGGTCGGTTTTTCTCCATAAGTGACTGTAGAAGTCTTCAAATAGCTGTAGAATTTTGGGATGAACCTATTGGGTCAGTTTTGTGTATAACCAACCCAAGAAGTCTATAGGGACGGTTTTCTTAAATAACCGACCCGAAAAGTTACATTTTTTTAAAGAAAAATTCTATAGAACCAGAAATCTTCAGTACAACAACCTACAAAATAGAATTTCTTTACACAATTCAAAACCTGCAATAGAAATAGGCTTGCAAATGCAATGATGCAAGCCAAAAATGCATTCCAAAGCCATTTGCAAACTTTTATATCCAATCCTTTTCGATTTGATGTAAATCTCCAAACCACACATTCATAACAACAATTATTCACATATATTGAGTTGGGACATCTTCATACACAACACTTACTAACATTCTTGCAAGTCTAAGATAGATTCATTCAAATGATACATATAGCACATACTAACATTCATACACATAGCACATACTAACAACAATGATAGATTGCAAGTTTAAAAGTGATATTAAATTTAATGTCATACTACAAAAAGTAAATTTTGATAGAGTTTCAAATCTAAATACACAAATGAAGTTATGAATTCAATCTAATGCTATAGTAACTTCATTGAGAAAAGCATCTGACCATTCTTCTCGGAATTCATTTAACCCATCAAGTGAGTAAGGATGAGTTGTAAAGATCTACAAAAAAAAGCACATGCTCATATATATTTTATAAAATGATGCAAATCTCACTTGTAAATTTATTATGTTATTCTTTATTAATTACCCTATCTATACTCTGAATGTCTAGTGATGCTTCTTTCAAAATAGTTTGCATATACTTCATTACGTAGTACCCACAAGCCCAATCATTATTTTGTATATGACACTACAAATAAATAATTATAACTTAATATTAGTAAACTGCTACAAACAGAGTTGTACAAATAAAGAAATAAGACCATAAGAGAGTTAACATATAAAATTTGACATTAATACATTACTGTAAGAGTTGTACATATACGACTAAGCAGTCAAAGTAGTTACCTTGACATTTTTCAAAGTCAGTGTCTTTAATTTTGTGGGTATTATTCCTCCACCTTCACGATAAGCCTTTATACCCCTATCAATAAATTTGATTACGATAGTTGTCAAAATAGAAATTCTAAGTATAAATATCATGTTGAAGCATAACAATTGATGTTATAGAAACTAAATTTATGCTTACTCCATAGTTGGCAATCTCAGTTTGTGACCCCTTGTTGTTTTTCCCATTGGGTCAAGATAATAGAAAGTCATCAATTTTGGGACAACCACCACTAGTTCGCAATGTCTAGATCTGAGTAAATTTATATTGAAAACAAAAATTAGAATTATAATTTAGTCAATATTAGAATTCTATTGAATTATAATACTTACTGGACGTTAAAAGGAATTAGATTAATTTCCTTTCCCACACTACCAAAATATTTGAATGCAGTACTGAAGTACTCATTCACATCATCCATTTGTGTCTGCACTTGACTAGTGACTGAAGGAACTAAGAATCCAACATTCTTTATATCAAAGTTTGTCATCTCAGTATATAAATGGTTGTAAAACATTTGTGAAAATTTGATATGTTACAAATAAGCTAAAAATATATATTCGAGTAATCTATATTGATTAATTCTTACCTTATCCATACTTCTAATATCGAAGTATTTAGCCAATCATACCGGAACAACTCTATAATATCATCAAGAAAAATAAAATTCTCAAAGTCCCTCCCAACTGCATCTTCTGTTAAATTGACCACCATATGTGATCTTGGGCTTTGGTTGGCTAAGTATCGAGCCAAACATTTACTTTTATTTCCCAATTCATCGAATGTGGCTTCTGGAATGAAAGAAGGCTTGGGCATAGGAGAACGACTACTAGGATTTTTACTTTTTGGTTTACAAACCTATTAATTAAATACATACCTATATTAAACGAGTTCATATATGTAGCTAGTCAAATATAAAAAAACATGTAGATATACCTTGTCAATGATAACCAAGTGTCTAGGCCAGCCCACCATAGCACCCTCTGCTTCATCAACTGTACCATATTCAGAAGAAGGTATGGGTAGTGGTTTGTCCCCCATTCCATCATACACAAGATGGATGGACACACGAAAAATGTCATCAGAAACCGATTGACAATGCAATGTACCACCGATGTTGTATACCTTACCCGCTGCCACAATATTATACTCTAGAACCTCCACTGCAAGTTTACAGTCCATACCAACCTAGTTGAAATAATATAAGTTATATACAAAGCGGTAAACCAGATACCTACTATATTATATATATCAAATTAGCATATATAGAACAAACTTACTGCAGATTGTTGTGGTGGTTCATTGGGAGTGCTCCCATGACCTTCTACAATTGGAGTACGAGCTTGTACCTCATCATCTGAGAGAGGCAGAGTTTGAGGAGGTTGAGAAGGTTGAATAGGCTGAAATGAAGATAATATCTGTTGCACTTTATGTGATACTAATTCTTCAACCTCATCATGTGTAACTGTACGACCTCTTCTAGATTCTGAAGGCCCATAATAAGTCTTGAATCCTATGCCAGCTCCTAATCCCCTAACACGGCTAGGATGCTCTTTCGTACCAAGACCAACTGATAGTTCATCCATGCGTCCAATTGGTATGAACTTTCCTTGTTTTCTTTTCTCATAGAGATCATCCTATTCATATTTAATGAAAATATTAAATCACAAACAATTAGAGATCATCCTATTCATATTTAATGAAAATATTACATCACAAACAATTAGATATATATTATTAAATCCTACTCTTTAATTACTTAATTGTGATGAACTTACCATCTTTTGTGCCACCTCCTTAGTTGCAGGGTTGGTAATTTCACCTGCTTTATTTTTTCTAGCATCAAGCCAAAATTTATAATGGGGTGGACACTCAACTTGAGTTGTGCTAGACCCTTCTCCAGAAGAGATTTGCTTCTCCAGTTGTTCTCGGCACTGGGCATAACTAAGGGATCCCATGTGATGGTTATGCACATTTTTGGCACGTCTTTCCTTTTGGGCCTCGTGAATAGCCTGATCATTTAAAATGAGGTATTGCAATTTACAACTTGGCAAACATATACATATATAAAAACATTAATTGTATACCTGAAACTCTTCTGAATTCCTTTGTGCAACAAATATGTCCCACACCTCAGGATCTATAAAAATATATACGTCTGTTGCTTTCTTCTTTTGATTAGGATTATCTATATAATCCCTTTTGAGATAGGTCTTAAATTCCCTCAACAGTATCAACTTTCTCCTCAACAGTATCAACTTTCAAATTGTTACCACAATTTCTACATGGACAATAAAACCTATCTGTAGGTAGTTACCTATGTTCCTCAGCAAATTTGATAAATTCATCAACACCTTTGGTAAACTCTGGACTGCAACGGTTCTTGATAGACATCCAACTTCGATCCATTTTCTAGATCACATTAAAATTAATTATCAAACTGAGCATTTAATATTGATACTATAAGTTGTAAGGATTTTTTGATAGAAAATTCATTACTTTTATACTAAAGTGTACCACCTATCCCATTTTTGAATATTTAACCTCACTAGTAATTGTATAATGTATGTTTAGTTTTCAATAAAATTTCAGCAGCATTTCCCCTTAGTTCTCCAAGTACATCAATGTAAATGGCAAATAACAACTCACATATGTACCCAGAGAACAAATGAGGAAATATTACTAAAACTTTTATTCAAAACTAAACATACATTATACAACTACATCCTAAGTGAGATTAAATATCCAAAAACAGTCCCATATCAGGGACTATCCAAAATTTACTCCTAATGAATAAATTTTGAACGGGTTTCTAAGTTTATATATAAATGTATTTGCCATATTTATGCATAGGGGGTCTCATCTATAAACCCTAAAGTGTCAATCTAAAACTAAACAATGTCTACCCTTGTATTTTTAGATTGTATACAATGATTAATTACATATGTGATTGATAATAAAATGTACATATAAAAAAGAATACATGTTTTTATTATTGGTTGGTTTACTAGATAAACATTCATTTATAAGTACTGAATTGAATAATCAATTAGGTGCTCTTAACAGAAATAAATAGAAAGGCATAAATTAAACATCATGCAGGATCTTTCATAATAGATAACAGTAAATCAAGACTCAAATGCAAAAGACAACCAACACGACCAGTGTACCTAGCACGACCGTGGTACAACTCAAATGCAAAAGACAACCAACACGACCAGGGTACCTAGCACGGCCGTACAACACTGGCATTTCAACTTAGTCGTGCAAAAGACACCAACACAGCCGTGCTAAAGACACCAACACGGCCGTGCTACACCCCAACATATGGAAGAGAACAAACATAGTCGTGCAAAGGACAACATAGAGCTTGAAATGGGAAATGGAAAATCTTACCTGTCAGGCGCGAGCGTGGAGGAAAAGCTTTTCGTTTGCCGTTATCAACACGGCCGAGCCGCGCGAGAGAAGGTGCGTCGGCGGCAGGCGGCTTTTGGAGAAGCAATAGCGACCTTGGCGGCTAGCTGGTCTATGGCAACGGCGGTGAGATCTTGGCGGTGAGCTGGTGAGCTTCGGCAACAGCGGCGAGCTGGTAAGCTATGACCCGGCGAGACCTTGGCGGTGCTTTTGGTGGCGAGTTAGCGAGCAACAACGGCGGCGACGAACCGAATGGCAAGCTGGTGATCGAGCGGCGAGTGACGAACGGCACGCTGGTGGCGGCGAATCTTTGGAGGCGTCGACCTTGGCATCGGCGAGTGTGAGCGACAGTGAGAACGAGAGTCGACAGTGAGGCTAGGAGAGAGAGTACGAGAGTGGGGAGTGTGTGTTAGTGAGAGTGCGAGTGAGAGATTAAGGGTTTTAAGACTTCTCGGGTCAGTTAAGCAAAAAACCGACCCAACAGGTCTCTGCGGACGGTTATCTCAAACAACCGACCCGAGAGGGTCTTTGTGCGACACTTATAGGGATTGTTCTTTAAAAAACCGACCCAAAAGGTTGGACTTCTAGGGACGGTTGTCTCGGAAAACCGACTTGAAAGGGTCTTTGCGCGGAGACCTCTAGGGATGGCTAAGAAGGAAAACCAACCCGAGAGAGTGCTCGCAGAAGCTTATAGGGACGGTTAAAGAGAATAACCGGCCCAAGAGGGTATAGATCGACGCGCGAAAGGCAAAAATTTAATTCTTTTTCTCCTCAGGAAGCATGTCGGGTCAGTTTTTATATAAAATCGATGCTATGTTTATGCGTTCTGCGAATTTGATGATTTTGCGGGTCTTTTTCTAGCGTCGATTAACCTTAAAAAACCGACCCAATAGCTAAAAGCGGTACCTGAATTTTTTCTAATGACTTGTTGCTTCAATTTTAGCTTATTCGGTCGGTTTTTCTAATATATGTGATGCTAACGGAAGCGATGTTAGAGACCAAAAATGTACTAGTGGTTGGAAGCATACCCCAGCAAAAGAGAAACAATAGGAGACATCAGCAAAGGCTGGTATGTGCATACTAAAAAGCAAATTGAGCAATTTATAAAGAATAACGAACATCAAAATAAAAGGCTTCCCATGTAAGAGATAAGTACCACCCAAATGGGTATCAAGAGAAAATATCACAACAAAAGGGATACTTGCCATAAAACAACATAAAAAGGATTGTGCCATAAAAACATCCACTACCATGGTGGGAAACAAAGAACAAGTAGGCCACACAACCCACAATCAATATCCTACATGCATGTGAGATAAACATAGCCCTAGAATAATATAAATAACAATGGTGGTCAAGAATCACACATCTTGAACCTGGTGGGACATGGGCCAAGAATCACACATCTTGCCCTGGCATGGGGAATCACACATCCTCCATCCAAATATATATAACATGGGCCAAGAATCACACATCCTGCCCGGGTATGGGGAATCACACATCCTCCATCCCAAAGATATCACAATGTTGCCATGTTGCATAATGAGAGAAAACCAATGTAATTACACTACTCTAGTGCTACTGAATCACATAGCATGTTAAATTTAGAGGCAAGTAGAGAAGTATAGTCATATTTATACAATGTTTCCATCACACAATGGACAACACAAACATATAAATAAATCCACTTCAAAGTGGGAAAGAGACATCACATGTCAACCAGTAACTTCCACATCACAGTGGGCATATCAAAAAGTAAACACACATCACAATGGGTATATAATATCAAAAGTCCAACTTGCACCAAGGCAACAAGATAAGATTCCAAGAGAATATCCATGATCACAAGATCAATAATAAATTAAGATAATTCACATGAAGCATGATTTCAAAAGAACAAGACAATGTGTAGGCTAATGTACATACGACCAAGAGTAAGACAAAAATAGGATAATTGCTCAAGAAGAATAATCGGGGATGCAAACATACCTCAACGTTAGAGTCGAACATTCCAAAGTCACTTCTAGGTCCAAGCCTCGACTTCTAAAGCACCTATTAGCATATATGTGGGATTAGGGTTAAATTTATATTGATTATTCAAAACCCTAAAAATCGCCTTTTTATTGATGTGTGAATTAGGTTATCAAAACCATATTATATTTTAGGTTATATTTTCCTGAGTTCAAAACATATTTTATTATATTATTCTGACTTTTATATATTTAGTTATGAATTATACAAGTTAGTCTCTTATTAATTAGATCCATTAAAATGACCTCTTTAAAACATTAGATTCAGGCGACCAAACCAAATCCATTAGAAATCTTTCATTTTTCTGAATCCAACAAGTATTTATTTGTAATTTTTGGATTAACAGACAATTAGTTATGAATTATTTAACTATCAACCACTCAGAAAATTCTGATAAACCACGAGAAAACATTATCCGGATATACATAAACCATGCTGAGATGTACCAACCAGCACAAGCCACCTGGCCCGGGGACCCTCGGCCAATAGGAGCAGGGATCGACATGATAAAATAAAATACAGGGATGAAAAGAAGATATTGTCCTCGATCGAAGAACAAAAATAGAAGAAGGCGGGAGGGTAGATAGGTAATACATCACTGGCCCATCTTCTTCCCAAGATAGTTGTGCCATGGCAGCAGCTTCTCGAGGGTGAGAATTGGGAAAAACAAGGGAACATGATGAACTTCAAACCTGAGAGCAAAAATGCAAAGAGAAAAGTGTGAGGAAGGTTACAGAGGCATAAGGGAGAAGATAGAAGGTTCACCAGTGTTGAAACACTAACGAAAACGCCATGATGGTAAGGCTGGAGTTAGCAAAATCTCTGTGAGTAGGGGAGGCCAACCTACTGCATCTCAGGCAAAGGGGAAACCTCCAACGGCTTTGCAGTCGACCCAGGATGGTCCAGAAGTAGGCTATTGAGCAGAATGATTACCAACTCCAAGATCTGATCTGAGAAAAAGACTAAGGAATTTGGAGGTTGTTGAACGCAATGACGAGGTTCTGGAATCAATTGATGGTGGGAAGAAGTTGTGGTTGCGTAGAGGAAGCTTTAGGAGGTATCCTATTTATAGGGGAAAGGTGGAGAAGAGAAAAGGAAACAGAGGCCGTGAAGGTGTTTTGGGAGTTTACGATAGGGTTGATGTAAGATAAGAAAAGTTAGGATCCTTAGATGCAATTTCATCTCCTGATCACAACAGAACAAAAATCATAAAAAACAGTGGAGGAGGGAGGGAGAACGATCAAAATGAAAAATCAGAGTAGGAGATAATCAGATGTCGTCCATTCAAGATCCAACAGTCACTGTGAAGAGGCACATAAGAAGGAAAATCAAAAACCAGTCGACTATAGTGTGACATGTGACAAAATAAACCAAAATCAAAACCAATTAAACCAAAGTTGGAAAGCATTAGTTCTTTTTTTCTCTTTCTTAATTGAGGGCTCAAACATTATCTGAATTAAATAAAATTTTGCATAGAGGCCAATTAAGGCATGTAGATTCCGATTATGCACTTAGTTTTGCCTTTTGGAAACTTTTAATGGGTTAAACAAATTAAATCATATTTTCTATTTCCTCCTGCATTAATGGCTTTAGGATTATCCATATTATATGAAACTTGACACACAAGTCATATTTAATGTGTTGGACACGAATTTTCCATCAATTTTACATATTGGAGTTGGTTAAATATTTATTTAATATTTTGAAGCTTGTATACACTTTCTCTCTCCTGATTTAATCTTTTAAGCAAACTTTCTCCAAATTGGATAAAAATTTACCCAAAGGCTATATTTATGATGTAGATTACGAATCTAAGATTATTTTCCTCTTTTGGAGTCATGAATTATATTTATTTATTAATTACACCTTTTAGGCAATTTCTCTTCCCTAACTTGCCATATTATTTCAAGGTGGTCCAAATTAGATGAAAATTGACATGTAGGCTTATTTTAATGTGTAGATTACGAATTTAAAATCTATTTACTCTTTTGAGACTTTATTATGTGAGATATGCCATATGCCCCACTAACGGCCCATTAACATCATTACTTAACCAATTAAGTTCTTTATCATCTAATTATTTCCATATGAATTATATGACATGTTAGATGACATTATTCATGTATTTGATTATTAGGTTCACTCTAACCTCAACTGTGTTTGATCAAACTCAAAAGGAAAAACTTCCAGGGTAGGGTCTAAGGTCTGGTATATTACACACATACTCAACAGTATGTGCTCCAAGTTTCCCTTAGGAATACTCATTTCACCATCTAGCAAGTTCTGACACTGAAGATGGTTCTACGGCACATGGCACTACATTATTAGAGTTGCACTTGATTAGTTATGCCAATTGGGTGAATTAAGGATGCATCAAATAAGTGGACATACAAACACTAATTCACTTCTAGAAAGCATATAAATATCACAACTTTGAAAGATATAAAATGTGTCAAACATAATTTCTCATCTCATCATCACATGGTATTATTCACTTGCCATACATGAGACCACACTAGTCATCATACTATCACAAGATATAAATCCTTTTCACAATATCACAGGGTATCAACCCTTATCAATATAAGAGGATTACACCTCATTCAAGGCTCAACCATGCCCAAAGGTCATTAAGACCATCATATTATTCGCTGAATGATTATCATTATCTTTGTATGCCTTATAACCAGGTTCAACAACATCACTTACATATAATACACTGGATCAACACAATATTGCATTAATGAGCTAGGAGATTCATAAACAAATCGTAGCAGGGTTATATTAATGTTAAGAGCATTCCTTTATTACATCAGCATGCAAGGAATCTAGATATGATTAACCCTCATCATATTCATAATGCACATGTTTAGCATAAGAAAGTATCAACGATGTGGCTATGATAACCATCAATTAACATATTTAGGTTATGATCATATTAAGGAGGTTATTCCACCATCATTACATCATATAAGAATGTTAAACATGAATACTCATCTTTATCTATTTGCATTAGAGTTAGGTTCAACATGATAAATTATATCAATGTTACTAATCAACACTTATACCCAAACCCTAACTTACGACATCCTTATTGGATCATGGATGCATAAGGTGAAGCATCACCATCACATTCCATACTATTCTCAAGTATGAACCCACACATAAATCAAGATGTAACCATCGGGTTATAGAATACTAGGGTTTGAACAACAATAAGAGAGTACCCCATGATTGCATTAGTCATTCAAGGACTATATCAATGTTACTAATCAACACTTATACCCAAACCTAACTTATGACATCCTTATTGGATCATGGATGCATAAGGTGAAGCATCACCATCACATTCCATACTATTCTCAAGTATGAACCCACAAATAAATCAAGATGTAACCATCGGGTTATAGCATACTAGGGTTTTAATAACAATAAGAGAGTACCCCATGATTGCATTAGTCATTCAAGGACTATTCATACCCAATTACCATCATTTAGTTATATTAAAGCTAGGTATAACAAGATATACCTCATTAGCGTTACATATCCACACAATATGGTTATCATCCCTTCTATTCATATGAGTGAATAGGTAAGACTACCCTTTTAAGAGTAGACCTCCATTTGTCCCATCATCATTCAACCCATATCACCATACCACAATGTCACCCAGAATCATTGGATGTTTAAAAGGTAAGACCATTGGTTGTTTACATAAGTAAACACCTTGGATAAACCACCAATGAAGTCCTTGATTTGTGCTATATAAAGAGTCACCATTCAACTCTAAACATCCCTTGATTAACAACATAAAAAGTTCCATTGAGAGTAGGGTAAACCCCGCAATCAACTATTCATTTAAAACAAGCCGGCCATTGTCAATAAGTAAGCTCCTTAGGTTGATCATATAAAGGAAACCATCTAAATCATATAATTAGGACCAACATATTAAAATAATCCTAATTCCACATTATTGGAGGAATAAACATGAGATCTTGACCGTTAGGTCAAGTTCATATGTTAAAACCATCAATTATAGTATAGGTCCGACCATTGCATCAAGTGACCCAAGAAACCATTGGTCTAAGGCTTAATTGATGCTACAAATACAATGCTTAACTCACCATAGGTTTTTGAGACCTGATACTCCATCATTAGTGACCAATAAGTCACCATAGGTTGTTAGATCAACACTATATTCATTAATCAACATCAAATATTAAGCTAATGTCATCATTGATTGATAACATCAGTAGGGTACTTAATGGTTGATCATTAAACTTCTAATTGATCCAAAACCTGACCTAAGGGGGTGACCATAGGTTGTCAACATCATCTGAAACCTTTGATTATGACCATTAGTTGTCATGAAGACAACCCCATAGGGTTGTTGCAATGGTATCAGCATCGAGTCATGGGTTTATAGAAGAAATCAGCTTCAAACCCTAAAATTAACTAGTGGTTGATGGGTGCTTAGCACCATAGGTTGTCAAATCAACCTGCTTCAAGTGATATTATACGTTAGGAATAACATACACATGATCACAGGTTCATCTAAAACTTAAATCAGAATAGGGAACATTATAAAAATCGAAAGCCAAGTCAAGCATAGCTTTTTAGTGCATGGATCATCATTTTCAAGCAAGAACATGATCTAGAAAGCTTATGGTAAGTAATAAATGTCAAGAAAGTTATAAAACTTGCCTATAATGAGAATATGAAACCCCAAATAGAAGAAAACTTGAGAATATAGGGTAGAAAATCCAAGCATAAGCTATGAACTCGTCCATCTAGCACCTTTCTTCATCAAATGAGCAAACCCTAAGCATAAGGAGCAAGAAAGGTAGGGTTTTAGAGCTTTAGAGCAATTTCTACCATGGAACAGCAAGGTTCAGACCTGGAGAAAGGTAGGAGGAAGGATAACAAAGAAATAAACGAAGGAAAGAAGGGGATTCTTACTCTTTTAGATCAAGATCACCTCAAGGAAGATTTTTAAACCCAAAAAGGAAGTAAATTGCAACCCTAGATCCTTTTTCCAAGAAGGTCCCCACTTTCTTCTTCCTTGGACAGGAAAATTTGCAACAGCACAGAGGGAGAACGAGTTTGGGAGAAGGAGGGAAGTGGTGAAGAGAAAATGGCTCGTTTTGGTTCTTAGGGATAAGTATATGAAACTTTAAGATAAAGAAAAAGAAAAAGTTGAAGTTCTAGTATCTTTGCAAGTGTCCTGGCCTTAAACCATTAAGAATATACAAGCACACACACAAGAAGTTCCCCCACCATCCATATAGACATGTTTATCCCTCGTTTCTTGAATTTCCAAGCAAAAAAAATAACTCATTAGTTGATAGCTACTAAAGGTAGCTCATCCATGAAGGGGTAAACCCTAAAATACCCTTGGCGAAAACACCTTCAAACTAGGGTTTAAATAAGCGCCCCATGGCTTAAAAAGCTCAATAATGATGATATAATATCCAAGGAATATACTGAATGTGATTAATT
The DNA here is from genome assembly GCA_963693085.1 of Alisma plantago-aquatica. NCBI lineage: Eukaryota > Viridiplantae > Streptophyta > Magnoliopsida > Alismatales > Alismataceae > Alisma > Alisma plantago-aquatica. Next base: position 233,956,871 of record OY856409.1, on the reverse strand, counting down.
GCAAAGAAAACCTCTCAATTGGGTAAATTGTAGAAAAGTCCAAAATTTGCATAAAATTGCATAACTTGATCAAATAGTGTCCAAATTGGACCAAATTTGAAACTTAAGCTTGTATTATGATTTCAAAGCATATAAAAAAGTTATATCACAAGAATTGAATTATGATAATTAAGCTTGTTCAACTCATTAAGAAAGTTTAGGGGCCTTACAATGCTGATGGGGAATGGTAAGTATGTTCCACTTTGTTTTCTACAACCACTAGTATCATAGTAGGTTTGATCATAATTAGAATCACTATGTATGTCAATGATAGGAACCCATATGTCCTACATGTACATATGGTTCCAGGGAGGTGGGTTGGATAGAACATGTGACTGTTGGAAAATACTCCCTTCACATTCCCATGATGCACATGGTGAAATATCCAAAAAGTTTTAACCTTTTAAATCTTTGAAATCCTCTTTAGTAATCTCCAATCCTATTTCTACTTCATGTCATTGGTATTGTTGTGAGGGACAAGAATGGACATTGTTTTCTCAAGAGGTGTTAGTACCTAACCAGTGTTTACATGCATTTGATACTAGTACGACCCTGGTTATACATGAATTGGTTGATGTATATTGGGGTTCCATATCATGTATGGAAACTAATGTGTTACTAGACTTGAATATTGGGTGTGTAAGATGGAATACATCATCTTCTGCATGCCATCTAGGAAGTGGAAGTTGAATGGATGCATATAAGGAATTCTGAGTGGACATCTGACACTTGTGGATTCTCTTTAAGGAGCCCCCTGAAATGGGTTTATCTTGCTTGTTATGATGACAACTCCTTTTATACCCACTTCATAATGTTCCTCAACAAAACTTGATTGAACTATCTAATTGATTGCTTATATGATCAAGTAAAATGTTGACTTATGTTGAATCTTGCTATGATCTACAATTTAGACTATCATGGTTCGAACATGAGGTTTAATGCATAATATACATATTTATCCTCCATCGAGGTAAATCGTTCTATACAAAATTAACATGTTAAAAAGTAAAATGACTTCCTCATTGTATAAGAGAGACAAAAAGGATACTACTTTGTCTTCTATATTCCTTCAATTGGGTGACTACAAAAATGGCTTTATAGATTTATGGGGATAAGATTTGCATGCCTGTATCTTATTCAAGATAAAACAAATCTTCCTCCATGGCGGTATGGGTTATGGTAAATTGTGATGAAGTCGAGATGGTAACCACCAATAAGGTAACCCATTTAGGATCAATGATTCAGGTTGGTTATCCATATTTCCTCCATGATGTATGTGATAATACTCTCCTCAACGTAGGGTTGATGAGAAAATATTTGAGAAAAGGGTAAGATTGTGTTCATACATATCTATGGTTAAGCTAGCCTATTCAAAGCCAAAGGTTGTAGTTGGTTAACTTCCTATCCCTAGAGTGCCCTTCAGCCATTGTAGGAGATCTTAATTTTCTAGCTTCAAGGATCATCTATGATGCCCTATATATTCCTTATCAATTTCATTATATCTCTCATAAGACACATCACCTTTGGGGAAAGGAGGATGATATTCCCTTAGAGTGACATGGAGATGTCAAAGTGGTTGCATATTTTCTAGCAATGCAACATCCCTATGCCACCCTATCCTCCTTTTGAATCTAATTTCTATTAGGGAAGGTGAAAAAGAATAGGTATGAATAAGGTGAGGTCTCTTTTGGTGTCTTAAGATAGGCTGAATGGATACAATTTAATTTCATAGTTTAGGATTGTGTAGATACGAAAATGAAAGCAGGTGTGGTCAAATTTTTGGTCATTGTCTAGGACCAATGAATATAAAAGTGAAAGTAGGGTAATTTTTTAGTCTTAGTTCTTGGTCCAGGACCAAGGGTATATGGAAGTAAATGTAGCCAGTAGTTCAAACTTAGGTCATGGTCATATATAACATGGGGTAGGCAAAGTTAGGTGGGTAGTCTTGCTACTAGAAGGTTCTTAGTCAAGTTAGAAGATCTTTTAGACCATATCAAATTTCATTTAATGTAGTAGGATTCGATAGTTAATCATACTTCAGAAGTTGAGTCTAAAATTTACCATTGAGTAGACTTAGCATAAAGTTTTGTTTTGAATGGATAAAGCTGAATTGGGAGGCCTTTCAAATAGGTAGTTGTTGTTCAAACATGGAGGTATGTATACTTCCATGTTAAAACATATGTTTTTATAGTGGTAGATGAATGTGATTTGTTATTGAAAGAACACATGTTGGTCAAATCCAGTAGTGTTTCTGTGTGAGGCTATAGGTTTAAAAATTGGTTTTTACGAGCATAATTTTTCCTAAAAAGATTTTTCTTGAAAAGGGTAGCCATCATGTGGGTACTAATGGTATATGTGTCAGTGGTGGGATCTGGTGATGATTCAAAAATTGGGTAGACTTTGAGCATGGATCAAGTCAAAAAATCTTTGAAAAGGTTTCCAAAATGAAATATTCATTGAAGGTTAATTTTTACAACCTTCTGATGCAAAGTAGGCTATTGACAAGATGAATATTAGTTATGGTGAGTAGATGTATAAGGGTAAAATTTGGCATCCTAATGGTGTGGTGTGGCTATGAAATTTTGGTAAGATGATATGATGGAATCTTTGAAACCTACTAGTATAGTGTAAGCTATTTCAAAAAGCTTTCTTGATGAGATCATTGCTTTGAAAGGACTTTCCATGACATTGTTGTTTGGGATAAAAATATTGAGTCTGTTGTTATAAGATTGTTGTTTTGAATATATATTTTTTAAAAGATTATTTCATGAGATTGAATTTTTTTTAGAATGATTATTTTTTTATAAGATTGTTTTATGAGTTTTTGCTTTCAAATATTTTATAAGAGTGTGGTTTTAAACCTAAACATACTAGAAAAACATGAAAAATCAATGCAAGATAATTGGCAATCTATAATCTTAAGAAGTGAGTAAACAACAATCTTATCATTGTAAAGCAAACAAAAAGCTTAATAATTTAAATCAACCAAAAGTCTTAGACTTGTAAAGTAAGAAACAATCTTAGAATTATAAAGAAAACAACAATTTTAAGAACCATGTGTAGAAGTTAACTTCCCCCCTTTTAGGCCATGATTTTAGATGGCATTTACATCCTCACTCAAGCATGACTTGTATAAAATGGGTTGGTATTAACTTCTCTATTACGTGATGGAACTCATCTTAGGAGTAAATTGATTTATCTAAATTTGGGTACTACTCCCAATATAACTTATGACTATGAAAACCATAATTAGCAGTCATTTCAAGGTGAGGAAGTGTCCTAAAGGCCTATGGATGTCCAACATTGTGTAGTGGTTATACCTTTAGAAACACCCTCATGCCTCACCAGGGGATTCAACGTTAGTGCTGAAACCCATTTCATAGGCACATGGGTTTTTATAGGTGTGTGAAGTGAAAGTGTACATATTTATATTTTCAAAACAAATTCCATACTAACAAGATAAGGAAAGAGATGACCAATCCATACATACCCAAGAAGACATGTTATGTTACCACCTTCCAAAATCAACCAAACATGTGAGGAAGTAGGAATTAATATTATTAGGTAATAACATCTTGCCCATGTAATAAGACTTCCTTTTAATTTTCTATCCCTCTTTTTTTTCCAGACAAATCAACAAAAAATAGAAATGAAATGGGACAAAAAATAGAAACGAAATGGGAATGAAAGGAACCCCTGAAAGGCAAGTAGAGGAAATATTTTAAGGGAAATGGAGGAAACCCTAAAAGGGAAGCATAGAAAACAATGAAAGGGAAGTAGAGGAAATCATTAAGGAAGAAGAGGAAGCCATAAAAATATAGATGAACACCATAAAAAGACAAAACCTAGTAATATACTTGAAAGAATAAAGGAAACAACTCACATTGTCTTGTACTATCTAGCAAAGTTTCCATACTATTTTACCTACAAGAAAAATATTAGTGGAAGGATGGGAAAGATAAGGTTCAGTGTAGCCATTGTATTTTATAAGAAAAACATGGGAAAATGAGTTTACATTTTTAAAACCAAGGAGAAATGCCAAAAATACCAAAATATGAATCTAGACAAGGGCATATGAAAGCATGAAAAGCATGGAAAAAAATAGATGCAAAGATTTGGATACAACTAGCTAAGATGTTAGACATACCCACATCACCTATGAAATTGGTAGTTCCATTCATATTCTTACGTTCATCAATAGTGGTATTTGGTAGAAAGAAAAAAATCAAATACAGTTTTTGATGAGGCTTCTCTTGTTGTTATGGTAAAAAATCAAATACAGTTGTTGATGAGTCAAAAGTGGTGTTTGTGGCTGGTCGATGTGGGAGGTATTTATAGTATAGAATTAGAGTTAAAGGTTTACAGTTTGGGGCAGAAGGTACTATAACAAACCTGAATGTATATTTCTGATGGGGCCAACCACTAGATGAACACAAGATTCCACTGTGTTGCAGTCTAGAGGAACACATGATTTTGTCAGATGTCTCTAGGAAGGAAAAAAAGGATTTTGTATTCAAGTTTCTTTATTTCCCAGGAAGATATTAGAGATTTTGTGGGAAAAAATGATTCAGTCATAGGATTAAGTTATATGATGAATGAAACTCATTTAGAAATATGAAGAAACATAAGATATTAAAGACACGGTCCAAGTATTCATTTTTATTATAAAAAAGTGGATAATTCATTAGAATAATGGAAAATGAATACCTCTTGGAATTTGAAAAAATGAAATTTTTAATTCAAGATAATTGAAATGCACAATTTATTGAAAAAGTTGGTAACAAGCCCACTAAATGGGAAAATTGTGCTTAAATATAGAAAAAGATATTTTTATTATGTGAACCCATGAATTCTGGTAAGTACTAGAAATGAATGGATCACATAGATGAACATATATGGGAAAATGTGGGATAAAAGAGAAGCACTTTATCATTAGCTAGAGGGAATATATAAACTCGATCATTCTATGAATGACCAAGAATGGGAAGTCAACTACTTCATTGATTGTGTATCGCTCTTCCCATTTTAGGTTAAACTTATCATGATAGTCATAGTTGGGATACATACATAGAACATTGTTACCTTTCTATAAGTGTTGATGTTGTACCTTCTTAGCAAATGTTTGATCCATATATGTTTAGTAACTCTTTGCATGGTGTAAGGCATGGAGTTTTTGTTCCTTAATTGCATTGGAGGTGCATACACACTGTTAAAATCTATCTCACTCAGGTATGTATACCTCTTAAAGTATACACAAGGAGGGAACCTTGATATTAATTGGTAGACCATTTTTAGTCTCAAGAAAGAGGGAGTAAGTCATTGCACTTTTTGTTATGAAAATGTATGTGATGTATACCTAGAGAGACGTAGTGTCTATTTATTACAATAATGAGTGGACTTGGTAGTCTTCTAAAGTATATTAATGAGATTTTTGTTTGCTACTTTGACTACTTCATTCATTTGAGGTTGATTTGGAGAAATCATGTGGTGCATGATTCCAAAAGAATCTAGATACTCTTTTACCAATTTTGTGATTAAATCGGTGTGGTTATCGTAAATGACTTTGTTGGGAACACCATTTTGAGATATTATGTCATTGTAGAAGAACTTGATGACTTGTGAGGTCTATGTAACATATTTTGATATTGATTCTACATAGTTGGTGATTTAGTCAATGGAGAAAAATATGAAGTAATGAGAATCAGAGACCTATGGGTGTATTTTCTGAGCCATGTCCTTGTTGTATAAACTTCTCACATGACGTCTTTGGCATATGTCTCCTTAAGCCTGCATAGGAGTGTCTAATTTGCATGATATCAATATAGTGTACCATCTCCCAACATGTAGTTAACTGACAGGAACTTGATATTTTGTTGATCATGTCTAGAGGTCCCGTCGAGGTAAGAATTTCCATCAAGGGACCATTTGATGCCTTAGAAACCATGGTTCTTCACTGGATACAAGGGTGTTTCAATTTTATATACTAGCACAACTAAAGTAGTGTTTTTCCTTAAATTGTGAAGTTGTTTGTGTCTTGAATGTTGACCTAAGGGGATAGAGTTTATAGTGTGTTGGCATATACAAACATGTAACTCTTATAGAAAGTGAATCTAATTTTGTCAAAATCCTTAGCTATTTTTGAATTGAAGTCTTGGTACAATATCTGATCCCCTTTCTTTTTCTTGCACTCATGGTTGACTAATAAAATTATGAGAATAGAGTCATCCATGACATCAATCTTTTGAATGCCCAATCTCTTGGTCTCTTGTAGGCCTTATATGAAAGATTTGTACTTGGTGATTTCTTTGGTGGAATCAAAATATAGTCATATGGATATAGGAATGAATTACATTCTTGGATGATTATTACTACCCCTATGTTGTTGTCATACGAGATCAAGGAACCATCAAGGAACATGGTGTGCATGTCATTTGGCCCAAACATAATATCTTCCATGGTGTCAGTCATGTTCATGTGGAAATTAGGGATATATATATATATTTAGGTACTAGAAGGGATGTGGGATTCTCTACGAATTAGTATCCTACTACCTAGTCTTTGACTTCATTCACATGGATATACATGATGTCAAATTTAGAGACAAGAACGTGCCATTTGATGCATTATTTAGTCAACACCGGAATGTCACATAGGTAGTGTAGTGGGTCATGAATTATTATTAGGAGTTAGTGGATAAGAATAATTTAATGTGGTAACTTCTTGGTGGCATGAGCCAAAGCGAGTCAGTCTTAATATACCAAAGTGTTTTTGCCTGCTATTTCCTTGAACTTCTTAGACATGTAAAAGATGGAATGTTTATCATCATTGATTTTCTACATTAAGACACCTCTAGTTGTTTCTTTGGTGACAAATAGCCACAAGATCATAGGATGATCTTGTAGTGGTAGTATGAGCATAGGTGTTTCGATAAGTATTGCTATGAATTGTCAAACATAACTTGACATTGATCTTCCAACTGTCATTGTATTTTTTACACAATCACTTAATGATCAATTGACAAACTTGTGTCATCTTTTTGATGAATCAATTGATGTATGGGAGTCTTTCATGTAAATCTCTAATCAAATTTTTGTAAATAGGGAGCAAGTAACTTAGCGATCGCTCGATCTTTTCTTAAATGGACCTCTATAACTTGTTGGCTAATGATATATCCTGGTAGCGTACTAGATGTGACACCGAGGGTATACTTTATAGGATTCAGTTGGAGGCAAAAATATTGTATTATTTAAAACATATTTTCCAAATAATCTATTCGGTCTTCTAATTGGTTTTACTTGGTGGTCATTTCGTCTATTTAAGCATTAATTTTGTTGTGTCACATAATGTAAAAGAGCCTCCATGGTTTGTTGATAAGTTGCAACTACGTTGCTGATTTCAAATAATATAAATCTATATCATAGGGAACCTAAGTCTATGGTGAAGGTGTCCTCTCCATGTTTGGTGATGCCACCTAATTTCATTATATCCAAATAATCAATCATAAAGCTGAAGAGTGTATGTCTGCTTGTATTTTCAATAAGAAAGTGAATATCTTATAGTGTAAAGTCATCTTTTAGACTATTTTTAGTGAGGTTCCTATAGTCAATTCACATGAGGAAACATTCTTCTTACTTTGGGACCACAACAATGTTGACCAACCATGTAGGATACAACATGTGACATATGAAGCATGTGAACTTCCTCATGTGGTTTTAATCCCCCTTTTGGTATGATGCATTTAGATTGTTCTTAATGAGATGCATAATTATCATGCTAGGGACTCAGTGTATGGTAATTGATTCATCAATCCCTGGAATGGTTGAATAGCTCCAAGAAAATTCGTCAATGGATTGATGAGGGATCTTGATCAATGCTTATTTCACGAATAGTTATAGTGAAGATAATACATTCACCATAGGATGGATTGAACCCATGTTGAAGTTGATGGTTTTTAGTTTCTTATGTGATGTGCAATGTATAACATTCAATAGTCATGCATTTTGAATGACTATCTACTATGAAGGTTAATAGAAGAGGACAATCAGAATATTTTAAAATAGCTCATGTTAAACCAGGTGTATGTAATGGAAGATTGCTTATTTCTCTTCATAGGCCTTGGATGGGTGCTTACAATGGGGGTGATGGGAATGTTGTGCAACCTAAGGAGGATTCTAGAAAAAGAGGCGAAAAGGGCCTTCATCTTCTAGTATTTCATGTTTTCCAACAGGTAGGTTGTTGGTTAGCTCAATGGTTTGCTCTTTGTGCATTAGTTGTTGAGGATATTTTTAGCTCTTTATTTTTCTGATGATGAAAATTCATCATTAATGAGAGAAAATTCTTTGGGAGCTTCATGTTTTTCTATGATGGTATGTGATTAACTAGTAATGGTCTCCTTGAAAGACTTCATGATATAAGTATGCTTACTCATGGTTGTTATGGAAATCGATGGATGTTTGGGTAAAACTACAATTCTCTTTTTCTATTGTAGTCCAAGTACTCTTGAATTGGTGACCGGCCTAAATCACATGTTTAAAAAGAGAGGATCTATAATAATCGGTCTTTTAAATTTATAACCCAAAACTGAGGCTCCACAAGGACAATTCAGGGTCTGATGATGTACATCAGGATCGATCCACAAGGATAAAGGTAGTATGCATGAAGATTTGAGAGTCTTAGATCAATTACACCAAACAAAGGGTGAGATAGAGTCTTGTGTTCCTTATGGAATGGTGGTACTTCAACAAAAATGTAAGTAAACAAGTAAAACAAACTAAGAAGGGAAGTAAATGAACAAGAAAGTCAAAGGATAAGGTATCAAGTATGGATGGGAAACTTGGGTTGGGGTTCACCATCTAAGGTCTCTCACCAACATGCAATACTCACACCCATTGTATACCCTTATCAAGTTTCCAAGCAATCATTATTTGTGTCTATTTCCTCCCCTCTCGATCTTAGGATAAATCTAGATTATAAGGTTCTCTCTCTCTCTCTCTCTCTCTCTCTCTCTCTCTCTCTCTCTCTCTCTAAGGCAAACAAAAAATCACAAAACACCATATGATCATTAGCTTAAGTATTCCAATATTCTCATGCATTCATGCAACTCCATAACACTTAGATATAGGTTAATACTACTCTTTCAAGTTATTAACAATCAAACAACACAAGATGATATCTAATCATGAAAGTGAAGCATTAAAACTAGGAGCATGTAGATAAACATTGCAAAGAGTATATGTTCAATGGACATAAGATTTACATGTTGGGAGATCCTTAGTAGCTACTCCCGGACTAATCTATATGTAAAGCCACTCATGATGGTCAATACCATTACATATTTACAAGTGTATGTGACATGAAGGTGGAAGACAAAATGTAATGAATGAGGTAAAAGTAGATGGACAGATTCATAGAAAAAGAATGTAGATACACCAACAATGGACATGAAGTGGACACAGTTGATGGAAAGATTATTCAATCTAAATCTGATGTTAGTGAAAAAGATGGATGCTCCTTCTCCCTCCTCTCAGAGAATAAGTTCAGACATAATCAATGGAGATGGAGGTGGGATGTCCCTTGAACTCCCATCCTTGGAGACCACAAACCAATGGTAGATGGTGCAATGGATTTTGATGGAAATGTGGCTAAGCGACAACGCTTCATCGTTTCATTCATGCCACGACCCCCTAAATGACTTAGGTGGTCAACTGTTTATGGGCACGGGCTGTCAGGTAAAAATATTGTTATTTGTGAACTCATCGGTCATCGAGATTGAGAACTTGTCGGGCACCAAGGGTGTAGGTCCTTCGATCACTAAAGATGTGGGTTCGTCGGGTGTTGGAGGTGTAGGCTTGTCGGGCGCCAAGGATATATACAGTAGGGTGCCAAAAGGTGTGGGCCTGTTGGTCGCTGGGCTATTCCTTAGGGAGGAATCCCATCAATCGACGAATATGGAGGATTTTTTGGTAATCAAACTTTATAGGTTGCATCTTTAATGATTTCCAAAGTAAGTAAGGTAAGAAGAGGATATTAGGATGGTTACCTTGAAATGCCAAGATAGTTGAATTTATTGGAATTAAGCATTCTTCAGTCAATAATGTGAAGTTAAAATAGGCACTCCACACCCAAATGATTGGATGTTATCAATCCCCCCCAAACTTAGGATCTATATTTTCTTCAATCTAACAAATAGAGTTAAGGCATCAAATGACTTCAAAGGGCTTTATTAAATTAGTGTTTTTGGAGTGTGAAAAATGTCTTTACGCTAGTTTTAAGTCAAGACATAAATTTGATGGTTGGGTTTCTCTTAATCCCTATATTTTCCCCCTCAGATCAGGAGTTGTGTTACTCATCTTGTACATTTTGAACTTCTTTCAAGGAAGTATTTCTCCATCATGATGCACTGAAAGTCCCTTTCCAAGTCATACATGTGCAAGGTTCTGGCTAGAGGTAGCTTTCACACCCAAATTTTATTTTATCAAGGTCCTAGATGTTGTGTTGGGCAAGGCTAAGGCTGAAGTGTTTCCCTATCTTTTTCATGGTTTCTCAACCATGGGTAGTGTTGTAACAATAATGTTACCTGATTTTCGGTCCTGATGTAGTCTCGGGTGGTTATGTGTGGTCTCCCTCAAAAGGAAGGTGGGAAGTTTGACTTCCAAGCATGTTCCCATCATCATATTTTGGATTTTTGGTATAACTCGAATGATTTTATTCCCACTCAATGTTTATTTTTTCTCACGGACTTAGGGGTAATAAGAACTTCAAGGATGTTTAGGGTTACAAAGCGTCTTTTGATCCCAAAGTAGAGCCAAGGTTGTCATCCATTATAACTAGTGAAAGCCATAGTCATTGGATTTTTGAAGTTGTTGGGAACTTAGGTGGAAGAACTATGGCTTTTTGAAGTCTTTGTTAGGGACTAATTGGTATCACTTTCTGTGCCATTTTATCATCTTTACGATCTCTTGTGAACAAGTCTTTGCTTTTTCTTTTGTGAAACTCATTGGTGTTGTCATATTGGAGTGCTTGTTGGACGTGAAGGCTGCATTAGAGTATTATATAGAATGACAACTTTTGATATGATGTTGACTATCAAGAGAGTCTAGTCGCTATTTTATCGGATCAAAAAGAAAATGAAATCCCAAGAGAGAGATTTATAGACATTGTATCAGTGGCTCTTTTTCTCCTGAATTCTTTTTATGGATGATGTCTTCCTGAAGTAGGTAGTATGCCATGTGCGTATTTGGCATATTGTTCCTGAGAAGGGATTGGTAGGCTGACATCACACTCATGGTCATGCATCCATTAGGTTTCAGAGTATTGTGGAGGTAATCTTTTACAAAACATATGTCATACCTCTCAAAAATTACAATTTTAGGAGAAAATGTAGGCTTTGGGAAGATTTAGTAACCAATATTGAGATGAATGTAATGGGAGGAATTTGATTGACATGATCTTTGTCGAGGATAAGAGGATGGGTTATCCGGACGTCAATGGAATTTTCCCTTTTTGGTAATTGGCAAGAAATGGAAGCCTTCACTAATAGGTGGGAAAGTTATATACTCGGTGGCCAACTGTAAATCAAAATCCTTAACAGTGCCTCTATTACAAAAAGGGCTCAGTAGTCTTCAAAAAATAAAAAATCTCAGTGGTTGATGAAAAATTAAAAACCTCATGAAATGAATGGTTTCCTCAGTTTTGGTGGTGAAGGCATTATGCAGAGCAACCAAGAGTCAGAGAGGGAAAGAAAAACTAGTTTTGAAAACCCTAATCATTGACAACTAGGGCATTCAACAACACAAGAGGTATGACGAGAAGGAAATGGTTGGGGGTATAATCCATTTAGGGACTTCTTGTTAGTGAAGTCGTGATGCAACCCCATTCTTTTACTTGTGTTCACTTGCCTTAGATGGTGAAGCTCAGTTTCTTTGTGAAGTTGCGTCGGTGGAAGAGACGGTGATGGTGAGTAGTGTAAACGGTGGCAAACTAGCATGTTGGTGGAGTGAGTGTGCATAAGTTGTAGTGGAAAACTGCATGGACGTCGGTGAAAGGTCCCTCACATCTTAGATTAGGAGTGGTGCTTTTTTTTCATGACTTTTGGGCTCTTGCTAAAACTCAAATAATACAATATGTTTTTTGATCATCTTAGGGGTGGGGTTAAATACCCTAGTGCACTAACTTGTAAAGGATATCAAAGGTCGATTGGATTTTGGGGAATCCTTCGGTCGCTGAGAATTTCAAAGTATTGGCGGTCTCCAACACTCCTTGGTCTTCTAACTGAATAAAAGGTCCAGTTGTCGACAAGATGTTGGAGATCTCATTGATTGATGGATTTTTATCTAGGTTCTTGGTTGGAACTGGTAGTTTTTGACATCAAGGAACATATCTTAGATTCATTTCCAACCTTATTCTATATGGATTAGAAATGAATAAACAAAGGCACCCTAAATAGCTACTAAATAAAACCTAGCATAGACATTAGTAAAGTATAGCTATTGAGAATTAAAACAAAGTAGAATTTATTAAAAAAAGTTAAGAAATCCTTGGGATTCCTCCCAAGAAGTGCTAATTTATAGTGTTTAGCTTGACTATTCATGGTTGGCTTCCTCGTCCTTCCTCTGGTGGTGTAGGTGGCGGTTGATAACCTCCAATTTTGTGATGTTATCTTAGTAATATTCTTCAGTTTTCCACACTCTTTCTCAGATAAAGTAGACAAAATCTCTAACTATTCTCTTTTATTGCAAACATACTGCTAGATTAACTTTTCTCCCTTTTACTTACAGAAAAAGACACAAAAAAAAATCACAAAAGACTCAAGCGGTCCCAAGACCACATGGAGTCATACGACCTCAAGACCGCATGGAGCCAACTGGTCTCAAGACCGCATGAAGCCAACCGGTATCAAGACCGCATGAAGCCAACCGGTCTCAAGACCGCATGAAGCCAACCGGTCCCAAGACTGCATGTACTGACACTGTCCCAAGACCGCATGAAGCCAACCGGTCTCAAGACCGCATGAAGCCAACCGGTCTCAAGACCGCATGAAGCCAAACGGTCTCAAGACCACATGGAGACAAACGATCTCAAGACCGCATGGAGTCCAAATGGTCTCGGGATCCAAATGGTCTCGGGGTCCAAACGGTCTTGGGGTCCAAACAGTTTCAGAGTCCAAACGGTCTTCAAGACCGTTTGGACCCAAAACTATCCAAACCGTTTGGACTTCACTTAAGGCCTATAAATAAGACCCAAGGGGTCCTCCCAAAGACATCAAGTTTTCAGACGTCCAGAGGCTGCCTCTATCACTCCAGAGCAAATCCGACTTCTAGGGGATGTCGGTCTGAAATCCACACTCCATCTCGAAGCTTCTTTCTCTCTCTCCGCCAAAGAAGGTGGGAAGAGAGGACCTTGTCATCAAGCAACCTATGAAGCTAGAAGATCATCTCTCTCTCTCTCCAAGGGGTTGACTTTCCTCTCTCCTTTGTGGGGATGACACACTCTCTCTCTTCTTGCCTCCTTCTTTGTCCTAGTTATGAGCGAGTAGTCTCTCTCACTGGGGTGCGGGGAGTAGCCCCTCCACCCATGTTTTCATATCATGTAATGTAATCTATAGTTTGCAATATAGAGATTTTATCTTTTCAGTTCAACATCAAACGTTTAATGAATGCTTATTGCCTGATCACCAACTTGTGTTATCTTTTATCTTTTAGTATGAATTGTCTATGTTTATACTATTAGATTCGAAACTCGTTTGTATGTTGGTTCTTGGTGCATGTATCCACCATGCATCTGTTTCGGTATCTAGGAGTGTCTTTCAAGAAGTAGAGTAAACTCACTCCCATCGTTGTACTTTCATGCTATGAGATGGAATCAGTTGACGTATGAAAGTACAACCTTGATGAATCGAGGAACACACTTTGTGAAGGGAATGACACCAAGTAGTTGACCATTCATTCGGGGATGGCTGACTTTGCAACATTCCCGCACTTCTCATAGTTAGTTCTCCGAAAGGAAACTAAGTCTACAAAGATACTAACTGACTAAACTCTTGTTGCAGGTTGTGTTTTATTTTGCATGTATTGATCCATGTGTAGTGGCGGTGAAAACCGATCACACCCTAGTGACTCCTTATCATTGTTTAACTCCCTTAAATTTACTTGCTTGCTTTACTTTACATGTTCTTAGTTTAAAACAACCAAACCAAACTTTCGATCTAAGTACCTACTATTAAGAGATTAAGTGAAGTTCACACATTTTTCATCTTGTTGTTCACAACAAGACCGTTGTCCCGTGGATTCGACCCTTAACTATACTACGATAAGACTTCCACGTATCTTAGCATACATGGGTGGAGTTCTCAATCTAGTACAAGTAAGGCTAAACTTAAAGACTTATCATCTTTAGGATTTTTAGTTGGTGCACGCGATTCCACGTAAGTGGGAGCTCCATCAAAAATGGCACCATTGTCGGGGACAACGGAATGTTTTAATTTCATTTAGTATCTTGCAAGTTGGTTAGGGTTTTACACTTTCTTTTAATCATTAATCCATATCTTCTTGAATTCACTATATCTTTGGTAGCATCTAAAAGGTGTATTCTTTTCTCTACTCAGGTAGAAAATGTGTATGTGATCATCACATAACCTCAGATTCTCCCCTGATCCAGAGTACGACTCTGAGGTAGAGAGAAGCTTCCATCGCCGCATCAGACTCAGTCACCAGAGAGCCAGGCAAATGGCTGAAGATCAACGCCAGGCTACATTGGTGATGGAGAGGGTCAACGCCGCCATCGCCGCTCAAAGAGCACAGCTCATCTCTGATGCTCGTGCTCAGATTCAAGCAGAGATTCGTGCGGAAGAACATGCCCGCATCCGAGCTGAAAATGAGGAAGCAAACCCAGCTGCTCAGTTGGAACTAAGGAACAAGCAATTGAGGGATTATGCTGTCCCCAAGAACTACGAAGACAACCATCCGGTTCAACCTCCGATCATCAACATACCCAACTTTGAGATCCGAACCCAATGGATTCAGATCATGCAAGGCATCTCATTATCTAGAGGTTCTGGAAATGACTGCATGGATCATCTGAAGAGGTTCAAGGCACTGTGCCGACTGGTCCCACACGTCGGAGTTTCCTTCGACACAATAATGTTGCATCTATTTCACTTCACTCTATCTGGGAGAGCTCTGAGCTGGTATAACTCGCTTGACAGGGAGCCAATAATCACCACATGGGCTCCCCTGGAAGAAAAGTTCCTGGAGAAGTTCTTCCCCCCTTCACTAACTTACGAGATCAGGGGGCAGATTAATCACCTCTCTCAACTTCCCGGAGAATCGCTTGCCGAAGCATGGGATAGGTTCAAAGAGCTTCTGTGAAAGTGTCCTCATCACGGCATCTCCCAAAACCAACTAATAGAAACATTCTATAGGGGAGTGAGTGATGACATCAAGCAGTTTCTGGATTCCTCATCTGGAGGAAATTTTATGAGAAAGAACTACGAGGATGCCTGGAAAATAGTCACACTTGGAGCTGAGAATCAGTCCAATTGGGGATGATCAGCGGGCAAAGGAGTCCTCAAGGTATATAAAGCCGAAGAATCAATGGAGATGAAGGCTATTGCTGAAGCCTTAAAGACCATAGCTCATAAGCAACAAGCTCTTAAAACCTCTCTTGGAGAATTTGACAAGAAGAAAAACCCTCAGGTCCAACAGGTCAAAGTTGCCACAGGAACCTGTGAAGCCTGCCATGCATCTGATCATCCAACTCTTTCATGCGGTTTGCTTTACAATGTGATGATGGATATGCATCCACCACCACAACAGTTCGAACCAATCATGGAACAACCTGAAGAGCAATTTCCAGAACAAGTCAATTCTATTCATTCCATTCCTGGACAAGTTTATTATAATCCTAACCAACCAAGAAACCACCCATGATTTCAATACGGGAACCCTGTTGGGACTGCAAATCCGCAACACCAGACGTAGGGCGGGTCCTCCAGTAGGTTGCCACCAGGATTCCCAAGCAACTTCAATCAAAATCAGGGGAACCCCAGAAATAACTTCCCGAGATCCAACTATCCCAGGAATCCATCCGCCTACTATCAGTATACTCATCCTCCTCTACAACCACAGTTGCACCCTCAGTTGCAGCAACCTCAGTTAGCACTGCCTCCGCAACAACCACAACAAGGACAACAACAACATCCTCAGAAAAATACTCCTTCTCAGCCAGAAGATGAGATGACTTTGATAAGGCAGATGTTGCGATCCCAACAAACTATGCTCGCTAATCAACAAGCTCAGCAAAAGGCAGTAGAAGCTCAACTAGCCCAAATTGTTGCACAACTGAAGCCTCCAGCAGGCACATTTGTTGGGCAGCCTGAATCGAACCCTAAACATGGACAAAATAGGCCTGAATAGTTGAATGTTGTTACTACGAGATCAGGACGTACCGTCCATGAAACTACAAGGATCACTCTTGATGATGATAATACACCTGCCTTTATGCCAAATGAGAGCCCGAAGCCAGGAACGGAGAAGTCCACAGAAAGCGTAAAGGGCAAAGAAAAAGAACAAGTGTCCACAGAGCCAGAAATCTTACAACATAACCAAGGATCCCATATCCGGGAAGATTGCGAGAAACGAAAATGGATACCAGGTTCCAAAAATTCAAGGAGGCGATGAAGAAACTTTACATCGATATCCCAATCCTTGATGCTCTCTCCTGAGGTACCGGCTTGGGCTAAATACCTCAAAACCCTATTATCAAGGAAGTACATCACGGAGGAACAAGAAACTGTCAAACTTGCCCAAACCACCTCTGATATCATCCTCAATAAAATGCCTAAGAAGAAGAAGGACCCAGGTTCCTTCGGCATTCAATGTTGTATTGGAAATGCATCAACCAAAAAGGGATTAGCTGACCTAGGGGCCAGCATATCCATTATGCCCTATTCTATGTGCAAACGATTAGGTTTCACCGAATTACTGCCCACAGTAATGACAATTCAGTTAGCTGACTCTACCATCACCGCACCTCTTGGAATTATTGAAGATATTCCAATTAGGATAGGCAAAGATGCCTATGTCCCGTGTGACTTTGTCATCATGGACATCAAGGAAGATCTGAGATACCTGATAATTTTTGGCAGACCTTTCCTTGCCACAGCTAGGGTGCTTATTGATATTGAAGCTGGCACCATCATTCTAAGACTTGAAAAAGAAGCAATTCAATTCTTGAGTTCTCAACAGCATGAAAGGCCCCAACATTCAAGAGGAGGTCTTTCTTTTAGACGCAATATAGCAAATGTCTCAATCAGAAATATCTGATCCATCAGACGAGTTAGAGAATGTTCTAACCAACCCAGAAGCCGAATTATCTGCAAATGAATTGGTTCAACAGTGTATGCAACACTTAGAAAAGGCCAAAGAAGCACCGACGGTCACCTTTGAGGACCTCAAGGCTGTCACCATTTTAGAAGCAACAGAGTCACCTAAGGCTCCTGAGATGAAGACTCTACCCATGGGACTTAAACATGTCTTTTTAGACGAGGAAAAATTATGTTCGGTTATCATCAGTTCCACCCTAACAGAAGACCAGGAAGAAAGGCTTATGGATGAGCTGAAGAAACACAAAAAGGCCATTGGGTATAAGATAACTGACCTGACAGGCATAAATCCAGCCCTATGCATGCACAGACTACCCATGGTCGAAGAATTTAAGCCATCACGCGAACATCAGAGGAAGCTGAACCCTAATCTCAGAAAAGTGATTCGCCTTGAAGTCCTCAAATTACTGAAAGCCGGCATAATCTACCCGATTTCTGACTCCCAATGGGTCAGCCCCGTCCAAGTAGTTCCTAAAAAGGGAGGCACTACTGTTGTGCTTAATGACAAAAATGAGTTAATACCCACCAAGACGGTGACGGGGTGGAGGATGTGCATCGACTATAGAAAATTAAACAAATCCACGCGGAAAGATCACTACCCTCTACCCTTTCTCAATGAGGTCCTAGAACATTTAGCCCATCAGAAATACTTCTGCTATCTAGATGGCTATTCTGGGTTCTACCAAATACCCATACACCCGGAAGACCAAGAGAAAACTACCTTCACCTGCCCTTTTGGAACCTATGCTTTTAGAAGATTGCCTTTCGGGTTGTGTAACGCACCCGCTACTTTCCAAAGGTGTATGCCTGCCATTTTCGTAGGATTAACAGAATCCATAATGGAAGTGTTCATGGATGATTTCTCAGTTTACGGAGATTCTTTCGATAACTGTATAATCAACCTTGGACAAGTTTTACAACGATGCGAGGAAACGGACCTTATACTGAATTGGGAAAAATGCCATTTCATGGTAACTGAAGGTGTCGTCCTCAGGCACAGAGTGAGTGACAGAGGGATCGAGGTCGATAAGGCAAAAATCAATGTTATCTCGAAGTTGTGACCATCGAAAGATATAAAAGGAGTATGGGCTTTCTTGGGCCATGCAGGGTTCTACAGAAGATTTATTAAGGATTTGTCAAAAATAGCAAAACCCACGACCCAACTCCTAACTAAAGATATTGAGTTCATCTTTAACCAAGACTGCTTGCAAAGTTTCTCAACTCTCAAAAATGCTTTAATTTCTACACCTATTCTGAGAGACCCAGATTGGTCACTACCATTTGAAATCATGTGCGACGCAAGCGATTACGCCATAGGAGTTGTTTTAGGATAGCGGATCGACAAGAAACTTTATGTAATTTACTACGCTTCTAAAATGCTAGATGAAGCACAGAAGAACTACACTACTACAGAGAAGGAGTTCCTGGTTGTCATCAACGCATTTGAGAAATTCCGTTCCTATTTGATTGGATCCAAGGTTATCATCTACACTGACTACTCCGCCATTCGATACCTAATTCAGAAGCAAGATGCCAAACCCAGACTTATCCACTGGGTGTTGATGCTTCAGGAATTCGATTTGGAAATTAAAGATAAAAGCAGAGTGGAAAACGTCGTAGCCGACCATCTCAGTCGTATTAAAGTGGAAGACGAAGATAAAATCCCTATCCGAGACTCTCTTCCAGATGACCAACTAATGAAGGTTACCCATGGATTCCCTTGGTATGCGGACATTGTCAATTATCTAGCTATAGGAATCATTCACCCCTCCACTTCCTACCATGACAAAAGGAAAATTCTCCACGATATAAAGCAATATTATTGGGATGAACATTATCTGTTTCACCTATGTGCTGACGGACTTTTCCGTCGCTGCTTGCCGAAAGAAGAGATTACCCCCGTCCTAGAGCATTGCCATTCAGGCCCCACGGGGGGACACATGAGTGCAAAGAAAACGGCTATAAAAGTTCTGCAATCAGACTTCTTCTGGCCAACCATAGCAAAGGACTCCTATGATTTTGTGAAATCTTGCAACAAATGTCAATTTTCTGGTAGCATATCTAAAAGGAATGAAATGCCCCTTACAATGTGGCAAGAAATTGAACTTTTCATCATTTGGGGGGTAGACTATATGGGCCCCTTTCCTTCTTCCTATGGTTTCTCCAACATCCTGGTTGCGGTGGACTATGTCTCGAAATGGGTCGAAGCTATACCCACTATTTCCACCGATTCCAAACCAGTTATTAAATTGTTTAAAGATATCATTTTCCCCAAATTTGGAGTCCCCAGAACTATCATATCAGATGGCAGGACCCATTTTCTGGAATGAAGTTTTGAAGCCCTATTGAAAAAATATGGAGTCAATCACAAAGTAGCCATGCCTTACCATCCACAAACTAGTGGTCAGGTCGAGGTATCAAATATACAACTAAAGGCGATCCTAGAAAACACAGTTAATAGAAACCGTACTGACTGGTCCACCAAGCTTTCCGATGCCCTTTGGGCTTATCGAACAGCCTATAAAACACCAATCGGGACAACCCCGTTCCGCTTAGTATATGGGAAGTCATGCCATCTTTTAGTAGAACTGGAACACAAAGCTTGGTGGGCCATCAAACAACTAAATTTTGATCTCAAAAGTGTCGGACAAAACAGACAACTCCAGTTACAGGAGCTAGAGGAGCTCCGAATGACCACTTATCAAAGTTCCAGGATTTATAAGGAGCAAACAAAAATGTGGCACGATGGTCATCTTAAGAGGAAAGACATCACCATCGGCGACAAAGTACTCCTTTCAACTCCAAGCTCAAGTTGTTCCCTGGAAAACTCTGAACAAAATGGTCCGGGCCCTTCACCATAAAGCATATATACCCAACTGGAGCTATCATAATTGTCGACAATAAAGGAGGAGAAAGGACGGTCAATGGCCATCGATTGAAAAAATACTACACTCCAATAGATAAAATGCCAAGACAGACCATTGAAATCAGAGACGCCACAACATCAGCATAACAACATCTCAGCTTCATCGAGCCAGCGACGTAAAACCCAGGCGCTACTTGGGAGGCAACCCAAGATCTGAGTTTCTTCTTTTATTTTCTATTCTTCTCATTAACTTAGGTTTGTCTTTCCGAAAAATATAAAAATTCACATAACCAAAACAAAAATATAAAAAGCAAAATAACAACCCTTCCAAACGGTCTTCAAACCGTTTGGAGCCAAACGGTTCCTAAACCGTTTGAGCTAGGGTTTTTTTGAGATCAACCCCCCGAATCCTATAAATATAACCCCCACCCTCTTTCTTCTTTCTTTCGACTCCCGAGCCTTCTAAAACCCTTGCGCAATCGCTGTTCCATCGCCCCTACTCTTCTTTCCCGCGCTTCTTGCAACCTTTCCTTCCGCCACCATCACCGACACCCCCCTTGCGCGCCGCCGCTTGTGCTACCTTGCCCACGTCTCTGCAACGCCTTCATCACCTCCTCAGAAAGCCGCAAGGTAACCCACCCCACCGCATCGTCGGCGACTCCATATGTATACTGCCGTCGTTTTCACCTTAGCCAACGTCTTCTTCACCTCAGCACCTCCCCTAGTCAGCCTTCTCGGTGCTGCCGCGGCCGTCGTCGTTTTATCAGCGCCGCCGCTATCAGTGCCGCCGCTATCACCGTCGCGCTAATTGTGCTTATCATCATCTTCGTCGCCTACTGTTCCCCGACGCTCTACCTTCCAAACAGTCTTCAAAGTGTTTGGGACCAAATGGTCTTGAAACCGTTTGGGACCAAACGGTCTTGAAACTGTTTGAGGCCAAACGGTCTTCACACCGTTTGGGACCAAACGGTCTTGAAACCATTTGGGACCAAACGGTCTTGAAACCATTTGAGGACAAACGGTCTTCAAACTATTTGAAACCAAACGGTCATGAAACTATTTGGTCTTTTCAAAATCGCTTGCTTTTAATAAAAACATATAAACACATCTTTTATTTTAAATAAACTTCTCTTTCTAACACATGACTATCTTACTTTCAGTAATGGCATCACCAGCAAAGCAATCCACTGGATGTGAGGATGCTCCCTTCTGGACACCATAGGAACTCATAGCGGACCGAGCCAAGCTTCAAAAGATCATAGATAACTACAACGCGACTGGAAAGGACCCTCCAAATGTCAAAATCATGGCGGTTCTGTGTGAAATTGACCGCATCAACAAATGCCTAGCCGAGGCACCTGAAGAAGAAGTGGAAGTAATTTCTTCCGATGATGATGAAGGCTCAGAATATGAGCCGACTCCTGAGGAAGAATCCCCCACCAAAAAGAGCAAGGGGAATAGGAAGGCCCAGGAAGCCGCTACAACTCAACAACAAAAGAAACATGCAAGGAAGCAAGTTCATCCTGCCACTGCAAGGGAACAAACCCTAGCTGGGTATGTCCCACCAACCACTACCACCACCATTACCCCTCCCCCTTCTACCACCACCATCACTACCCCCGTCTTCTCAATTATCACCACCACCGCACCACCACCAGAAAACCTTTTCATCCACACCATCCAATCCACTGACAAAATCCTCAAACCCACAAAGTATGTTTGCTCAAGCGTACTACTAAAAATGGGGATTTATGATAGAATTCTCTCACTTCTTGACAATGCAAATCTTTCAAAACTGTGTTTTGTCCCCGAACCCTCTTTTATCGAGCCTACTACTAAATTCTTCACCTTCCTTGCTAAAGTAGATGTCGACATCATGGATAGATCAAGGGACGGAGGTGACCGTAGGCTAGTCACTAAACTCTTTGGCAGCAAGGTTGTCATCACAGAAAACATGTTGAATGAAATTTTTATAGACAACCAGGAGCAGCTCAAGAAAGCCAAAGCTGTTGGAACTAAGAATTCCCAGTTCAACAGACATAACTTTTGGAAGTCCTTGACAAGAATCCCCAACTACGATGCAAAAACATGCAAAGCCTCGAATATACAATCTGGTTTAGTGTTCACACTACATAAAATTCTTACCAGCGCATTCTTCCCTAGGACAGAAGGCAGAAATGTCATCACTTCAGATCTTTTTGTCCTCTGGTCAGTCCTACATGGGATGTCAGTCAACATTGGACATCTTATGATTCAAAAGTTATCTGCATATGCCCTAGGGAAAGAAATCTGCATGGGGGGTCATATCACATCCATCATCAAATATCTCAAGATGGATAGACTTCTACAAAGATGCAAGCAGAGAAAGGGTGACATCCTAACCAACGAACAAACCTTGAAGAACTCCTACATCATCAAGGAAAAGGATGCAAAGTTATATTATATCTTCTTCCCTACAGTCAGATCTTCCAGAACTCTCCTCCCGCTTCCGGAGCTCGCAAATTTTGACACAGAAAAGCTCCTCTTCTCTGACGAGGAGATTACACAGCTCTTAGCTTCGGTTAAAACAACCGAAAAGAAAGCAAAAGCGGGACAGACGGAGCTAAGTATCACAGCCCCGGTAGCTCGATCATCAAAAATACCTGTAACACGACTTTCCAGAAGGCAGTTGCAGGCACAACAGCTGTCGGGGACACCGACATCAGGGCCACATCCAGAGGCCGAACCCCTCCCCGAAGAAAGCATAACCACCTCATCAATCGACTCTTATATTAGGAGTCTGAATGTTGAGCTCTCCTCCACCACCCCTTCCACACTACCACCCACCACGACCACAACCTCCACCTCTACCCCACCAGCATCCACCCTTCCCCAATCCACCGCTCTCCCATCACTCTCTACAATAATGTCCACATCCCCTTTTCCTGACTCATCCCTTTTCACTTCTAACATCCCCTTCTCAGCTTCAACGCCCGACTTCACCACCTTCACCTCCATTCCCACCAATCTTCACCCAACATTTTCACTCCCACCACTCTAACCACCTTTTCCATCCACCACCACCCCGACACCGCTGGTGACCCCATCTACGATCACCACACAGTTCGCGGGACCATCATCAGTGTCTCTTCCACAAGACACTACCGCCCCTCCACCTCGACCCCAACCATACCACCCTTCCGCATCTGGGGTCCCTTTTTTAAATGTCGGTGAGGAATTCGGACGTCAATTCGACACCCTCCAAAACCTCCTCACCGACCCTTATAACATAATGCAATCTATTTTTTCATGTGTGCAGGGTATTTCTGAACAGGTCGCCAAGATCAACGAGCAAAACATCGCCCTGCCAGACATCCTCCGAAGCATCCAGCAACAACAGGATGTAGTGGCCAAGCAAATCGATCATATCGATGACCACTACAAACACCTGCCCGAGTAGGTACTTGGAGTAAAAAGCCAGCATGAAGCGCTGGCTAAGCAAGTTGATAGAATCTCAACACTGACTCAACCCCTACCCGAGACCCTACGCGAGCTGAAGCAACAACAAACTACTTTAAGCACACGCCTGGACGACATCACCAATACCCTCACACAGCTATACAGCCGCCAAGAGGAGTCAGCTAACACCGAGCTTCAACAACTACGTGCTCAAGTAACAGATCTTACAGCACGACTCCTCTCCGCCGAGGGCCGCTACAACGATCTCAAAGAAACACACGACGCACTACTCGAAACACACGGGCATGTGCAAGTGGCGTTCGATGAGTTACAAACCATCCATCGGGGGTGCAAAAAGAAAGCAAACAAGAAGCCAGCAGCCAAAGCAGAAGCTGTCAAAGACAGTGATAATGAAGACGAAGATGACTCCGACTCCTCCGCTGATTCTAACAATGATACCACCTCCTCAGATGACAAATCTGATGATGGGGAGGGCCCAGGACACGAGGCAGACCCCCCTCAGAAAGGATATGACAAAGGCCACCAAGAAGGTGGACATCATACCAAGTCCCCCACCCACAACGGACATGTAAACATATCATATGGGGACCAATTCCTTGATTATTCTACTTTGGGATCCATAAGGGAATCTGCAAAAGATGCGGCTTTTGCTGAGTTCCACGAATGTATCTTAGGAACCAGCACAACCACACCAGCAGGGGCCCCTCAAGCTTTCTCCGCACTTGACCAATCAGTGCCCTTTCCTCCAGAATAGGAAGATTCAGAACGAGTACATTTAGATACTGACGAAGAACTCGATTCTGCTTCCGACTCAGATGAAGACATGCAATTTTTTTTAGATGATCTGGAGCAAACTTCTTCACCCCCTCCGCAGGAGCTTCCCCCGCCACCACCTCTACCGCACAAGATGCATGATCTAGATATGGCGGCCATCTCAACACTAGATGCTCAGGATATATTCATCCTGAACACTATTGTCGACGATGCCAAAGAAGGGGGAGACATCATCTACCACAACACAAAGACTAAGCGCAAGTTAACACGTGAAGACTTCCGCAACATCTTGCGACCACGGTCAACGATGTCAATGGCAATCTTTCGTGTCTTACTTGCCAACTGCATAGAAGTCTACAAAAGCTCAAGGAGGCAGCAACCAGTGTTTAATGCCTCATCGGCTCTATCCATAGGCTTGTTATACAAAGAAATACGAGCCAAGTCAATAGAGCGGCTGCGTGTCGGCCTAGCACGGAGAGCGTAATATCTTACAGTACCATTACAAGTGTCCAACCACTGACTGTTTATGATTGTGGACACTGAGGCTCATGATGCCAAGGTGTACAATTTCTGTTTCGCTGAGCTGCCAGGCGGAATAATAAACTTTTTCGGAGAAGGAGCAGGAGAAGCACGATGTATACCCTTCCGTCTCCTTAAGCTAATTTGGTCTTCACGCCCATCCCTCTGACAGGACTGGTGCCAACCATGGTTCCAAATAATAAACCCATAAGTCCAAACCACTGAAGGCTCTGGGGATTGCGCTTTTTGTACTATCTGTCACATTCAAGCGCTAAACCAAGAAATCCCCTTCAATGAGCTAGCCGCTGAAGATTTTCACTCCTTGCGAGGACGTTATGCCATGGAGCTTATTTGCAATAGATGGTTCTTCAAGGACCCGACAATGGCACCAGATGACGTCCCCCGTTACCTCTTTTCAGCAATTCAATGTCCACAAAGGCAACCCTTCAGACAAACCTTAAAGGAATTAGAAAAAAACAAACAGCCTGCCATAGTCCCCGCGCAAAGCAAATGGGATCCTTCCCAATTTGATCTGGCACAGGATAAAGGGGACATAGATCTTTTGTCAGGGGAAACCATCAGGAGATCCTCATCACAAATGGTGCCCCTATCTGCCATAGAACCAACTTTCCCAGAATTCGACCTCAGTGCCTGCAAAAGTCTTTCAGACAATGAACTTCGTCTCATCATGTCAAGGCTTTACGCCGAGAACGATGACCTCGTTTTCATGTCTGGTGACATTTTGGTCATGGCATACGCTTTACGAGAAACTGTACAATTCAAGGGGTCTCTATTCGTGAGCTTGATGGCTGCCTATCAGTTTCTCCTCGGATGGAATCAACCCACAACTTACATGGCATCTGCTTATATGAAGGATGATTTCCTACAGCTAAAGAACTTCAGAACAACTGAAGCGCTTATTTACTTTCTACAACATATAACACCAAAGTTTATAATGCTCCCCTTCCTTCACCATGAGCACTGACTACTTCTGGCAATAAACCTACATGAAGGAACAACTATCATCTACAACAATTCTGACAGCCAGTTCAACCCAAAGCAGAAGAAATATGTAGTGACACCAAAGACGCCCACAGAAGAAGTGGTGAAGGAGTGTGCAGACAGATTAATCGATGTTCTAAGTCAGCACACAAGGGCATACAGCAAAGAACACTTTCATCGCCCATCCTTTAACCACAAATGCCCCCAACAAATTCGGGAATCAAATGACCGTGGATTCCACGTCCTCTACTGGATGTACACAATCATGACCCTTCAAAAACCAGTAGAGGATATGACAGACGTAGATTACCACGCCTTACTTGGAAAGTTTGCTGCTAATCTCCTTCGCACACATGGCGCAAATAAAGGACTAACGGACGCCTGATGCCCTTGTCCTTGAACTTCTCAACCTATCTCTTTGACACTCTGAGGACAGAGTGAGTGATAAGTTAGGGGGGGAGTACATTGGATAAGGGTGAGGTATCAATTCTAAATCCTTCCCTTTCTACCTTCTTTTTCAATTACGTATAAATTTTTTTTTAGTTTTCTTTGCACATACTTAGTTTTTGCTTTAATCTCTTTCCTGATAATAAAACCTACTTGGAACAAAGTCATCCCCAGCTAACTTTAGAATCCAGTAGCCCTCAAGAGAAATAACAAGAATAGCACATAGACATGGAATGGCGAGTTAATAAATCATCTTCACTCAATTTTCATGCTTCTGTTTCAATTCTATATCTGACTCTCCACAGGACAAAATCAGGGCTGCAATAGGTCAAAACAATCTCAAGGATGAGAGGGACATCAGGTGACATCCAAATCATGAAGCCTTGCAAGTGGACCACTAGTAGAAACCAAATAAGTGCATGTCGAACAACTCTAAGAACAATTTTCTTCTCTCCAAATAAAAGAGGCTTGGCCGCCCAAATCAAAATCCCTAAATATCCAGATCCCAAGCCTGTGAGTTTACAAATAAAAGCCAGAGTGTTGAATAAAACCATGAGAGTTGTGCCATAAATAAGGATCTATATGAAGAACCAACAAAGGTCTCACCCGGCCGGTACATCCAGCTGCCCTCACAAAGGCAGATGTGTCGTGTCCGGTAGTGAAACCCTAAGGTATCTAAATATATGAAAGGCTGATAAAGGACTCACCCGGCCGGTACATTCAGCTGCCCTCAAGAAGGCAGATGTATCGTGCCCGGTAATGAGATCCTAAAAGCATAGACAACCCCTCCCCCACTTGAAGGGGGAGTTACACACTAAGCCTTTAGCCAACCCTCATACCCACTCTAGTTTCTGGTAGGATTTTCAGAGGAGTATAAAACTGATTAGAGTCAACGACATGCACCGAATAAAGAAAAAGTGGTCCCAATGTGGGCTAAGATATGGAAGAAACCTGAGATCCAAGCAACTCTCAATACCTGAAAGAGTTAAGGAAAAAAGCTCTGATACAAACTTAAGAGATCTCAGATTTAGAATTGAATCAAGAGTATGGAAATCTTAATTGAATAAAATTGCCTCGCCATTACATGCCCCAGCTCTATCTAACTTGAGGACAAGCTAGACTCTAAGTTAGGGGGGGGTGATAACCTCCAATTTTGTGATGTTATCTTAGTAATATTCTTCAGTTTTCCACACTCTTTCTAAGATAAAGTAGACAAAATCTCTAACTATTCTCTTTTATTGCAAACATACTGCTAGATTAACTTTTCTCCCTTTTACTTACAGAAAAAGACACACAAAAAAATCACAAAAGACTCAAGCGGTCCCAAGACCGCATAGAGTCATACGACCTCAAGACCGCATGGAGTCAACCGGTCTCAAGACCGCATGAAGCCAACCGGTCTCAAGACCACATGAAGCCAACTGGTCTCAAGACCGCATGAAGCCAACCAGTCTCAAGACCACATGAAGCCAACCGGTCTCAAGACCGCATGAAGCCAACCGGTCCCAAGACCGCATGGACTCACACGGTCCCAAGACCGCATGAAGCCAACCGGTCCCAAGACTGCATGAAGCCAACCGGTCTCAAGACCGCATGAAGCCAAACGGTCTCAAGACCGCATGGAGACATACGATCTCAAGACCGCATGGAGTCCAAACGGTCTCGGGATCCAAACGGTCTCAGGGTCCAAATGGTCTTGGGGTCCAAACGGTTTCAGAGTCAAAACGGTCTTCCAGACCGTTTGGACCCAAAACTGTCCAAACCGTTTGGACTTCACTTACGGCCTATAAATAAGACCCAAGGGGTCCTCCCAAAGACATCAAGTTTTCAGACGTCCAGAGGCTGCCTCTATCACTCTAGAGAAAATCTGACTTCCAGGGGCTTCCGGTCTGAAATCCACACTCCATCTCGAAGTTGCTTTCTCTCTCTCCACCAAAGAAGGTGGGAAGAGGGGACCTCGTCATCAAGCAACCTGTGAAGCTAGAAGATCGTCTCTCTCTCTCTCCAAGGGGTTGACTTTCCTATCTCCTTTGTGGGGATGACACACTCTCTCTCTCTTCTTGCCTCCTTCTTTGTCCTAGTTATGAGCGAGTAGTCTCTCTCACTGGGGTGCGGGGAGTAGCCCCGCTACCCATGTTTTCATATCATGTAATGTAATCCATAGTTTGCAATATAGAGATTTTATCTTTTCAGTTCAACATCAAACGTTTAATGAATGCTTGTTGCCTAATCACCAACTTGTGTTATCTTTTATCTTTTAGTATGAATTGTCTACGTTTATACTATTAGATTCGAAACTCATTTGTATGTTGGTTCTTGGTGCATGTATCCACCATGCATCTGTTTCAGTATCTAGGAGTGTCTTTCAAGAAGTGGAGTAAACTCACTCCCATCGTTGTACTTTCATGCTATGAAATGGAATCAGTTGACGTATGAAAGTACAACCTTGATGAATCGAGGAACACACTTTGTGAAGGGAATGATGCAAAGTAGTGGACCATTCGTTCGGGGATGGCTGACTTTGCAACATTCCCGCACTTCTCGTAGTTGGTTCTCCGAAAGGAAACTAAGTCTACAAAGATACTAACTCACTAAACTCTTATTGCAGGTTGCATTTTATTTTGCATGTCTTGATCCATGTGTAGTGGCGGTGAAAACCGATCACACCCTAGTGACTCCTTATCATTGTTTAACTCCCTTAAATTTACTTGCTTGCTTTACTTTACATGTTTTTAGTTTAAAACAACCAAACCAAACTTTTGATCTAAGTACCTACTATTAAGAGATTAAGTGAAGTTCTAACGTTTTTCATCTTGTTGTTCACAATAAGACCGTTGTCCCGTGGATTCGACCCTTAACTATACTACGATAAGACTTCCACATATCTTAGCATACGTGGGTGGAATTTTCAATCTAGTATAAGCAAGGCTAAACTTAAAGACTTACCATCTTCAGGATTTTTAGTTGGTGCACGTGATTCCACTCAAGTGGGAGCTCCATCAGTGGTTCATCCAATTGAAGTTTAGTCCTTCTAGTAAAAGCTTCATCTTCATAATATTATTTCACTCTATGTCCATTCACATGGAAAGCCCCTGTCTTTTCACTGCACAACTCCATCATCCCTGATGGGTATACCTTTGATACAGTAAAATGTCTTGACCATCTTGACTTCAACATCCTAGAATAAAGTCTAATTCTTGAATTGAACAAAAGAACCTTGTCATCTTTGCTTTTTAAATGGACGTCATGCCACACCTTAGTTCTTTGCTAATAGATCCTGGAATTTTCATATGCATGGATTTTAAGCTCCTCTAGTTCTTGTAACTATAAAAACCTTTTCTTACCTGCTAATCTAGGGTCCATATTCTAGAATTTTATCACCCTAAAAACTTTGTTCTCTGATTTGACAGGTAGATGGCATACCTTTCCATATGTTAACCTATAGGGAGTTGTACCTATAAGGATTCTTATAAGCATTTCCATATACCCATATGATGTCATCAAGATTCATCGACCCGTTTTTTCTAGTCGTCAAAATAGTCTTTTCCAAAAAACATTGATCTACTGATTGGAAACTACTTGTCCTGAGGTTTGTGGGTGATATGGTATTTCAACCTTGTGTCTTACCCCATATGTTTTCAATAGAGGAACAATCTATCTTTCTGTAAAGTGGGATCCCCCGTCACTAATAATCTTGTGTAAGATTCCATATCTGGGAAAGATTATCTTTTCAAAAAACCTCATAATAGGTTTTGAATCATAGGAGGGGGTGGGTACCTACCCATTTGAAGACGTAATCTACATTTACCAAGATATAATTATTCCATTTTGAAGACGATAAAGGCTCCATTTACCAAGATCCTCCATACATCAAAAATCACAACTTAGATCGAGTCATACATTGTCATCTCGTTCCTTCTAAAAATATTTTGAGTGTGCTAGCTGACACTCTTTGTAGTTTGTTACATAAGAATGTGCATCCTTAAACATAGAGGGTTAATGAAAGCCAGATCGCAAATCATGGCAGCCATTCTATCTCTACTGAAATGCCCACCATGATGCGAAGAGTGATATTCATGAAGGATTTTTGGCACCTCGTCTTCTGGGATGCATTGTTGATATAGATTTTCAACACACCTTCTAAACAAAAGAGGATCATCCTAGTAATAGTTCTTTAGGTCAGAGAATAACTTTTTCTTCTCATTATAAGTGATTTATGATGGTAGTTGTCAACACCCAAAGTAATTCTATATATCAGTAAACCAAGGTACCTTGGGCTCGATGGCTTTTTCCATCATCAACGCTTCATCTGGATAGTTTTTGTTTACCAGTAGTGGGTCATCATCGGTTACGGAAATTTGTGACAAGTGGTCTGCCACTAGATTCTGTTTCCCTTTTTGTCTATAATCTCATGATCAAACTCTTATAGCAAGAGTGACCATCATATGAGCATGGAATTCATGTCTTTCTTCTGCATTAGATACTTGATGGCTCTGTGATCTATGTAAACTTCAACTTTTGAGAGGATTTGGTAGGACCTAACCTTGTCAAAGGCAAACACTATTGCAAGCATTTCTTTTTTTGTGGCGATGTAATTGACTTGAGCATCATCTAGGATTTTACTTTCACAATAAATTGCATGGTGCTTCTTATCTTTCTTTTCTCGAAGCATGGCT
Organism: Alisma plantago-aquatica; assembly: GCA_963693085.1. Lineage (NCBI taxonomy): Eukaryota > Viridiplantae > Streptophyta > Magnoliopsida > Alismatales > Alismataceae > Alisma > Alisma plantago-aquatica. The sequence goes on along the minus strand of OY856409.1, from coordinate 233,925,709 downwards.
CTTCTGGCATAGTCACTTGCATCACAAATTATCTCAAAAGGAATCTCCCAATCTAGAGCCTAGAAAATTGGTGTGGTCATCAAAGCACTTTTTAGGGTATTAAAAGGCTTCAAGCATTCGTCTCCGAAATGGGACACAACATTTTTTACTAGAAGATTAGACATTGGTTTAGAAATCTTGGAAAAATCTTTGATGAATCTTCAGTAGTATCTGACATGTCATAGAAAACTTCTCACCTCTATCACAATGCTATCATAGAAATGGCTTCCACCTTTCTTAAATATACTTCAATCTCCTTCTTGGAGATTTTGTGCCCAAGTACTATACCTTCTTGGACCATAATATGGCATTTCTCCCAATTTAAAACTAGATGTTTGTTTTCACATCTTTTCAAATCTTGAGATAGGTTCTTCAAATAGTTGTCAAAGTTATCACCATACATGGAGAACTCATCCATGAAAACCTCCATGATGTCTTACACAAATTTTGCAAACACCGTAATCATAAACATTTGAAAGGTCATTGGTGTGTTGCAGAGGGTGAATGTCATTATTCGAAAGGCATATATTGACTATATAAGTGAAGGTGGTATTCTCTTAGTCTTCTGGATAAATGGGAACCTAGTAAAACCACGAGTATCCATCCAAGAAGTAGAATTATGAATGATGGGTTAATCATTCCAAGACTTGATCTACGAATAGAAATGGAACGTGATTTTTCTTTGTGGTGGAATTGAGATTTCTATAGTTGATGCACATGCACCAACTTGTTACTATTCTTGTTTCCACTTCATTGTCATTTTCTCCTTTCACTACTATCATGCCTCCCTTCTTAGGAAGTATGTGAATTGGGCTCACCCAATTGTTGTCACTTATTGGTATATTATACTTGTATCTTGATGTTTTATGACCTCTTACTTTACTAGTTCTCTCTACTTTTGATTCAACTTTCTTTGAGGTTGGGTCAGAGGTTTGGCATTCTCTTCTAGATTTATTCTATGCATGCAAATGCTTGGGCTTAGTCCTTTTAGATCTTTAACAAAGTATCCTATTTCTTTCCTTCTCATTTTGATCTCATTCAATAGCTTTTCCTATTGTTCTTCTTTCAAGGAAAACTTTATAATAACTAGATTTCTCTCTTCTTTGTTAAGAAATTCATATTTTAATCCTTTAGGGAGCTGCTTCAGCTCTAGTTTAGGTTTTGGTGGTTCCTTCTCTTCTAGAATTTTCTCTAGACAGACATACTTGACCGTTTCAAAATATGCATCTGCGTCATCACTACAGTCATCTTCAGGTTGATTAAGATACTAGAATCTCGACTAACTCTGGATCTTTAGTATTTGGGCTTTTATTGTTTAAATCTCTCATAAGTGGGTCAGCTATAGCATTTAGATCTTGGACTTCCTCATAGAATTGGTTGTAGCTATCCATGAAGTAGAGTGACTCAAAAAGAGATGGTCCTCTCATGGAGTCTTGGACATCAAAATCAATATGTTCATTCCCTACCCTGATAGTTATGATTCTAGGTTCCACATCTATCAAGGCACTTCTAGTGGAGAGGAAGGGTCTTCTTAAAAGCATTGGGAATGTTGGATATTCTACTTTTTCTATAACAACTATGTCACGTGGTATGAAAAATCATCTCACTCTGATGGGGACATCTTCTACAATTCCTACCAATTTTGTAAAAGAATGGGTTGCTAATTGAATTTACATTCCTATCTTGACCATGTCAGCCAGTCCTAGACTCTGAGATAGAGTGAGAGGCATTTGGCTAATACTTGATCTGAGATGAAATAGACCTTACCTTACTTCATTATCTTCCACATTGAATGGGATTGTGAAGGCTCTTGGGTGTTTTTTCTATGTAGGAATCTTTTCCTGGAAAAAGGGGATGGACATTTTTGCTAGCTTGATAGTTTCAACAAATTCTCCTTGTCTTCTTTTCATAATACGATTCTTGAAGATCTTTGCGTACATTAACATTTGTTCAATAACATCAACGAAAGGAACATCTAGGTGCAGTTTCATAACAGCCTCCAGGAATTTTTTATACGTCTTCTTTAAGTGAGATTTGATCATCTTATAATGGAAAGGGATCCTTGGTGAATAAGGGTGCCTACCTGCTAGAACTTCTTCAGTTGATTCTTATTTTTTTCTCCTTTATTGGCCTCTTCCCCTTTCCTTTTTCCTTTGCCTTAACCTTCTTGGTAGAAACTGATAACACCAACTTTTGTGATGTTTTTACCCTTTATTCTGTTATCAAAACTGCCCTTTTCTACTATTTTCCTCTCTTTTATTAGTACTTTCGCAATAATTGGCCAAGCAACGCTCTTAATCCAATATTTACATCTTTTACAGAGTTTCTCCTCATTTTGGTACATTAAGGCCGTCCCGGCCCACAAATAAGTCCAAGTCTGCTTCGTCCTTCCTGACGCCCGATACGACCTCTGCCCGACAGGGTGGAGTGACACAATGACGCATGACAAAGAGATGCCGCACAAGAAGAAACTGACAAACGACACGTCTTCTACTTGACAGGGAGCCAAACTCGCCACGACAACTCAAGCTTGTCGGGCGACACAGCCACCCACCGGCAGGCGCGCCACCCGTCACGTAACCGATAGCCGACACCCCTGTGCCGAGCGATACCAGTATCGGCCGTCCACCGACCCGCGAATAAGGAGGACACATGGCGCTTCAAGCACTATAACTTTCCCCAACCGCTGCCTATAAATAGCAGCTACAGGAAGCCAAAAAGACAGTTTGCACAGTCGGAACGCTGAGCAAATCTTCGGAGGAAGTTGCGAGAGCAGAAGTATTGTGCCTGAGTGTTCGTGTCAGGCAACACTAGGTGAGCTCTTCTCCGTCCTGAGAGGGAGGGGATAGTTCACTTAGGACTGTCCCGGGCGACATTGCAGGCCGATATCGGCCAACGTAGAAGAGCGATAAAAGTGCGCGACAGTAGAACGCGTCGCTCCATGCCCGACACGATATCGAGCCCGATACGCTTCACCCATCATGTGTGCCGCCCGAGAGGGTACGCCACTCGACAAGAGTGTATCGGCCAGGGTCCTTGAGTGATACAGATGGTCGTCACAACGTGCCACCCGAGAGGGTGTGCCGCCCGACACGGTTGTATCAGGCTAGGCCCCTGACCGGTATCGGGCTGGAGAGCCGCAGTAGCCTGTCACCCTTCTACATCAAGAAGGCGACATCCATCTTTAATTATGTTATTTAATTCCTTACTTATCCAATGTATTAAGACCTTTATTGTTTATGGGAATGGAAAAGCTTAATTACTTGTTGCTCTATGCTTGGTGCAAAATGTTGGATGACTGCTATGTTTGATATCTAAACTCTAGCTTGCATGTTTGGATCGCGTTTCTCTTAGCTACCCGATCGTGTTTTCCCGTCGCAACAACTTCGAGAGTTGTGTTGTGGCTCTAGTGTTTGGTCTGATTCTGGAGTACGAGAGTGCCTGGAACGGAGTTGTTTCAGTAACATTTCACTCTAACTTAAGTCCAGCAACCTCGAGAGGGGCATTGATGCTTGATTAGAGGTACCCGCTCTGAGAGGAGGGGTGCAGGATGTTACTACAACCGCTTGTTTTGCTGAAGTCTTATCCTTCGTACCTTGCTCTGGCTATAGTTTTATCTTTCTATTTCTATTACATGAAAACCCCTAAAAACTGCTAAATGACTAAAACCTTATATATCTCTTGTAGCTCCAGTTGGAGATAGTTTTCGTGTTTTGTTTGTGACATCTTGCTCTTTCCCTTTTGGGAATTTATCACCTCTTTATACCTGCCGGAGTGTAGCGTGTCGATTCCTGATTCCCAACACTACCACCCTTGTCCCTATGTTCGACCCCGTATATCTACTTTGACCCCGTAAACAAAGTTGCGAGGGTGGGGGCTTAGAAGGATTCAAGCTATAAATATGGAAGCTCGACTACCTCCAATCCGCCTCCAAATTTAGGACGCGCGATTTAGGTCGGTCAACTTTCTGGCGTCGTTGCCGGGGACAAGGCAAAACGGTACTGTAGACGAATCTGAATCCACTAACTACACTCCCGTGCCTCAAGCTTGGAAATGAGCTTGACAGCACTCTTTTCTTTCTTTTGTTATTTTACTATCATTACTCTTTGCACAAAATAATAATCCTATTTCTAAACTTGATTTTTCGTGCTATTCCAGGAACTCTATAGAACGGCGATCTGTTCCACCGAGCTCTGACACCATGTCTCGCGGCGAGCAATCTCTGTCTGATGGTGAACATCAAGACCAAGATGGGATTTCGCACACACCCAGCTTGGTTGGTCAGTTGTTTGCTTACATAAAAAGACAAGACACTATCATCAACCAACTGGCACAGGGAGCGCTAGCCAGTCCTGGAGCTCTGAATTCCATGCAACACCAGATGGCGAGTCTGTAGATGCGCCAGCATAAGGTCGATCAACGATTGGCCTGGATGGCAGCTCTGAGAAAGGACCCTGCAGGAAAGACAGTCTCCCGCCCTGAAACTGCCAGAATGGCAGTACTAAGGTCTGGGAAGACGGTGGAGCGGACTGATAAAACCAAACCAAAGCCTGAGCCAAGGCCTGAGAGTGTCATTCCGGCTGAGGGCGAAGGTAGACAGGCAAAATCTCGAGAGTCTGCACAGAAGCCTTCCGATGAGCTATCTGGTGGGAGGAATCCTTATGCTCCTAGGCTGCCGTTTCCTTACAAGCTGATCAAGGCTAATCTGAAAAAGTGTCACGAAAGGTTCATGGACTCGATCAGGAAGCTGCATCTTGAAGTCCCCTTGCTTGACGCCTTGGAGGAGATGTCAACCTATGCAAAGTTCGTCAAGGATCTTATCACGAAGAAAATAAGAGGAGGGAGGATTGAGATCGTGCACCTAGCATCGGCTTCCTCAGCCTTCGTGAAGCCTAACCTGCCAAACAAAAGAAGAAACCCTGGAGCTTTTACGATCATGTTTGCCATCGGGGACAACGTTGAGCGAAAAGGTCTTGCCGACTTAGGGGCAAGTATCAACCTCATGCCCCTGAGCTTCGTGAAAAGGTTGGGTTTAACCGACATGGTTCATACCAATATGAGGATTGAACTTGCGGACCATACCTTCAAGAGACCAGTCGACATTGTTGAGGATGTGCCGATCAGGGTCGGTAATTTCTTCATTCCTTGCAACATAGTAGTCGTCGACACAGCAGAAGACCCCCGCTGCCGGATCATCTTTGGACGACCTTTCCTGGCAACAGGAAGGGCATTGATTGATGTCTCTGAGGGGATTATCACGTTGAGGGTCGGAAACAACCACCTGGACTTCAAGTTGAAGGAGATCATGAAAGGTCCTTCCCTGTCAGAATTTGTGTGTTTCGCTGACAGCTACGATAAATTCTACGAGGAGATAGAGGAGGACGTCTGGATAGTGGACCTCCTTGCGAGGGCCATAAGCTGTCAGGATTTCGACTTCAAAGATCCTGAAATTGCGGAGTATCACGACCTTTTTGACGTGTCTGACGAAGATCGGCACAAAGAGGATGGGGTGGTGGAGTCCGTGAAATATGCCTCTCTCGAGGAGGAGCCTCCAGAGAGGGCACCCAGATTAAAGCCTGAGTTGAAACTGTTGCCCAAAGGTCTGAAATATGAATTCTTAGATGAAGAAGAGAGAAACCCCGTCATCGTAAATGCCACTCTTCCGAGATACCTGCTGGACCGACTCCTTGAGGAGTTAAGACTCCACAAGGGGGCTATAGGATATTCTGTAGAGGACATCAAAGGCCTCAGCCCCACCTTATGCATGCATCGCATCAACTTGGAAGAATCTGCCAAGCCTCTGGCTCAACCCCAGAGGAAGCTGAACCAGATGCTCAAGGAAGTCATCAAGAAAGAGGTAATCAAGCTAAGGGATGCGGGGATCATTTACCCAATCAGCGATAGCAACTGGGTGAGTCCGATTCACGTAGTACCCAAAAAGGGTGGGATGACAGTGGTAAAGGGTGAAAAGGGCGACGAGGTAGCGGTTAGGACTGTCATTGGATGGAGGATGTGCACCGATTACCGAAAGCTAAATCAGGCTACCAAAAAAGATTATTTTCCGCTACCTTTTATTGACCAAGTTCTTGAAAGATTAGCGCATCACGATTTTTTCTGTTTTCTTGATGGCTTTTCAGGATTTTATCAGGTACCCATCCAGCCTGACGACCAGGAGAAAACAACATTCACCTGCCTCTACGACACTTATGCTTTCAGAAGAATGCCCTTCAGACTCTGTAACGCCCCTGCCACCTTTCAAAGATGCATGATATCGATGTTTTCAGATTTTCTAGAAGATATCATAGAAGTTTTCGTGGACGATTTCTCCGTCTATGGAAAACACTTCGATACCTGCTTGAAGAATCTGTCATTGGTACTTCAAAGGTACGAGGAGAATAGCCTGGTTTTGAACTGGGAGAAGTGCCACTTCATGGTACGAGAGGGCATTGTTCTAGGGCATAAAATCTCAAGGCGTGGAATCAAGGTGGACACCAGTAAGGTCGAAGCCATATCCAAGCTTCCTTCCCCGAAGTCCGTAACTGGAGTGAGGAGCTTCCTCGATCACGCCGGATACTACCGAAGATTCATCAACGACTTTTCGAAGATTTCCAAACCACTGTCCAATCTTCTGGTAAAAGATGCTGAATTTGTTTTCTCTGACGATTGTCTCAATGCTTTTCAGGCCCTAAAAAATGCTTTAATATCACCGCCCATCCTTCGAGCGCCAGAATGGGATTTACCTTTTGAGCTGATGTGCGACGCTAGCGACTACGCGGTTGGAGCGGTCCTGGGGCAAAAGAAAGATAAGAAGCACCATGTGATTTGCTACGCTAGTCGCACATTGGACGAGGCTCAGGTAAACTACACGAAAACTAAAAAGGAGATGCTCACGATCGTCTTCACATTAGATAAGTTCATGTCGTATCTCGTTGGAGCAAAGGTCAAGGTATACACAGATCATGGGGCCATAAAATACTTAATGCAGAAGAAAGACGCAACGCCCAGACTGTTGAGGTGGGCCTTGTTGCTCCAAGAGTTTGACCATGAAATTATCGACAAAAAGGGAGCAGAGAATGTGGTCGCTGACCACCTATCAAGGATCGTCGCTGAGAGATAGGGAGGGCCCCCAATCAACGACGACTATGTCGACGAGGCACTTATGTTAGTCGAAGCTCAAGAAGAAAGCTTACCCTAGTTTGCAAACATCTGCAATTATCTTACTTGCGGAGAACTGCCTCCTGACATCACGTACAATCAGAAAAAGAAGCTATTCGCGGATGCTAAAAACTACTACTGGGATGATCCTTTCCTGTTTAGAAGATGCACTGATAGCTTATACAGAAGGTGCATCCCAGAGGAAGAAACCGCGGACATCCTGAAAGAGTGCCACGCCTCCCCCTACGGTGGACACCTGGGTAGTGAAAGAACAGCTGCAAAAGTGCTACAGTCAGGTTTCTACTGGCCCTCCTTATTTAAAGACACTGCGCAATTTGTAAAAGTTTGCAAAGAGTGCCAGTTTACAGGGAATATAGGGCGGAGGAATGAAATGCCAATGGTCAAGCTGGATCAAAGTAGAAATATTCGACGTATGGGGGATTGACTACATGGGACCGTTTCCCCCATCCCGGGGGTATCAATACATACTCCTGGCCGTGGACTATGTATCAAAGTGGGTAGAGGCGGTAGCCACCCAAATATGCGATGCCAAGCCGGTCATCAAGCTATTCGAGAAGACCATCTTCCCTCGTTTCGGTGTACCGCGCACTGTTATAAGCGACGGAGGATCGCACTTTGGAGAAAGATAGTTTGAAGAACTCATGTGCAAGTACGGAGTGAGACACAATATTGCTACACCCTACCATCCACAAATGTCAGGATAGGTAGAAGTTTCCAACAGACAAATCAAGCAGATCTTGGAGAAAACTGTCAGCCGAACGAAGAAAGATTGGTCTATGAAGCTTGACAACGCGCTTTGGGCCTACCGAACTGCCTACAAAACGCCCATTGGAACTACCCCCTACAGGCTTATCTATGGAAAGTCCTGCCATCTGCCTTTGGAATTAGAACACAAGGCCCTTTGGGCAATCAAGTTCCTAAACATGGACCTCGACAAAGCAGGAGAAAAGAGGTTTTTGCAGCTTCAAGAGCTCGAAGAGCTGAGGATGAACGCCTATGAAAATGCAAAAATCTACAAACAGAGGACCAAAGTGTGGCATGATGCCCACCTCAGGAGAAAAGACGTAAGCAAAGGGGATAAGGTCTTGTTATTCAAGTCCTCCATTCGTCTTTTTCTTGGGAAGCTACAAATGAGGTGGTCAGGACCGTTCACTATGTCAAAGATATACCCATCAGGAATGATGGAGCTCTACGACAAGGATGATCCGACCAAAGTCTTCCAGGTGAACGGGCACAGAGTGAAGAAGTTTTATGAGGATGAAGCTTTTGTCAGGAGAGCAGAAACCAACTTGCAAGATATGGGTACAGTCGAAGGCCAGATGTGATGATCTTACACCGGTCGAGCTGGCGACGCGAACTTCGGCGCTTTTCGGGGAAGCAACCCGAGTTCTTTCTTTCTTTCTTTCCTAGAGTAGGATGCCTTTTTATTACACTTGTAATAAGGCTCGAGTCCGCGCACGTGCCGAGCGTACCGACTCTTCTGTTTTATGGGCCACTGCTCCATTAAAGAGTAATACCCTCTGAGGTCAGGGACTTTCCTCCAGACCAATGATGTTTTACCCTTCAGTAGCTTTTTCTTTGCCTAGTTTTTAGTTTTCATCGCTTACCGCACCGGGCAGCATCTCAGCTAGGCACAAAACCGCTTGTATCGGGCGATGGTTTCCCGGGCGTCACAAGGGCAACAACGAACGACAGCCCGACATGCACCCGTATCGTACGTGAAGGTTCTCGGGACTGCGCATCTCGGGAATGGCCGGTCTAAACGCCTGACGCACGCCCCTGGAATGACCGATTTACCCCTAGTTGAGTTTTCTATATATAGTAAGGAGGGCTCAACGTGTCGGGACTCTACACTTACTCTTTTAGCCACTTGTACCGCATGCAGTAGCCCACCTTTTCGCTCGCGTGTCGGCCAGCTTGCCTCCACCCTTGTATCGGGGGATGGCTCCAATGAGTAAAGGTATGTATCCCGACAGGCTTATCGCCCGACACGAGATTTCATATCGCGCGCTGCTTATCAGGTTAATGAGCCTAGTTGATTTTTGTATCGCCCGACGTAGTTAAGCACGACATAACGACCGATTGTGTTTGCCCGATACGCCATATCGAGCGACACATTTTTCTTTTGTGACGTCCTATCAGGAAGATGCTCTTGGGCGACCTTATCGGCCGATATATCCGTGTGGGGCAGTGGGTGTGCCGCGCAGCTCCCCTCGTATCGTCCAAACCTGTATCATCTAGAATTCTTTTTGATGGACGATACATGGATTTTGAAATAAGTTAAGGCTTATCGTGATTCCAGTTTTTACAGACCTAACATTTAGATGACATTTGGACTTGATAACAGGGATGGCTCACACAAGGCAAACCTCCAGCCGAGCTGAAGCAACAACTGTTAGATAGAAACATTAGAATCCCGAGGCAGCTAACCATCAACAACCGAAGATAGAGAGAGGGTGGATTTTTCTTGATTTGGTAGCTGAGGAGGAGGATCACTTCCTTATCATAGTTTGTCTTCTGCGGTGGTTTAGGACTATCTACAGAGACAGCACGAGTCTTTTTTCGGTGACCTCCAGATGGAATCTGCTCATTCCGGTTCCATCTTCTTGAGAGCTTTGCACTTGTTCCGGCTGCTTCCAATTAGCGAAATAAAAAGGCTGCAGCAAAGAAGCATATTGCAGCTTCTCCAAGGCACAAGTGAACCCGCTAGATAACCTTCACTGGGCTAACATGACCTCACCCTGTATCCTTCGCTACTATGGGACAGAGTGTGGAGCAAGTTTGGGGGGGTACCCATGTACCAGTGAAGGAGGTATAAAAATTTTCTTCTTCACCTCCACCCTTTGTGCCATTTTGTTCCTCTCCTATATCATGTGTATGTACCCATGCTAGTATAAAACGTCGTTCTTATATAAATTTTTTTGCTTATTTTGTTCCCATGCATATGTACAAAGTTGCTATAATAGTAAAAACCTGATGCGCCTTCTTGCCAAGTCTACTTTCTATGTGCTCAACGAAATGCAAGTTTTATTATATCTTTTTGATAATGCTGCCTCAAACGAATAAAAGATTATGTTTTGCCATGCCAAAATTTTCAAAAAATATAATAATCTCGCAAACAGCTAAGAGATGAGTATGGAGAAGGAAAAAGCTGCCCAAATAGAAGAAATCTCTTTTGTTTTCACCTTACCCGACAAAAATCCCAAAAAGAGAAAGTAGCCTTATGAGTGTGAATAAAAGCATGAGAGTTGTGCCCAATAAAAGAAAAGAAAAAATATATATACACACTTGTTTTCCAAAAGTACCCATCTTTAGGCATGGAAGATCTGGGGCAGTGGTACGTAGGATGTGAAATCACTACTCTAAAGCCAACTGGCTTGGACTGCAGGGACCACTTGCCCACTAACGGACCCTTACCTGGATGGACTGATGGGAAACAAGAAAAACCCAAAAAGCCTTAACCTACCCTATACACAACTTTCTGCCCCCAAAATAAAGCTGTTTGGTGTGTAAGCTAACTTCGGAATCATACAATAAAGTCTCGCCGAAGCTGTAGAGAAGAATCCTACTTAAACAATAAGGCAGGAAAAACAAAGTCTTTTGTTCGAAATGAGACAGCATTATCTCTAACGGCATTACGATACTTGTTTTACCTCTTGGCCTGAAAGCTACACTGAGCAGAAGAAGCATCACTAAACAAAGTTTAAATATTAATTGAGCACAATCAAAATGCTATGTTTGGGGGAGTTGATAACACCAACTTTTGTGATGTTTTTACCCTTTATTCTGTTATCAAAACTGCCCTTTTCTGCTATTTTCCTCTATTTTATTAGTACTTATGCAATAATTGGCCAAGCAACACTCTTAATCCAATATTTCCATCTTTTGCAGAGTTTCTCCTCATTTTGGTACAATAAGGCCGTCCCGACCCACAAATAAGTCCAAGTCTGCTTCGGCCTTCCTGACGCCCGATATGACCTCTGCCCGATAGGGTGGAGCGACACAATGACGCATGACAAAGAGATGCCGCACAAGAATAAAACTGACGGATGACACATCTTCTACCCAACAGGGAGCCAAACTCGCCACGACAACCCAAGCTTGCCAGGCGACACATCCACCCATCGGCAGGCGCGCCGCCCGTCACGTAACCGATAGCCGACACCCCCATGCCGAGCGATACTAGTATCGGCTGTCCACCGACCCGCGAATAAGGAGGACACGTTGCACTTCGAGCACCATAACTTTCCCCAACCGCTGCCTATAAATAGCAGGTACAGGAAGCCGAAAAGACAATTCGCACAGTCGGAACCCTGAGCAAATCTTCAGAGGAAGTTGCGAGAGCAGAAGTATCGTGCCTGAGTGTTCGTGTCAGGAAACACTAGGTGAGCTCTTCTCCGTCCCGAGAGGGAGGGGATAGTTCACTTAGGACTGTCCTGGGCGACACTGCAGGCCGATATTGGCCAACGTAGAAGAGCGACACAAGTACCCGACAGTAGAACGTGTCGCTCCATGCCCAACACGATATCGAACTCGATATGCTTCACCCGTCATGCATGTCGCCTGAGAGGGTGTGCCGCTCGACAGAAGCGTATCGGCCAGGGTCCTTGAGCAATACAGACGGCCGTCACAGCGTGCCGCCTGAGAGGGTGTGCCGCCTGACACAGCTGTATCGGGCTAGGCCCCTGACCAGTATCGGGCTGGAGAGCCGCAGTAGCCTGTCGCCCTTCTACATCAAGAAGGCGACATCCATCTTTAATTCTGTTATTTAATTCCTTACTTATGCAATGTATTAAGACCTTTATTGTTTATGGGAATGGAAAAGCTTAATTACTTGTTGCTCTATGATTGGTGCAAAATGTTGGATGATTGCTATGTTTGATATCTGAACTCTAGCTTGCATGTTTGGATCGCGTTTTGCTTAGCTACCGGATCGCGTTTTCCCGTCGCAACAACTTCGAGAGTTGTGTTGCGGCTCTAGTGTTTGGTCCAATTCTGGAGTACGAGAGTGCCTGGAACGGAGTTGTTTCAGTAACATTTCACTCTAACTTAAGTCCAGCAACCTTGAGAGGGGCGTTGATGCTTGATTAGAGGTACCCGCTCTGAGAGGAGGGGTGCAGGATGTTACTGCTACCGCTTGTTTTGCTGAAGTCTTATACTTCGTACCTTGCTCTGGCTATAGTTTTATCTTTTTGTTTCTGTTGCATGAAAACCCCTAAAAACTGCTAAATGACTAAAACCTTAAATCTCTCTTGTAGCTCTAGTTGGAGATAGTTTTCATGTTTTGTTTGTGACATCTTGCTCTTTCCCTTTTGGGAATTTATCACCTCTTTATACCTGTCGGGGTGTAGCGTGTCGATTCCGGATTCCCAACACTACCACCCTTGTCCCTGTGTTCGACCCCGTATATCTACTTCGACCCCGTAAACAAAGTTACGGGGGGGCTTAGAAGGATTCGGGCTATAAATATGGAAGCTCGACTACCTCCAATCCGCCTCCAAATTTAGGACGCGCGATTTAGGCCGGTCAGAAACGTTTGCTTCAGGTTCTTCTTCTATTATGACATTTTTAGGTTGGAATTTCATAATAGGAGTGTTTTCTAGGATAGTCTTGCTTTTTGGTTCTTCTAGAACTTCTCTTGAGTGGACAGTGGCCATTTTTGCACTTTTCGTAGTCGAAGGTATCCTTCCATGTGGGTTCTTTATTAGCTCTTACGATTGTGCTAGATGTTGATCAATTTTCTTGACATGGGCTTGCATGTCATCCATTTGAGTTATCATATCCCCCATCTAGTTCTGCATTGTTTTTAATATGCCTCTGTTAATTATGGCTCTTTAAGATAGTTTCTCATTCACAAATGCTTGTCTTTTCATGGATTTGAAAAGTTAAGAAACCAAATCTTTTTTATTAGTGACATTTATTTTTAGTTGGCCACTCAAATTTCTATTTTGGTTTTGACCTTGTCCTTGGTAGTTGTTTTTTTTTCTATTGGTAAGTCATCTTACGAGTGAAAACAAATGGTTCTCCACCTCTAGCGAAGCATTTTGGTCTTTTAGGTGGGTTGTTCAGCTGATGAGCACTTTCAGTGACATCCTTGTTTTTGTAAGAGAAACATGGATGATATGGCCTCTTGAAGTTAGCATAAGAGACATTTTCAATGCCTTCTTATTCATTATCCTCTTTGGGTTTGGCATAGATGCAGTTGTCTATTCCATGTCCCCCTTCCTCGTAGGCAACACATTTCATTACTTTTTCAGCTTTGTTCTTTCACTTTCTTTCTAAATCCTTATGTTGTTTCACATCTGAGGAAATCTTTTGAATCTAGACAACTATAGCTTATAAAGCATTGGACTCGATACTACCTTCAAATGATACCTTCTTGGTGTTCCCCATTCATAGTCCAAACCCACTTGCAAGGTGGCAATGTTGTCAATGATGTTCATTGTTTTCTTTAGCTTCTTACGTAGAAAGTCACTTCCTATAGTAGCATTTAGTAAAGTCATTTCAATAGAGATAATCCCATTATAGAAGGTTGTGGCTAGAAAACCCTTGTCATAGTTGGGGTGAGAGCAGTCCCTTTCGTATTTTTGGAGTCTTTCCCATTCTTCATATAGGTTTTCACCAGGATTCCAGACGAATCCACTAATCTTGTACCTATATCTAAGATTTTTCTCTACTAGATAGAACTTGGTGACAAAAGCATTAGCCAGAGGTACTAATCCAATAATGGTTTTGTCAGGAAGAATAAGGTGCCATGATAGAGCTTTGCCCCTTATAGGAAAGTTGAATCCATTGTCATAGATTACTTCTTATGGCATTCTATTCATCTTGATGGCATCACAGATGTTTTCAAAGGCATCTAGGTGATGGAAATGGTTCTCATCTTGAGAATTTCCTCTATGGGTCTTGTTCTTGATCATGGTGATGACTGCTAGTTTAAGTTCAAAATTTGGAGCATTGAACCTAGGAATGTTGATTGGGCATCATGATTTATTAGTTCTGATAGCGGCGAACTCATTAAGAGAGGGTCCTCCATTGTAATCATCATCATCATTTTTGTGGTTCCTCTTGTTTCTTATATTTCTATAATGACATTCTTCATCATGGCACTCTTCTTCATGATCTTCCTCGCATCCTCTGTCATGATGCTCTTCCTCATCACAATCTTCTCCACGATCTTCTCCTTCATGATGTTCTTCCTCACAGCCTTCCTCACATTCCTTGTGAAAGCCTCCAACCCTCACATTGCGATTGAGTGCCCTATGAGGAGGCATGTTGTTTACAACTGGTAGTGATAATGGTCGGATTCCGTCAAACTACCTAAAATAGTTTGCATAGTCAAGTTAGAAATTGGGTGTGTGAAACAGGGTATTTATGATAGAGTTATCAAACTTAAAAATGTTTAGTCGAGTCTATTGCTACACTTGAGGTATGGGTGTATGCTAAGTATACTCAAGTTCTTAATAGTACAGGTTGCCTAGTCCCCAAAAATGGAGCCAAAAAGTTGACTGGCCTAAATCACACATCCAAAAGGAGAACATCTAGAGTAATCAAACTTTTAAATTTATAACATGACACTCACCCCCCCCAATGATAATACGGGGCCTGATGTAGTAAATTAGGATTACTCCATAGGGACAAGGGTGGTATGTGTTCAGAGTCTTAGCTTAGTTACACCAAATGAAGGGTGAGAAAGAATCTAGTGTTCCTTATGGAATGGTGGTACTTCAACTAACAAGTAAATAGGTAAACCAAGAAGTAAAGTAAACAAACAAGAAAGTCAAAAGATAAGGTATCAAGTATGGATGTTAGACTTGGGTTGGGTTTCACCATCTAAGGTCTCTCACCAACATGCAATATTCACACCCATTATATACCCTTAGCAAGTTTATAAGAAATCATCATTTTTGTCAGTTCCCTCCTCTCTCTCAAGCTTAGGATAGATCTAGATTATAAGGTTCTCTCTCTCTCTCGTGAGAACAAAAACAAACAATAACAAAACACTCATATGATCATTACCTTAAGCATTCCAACATTCTCATGCATTCATCTAACTTGATAATAGTTAGATATAGGTTAATACTACTCTTTTGACATATTAACAATTAAAAAACACAAGATGGTAGCTAATCATGCAAGTGAAGTGTTAAAACCAAGAGTATGGATATAAACATTGCTAAGAGTATGTATTCAATGGACATAAGCACACACGAGATAGATTCTAGCTTAAATGATAGTGAGCTTACATGATTCTACATTTGCCTGTTTCACCTTCACAATATGGACTCAACATCCACAAAATTGGATGTTATAAGTTGGCCATACTATGGATAAATACTAGCTTAAATGATAGTGAGCTGACATGATTCTCCATTTTCCCTAGTCCCTAATAGATAATTCTCATCATCTTTTTCTTCACAGAATGTATATGATTTTGACAATGCCTTGACATAGATTTCCCAGATGATGAATTACAGACCCATGTGCTTAACTAATTTCATATAGCATCCATGATCGTGTTGGATTATGTAAAAAAAATAGAATTCCTCATGAAAAAGGTATAGTTAATTGTTCTCGATGGCCATGAATGAAAATGTAGCTCTAGGTATGCCTAGAAGGGATATTGATTCAGGTAGGAGAATTCAAGTGACAGTGATGACCATATTCTTGTGTCTAAACTTGAGGTAGTGATGTAGAGAACATGGGTATTACCTTGTTTTTGTGTATCCATAGTTGTTGTAATAAGAGGTTCAAGAAGAAAGTCTTCATACATAATTTTTTGTCAAACTATAGTTTTAGTTGGACCTCACCCATTAAATCCTTTAGGGAACCATCAATTTTTTTGTCATTATGATGTAGGTTGATTTTTTATCAATTCAATGTTTAACATGGAAAATGTATTTAGAGGGTAAATGTTGAAACTAAAATCATTATCAACAAACATGAGGGGAACCTTCATGCCTCCATTCTTGATCATGAACACATTGGTGGATTAGCATCTAGACTAGCCAGGATCTGGTATTCAAAAAGGTGATTCTCTTTGGCTTAACAATATGAGACATGGTATTTACTAGAATTTCACGTAGGATGTCCTTTGATAAGAAGGGCACCATCCAAGATCTTTAGAAAATGTAACTATTGTGTCAAAGATCTTTAAATAAAATACACATGGATATGTTTGTACCAATGTTCTACTTTGTCATTGTACTGATGCTACAAGTTAAAGGTTCTAGTGTTGATGTGGCCAATATGATGATGTGCCCTTTCTTGTTGATGTGGGAGTATTAACACTTAGGTGGCGGTGGCATAATATTAAACCAGGAATATCCCTAGTATCTTAATTGTTTCTTTAGGTACAATTACCTAGGCATGTTCTTCCATGAATTTAGATGTCATTGTGGAATATGTTTCTATGTATGGTGTGAAATTTTTCTTCCAATGTTCATTGTTGGTTTGAGATATGGTAGGTCACTAGATGGTGAGGTAGTGGATGATAAAGATTCTAGAGAACCTTGGTTTCATATGGTTGTTCGACCTATTTGAGATATGGTAGGTCACTAGATGGTGAGGTTGTGTCTTGCGAGTATCATACCTTGTATGTGAATTCTTACAGAGTATGCATTTGGGACAGAGGTCCCAGCCATGACTTATTATGGTGTGAATGGTGATGAACATGGCCTATTGTAGGTGTGAATATTGGTAGCATCCTTCTATGGTGTGATCATGATTGTTATTGGAATCTTGTTGCGTGTAGAAGATGGTACCCCTATCATAGTAGTTGTTGGGGTATTTATCATATGTGTGGTTTAGAATGGTCCTTTTTTTATTGGTTACTTTGACATGACCAAAAAAGTAGGATGCCTCGAAGGGATAAATTAAATGAGAAATTGAAGGAATATGGATTTTCTTTCCTACATTGAGTATGCTCCTTATAAGGCCTTGCAGTGATTCGTGCCATGACCTTCAAGCATGTCAAAGTGGTAGAATACATGCAGATTCTGACTCTTTAGTTGGTAAGGTGGAGGAACCATATATTCTAGATATTATAGTTTATCTCACAGTTCTATGAAGAACCATCTTTAGGAGATTTTGAAGTGTTGACTTATTTTTGTACTCTTTTTGTTGATAATGAGCCCTTAGTCATGATAGAATTTGTTAAGTTGGAGGAGACAATCACTTGGGATGATGTTTCACACATGAGCGTTCTTGTCATTTTCTACATACTTCATATCTACCTTCTATTGAATGTAGTTTTCACGAAACTATTTTTTACCCTAGGTCCACACTCCTAATTACTACAAAGGCAAAGGCGAGTGGACTTGGGTGTCTGTCTATAGAAAGGAACAAAAATTTCACGCATGCAATATATATATGTAAAATTAGTAACAACAAGATATAACAATATACTAAAAGGGCAATAGAGAAGCATGTAACCATTTCTATATCCAAGTATACACATTGGTGTTTCATTTTATAGCTTAGAGACTTGAGTTCAGCAGATCTTCATTTGGAAACTAAAGTTTTGATTAATAAAACATATTAAGCTAAACCATTAAGTATGCTATAAAAGGCATTTAAACAATTTAAAAGTAATACAAAATTTGCTTGGCAGAAGAATGATCATAGTCTATAAGAAAAAACATAGCGAGAACAATTAACGATATCATTTTATACAAAGCATTATTTATGTTCCTTTATCCATTATGTCGACAGAATATGGCCCATGATAGAGATGAATGGAAATGAAGGACCCATGTAGCCAACCCCAACATTTTTGGGATTGAGGCTTATATGATGATGTTGATGATGATTATGATCCATTATGTCGACATCAGGTTGCATAATGGATTTCTACATATTATATTCAAGGTTTTTCAACGTAGAATATTCAAACATGAAAGTAGTAACTGCAGGAACAATAGCTCACCCAAGTAAGCAAGTAGCCAAGCATTCATACAAGCATGCATACAAGAAATCCAATATCATAGTCAAGTCAAGAGGAAAACATACCTTTTGAGTAGATAACGAGTCTTACACCATGAGTAACATGCTAGATATGGCCCAACTAAAAGGAGGGTCTAAAATGTAAAAATACATAAGTGTGGGTCTTATACCTATGATATTTTATTACTAGAAACATGAAATATGTCATGTGGATGTTCTCCTAAACATTGGTATCAAATGGTTCAAAAATAGCTCCAACATGTCAATCATGCATAAACTATTGAATATATTCCAAGTATACACATCAATCTCTACCTCTAGGTGAATCGTACACATTAAGAGTGATGCAAGACACATATAAAATCTGATTTAGAATTAGGAGAAACATGTGATTTAAATATTATCATGTTTCAACATGTAAGATCATGATTAATTCATGCTAGATTTATATCATGCAATATTGCCACATTTTCAAGTCATATGCTTATGTTGGAGCATAGGGTAGATCAAATTGTCTTTTAGTTCTACTAACATGGAAAACATACTGATTTGAGAAATATAGTGAAAAGATGTGCATAGAGTCATATGTTCATCATATGAAAGAAAGCTAAGTCAACTAGACCATTTTAATGCCCAAAGGGGTACTTGAGGTCCCATGAATCAAGCATTGACTACTTAGCATGAGATCTTATATTATCATGGCACAAATCATAAAAAGGTCAAGTATTTTGAGATTATAAAGTTAGATGATATTGATTTAAGCTAAGGCCCAAGACTTGATCAAGTTATAGAATGCACTTTTAAATGGGTGACCTTTAGGTCAAAGGTGGATGTAGAAGGTCAAAATGATCATTGGGGTGCATATAGATGGTCCAAGAATACATTACAATAAAGGTGGGCTAATAATATTCGTTTGGTTAATTAGTATATCTAGGGATCATTAAGGACACCTGTAATACATGATTGAGGGTGTGTAATAATCCAAAGATGATAAATTAAGCATCTTTACTGAAATTGGGACAAGTTGTGCAATACTAGCAAGAGATAATAGAATCATTAGAAAAATGATGATTTTTTAGACAAAATGGTATATAATACTTTGATATTTGGTAAAAATTGTGAGAGAGTTATGGGGTTTGAAAATTTTGACCCTTAATTAGGGTTTTTTAGAGAGAATTTACCTTATATGGGTTGAGGATGGGCCGATTTTCTCTCCCATGTATGTGGCTTATGAGCGTGTGCCTTATGGTGTGGACCCATCTCACCCATGGTAGTTGACTGTTGCCCGCAAAGACTCTTTGCATGCCTTCATTTCTCATCACCACCTAGCCTAACATCGTGTCATGAGTAAGAGAGGGAAGATGACACTCCATCGGGGCCATCGGTTCACAATCTACCATGGACTTAGCTTCATCCTACGATTGGCGACATACCCCTCACCCAGAATGCAGCTCATGTGGACATGCCTCTGGCGTGGCGGTCCAGCGGCTACAGCTCGCCGAAGGCCGAGCACCGACCCTCATTGGGCCATGGTGATGCCCTAAAAGATACCGCCCGACCTTGCCACAGTAGTTCAAAGACAAAGGAACCACTCCATGTGGTTGAGGAGCATTGGATTGTAGATGCCCAAAAAGGGCTTGGCGGTGGCACCATGGATCAAAGGTGGAGAAGGGGTGAAGTTGGAAGGCGCTAGGGTGCGCAAAAGGGAAAGAAAATTGAGGGAATGATGGGGGAAGAAAAACCAAACTTGAACGGGGCATTAATTTAGATAGAAGAGATGAAATGGGAGGTGATTGGTCGTGAAAAATGTGAGTAGGTGGTGGCTGCACAAAGGGCATTGTGGCATGGTATGGAGGTAAGAGACACAATCTCATCTTTTGGGTGGAGGGCTTGATTCGTAGGTGTGTGATCCTAAGGCCCAAAATTGGTCGTGCTTTGATCTGAGCTTTTGATTGGTTGAAAAAGGAGTGTGTGGATTGCACCAAGAAGAGAGGGGCATGTAATGGGTTGTGCACCCTACTAGGCCCAAAATTGGCTTAAAATTCATTTTAAAAAGGGATACAGACAAAGTTATAACAAGGTGATTTGAAATGAGAACAACTTCTCATCCTATATTGGAATTGAGCAAAATTTGATGTGTTGGAATCATGATAAAGTCGTCTACACAAGAGCACAAGATTAGGTTTGAATGATACACAAAGATGAGGTAGAATGTGTATGAGAGATGCTTATGTGTGGACATTGGTGTAAACTTGGTTTTGTGTCAAATGAAGGTCACCACTTGCCAGGTGGACAAATGGTAAACCCAAGAAGCATTAAAATATATCAAGCATGAAATAGAGTTTTATAGTGATGGATTCATCCAAAGATGAAGTATATAGAACATTTATGAGGAGAGAGAAAAGTCTAGGTTATCACAACCACCCCACCTAAAAAAGAAATTTTGTCCCCAAAATCAAATCAATCTATCAATCAAGATTAGGATTTCATACTATATGTTATAATTATCTTGTGATTCCAAATGGGTATTATTGTCACCACATCAAAATTGAGCAAAAGATAATCAATTTTCAACACAAAGCCACATGGATCATCAAAGTGGGGGGGGGTGAATCATTCCATAAATTCAATTTTGGCAAGATCATCCCATATATTGCGATTTTGGAGAGATCACATTTTTGTCAAACAAATGGATCTCTTCAAATTAAGGGTAAATCATGACTTTCATTCCCAACATTTTAGGGTTCTATATTCTACACCGGCCTAGGTGGGATCATGCATCCATGTTTTAGATTTCATACTTCAAACAATTCGAGATATACATCATATTCCAAAATTGTGATTTCATGCTCAAAATCAATGGAAGGTCCCATGCTAGTCTATATTAGAGCTAAACCCAAAGTCATGTATCTAGAAATTCAACGTAGTCTTTATTTTAAAACTTTGAGGCTTGGGATCATGATAGTCATTAATCATATATTGGGGGTGCTCGCAAGATCCAATCAGGACGATGATAGGAGTTAAATCAATATCAAGATTGATAATTATCATACAAGTTTTTTTTCAATATCGAGAGTGAAAGATCATACATCAAAATCAAAGGTTTGAACATTTTGAAGCCATGGTTTAGGTTCTTACGTTAAACCCTTTTTGTTGAACTCATCATGCCTCTCCTTTCTTTTTTCTATCAAAATTATATGTAAAAACCTTAGTGATGACTTAGGGCTCTACCCTTCCTAAGGTTTTATTGATATGTCACACATTTTTTTGAGGTTTCTTTAACAATATTCAAGCACATTATTTTTTACATAATTTATCAACCCAAACTTCCTCCATCATTAGGGTTCAAACTTTTTATTTTATGTCCCTACATTTGGATTATGGTGACCCTACCTCATGGTCTTGGTCTCCATGATGACCTTCCCTCCTAGGCTTGGTCTTCTTGATGACCTTCCATACTGGGTTGGGTCTTCACGGTGGCCTTCCCTCCTGGGCTTGGCCTCTTGGTGATTGTACCTCCAAGCTTGGTCTCCATATTGGTCTTCCCTCTTGGGCTTGACCTCTTGGTGACCTTCCCTCCTGGGCTTGGTCTTCATATTATCCTTCCCTCCTGGGCTTCACCTTTATATTGGCCTTCCCTCCCGGGCTTGGTCTCTTAGTGACCTTCCCTCCTAGGCTTGGTCTTCATATTTCCCTTTCCTCCTAAGCTTCACCTTCATATTGGCCTTTCCTCATGGGTTTGGCATTTTGTGACCTTCCCTCTTGGGCTTGGCCTATTGGTGACCTTCCCTCCTAGGCTTGGTCTCACACTATTAGCCACTTCCTTAGTGACTCTCCCTTATTCCCTTAGAGGTGGCATAATTGGGTTCAAATAATTACATTCAATATACGAGCTTTCATTCATGGTATAACTAATCCTTCAAACTTTAGGTGACATGCAGGTTACCTAGATTCTTACTGATTAGTTAATCACCCTTCTATGGGAGGTCCTAACATAGGGTTCCTTCTTGTCTCACAGGAGTAAGTTAGGCTTTCTAGCCACAACCCAAACCCACAGGTTTAGGGCCATGCCTTCCATGTATGTCCTTTTCCCCATTGTTGGATTGATCCACCTGAGGTCGTAACTCCATCCCTAAGAGTGAGTTGAGGGTATAGTATTTCTCCCTTCCTTTAATAGATCAAGGAAAGGGACCTATTTTGGAAACTGATGTGTCGAATTGGGAGCTGAACAGTTTGATCATAATAGGGAAAGAGTGAGATTCATGTCCACCTTATTTATTCAAAATTGATCTTGTAAAGAGGCATAGTAGTGAATAGGGAAATGCATCTTATATCAAAGTTTTGCATCATGATTTAGGGTGTCCAAAAACATACTATCTCCTAAGTCTGGGCATGATACATATCAATAGGGAGAAATTTTCTTAGTTATGTTTGAGGTTTCTCAAAGTTGGGACAAAATAGGTTTAATCAACAGGGACCTCATCAATAAGGAGGTGTAATACATGAGTTACACCTTATATCACCACAATAACTATTTATCTCAAACATAGAACACACTTATATCCAATTTAATAACATGGAGTTTATATAAACTATATACATGAGTACATCACTTTCAAGAGCACTTTCATTCACCAAATAGAGTTTTCAATTTAAGATCAAATCATGAAATGATCATCTATATTACTTCCATGATTTGAAATGAATTTTAGTCTTCCCATGCATAAGCTACCCAAAATTGAGAATTAGTGTGATTAATATTCTTAAGAGATGAATCACATGAGGCTATGTGAAAAATAACTTATAATCATCTACTTGGTTAGCTTAGGTGGTCCTTAAAGAAGGGATGAGATGCTAGAAGACTCTCTAAACTTAGAGGATGGGACTTTAGTCCTCCCTGGGTTCTTCAATTGTGGTATGCCTTAAACATATATACAGAGGTCTATGTGCATGGTTCTGATTACATTTGTCACGGAACTATTTGTTACCCTAAGTTCACACTCATAATGGCTACAAAGTAAAATGTCAGTGTAGTTGGGTGTCCATACGTATAATGGCATAAAAGTTTCACACATGCAATATATATGTAAAAGCAGTAACAAGAAGATATAAAAAGATACTAAAAGCGGGATAGAGAAGCATGTACCCATTTCTATATCTAAGTATACCCATTGGCGATTCGTTTTAGAGCTTAGAGCCTTGAATGTAGAAGATCTTCATTTGGAAACTACAAATTCAATAAAAACAACATATTAATGCTAAAGCATTAAGTATGCTACAAAAAGGCATGTAAACAGTTTAAGAGTGTTACCAAGCTTGCTTGGCTAAAAACATGATCATAACCAAGAAGAAAAAGCATAGCAAGAACAATTAACTATATCATTTTATAGAAAGCATGTTTTAGGTTCCTTTATCGATTATGTTGACATCAGGTTGCATAATGGATTTATGTATATTATATTCAAGGTTTGTCAATGTATAATGCTCAAACATGAAAGTAGTAACCGTAGGAACAATATCTCAACCAAATAAGTATCCAAGATTTCATACAAGCATACATACAAGAAATAAAATATCATAGTAGGTTCAATGGGAAAATATACCATTTGAGTAGAGAACGAGTCATAAACCATGAGTAACATGCTAGAGATGGCCCAACTTAAAGGAGGACCTAAGATGTAAATAGACATAAGTGTGGGTCTTATATTAGTGAGATTTTGTTAATATAAACATGAAACATGTCATGTGGATGTCCTGTAAACGTAGGTATCAAATAGTTCATCAACAGCTCCAACATGTCAATTGTGCATAAACTATTGAATATTATCCAAGTATACACATGAATCCCTAGGTCTAGGTGAATTATCCACATTAAGAGTGATCCAAGACACATATAAACACTTATTTAGAATTAGGATAGGCATGTGATTTAAATATTATCATTTTTCAACATGCAAGATCATGATTCGATCATGCTAGATTGATATCATGCAATATTGCCACCTTTCCAAGTCAAATGCTCACGATGGAGCATAGGGTAGATCAAACTATCTTTTCATGCTACTAACATGGAAAACATATTGATTTGAGCAATACAGTGAAAAGGATGTGTATAAATTCATATGTTTGTCATATGGAAGCAAGCTAAGTCAATTAGATCATTTTAATGCCCAAAAGGGCACTTAGGTCCCATGAATCAAACATGGACTACTTAGCATGAGATTGTATATTATCATGGCAGAAAACATAACAAGGTCAAGGATTTTGTGATTACAAAGTTTGATGATATCAATTTAAGCTAAGGTCCAAGACTTGCTCGAGTTATAGCATGCACACTTAAATGGGTCATCTTTAGGTCAAGGGTGAATGTAGAAGGTCAAAATGATCCTTGGGGTGCATATAGATGGTCAAAGACAACATAACAGTACAATGTGAGATAATATTACGAGTTTGGGTGATTAGTGTACCTAGAATCATTAAGGACACATGTAGTACATGATTGAGGTTGTTTAATAATTCAAATATCATAAGTGAAGCATCTTTACTAAAACAAGGATGATTCATGCAAAACTAGAAAGACATAACAACATCATTAGAAAGATGAAATGTTTTTGGTCAAAATGGTATATAATACTTTGATATTTGGTAAAAAAAACATGAGGGTGTTATGGGGTTTGAAAGATTTCACCCTTAATTAGGGTTTTTTGGAGAGGATTTACCTCAGAGGGGTCCAAGATGGGTTGACTTGCTCTCCCTTACATGTGGCTTTTGAGTGTGAGCCTCTTGGTATGGACCCATCTTGCCCGCGGTGGTTGACCACCACTCACCGCTCGTGAACACTCTTTGCATGCCTTTATCGCTCTTCACCACCCGACCAAACATCTCCCAATGAGTAAGAGAGGGAAGAGGATACTCCATCAGGGCCCTTGGTTCATGGTCTACCACGGACTTAGCTTCATCTGAAGGTTGGCGACATACCCCTCACCTAGGATGCCAATCACACGAACAAGCATCCGGTGTGGCGATCTATTGGCTACATCTCATCAAAGGCCGAGCACCGACCCTCACTGGGCCATGGTGAAGCCCCAAAAGCTACTGCCTGGCCTCATCGTAGCACCGCAAAGCTAAAGAAATCACTTCTTGTGGCTGAGGAGAGTTGGATCATAGATGCCCAAAAAGGGCATGGTGGTGGCACTATGGATCAAAGGTGGAGAAGGGGTGAAGCTGGAAGGCACTAGGGTGAGCGAAAGGGCAAGAAAATTGAGGGAATGAATGGAGGAAGGAAAATTAGAGTCGAAGGGGTGTTAATTTGGATAAAAGAGATGATATTAGAGGTGATTGGTCATACAAAAAGGGGAGTAAATGGTCATAGTGCAAAGGGCACTGGTGGCATGGTACGAAAGTAAGAGATACAATCTCAGCCATTAGGTGGGGGGATTGATCCAAAGGTGTGCGATCCTAACACCCAAAATTGTCTGCTCTTTGATCTGATCATTTGATTGGTTGAAAAGGGAGAGCATGGATTGCACCAAGAAGAGGGGGACATGTAATGAGCCGCACGCCCTACTGAGCCCAAAATTGGCTTAAATTTCATTGAAAAAAGGGCTATGGACAAAGTTATAACAAGGCTATTTCAAATGTACACAACCCTCTGATCTTATCTCATAATTGAGAAAATTTGATATGTTGGAATCGTGAGAAAGTCCTCTACATGAAGAACATAAAATTAGGTTTGAATGAGATACAACGATGAGGTAAAAAGGGTATGAGAGATGATGATGTGTGGTCATTGGTATAAACTTGATTTTATGTCAAATGAAGGTCACCACTTTCCAGGTGGATGCATGGTAAAACCAAGATGCATAAAAACAACTCAATCAAGAAATAGATCATTATAGTGAGGGATTCATGCAAAGATAAAGTATATAGCACATGTATAAGGATAGAGGAAAGTCTAGGTTATCAAAGTAGTGGTAAGTTATAACAAGTCATTGGCATCCATCCTCTTTGAGGAGGGGAATCATAAGTTTCAAAAATTATTTAGGTAACACAAGTCCACTTCAACCATCATATGTATACCACATCTCTTTATAAGGAATGAATAATTATCTTTTCCCTATTTGTGCAATATTTTGGATTATCCAATCCTTCATAGGACTTGGAGAACATGTAATTGGTGAGTAGTTTGGAAGTTGTTCCAGAATCAATGCTATGGTGTGCACCACCTCTGGATCATGAGTA
Source organism: Alisma plantago-aquatica (assembly GCA_963693085.1). NCBI lineage: Eukaryota > Viridiplantae > Streptophyta > Magnoliopsida > Alismatales > Alismataceae > Alisma > Alisma plantago-aquatica. The sequence continues at coordinate 233,899,309 of OY856409.1, read as the reverse complement.
GGCTCAAGTATGTCAACATTGATTAGATGTTAAACCACATGCATGAAGGCTTGACACTAGTTTATTAGGAGCCCTAAAGAATAATAATATTCACATAACGTGCTTTAAGGGAATTTTTCTAGGATCAGGTTTAGAAGTATCCATTGCATTAAAAATTTGAACATAGAATGGATTCTAGGAAATAGTGATGCATAAGTGCACCCAAATAGTGTGAAACTTTATGGGACCTGTCTAGATGAGGACATGTCAAATTTCACACTAGGGTTGTTGTTGGCATAATTTCCTAAGCTTGGTTAGCTAGTTCTTATGTTTTGACAGGATCCATAGGGGTCGGAGATGTTAGTTATTTGCATTGTTGACTAAAACACCATGGAATATTTTCACCAATTTTGCTTCATCATTGGTTGTTTTTGTTGATGGGATGGAATTTTTGGTGTGGTGGAGGTAAATGTAGAAACTATGGTTTATTGCATTCTTGTTTCTCACAGAAGCTCTGGGGATATAAATGGAACTGATGGTTGTAACTATGGGTTTTTGGTCTTTCTTTACTGCTAGTTCTAGTGGAGTGAGTCTAATGTTCTTGTATACTCTTTTGTTGATTAAGTTTCTATTTAGTACCAACTTGTATTGTGAAAGTAAATGAATTCTATGAATAGAATGCCAACATGACTGATAACATTGGCAAGTCTGATTTTACAACCATGTGTATGCATTCCTTTCTGGTCTCCTTGTTTTCAACCTAAACACCAACTTTCTACATCTTCTAAAAACTTGGTAAAAGATTTATTAGGATTTTGTTTGATGTATTTGAGGTCATTTTTGGTACGTACTGCTCCAATGAAGTGTTAGTCTAACTCAATATTGTTGGTTGGACCTAAGATAAAAGTGATCCTTCAAGTGACCTGTGGAAAATGTCAATCAATAGTTTGTTGACATCCTACACTTCAACCATCTTTGAGTAATATGTAAATATTAAAAGATTTAGATCTTCATGCCCTTTGTTCTTTGAGAATTCATGGCCTCAAATTTCTAGAATAGATGCATTGTTGGGTAGTAGAAGAAAACATTGAACAACTTTAGTCCCTCTTTATTTGTCTACATCTCTTCAGTTTTTGTCCTAGTGATTCCATAATAACCTCTTATGGTTCATGGATTGTATTATAACTTGCATCAACATGGGCTAAGGTATCCTACATATTCCCATCATTGGTAATCTCTCTTTGTCACAAGCCTAATGGTATGACCAAAATGGCATGTATGGCGATAGATATGTGACTGCCTCTAAGGGAGGAAGGGTCATTAGTTGCAGGATATTCTTCCCTTCCCTATCCTCTTGATGGACCTACATAATGTGTAGCACCTTTGTCTATATCAACTACCAATATTTGGACTTTGAGAACTCCCCAAGATACGGTTCTGTAGGTGCTAGAAGAGTAATAACTAACAATATATACTTGGTGGTGGGTTAGGTTGTCTGGACCAAGGAATATTCATAATGGGAACACCAAATGCATTGTTTTGAGGGTAGTCTGACATCCCTAAATACCAGTATTGAAGGTAACATGGTCATGTAGATAGTCCAAAGTGATTGAAAAATTGGCTTCCTCATTGTATGAACTTCTCAATCATTTTGGGCATTTTGACTTATCCTTTCAACATTTCTACAACAGGGTCAATCAGTACAAATATAGAGGTTAAGATCATAGAGATAAAATGTTAATGTTGTTGGATTATCTGCTCATAGAAAGTCCCACGGAAGGCATGATGTCTTGGTCTTCTTGTATTTTCCCCTAAGACATTCATACTTTTGACCAACTTGTTAATTTCAAGTACCATGACCTGAGGATTAGCTCTAGATATTGTGCCATTAGATCATGCTAAATGTGTGCAAGAATTGAGAAGATATTGGCTTATTCTAAGGGGTGGACTATTAGTTGTAGGGTCACATGGTAAAAGTACATGTAACACACTGTATGAAACTTTCAGGGTTCCCAGGCCTACTGCAAGAAGGCATCTGTAAAATTTCCTATTAAAAAAGTGGGTTTTGAAATAGGGTATGAAAACTTATACAAATTTAAAATTGGCCCTTCTGTGACAAGGGTGGACTAATAGGAATATGTCTGAATTAAGAGGGTATGAAAAAATTTGATCAGTATTTGTCACCTGATCTCACATTTTAGGGTAACAAGTGGAAAACAACTTGTAAAGTGAATTGAATTGACTTTGTAAGTGGCTTGGATGTGTACCATAACAACGGACTCAATTATTTATCCTATGGGTTATGCCATGGGACTTTTAACATCTGACCTCTAATCCTTATATATATATAGTAGGGTATAGTTATGCTTCTATGGTTGGATACCAGTATGGTTTAATTAAATGAAGCAACATATATGGATAACTTAGTCTAGGTGGTGAGGTTCCATTTCAAGGAATTAGGTCCGCTCTACCATCGTACTCACTCATATATGACATGTGGAGACACTAATCCTTACTCATTCTCTAGCGGGGTTCAATATAATGGATTATATTTAAGATTTGGTTTATTGAACATTCCTTATTGAGAACCAAGAATGGAAGGATTTTAGATTTTATTCATATATCTTTTGGTTTGTGAGAATTTTCAAAAAGTGTGTGATCTCATTATTCTTGATAAAAAGTGAGTTCCTATTACTTATTCTAACTTTGTACCCAGGTGTTGCTAGGGGTTTTATTATCAATTGTGTTGGTCATGCTTCATTTGCCTACTTAGGTACGTGATCCTCAATGAATTTTGGGGATCTTGTGAGCTCATCTCAGGGGACTTGAAGTGCTTTGAAGTTTCAAAACTTCTCAGATATTACATTGTCAAAAGGGAGGTGGGACAATTAGAAGAACTCTGCCATGTTTTTAATGAGTTTTGAAACAATAGGTTTACCACAATCATGCCTTAAGTGGGCCTGATGTGACTTGGATTTCTAAAAAGGTATAAGAAATAAGTCAAAAATTAGAGTTTCCAACCTAAATTGAGTTATGAAAAAAATGATGTTACAAAATGGTCAAAATTTGACTACATTAAGCCATTGGTTTGCGTTTCAAAAATGTATATAGATATCAATACCTTGTGTGGTCATGATCAAGCTTGTGCTTCCAAAAAATGGCATCTCCAATAAGTCAAGATTTTAATCTTCAACCTAATTGGGTTTTGTAAAGATATATACTAAAAGGTCAAAATTCTAGCAACATTATGATATTGTTTAAGTTTTCAAAAGAGGTCTTATCAAGATCCATACCTTATTTGGGTGTGACGTAGCTCGGGATTCCAGAAAGGTTTTATCAAGAAGTCCAATAGTATAACCTCCAACCTAATTGGTTTTTAAATAATTGTTTCTAAAAAATTGAAATTATGATGACATTCTGATCTTGTTTTGGGTTTTGAAGAAAAAAATTTGTCGAGATCAATACATTATGAAGGCTTGATGTGTCATGTGTTTTCAAAAAGTTTTCATTAAGAAGGCTACAAATAGAGCCTAAAACGTAATTAGTTTTCATAAATATTGTTACCAAAAGGTATGAAATTTCAGTAGCATTCAAACACTGTTTGGGTTTTGAAAGAGGGTTTTCTAAGAACAATTACTTACCTGGCAATTATATAGCTCAAGAGTTAAAAAAATGAATGAGTCTAGCAGTAGAAACCTTTGACCTAATTGGGTTTTGAAAAATATTTTTAGTAAAGGTTAGAATTTTAACAACATTTTGAGCTAATTTGCATTTGGAAGGAGAACATTTACATATATCAGCTCCTTGCAATGGCTTGATGTGGCTTAAGTTTTCAAAAGGAAAAATTTACCATGACTACCATGAGTAGAATTTCCAACCTAATTGGGTCTTGAAAGGTTGTTACCATAATATTAAAATTTTGTTAGTGTTCCAACACTATTTGGATTCTATGATAGGGTTGATCAAGGAATCGAAAATGTGGCACCATTTCAGGCTATCTTGGGTTTTGGAAAATAAGTTTACCAAGGATTCAAAAGTTCAGCAACAATTCATCATTTTCACGGATTCTGAAAAAGGGTCTTTATAAGGAGTCAAGAGTTCAACAACATTTTGATGCTATCTTTGGATTTACATGGGGGTTTATTATAGTGTTTATATGTTCTTAAAAAATTGTCATTCCCCATTTAAGCCAACATTAGTCTTACAAAGTCACTGTCAATCTCTCCAAACATGTTCCTATAGTAGGTGAAATGGATTTCCTTAACTTCTCTCTAGGTACAATATACTTCATTCCTACATTGATATTGGGTTCACCATGCTAGGGTAGTATCCTTAGTATATCTCATATTCAAGGTGACCACAATCAATTCTCAGTACTTAGGATTGCGCACCTCCAGGGCTATGGATTTTCATACTTGTGTGGGGTCCTATGACTGTTAATGCATGTTGTCAATTAGGTCGTTCAATGTGAGTGATGTGCTTCCATACTTGTCATAGTAAGAAAGGGTTATTGTGAAGTGTGATATGTTAGTTTTAGAACCCAAAAGTCATTTTACACAAATAACAAAACATGAGGGCACTCATAATTGCTAGATATTTAAGAAAAAGATTTAAAAACATTGGTATAATTCCCAAAAAGCATTTTCTTAAGCAGTGTTATTTGTATTCAGAGTGCAGGATAACAAACTATTGAGGCCATGCAAAACTTTCATAAGCAACATAATCAACAACCATGTATGTATTGTTCATTTTAAGGGTGCATGGAGGGTTTAATATTGGGGAATGCCCAAGATTTTTCTTCTTCTAAAATCTAAACAAAATGACTCCTAAAAAAAATGAAAACATAAAAGATAATAAAATGTACAAAAGAAAGCCTATGCATTTTGAAAATATAGTATGATGGTTATTATAGGGGAGACACTTAACAAATATTTGTCACCATTAATACGAAATCAAATCAGGTATGATCACCATGGCCTCAAATCAAGCGTGTGTACTCTACCTCATAAATACCCAATCATATTTGTTTTTGCATCCGCTCTCAGAATTTTCTAATGAATGTTGAAAAAGGGAGAGTATTGGATTATGAAATATCACTCTAATGTGTATATCAAGGGTCACATGATATATTCCAATTATGGGATCAATAACCCTTACTATGGAATGGGATCATACATTCATGATGAGACATTCAAATGAATGACACGCTCATTGATAAATCCTAGACATAGAAGGAAATTCCTTGTTAGGCATGTGGAATACCTTTGGGATGTTTGGGCCACCAATGATACTAGGGGAATAGGTCACATGATCATGGACCTACTCCCCCACCTACATCATGATGTTGTACATCTAAAATATTCATGCACCAAGATGACAACCTAATTGATAAAAGCCAAGATATATAAGAAAATAATATCTTACAAGGTGAGTGAGCGGCATGCAGTCCCTTAAAATAAACCTCATTGAGTCCATCACCGTTCAAGAACTATAATCCCTAATGGAGACTACACTATGGTTTTTGATGTGAGTTATTTCTTGTGAAATTTAAATGTGTGGACCTAGATGCATAGTTTGGGGAAAGAGAGGAGTGACCTTCATAAAGGAAACTAACGAAAACCATGAAAATATTCAAAAAGTAGGTGGGTAAGGCAAAAATAAAATTGGATCTCGTGGAGGAAGGGGGCAGAGGGGGATGAGGGGGTGACGGCGGCGGCGTCCAATCTCGTGGAGGAAGGGGATCGGGGGGAGGAAGGGGACCGAAGTTTCGATCAGGAGATCGGGAGTTCTTTCCTTTCTCGAGCGGGATACCAAGCAATGATCAAGGGCAACCGGGTGACCGGGGAGGAGCCTCGGATGGCGGCGTTAGGGTTTCTATACCGGAAGTGGGACTTAACTTCCAGTATTCAGGGATGCGTGGGAATGCACCAGAAAGTAGATCGGGAGGCAACATAGGCACCAACGGTCCTTGTATGTCATCAGATGACCAGTTCCCGCCGTTGGGGGAACATCCGGCGAAGAACTCAAAAGGAGAAGCCACCATGATAGAGGCGACTGAAGAAGTGACACACACCAACAAGAATCAAGGAGGATCAACAAGTAGTAACGCGGGAAACCAGGGAACGTTCTTCCTGCAATCCCTGTTCGAGGAGAAACTCGCCCTATTGGATGTCAAGATATCGCATGTAGACGGCATCCACGCTCTGGAGATAGAACCGGATGCGGAAGAAGACCTCGCAAGACCCTGGCAATATACGGTGGTCACCAGATTGATAGGAACTGATGTGGGATACATGACCATGAGGGAGCGAATCCGAACTCTCTGGAATCCAGTCAGAAGGTTCAATATGTTTGAAGTTGATCTAGGTCACTACGTGGTGCAGTTCTCATGCAAGCGAGACTTTGACATGGTGCTAACCGGGGGGCCATGGAAACTTTTTGGGTGCTGCCTTGCAGTGTGGTAATGGTTTCCCTCCTTCCGTCCGATGGCAGAGCTACCACACTTCCTGGTTACTTGGATCAGAATCCTTGACCTCCCGCTTCATCTCTACGTGCCGACCATCTTTGAATACATAGGTCTGGCCCTTGGAAGTCTGGTGAAAGTGGACGCCCATACCGCTGCAAGAACGCGAAGCAAGTTCGCCAGGCTTGCCATTGATGTGGACACCACAAAACCTCTTGTTCATAACATTATGATTAATAATGATATCTATCAAGTCGAATATGAAGCTTTCCCTGAAACATGTGAGATTTGCGGTAAGCTCGGACACAACCAGAAGATCTGCACATCGAGAGGAGCTGCACATGAATCTAACGGTAGTAGGGAAGGAGCTCCGTAGGGATCGAAAGATGAGGCTGATAATGGCGGCTGGTAGACCAATAGAAGGAAGACGACGGTGAATCGAAATCGGTCCACACAACATAACAAAACGAAGGAAGTGTCAAATGCAAGCCCATCTAGCTCAAGTTCAAATAAATTCGCCAACCTTGAGGGATTGGAAGAGCAGGAGAAGGAAGACGGGAGCCGGGCAGAGGCAGGCCTGGAAGACCATTCGTCCACCAAACAAGCTGGAGAAGGGAGAGCAGACAAAGTATGGAAAAATAAGAAACTAAATACTGCAGATGATAAAAGAGAGGTGTTGAAGGACATTACACAAATAACCCAGACAAAGTCGAAGGAGAAAGCAGCACACACAGCGGTGAACCCTGGCGTCGATGAGGTAATTGAGGAAGTCATCAATGTGGAGGAGGATGCAGCCGCTGAAGCACCGAGTAGCAATGAGACTGCCAATATTGAAACTCCTCCTGTCACTGAAACCAGCAAGGAACCGCCGGACGGAGGAGAAACAAACAATATGAACAATTCTACAACAGCTTCAGTAGAGGAAAGTTCTGAGATGGTTGAGGATAATGATCAACCGGGAACGTCACCTACTGTTATTGTAGGCTGTCACATGTCGCCTGGAAGAAAGGTTAAAGGAAATGCACCAAAACTTAAGAATGCAAGGATCAAACCTCCTTACGAGAATAGAAGGAAGAGCCCTAGGCTCAATCAGGAGCAGGAGGCTGTTATGGAAGAGGTTGGTGAAGAGAAGGAGAACCACACCCCCACTGATCTCCAGTAAGGTCATCGGGCCGTTCCTCTCTGCCAAAGTTGTTTTAATGTTAGACATACTTTGCTGGAATGTTAGAGGAATCGACAACAAAGACACTTGATGTGTCCTCTGAGATATGATCTCACATAAATGTCCCAAAGTGGTAGCCATTCTTGAACCCAGGATTAGTGGTTCGGTAGCTTCTCAAACTATAAAGAAAATTGGTTTCTCCAATTCACATAGAGTTGAAGCTTGTGGATTCGCGGGAGGTATCTGGATTTGCTAGAATTCTACTGAGTGTGATATAAAGATCATTAATAGTCACTGACAGTTCTGCACTTGCCTAATCAACAACACTACTTTCGCAACCTTCATTTATGCGAACCCGCACATCTCTATTCGAAAGTTTCTGTGGAAGCACCTTGTTCATATGAGCAAGTCATTCGATAAACCTTGTATCGTAGTTGGAGATTTCAACACTACCTTAAGCCCCAATGAAAAATGAGGTGGCAAGAGGTATGACTTTCAAGAAGCAATGATCTTCATAAACACTCTTCTGGAGGCGGGTCTTACTGACCTGGGGTTCATGGGACCTAAGTTCACCTACAGGCATGGGACCCTACATGAGAGGTTAGACTGTGCTGTTGCCAACTCGGCGTTCTTGTTGAAATTTCCTCAATTCATTGTCGAACATTTGCCTAGAGTCTGGTCAGATCATAATCCTATCTTGGTTAGATCAACTGTTAGCAAAGTTTTCAACCCCCGATTCATCATGAAATGTTCCTGGTTGAAGAACATTGAATTCCAGAATATGATGCGTGCGTCTTGGAAACCAGATTTAGACTTCAGAGATGCACTAGAGAAGGAGAAACCTGAGATTTTGAAGTGGACTGCTCATAATAGCAAGGAAGTGGTGAAAAATAAAATGAGAATCCTTAGAAATCTCAGTATTTTACAGTGAAGCTTGGAGGAGAACTTCGACAACACAACAACTGATATGATCTCGGACCTGCAAGTAGAGTACACGGATATACTCAGAGCAAAGGAGGAATGTAAACAAAAAAGCCACATTCAGTGGCTTGCTGATGGTGATATTAACACAAAGTTTTATAACGCTTATGTAAAACAAAGGAGGCGCAACAATAACATAACCATGTTGAGGAGACCAAATGGGGATTGGACGGGTGATGATAATGAAATCCAAAGTATGCTTGTCAATCACTTTAAGTCTATTCTGACTGAAGATAGTTGGATGGATGCCCACGAGATACATAAGTATTATGGATGCTTTACTCCACTTACTGAAGAACAAAGGAGGATGATTTCAGCCCCCCCGACACTAGTTGAAGTTTATAATATCCTGCGATCCATAAATCCCTACACAGACAGTGGTCCGGATGGCATTGATGGCTCTTTTCTGATGGCTAATTGGCATACTATCAAGCAGTCTGTCCTTTCTACTATATCCAAGGCCCTTACTGGAGAAGCGCTTCATGCTGAGCTATGTGCAGCAACAGTTGTTCTTATTCCAAAGGTCTCCAAACCTGAATCATGTGATCAATTTAGACCTATATCGCTGAACAATATTAATCTCAAATTAGCATCTAAGGTTGTTGTTGAAGGAATTAAATCCTTCCTGGAGGGGTGGGTGTCCCCAACACAGAGTGCTTTTGTTCCTGGGCGTAAGATAACATATAACATTATTATTGTCCAAGAGATTCTTCACAACATGCGAAGGAAATCAGCTAAATGGATGATGTCGATTAAAGTTGATCTCTCCAAAGCATATGATCGTATGAATTGGACCTTTGTGGAAGACACGTTGAAGAAGACTGGTCTACCTGAGGCTATCATTCATTATATCATGGGATCCATGACTGAAGGAAAAGCGTCCATTGCTTGGAAGGGCAATTTGACGGATAGCTTCAAAGCTAGCAGGGGACTCAGACAAGGAGACCCATTGTCTCCTTACATATTTGTGTTATGTCTGGAAAGATTAAGCCAACATATAGATAGCAGGGTGAGAGCTAAGGATTGGACCCCGATTAAGTTATCAACTAATGGTCCAAAGATCTCTCATATGTGTTTTGCAGATGACATGATCCTCTTCGCAAAGGCAGACTTGAAACAGCTTAAAACGATCCAACAGTGCTTCAAGAACTTTGGTGCGGTCTCTGGACAAGCCATCTCTGTGAAGAAATCTAATATCCACTTTGCGAGAAGTGTACCTAGAACTACAAGAAGGTTGCTCTGTAGGACAAGCGGATTTACAGAAGCTACTGACCTGGGCAAATATCTCGGAGTGCCACTTATTCATAAGAAGGTCTCAACCAGTACATACGGTGAAATCATCGAGAAGGTGACAAATAGTATTAATTCTTGGTCTGCAAGGAGCCTCTCTCTTGCTGGTAGGGTTTGTATGGCAAAATCCACCCTCAGTGCCATTCCTACATACACGATGCAGTCGGCTGTCATTCCCATGAAGGTTTGTGATAGAATTGATGCTAATTTACGATCCTTCATATGGGGAGGGGGGCACAAGTCCAACCCCTTATCTTTAGTCGCTTGGAACAAGGTAACGAACAACAAAGAAAACAGTTGCCTTGGCATTAAATCAATGCGTGAATGGAACCAGACGATGATCAGTAGACATGCTTGGGAGATTGAGACTGGGAGGAAATCGTTTTGGTGCCAGGGAATGAAGGATAAATATAACAAACATGCCAATAGAACTACTGGAAACACCTCCAGGCTAGGTCGTGTTGTCCTGAATTGCAAAGATTTTATTGATGAGAACTCCATTTGGATTCCCATAAGTGGCAACAGCATCAATGTGTGGTACGATAAATGGTGGAACCATGACACCCGGTTATATAATCGAACTAAGAAGCCTGTACCAACTGAGTTGGAAGACTTACAGGTGGCTAGCCTTGTTAATCTCAACAATGAATGGGACATTGAGTTCCTGAAGGAATGGATCGCGGACGAGGACATCAAGCAAATCTTAAAAATCCCTGTCCCGGAGGATTCACAGCTGAATGATATTCGGGCATGGCTTCACACTGATAACGGGCAGTTCTCCACCAAGACTGCCTATAGAACTCTCAGAACCCAGAAGGAAGTCCAATTTCAGGGCAAATGGAACATTATCTGGAAGCTCAAAATCTCTGCGAAAGTTAAGTACTTTTTGTGGCTTGTGGGTCATAGAGCTATCCTTACTAATAGTAGGCGGTTTAGAAGACAAATGACAAATATTGCAGACTTCCCTAGATGCGGAAGAGATGATGAAACAGTGCTTCATGCTCTACGTGACTGTCCTAAAGCCAAGGACATATGGAGCAAAGTGTTGAGTCCTCAGGAACTGGTGGCGCTTAACGCTGCGAATGACATATGGCTTTGGCTAAGTACGAATCTGTCAGGGGAAAAGAAGCATGCGGTTCTGTTCTCTATTACTTGCTGGATGATTTGGAAGGATAGAAACGAAGAAACCTTTGAAAAGAAAACGACTATTTCTCACCACCTTGTTAGTAGAATAAGGGAAGAAGTGAAGGTGACTGAAGTAGCTTGGCAGAAAGAAGAGAAGTCGGACAAGATAGACTGCAATGAAGGTTGGCAACAACCAAAGTTCCCAACCTATAAACTAATTGCAGATGCAGCCTTTAAGAACAAGCATGCAGGCGTTGCGGCAATCTGTAGAGACCATCGCGGAAGTTGGCCTAGAGGTATAGCACGGAACTGTAAGGCTGAGAACTCCCTGGAGGCTGAACTTCAGGCTATTGTTTTGGCTATGGATCTTGCACATGACCTTGCGATTGAAAATGCAATTATAGAAAATGATTCCAGGCTTTCTTGCGAGGCAGTAGGTTTAGATCATGAGGAGAACCCGAAGCTGGCAAGATGACTTCTGCAAATTAAAAAGATAAAGAAGGTCAATTGGTCTATTTTCTATGTCCATAGGGAAGCCAACAATGATGCGGATACTCTGGCTAAGTTCCATCTAAAATCTGGGAATGGATTCTATTTTTACAGAATACCGCCTAAAATAGTTGAAGGAATTATCCTAAAAGAACATTGTAATGGTAGTAGTACTACCAGATTTCATTCTTGCATTTCAAATGATGTAGTCACTGTTGCTGAAAATTTAGCTTGCACGAGGAGGGCAAGATGAATAAGATAGCCTCCTGACTTCACCCAAAAAAAAAATTGGATATTGGATAATACTTTGAGTTACATGTGCGGATGGCGTTAGGAATCCCAATACACCCTTGTGGTGTTTTACATATTGATGAGGTTAAATGTGTTTTTTTCCTAAAAGTGTTCATATGTGCACAATAATATGGAATGATGAAAAAACAACTACAATTCCAAGGTCATATAACAACATTGTATGAATGATCATAAAACTCTATGTGGTCATATATCCTCACACCACTAGAGGCTTGTAAAGGGGAATAGAGAGAGGGAATGAACAAAATAATAACACCATGAAAGTAAAGTTAGTGATAAAAAGATTGTATGGATGATCATCAACCTTGGGTGCTCATATCCTCACAACTTTGAGGGGTCAAAAAGGGGGTGAGTAGAGGTATCTACATGTTTCTAGGCTCAAATTACCTTTCTTAATCATTATAGGAGGTAGATGCAGACTTATTCTCTCTTACCTCTCATGGGTTTAGGGGTACGAAAGGATAGATCTATGTGTTTAGATTTCAAAAAGGGTGAGGAAACCTTTTCGTATAGCTCTCCCAAGGTTTGAACCATTGAAAATGATAGTCCAAAGGTCTCAGTCATCTATCCTTTTTTCAGCCTTTGTTCATCCACCAAACTCTCACCCATTGTAAATGGCGGTTGGGGTACTACATTTATAGTGGTTTGGTTTTATGCAATGTTAGATATTGGGGGGAGGGGGTGCTATAGACTGGAAGTTAGGGGCACATATTAAATCGGCACCCTCCATATGGATTGTTCAAAATGTAGTATGGTTAACTCGGTCGATTTGGGAAGCATGAGACGTGCATTGAATTGCCACCCACCTTCTAGAATTGACTCCATTAAAGAAAGAAGAACATGGAGGTTGGAGATGTGACCATTGTGCCCCACTAATGCAGTTCTAATTTAAAGTTTCATCTTGTGCTATTTTTCCCTTTAATCATATCTAGATATAATATAATGCATGTTACTTACCTCAATAAGCATATCATTGTTGAATGTACTTATTGATACTCTTTGCATGTTTTTCAAGTACTATTACCACACTTTGTATGGAATTGATATATGGAGGTGGATCTTAGGTATCTTCAAGAGAAGCCTAAATAAGTCTAAGAACTTCCCCAACCTACTCCTACTAGTCAAGAGACAAGTAAGAGAATTAGAATCAAAGATAGTCAAAGTCAAGATCAAAATTTCACTAGAAGACCTTCAATAGGATATGGTACCATTGAACAATTGTGACATCAAGTGAAATTTCACAATAGAAGTTCACCAGACGTGCCTTTCAAAATGGTTGTGCTGCCAAGCATGCTGCATGCTCATGCTCAAGGAAACAACCACATGCCAAATCACTCACTACAGACATGCTACCTAGCACGGTCGTGCTACCTCATTGCCACCATAGTTGTGCTACCCAGTGTAGCTATGCGAATAACCCCAAAAACTCATTTTAAACCTAGCATTTTCCCTTCACTGCCATGACCATTCCTCCTCATCATGCTTGTGCTACCTTCCACCCACCACGGCAGTATTTCCTAGCATGATCGTGCTATCACTCAAACCCTATTGCTTCCCTATTATCTTTTTACCTAAATGCCCCCACTTAACCCTATGCATCCCAACCCACTATCTAAACAAAAGTGGCATCTAGGAGTTGGAGGTTAGCTGCCTTATCATTCATTTCCACCCTCTAGAGGATTCCTTGCATGTCCCACCTACCTCCACACCATTTCCACCTTTTTCCACACCTAAACTATAGCTTTTTAGGGTTTTGACCAGTAATACCCACACTTTCATGTTTGTCAACTACCGAGGAAGGAGAATTTGTATATACAGTTGGAGGTGAAGAAGGAAAAGTCTTCACTAAGCATCCATGCAGTCTTATTGTATACTTCTTCTTCTTTCTCTCATCTTTGTATTATTAATAGCTAAGCCACCTAGGTGGCCTGTTTAGGGTTGAAGTGTGACTTTGATACCATGTTGGGGAAAAATAGTATGTAAACTCTATGATTCCGTCTGCTAAATATTATCTTCTACTTCTATCTCATTTCCCATGAACTACTTTGTGGTTTGTTCTTGGAAACACCTAGATAGTAGGAGAAATAGGTGATATAACTATTTTGGGATTTTGCTACTAGGTACAACTAATGGATTTCTAGAAATCAATAGGTGGTCCTACAAGAACCACTTTTGGTTTTCATTGTTGGATATCTACATCATGGTTTATCAAACCAACATCCACGTCATAGTTCTCCCACCTCTCTACACTAAGATCCCACCTATGAAATATATGGCATGTTAGAGAAAGGATGAAGGTCACAACAACCAAATGATTAAGAGTGAAAATGAATCAATATAAAAGATCATTTGGTTGAGAAGAGAAAAGGTGATATCACAACCGAGTTTTAGCTTAACTAATAATTATAGGGTTACATAAATCCTAATATCATTTTATATCCTAACTGACTATTTTTCGTAATATTTGCATAATTAATGATTGATTATAGCCTAAATTTCCGTTTGTCAAATTGAAACATATATTTGTGTATATATTTAAAATTAATCTTGAACATAGGTAGCAAACGTATGCACCTGAGCTGGGAAAAGTTTTTTGACATCAATAAATAAATATATATCATCGACTAATGAGTGTCTTGTACTACTTCTTGTATCATTACTAGGTTTGGGATGGAGGTGGTAAGATATCAATAGTGATAGGACATTTCTTCTTTAAATAGTAATTGTCTAACCGATATGTTTTCCTTTTAGGGATATATAGATGATGGAAAGATGATGCAATGGAGAACATGCTAGGATCTGGTATGTTCTTGATCCCCATCCAGAGGCCTAAGGTGGAGAATATAGGGTTGACATGACAAATCAGAGGAGGTACCTAATGTTTTTTAAGACCAAGGATAAGTTAAAATGGAAAATACATATATATCATATTATAATGATCTGATGAAATCATATGAACTAGTGAAGAAATTTGGTTATATAGAGTCTTTTATATGGAACCAAATGTGGAAGATGAGTGAATTTGATACGCAGAGAAGGTATTTTCCCTCATGGAGTTATCTAAATCGAAGAAGATTGATTATGTTGTTTATCTACTTCAATAAGATGTTGAATTGTTGAGGCATGGGGTGGAAAATAAGATGATATATCCTATGATGACATGGAAGGATTTGGTGTATGCATTTCACTTGAAGTATTTTCCTCCCACTTTCATAGGTATCAAGGTTAGAATGGTGGAATACATCATCAAAGGCAACTGACATTTGGTGACTATAAGGAAAATCCATGTGGTTAGTTAGATTATGTTTATCTAGTTCAAAATGATAAGTCCAAGTGCAGAAGGTTTCTCTAGAGATCAGAACCATTTTGTCAGTGGTAAGCATAAGAGGCATGGAGTACATTGAAGAATGTGTTGAAGCCACAATGTTTATTAACAAGTCAATTAATGCTACATTGAAGTATGAATGAATGAGAGATATTTAAACTTTGTAAGAGGAGGATAGAGAAAGAGCAGACTACTATAATGTTGGTTTCTTTTCAAATATAGGCTTAGGATTTGGATATTAAAAATATGTGGATTTGGAACTAGTGTTGTCTCATCTTCCTACAGTTGGGGCTGAACTATCCCCAGAAGTGGGCATCAATACCCCAATGGGCATCTTCAGTAATGCCTCTAGTTCATCAACATCAGTCATTGGCCCATAAAGGTTGGAAACATCAATGTGTAATCCTTGTGGTAGAGATAATTCTAAAGAGTCTCTAGCAAAAAAAATTCAATGATTTAACTACTATGGATAGATGAGTCATTTTAAGAGAGATTGTCCTCAACTTCAGAATATGTTACTACAAAGTCTGCACTCATAGTTATAAATACCACATAGGTATGCTCGATCTATAGAAGAAAGTTATTTAGTGGATTTAAAGTCTATAGGGAGAGAACCTAGCATCAAAATTCAATAATGTGGAAAATGTGGTAGAGTGAGAGCTACATGATATTTATTATCCTTGAATCCATATGAATGAGTTGTATTGCTGAAAGTTATCACGTTTGATATGCTTCTTTAAAACTACACACCTATTAAAGTAATGGAAAATCCTAGTGTGAAGTGTTATTTTATACATTGTTCACTAGTTAGTAGTTTAAACCTATTCACTTGAGAGTTATCTTATAATCTACTATTCTATCATTCTAAATGCTACTACTTGTCTCTGTCCTTCAAATTTCTTGTAACTCACAGACTCTTGTGTCTATACATCATCCCATCAAGAGACAAATTCACCAGGGTTTATTCCTTGCCTCTGGTTTCACCAATAAACCTGGCCCGCCAGGTTTCCGTTAACATCAGTGTTTGCTCGACAAAATTTATCAATGACGTGTCTTCTCTTTCGGCAATACGGTGCAAGCAGAAGCAACCACTAGGTTTCTATGGATGTTGTTGCTTCCATTGTCGATCATAGAAGTCAGTGGCACATCTTCTCTCTTCGTAACAACATATATTTCATATATGGTGCAAGCAGCGATATTAATTTTACATATATATATATATATATATATATATATATATATATATATATATATATATATATATATATTGTCCACTTTCGAGAACGATCTAAAATCAGTGCGGTGGTAGAGAATAATAGTATAATGTTGTTGTTGCATCTAATGTTTGATCTATCTAAACTTTTGTATGTCATTGATCCCTCAGGATTTGCTGTTCCTTGTTTAACAAGGAGCAGGCTACACCTTGTGTTAGATTGCACCATCTGCACTGTCAACAAAATCCGGACCCTATAAATCGATGGGCAGAGACACATGTAAATTGATAGTGGAAGGAGCAGCCTACTCCTCGTAGAAAGAGGAACAACAAATCTGAACTCGTCATTGATCAACAATTTTTTCCAGCATCACCTTTGATGCATGAATTATAATCAACATGCTACTGTTCATTGCGGACAACATCAATGTATCATATTTCTGACTACTCGTGCATCATGCTAAGAAACATAAAAGCATTAGATGCAGTGTAGGAGCAACCTAGCAAGCAAGCCTATTGGCATAACACACAACCATGATTAACAACTTCTTCGTGCACCACAACGTGTAAAGACTCCGAGGTTCCAATCTAATGTTTGGATTTTCTTTTTTGTAGATTTCTTATTAGGTAGCCACCATCCCGGAGATTATTTATAACTGCGACTGTGAATGAACCATTGGACATGGACATGAATCCATAAGATCTAGGGCTTTATTGTAGCACAAAAGAATCTGTCGAGAGATTTCACCCTCCTGAAGTTGCTGGAAGCAAAGACCGTATCATTCCATGCTAATTCAGATAGGGCAAAGCCAGACATCCATGTAGTGAAAATACACCAACAACTAAGACTAGAGACCACAACATCTCTGAAGAGCCACCGCTCCAATAAGTACAAAATCACCTTGCAACATAATAATTTACTGAGTTGTTGGGCCATCATATTGAATGAGCTGACGGAGGAGGCAATGGCGTTGGTTCATTGCGAGGATTTTGTGTGCAATGATCATTTCAACACATAATGGCAACAACTACAGGCGCGATTGTTGGCATATCAAGTTCATATGGTGCATAATTAAAGAATAAGATCATCTAGAAGTTCTTTTTAAGAACATTTTTGAGCAGGTTACAGGTGATGTATGTCCAACAAACAAGTGTCTATAATGGATATGCTCTCCCCCCAATGTTTATGTGAAGTAGTACAAATGCCTCTTACACAATCAAATCTCACATTGTTAGATTCAAATCCAACACTGACATAAAAAATAGTGAGTCCTAAAAACGCTTAATGAAGCCCAACATGGCATACCCCACAGATATTGCTCCTCTAGCCCCAACATGTTAAAGGATTTTGTCAATATTTGATAAATGATTCCTAGCTTTGAACATTAAATTTGCACTACTAAGGAGAACTTGTTTTCTGAATAACTTTTTTGCTTTAATTGGTTACAAGAATCATCTTGAATTAGTAGTAAGATGTAGTCAGCTTTCCATCACAATAACAAAATTCTGTCAAACCATAATCAACAACCAAGCACTAGCTAGAGCATAGCATAGGATATATACAAAGATGTCGACAACAGATCCACTAATAAATACAATTTTGATGATGTTACTCCACTCATAGGTAATAATTTTCAATGGAGGTATTTATTAATCTTTTTTAAAATTCTGAATTTAGTATTATCTATTTATTGTGCATTCAGAGAATGATGAGCTTTTTGTGGAGCTATAATGTTTTCAATACATTGTTGTCACTTCCCTTCTAAGTTTCAATATCTGAATAACATTTACTGGTGTGCACATCAAATTATGTTCTTAAATAAAGACGTGCATTTTCATATACCATTTTCAAATATTCCTTAGAATCGCATGGACATGGAAATTATTTTCTTTAACGGTGAGTCATGAACATGTTGATTTTGAAGATTCACATTGTTACATATGTGTACATTAACTTTGACTTAGAAGTTTCTTAAACATATTCTTAGAAGCATTTCTCCTATAATTTTTTATTGTTTTCTACTTACAGACGTGGTCAAGACAAGCATTACTTCCAAATTAGATTGTAAAATGAAACCACACTCATGATTTGAGTTTGATCTGTATCCTTAACGTACTAAGCTATGAGTTAAGCCATGCATTCTACTTGTATTTGGGGTGCATCCTATGTTTTACACACCACCAACTATCATGTAGAAAATTTCTAACCCATAATTTTTAGGCTTGACTTAGCCCTTGCTCTCACTTGCCAGAATTATATGTCTGCAAAGTCGATGAACCAAATTCTCAAAGCCTGTTTACGAGTTGCATCCTAATCTATCTCACATCACTATCAGTAAGAACCAATGTGTGTCTATATTCATACTACATGGCAACATTTTGAAATATTTATTTTGTTGATGAAATTTATTCAATTAAGATAAGACAAGAAACATGGTATGTTAATCCCACATGGGTTCATTTTTTAGCAACAATCTTGTGGATAGTTTTCACTATCAATAGGGTTTGACCAATGAGGAACAACTTAAGAAAAATCAGTGTGGTGTCTTGTAGGCATTGATTAAATGTGGAAAAAGGTACTTTTTGACAGTCTTAGATCTAAGGCACATAATGTCAGACTTACTTTCCATGTCATAGCCCTAAATGTATGCTTTTGCAAAAAACATGCTTTAGCATTTGTCATCAACAATTCTTCTCCAAGAGAATATATGTGTTCAAGAAAATGCACTTCATTGTAGGATGAATTACCAGTGTTTCGTTCCTGGTTTCATATTAACAACAATATTTATGGTTTCCCATTGAGGTTTAGAAAAGACATGGTAGATATTGGAGGGAATCTATATCAACCACTTGTTATTTCTTTTGTCTTAAGATTTGGTTGTACATTCTTTGCTATGCTCTATCTTTAATCCTCTTTGGTATTGATTCCTAAATGAATCCAGACTTCTCTAAGAAAATTTAAATGTTTTGACATTATTATTTCACTTCAAACTTATATAATTAGTTACATAAGATTTAATTTAGAAGGTAATGTTACTTTCAGTACTATATAATGATAAATTGTATTTACTAATTATAGAGGTCATTAAATAATTATCATATATTAAACATTATATTCTATTATGATATATGTTTAGAATCATTTCTTAATTTCTAAGAGAGGACAACCAGGTGGTTAAGACCCTTTGTGTTCTACCAAGAGGTCTCAGGTTTGACCCCCAGGCACAGGATGAATAGAATGGACACCTAAAAAAAATCAATTCTTATTCACACAACATTGCTTGTGTGAGCTATTGAATCTTTTGTATGAAGTATTGAATCCTTAGCTAAAGTTTGAATTTTGATATGTATCATGTATTATAACATAAGAGCACATCACATTGATTGAGTTGATTAGTAATCATTACAAATGGGATCATTTTTCTGCATCAAGAATGTTCCCAAGATTTTAGAATTTGATATATAATACCTAAATTTATTCTTTCAAAGATTTGGATAAAACACCGTAATTAATTACCAAAATTGGTTATGTAGTAAACTATATATTTCAAGTTATATGGTTCATCTCATATAAAATTTGAAAAATATTGCATATGGAAATGTTGATAAATTAAATTTAAGTATCATTCAATCATCCATAAATGCGAACTAGACATGAAACAATCATGCATATCTTGACCGAGATATTAAACTACATAATGACCAGCTAATAGTCTGACAACGACACATTATAATTATAAGATGTAAGACTGATTGGACAATTATATTGTGATATGCATCAAAATGTATAAATCATGTGTAACATGTATTTTTCAAATAATTGGTTCCTTAAAATTGATTTCTTGATCATTTCACATTGCATTATAAGTACATTGATCCATTAATTATTTCATAATATATTATGATAGCATATTGAGAAGGATGAAAACTACATGTACATTAATATAGCTAGGCATGACAATGGGTGAAAATTTTAAGATTGACTTGTATCTCACACCAAATAAGCATTACTTAAACCCTACCTGGGTACTCCTGAGCCCATACCGATATGACACAACCATGCCCCAACCAGGCCTGATAAAGACATGATTATGTTGTTTATATTATAAATGGTAGGTAGGAATTTAATTGCAAATGTCGTAAACCCAAACCCTGCCCCAAACTAGACTCAACCCATTTTGACTTCAAGTAAACATGTTATGACCCAAATAAACCAAAGTATATTTAACCATAGTGACCTAACACAAAACTCATATAGACCCTTGAAACATGAAACTTTTTTGGGACAAATAGATTCATTTTTTTCATGCCTAAAGACAACTTGTGTTAAAGTGGACACCTAAAGAACAAAATTCATGACAGAGATTTAGAGAATCCATGAATATGAAACTATCACTTTATCTTTACAACATTCTTTTGAATAGCGAGTGTGAGAGTTACAATAAGGATATTTGTAATTAATTGGTTATTTTTTATGTTAAAGTTATCAATTTGGAAGTTTCCTATGCCACTAATTATCATGTAATAATGATTCAAATATTTAGGAATATATTCATCAAAGTGTATATTGGATGACATCATTTATGCTCTCGAGTCTATAATGATTGTAATACATACTCAAAATTTTAAATATCCTATTTTCCAATCTTATTCTACATCGATATGATATAGTTGAAGCCAATAAATCTTATAAACTTGTAATTGTTCTAAAGTTTTTATACTTTTGGTATGTTAAACTATAAATACTACATTAGTTAGCTATCAAAAATAGAATAGACACTCTCTTCACTATAAAAAAAAATTCAAATGTAGGAAATTATATTTTCATAAACCAAATTTAAATATATACACTAATATTTTATCCTTTTTGAATATATAAATGACATTATGTGGTGTGGAATGTTAGATTACTATACATGGAGTACTTTTTGTACTACGTATATAGTAGAAATTTAACAAAGAACTCAAAAGACTAATAATATTGTTTAATTTAACAAAGAACTCAAAAGAGTGATATTGTGTTTTTTCTCAATAAAAAAATCCAAATTATACATTTTTCGAATTATTATCTCATAGAAAAATGAGTATGAGTATGAAAAAATACAAATCAGATACTTTACTTTAAATATCATGATTATGTTTTATAATTTAGTTAGTAATATTTGTGTATTAGTTACATATTAGTAACAAATTATCATTCCTAATTTCTTCAGGAACAACATGCCACTTAAACATCATGTGCAAAGCATGTGCAATTACTAGTTTATACTAAGAGTATTGTTAGAACAATTGATAGTCTTGAATTAAGTCTATCCTAGTAGTCTTTTGAGTATCTATAGATACATTAGAGTAATGAATTTCATACACTTAGATCTTCATTTGTTTATATTACATTGGGTATGTATTACATTGACACATATCATGTCTTGTTGGATTACTAGAAGAAATAGTTTGTCTTTCAACAAGGTGTCTTTTGTTGTCTCATCGCTAGAGACAAGAAATTATCACCCACTTGCATAGAATCAATTGATGTTGCTGAGTTGATTAAAGACTGTGAGCCTTTCTAAAGCACGTAGTAGATGGGAAGGAACAAAAAGGGATTGTTAGTATAAAATATGTGCCATTAATATGAGTTTTAGTGCATCCTAACATGAGTTTCTAGGTATATCTCAAGATTGAGAAGTTGATCTTGAGATACAAATTTTACTAGGTAGTCATCCATGAGAATAACCTACCTACTAAATATCACCATTAAGTTAAAGGATTTGGAAAATTAGTTACATGACTTGTTGGATAAGAGTTTCATCTAACCAAGTTCATCACCCTAGGCATCTCTATTTAACCTTAAAATAATGAAACATGGAACTACATGTCTAGTGTACATACTGACATAGTTGAATAAGATTATAATTAATCATAGATATACTATGTTGTCTCTAGTATAGATTGGTATTTGAAGAATATTTACATTTAGCAAATAAATCCATTGTTGAGGATTGATGATTCATCTGATTAGTTATGTGTGAAAAAAAATTCTATAAGATAGATCTTAGACCAGGGTACCATAATCCTATGATAAACGTATCAAATGTAAATAAGTCAACTTTTACAACCATATTTGAGTATTAGTTATTTGTATTCATGCCTTTTGGATTGATTAATGCCCCTTCATCCTTAATGGATATGACAAATAGGGTTTTTAGGCCATACCTGGATCACTTTATATTAGTATTCCTTAACGACATTCTATATTATTCCAAGTATGTACATCAACATGAGTAACACTTGGGGACATTAGATTTATAGTTGAAGGCATGCCATTAGATTTATTTTGAGTTAAACAAATGTGATTTTGGTTTAGTTGAAGTTTCTTTCCTTGGACATGTTATTTCATAACAAGTCAGTGTGGACCCCGAAGAAAGTGGAGTTTATACTAGAGTGAGAATAGGCTTAGACTTGTATTGACATTGTAAGGTCTCTTGATTAGATGAATACTACATGAGGTTCACAAGGAACTTTAATGTAACACAGTACCTTGAACATTCTTGATAATGAAGGTGTGCCTTTATTTGGCTAGAAACTTGTGAAAAAAGTTTTCATATACGTTAAATGAGAGATTGAATACAACTTCAGTTCTGATCCTACCCGTGACTAACATAGGTTATGTTGTATTCAGTGATGCTTTCAGAAGAGGCATTGATTGTGTATTATGTGTGATTTCAAGGTAGTGGCATTTTCATCCGGACATCTCAAAAATAATTTTTAGAGATATGTTACACATGATCTTGAGCTAGAAATAGTGGTACATGCTTTTAGAACATGGAAACTTTACCTTTTTAGTAAGACATGGAATATCCATTCAGACTATAAGAGTCTAAAATAAATATTCACCCAGAAAGATCTCAATCTGAGACTATGTAGATGATTGGACCTGATCAAGGATCATGATATCGCCATTTGTATCATCTTGGTAAAGACAATGTAGTGGTAAATGTTGTGATAAGAAAATCTTCATCATATGTAGAAATATTCTCCCTATACAATGCAAAATTATATTTGTTGAAAATGATTGTAGAAACAAAACTTGGATTAGGTACATTTTAATAATATGGGATTATTGCTCAATTGCAAGTTTGACATACTATTTGTAAGGAGATCAAAGAGGTTTATCTAAGTGATAATGATTTAATACATATTATATATCAGATGATTGAAGGCAATTGAAAATATGTCACATACTCAAATGATGGTATGTTGTATCAGATGGACAAATTATGTTTTCTCCATGATATTGTGTTGAATGAAGAGATTTTAGAGGATGCCCATTATTCCATGTATGGACTGCACCCAAGAATATCTAAAATGTATAAATATATATTAAAGAATTGTAATGTAGGCCATGCATGAAGAGATATGTGGTTGAACATGTACCAAGAGTGGATTGATGTAATAGTAAAAGTCAAACATTGTAGTCTATTTCAACCACTTCACATTCATGTATGGACTTGGGGGCACATCATCATGGATTTTTTAGTGGATATACCTACAACATACTCAAACTTGGACATATTCTCTTTTTGGCCCTCTTTCCAAGATTCTCATTTCTTTTCTATCCTTTTTGGATTTGATGTTCAATTTGTGGAAATAATAGTGGTTTGGGGTGAGTTTGATCACCATTTATGCCAATGTTTGGATTAATGAACAAATACATTAGTTAATTTGTTAATCAGGGTCTAATATGCAATTTGATCACTTATGTGACATATTAATAAAAAAATTCGTTCTAGATCATTCCTTAGCCTTTTGGATCAAGAAAGAGAGAAAAAAGGAATGAATATCAATGCTTTAAACATGTTAATGTAATATTGAATTATTTAATATGAGAAAAAGTGGTGATACTAGATAATGGGCTAAAATTCATAAAAGGAAGACTAATTGGTTAAATATAAGTTGAGATTCGTTTTTCTTGGATTTGGTTTGGCTTGGAGGTCGAGTTTCATAATTTTAGAATAATAATAATTATATCTCTTTTATTTTGGAAAGAAAAGGTGAGTTTTCTCCAAAATATGAGATAAAACAATTATTGACTCAAAAAGTGGAAAATAATCAAAAATTTGTAATCTACACATTAAAAAGCCTTTGGGTAAATTTTCATATAATTTGAATAATCTTCAATACACATGTGAAGTTAGGAGAGAGAAAATGTGTATAACCTTCAAAATACTAAATAAATGTACAAACAACTTCAACATGTAAAATTGATGGTAAATTCATATCCAAGACACTTAATGTGACTTGTGCGTTAAGTTTCATCAAATTTGGAGAATCTTATAACCATTAATGATGGAAGAAAGAGAAAACAAGATTTGGTTTATTTAACAAATAATAAGTTCTCAAATGGAAAATCTAATTACATATTCGGATTCCTCGTGTCCAAAATAGGCTAGGAGCCAAATTTCATTTAAATTGGAGTTTGTTTGCACCCTCATTTGAGGAAAGAAAAGGGAGAAATAATTAAATATATCACTTAAATTAGAATTTTGATTTCCTAAAGTTAATCAGATTTTGATTTGTCACGGGTGCTTTGTATCAGGTCTAATGACAGTCGTTCAAATTTGGATTGTGTGGTTATGATTTTCTCCTCTACCTCCGCTCTCCTAGTTTCCTAAAGAAATATGAACACGACACCCTACTCCAAATCTCTCGTGCAACTTCCCTCTCCTTTGCCCCTTTCTTCTGATTTCTTCTCCCTCACCTTCCTCAAATCTTCTTGAATCCATAGACCCTATATATTAGTGTTCATGGCATTGTGGTTCAGTTCCATGAGTTGTCACATGATGCCACTATCTTTCCCCTATTTCATCTTCGACTCCTTCTCCAATCCTCTCAAGGACCTTCAGACTCCTAAAGAAAACTGACACGAACATCCTCAGAACAATGGTGACCAGAATCATAGCTCAGGGCACTGGGAAATCCATCCCCACAACATCCTAAACTTTGTCTAACATCGTCTTCTACGGGATAGTCAGTCTCGAGGCTGGGACCTTCATGGTCATTGAAAAAGACAGATTTCCACTGGTATCCTCGTGAAGGCCTCTGACCCAATCAATTGGCTCCCAATGTGAGTATATTATGTTTCCCTATTTTTTTTCTTCTTTTGGCTATCTGCACAAAAAGAAAAATTGAGCGGTCTTTGCTACTATTTTCTCTCTATCTCTATGATGTTCATCTTCATTTTATGTTAACAAAACTTCCATGAGTGTTGGGTTTTGTTGAATGTCTCGAATCCTAATTTTGGCTTGCCTCTCCTTGTTGTAGTCATGGTGGAAGCCTGGTTACTCTCTTTCGACCATCACAGAGTACTTGGAAGGGGTCATTGAGTTTGTTAGGAGTTAGATGACTCAAGTCTGATTTTGTATGTTCATATGTCCCACCAGATTGGGAGTTCTCTGCTTGATTTGCATATGGATTACCAGATCTTCTCCAAGTCGACAAAAGAAGATCATCCCCTAAGATGTTTTTCCTTCCTCTCCCTTCATTTTCTTTTTGTTTTGATTTTCCCGCCAGGGGCAAAATAGTCATTAGTCGCTTTGTTGTTCTTCTTTCCATGCTGAAGTGGGTTGCCTTGTTGTCTATGGTGCCAAGCCGAGTTGTCCAGCAATGATTGGGCCTACTGAACGCAATCGGCCTCTCCCTCTTCCTCTCTCCCAGTGGAATTGTTGATGTGTCTTTTTCTGATTGGTCAATTTTACAAAAAATCATTTCTTTTGGTCTGATTGTCCAAAAATTAAAGTAAAATATTTTATGGAATCATAAAATGTAATCTTTCTAATACAAATACTTTCAAGGTTTGCTTTTGAGTTTTGTCAAAAGGTGTTTTCTAGATATGATTTTAATGCTTAAAATTCACCAAAAATTCACTTTAATCTTCATAACTTCAAAATTAATAAAATTATATGTTTTCTTAATCAAGAGAACCTAATAAGATCAATGGTAATGTTATTAGAGTCTAAATTGGAGTTTTGCTCAAAAAATCAAAACTAGGGTTTTCTTTACATTAATGCATATGAAAAACCCTAATAAATAATTGATTATACATTGCAAATAGGAAAAGTGGATCTTCGACTCATTTGAAATGGTGAAAGTGAGTAAATAAAATCAATACGAGATATATGTGATTTCCTTAAACCTATGTGGGTAATAATTGCAAACCCAAACCTAGTTTCCCTAAGGAGGCTTTTATGAAACCCTAAT
Source organism: Alisma plantago-aquatica (assembly GCA_963693085.1). Taxonomy (NCBI): domain Eukaryota; kingdom Viridiplantae; phylum Streptophyta; class Magnoliopsida; order Alismatales; family Alismataceae; genus Alisma; species Alisma plantago-aquatica. The sequence goes on along the minus strand of OY856409.1, from coordinate 233,872,716 downwards.
TTCTCTTTTGTTAATTCCTTTGCTATATTTGCCTCAAAATCATTTTTGACATTTATTTCTTGGGCCTTTACCGCACTGCCATAATACAACTATTTGATGCTTATACTTTACATATTTCTTTAACTATTTAACTAATGTAGTGGTACTTTCCATAGCTCTTTTGTTGATTTTATTAGACTATTTAACTAATGTAGTGGTACTTTTATACAACCACCCATAGATAGGGCATGTGTAAATTTTCCCAAGGGAATGTGTTACTCTTCCCAATATAAAATATTTGATAGGTGATTGGAATGTGTTACTCTCCCTCACCTATTTTATTGAGGTCCGATAGGTGCCTCAACCCTACTTAATTAAGATAGCCAATATTAATCATGCATGCAACCCTTTTATTATTTTTCTTGTTATGGCAAGAATCTACTTGATTATGCCTCATACTTTTGACCATCTTCATCTTATAATGAAACTTTGCCTTTATTTCCATGTTATTTCTTTACCTTTTATCCTTGTTCACTATTGACAAATACCTTGCTTCTTTATTTAGCTTGGTGTCTTCCCAACCACCCAGGTTTGATCAATGTGTTGATCAAGGCCTAGTATCGGAGTGGTGTAGCAGGAGCATGGAAGACCGACCTAGGATTAGGACATGGATTACATGGCTTCCATCATGTACCTAGATCATGAAGTTGTTGCTTGGAAACAAAGTTGGTGTAGTTTAAATTTCCCTCTATCTAGATCCTTTTGTTGTTGTAAACCCTATATGGGAGATATGATGGAATTTTGTAATCTTTTGAAAAATTGAATATAGTCATGATTTTTATTCCACTACTATACACTTTGGTCTTTTATATACCACTATATAATGATTTAAAAAAATTACACATGTTTCATCATACCTTTTGAGTATGTTTGGGATAATGTTTTATTTTTCAAATTTTTAGTAAAGGTGTGATTTCACTCTTTTAGAGCATGGTATCAGAGCCCATGGTAGTCAGAATCTAAATATTTCAATTTTTCATCCCTAATTAGAATCCTTATCTTGCATAGTTCCCCTTTAAGTGACATGTTTTCCTTAGAATTGATCTATGCAACCCTTGAGATGATGAAAGGTTCATTTAGGATCATGTGAGTTTCACATTAGAATCATGTTGTTTAAGCCCCTAAAATATTTACAATTAAAAGATGTAAGTAACCATAGTAACTTGAGGTTGTTTGGATTTGCCTTTAGGCAACTACTAGGATATGAAGTTGAAATCAAAGGTGTCTAGAAAGGATAAGGGTTTGGGATGACAAGATTTTCTTCCGCACCACTAGCTTGGTTTAGGAGAACTCCTAGATCCATATAATACATGTCTGACCTAAGTTGATATGGATTGTTCAAAATAGCATGCTTTTAGGAAATAGTGACCTTAGACATCTATGTTGGATATCTTTGGGAACCTTAATATGTTGACCTTGTGACTTGTTTGGATATGGTTACCCAATATAGTTCCCTTATGTCCCTTAGGACCACATGTTTGGTCAGCCTAACCCTAGAATATAGACTTTGAGGTTTGGTGTTTAGTAAGCTATCAGAGTGCATAGTGGAAGCATGATGGATCTTATACATGGTTTAGTTAGACTCACCCTTTTACCTATAGTTTAGTTTGTCTTGGTAGGTCAAACCTTTTACGTGGTGGAGAGTAGTTGGTTGTTGATGCTTGGGTGGTTAGATTTTGAGGACGAAATCCTTTTTAAGGGGTTGGAGTCTTGTATCATACCAAGATCTAGCTACTTTGACTCTAGAAACCCTAACTCCATGACTAGGAGGTTAGTATGCTTGGATCCTTAGTTTTGACCAAACAAAGCTATATTTGTGACACTAACATGCTTATTTATATATTAATAAACATATAATGGTCATCTAATGAATAGTTCATAGGTTGAATCCTAATGAATACTTAATGCATATAATAAGAGTAACTCACATATTAATACTAATATCGGATGCATGATGTTAACCATGTCTTAGACTTATAAACCCTAATGATATGATGAGTAAGTTGTTGTAATGTAATCTTGGGACTTAATACATGTTAAAAAGATATATGTAAAATATAATGATCATGTTGACCTAAACCCTAAGATGTAATCATATAATCTTAACATATACATCCTTAATGACTCTCATGATAAATTAGTGATATTAGGTGTCATAATCATGTAATATACTTTGATATACATAAATGATATATAATCACCTAATCACAGATTAATCAAGTTCTCAATATGTAATATATATCACTCTGTTCTCTTATACACACCTAATTAATCACCTAAACATAACTTGGTATGTGAATCAATTCACTAATATGTAATATGTTCCATCTTGTTCACTAAAATACATATAATGACTCAAATTTGGATAAAGAGTAATTGTATTGACACAATTGTGCATAATCAATAATAAGAAGCGAATAATCATTTAATGATGACATTAATGTGAGTAAGAAAGGTAATGTGACAATGAATGGATGTTTAACATGGATATACGTAATTAATGTGACATAAATTGGATTAATTGTAGACTTAATAACAAATTTGATAAAATGTCTTAATTCATGAAAAATAATCTGTTATAATTTTATATGGGTAATGTGAGAATAATGGAGCCTAAATCCAAATTATTAAGAATAATGGTCACATGTAAATAGATAATTGAGTACAACTCTAATTGTGCTTAAAATTCTTAATAAGATAAATGAGTAATATATATATGAGGTTTCATGCATATTACTGAAATATAACTCTTTTGGCAACTAAGTGAATATAATGAGACACAATTAAATGAATAATAATGATAATGTGATATCCTAATAAATATAATGCTAATAAGCCTAAAATGTTAATTGTGTTATGTATAATAAAAAAGAAATCTTAATAGTGAAACCCTAGGTGATCCTAGAGAACATGACCGATGAGGAGTTGCTAGTGAAAGTTTGTTGGTGTAAGTTTTATGGGTTGTTTAAAGATGAATTGTTATGTACTCACCCTTCCCTCTTTTCTTGAGATTTTGGGGACGAAATCCTTTTTAAGGGGTGGAGTGTTATAACATATTGAAACTTGGACATATTCTCTTTTTGGCCCACTTTCCAAGCTTCTCATTTGGTTTCCATTCTTTTTGGCTTTGATGTTCAATTTGTGGAAATAATAGTGGTTTTGGGTGAATTTGATCTCCATTTATGCCAATGTTTGGATTTATGCACAAATACCTCAGTTAATTTGTTAATTAGGGTCTAGTATGCAAATTGATCACTTATGTGACATATTAATAAAAGGAATTCATTTTAGATCATTCTTTAGACTTTTGGATCAAGGAAGAGAAAAAAGGGAATGAATAATAATGCTTTAAACATATTAATGCAATATTGAATTATTTCATATGAGAAATGGTAATAACATTGGATAATGGGCTAAAATTCATAATAGGAAGAGTAATTGATTAAAGATAAGCAGATATTCGTTTTCCTTGGATTTGTTTTGGGTTGGAGGCCAAGTTTCATAATATTAGAATAATAATAATTATATCTCTTTTATTTTGAAAAGAAAAAGGCAAATTTTCTCCAAAATATGAGATAAAAAAATTTAATGACTCAAAAAGTGGAAAATAATCTTCAATCCATAATCTACACATTAAAAATAGCATTTGAATAATTTTTTATGTAATTTGGGTAATCTTTAATATACATGTGAAGTTAGGAGAGAGAAAGTGTGTAGAATCTTCAAAATATCAAATAAATGTACAAAAAACTTCAACATGCAAAATTGACAGAAGATTTGTATCCAAGACACTTAATGTGACTTGTGGGTAAAGTTTCATCAAATTTGGATAATCTTATAACCATTAATGATGGAATAAAGGCAAAATAATATTTGGTTTATATAACACATCAAAAGTTCTCAAAAGGCAAATCTAATTACATATTCATATTCCTCAGTTACAAAATAGGCTAGATGTCAAATTTCATTTAATTTGGAGTTTGTTTGCACCTTCATTTGAGGAAAGAAAAAGGAGAAATAATTAAATGTATCACTTCATTTAGAATTCTGATTTCTTAAATTTAATTAAATTTTGATTTGTCATGGGTGCTTTGTATCTGGTCTAATCACAGGTGTTCAAATTTGGATTGTGCAGTTCTAACTTTCTCCTCTACCTTAGCCCGCCTAGTTTCCTGATGAAATATGAACCTGAATCCCTCCTCCAGGTCTCTCGTGCTACTTCCTTCTCCTTTACCTATTTCCTTCTGATTTCTGCTTGCTCACCTTCCTCAACTCTTCTCGAACCACAAACCCTATATATACTAGGGTTCATGGAATCATTGTTCAGTTCCATGAGATGTCACATGATGCCCATGTCTTTCCCCTGTTTAATCTTCGACTCCTTTTCCAATCCTCTCAAGGACCTTCTAACTCCTGAAAAAAACCCAACAATCATTAGCAGAACACTGGTGGCCAGAATCACTGCTCAGAACACCGAGAAATCCAACACCACCAGATTCCCGAATTTCGTCTAACATCGTTTGCTACCGGCTAGTCAGTCCTGAGTCTGGGACATTCACGGTAGTCGCAAAAAACTCGGATTGTCGTTAGTATCCTCATGAAGACCTCTAATCGAATCAGTTGGCTCCCAAGGTGAGTATATTATGTTTCCCTCTTTTTGTTCTTCTTTCGGATGTCCACATAAAAAGCAAAATTGGGTGGTCTATACATATATATATATATATATATATATATATATATATACACACGTACGCACACACACACACCTACAAATACACACACACACACACACACATATATATATATATATATATATATATACACTAGTGAATGCACACATGTCACGCACGTAAAAAATAACATTGGTCAATTTTTATGAGTACAATTTTCTCAAATAAACAAATATAATTGAAAATCATATCTAAATCAATGAAGATAACTGTAAATGTTCATAACATTTTTCAAGATAATATTGTTTATTTTCATATGTAAAGCATATCAATATATAGGATTTACCTTTATTTATTAAGAAACATACATTATGCGATAAGAGCATCCTACTTAGTTGTGAAATAGGTAAATGTAAATAGAGAAAACGAACATGTACTATATTTACTATATAAAAATAAATTCTCAATGCCCCTCACGAACGCATCCATCAATATTTCATTTATATTATATCATTTCTTCATATAATATTATGACATTCACATTTATAAAAACAAAATTATAAAAGAAAGTCAAGTGATAACATACAAAAATGATTAAATATGTTGTAAAACAAATTCGTTGTTGGCATCATATACCATTCTAGTGGACTACTACAAATACACTACTAAGAGTGGAGCCCCATATGTTGAAATGCTCCTGGATGACAAGAGTTGATTGAGACATGATGTTCACCATAAAGTGAGCTATTATGCAGACAGAAGTTGTGAAAGCCACATCTGAACATGATGAGAGTTGTCAAACAATAGACATAGAAGACCAAGTCTGACCATGGTGCAAGTTGCTAAGACATAGACATAACATGACTTGCTCCACAACCACCACTCTATGACCTAGGTTGATGTAGCACGCTAGCAATAGTTCACATCTAGCAGCATTACAAACTACACATTAGGTGTGTGGGCTAATAATTACTGATGTGACAAATTATGGACCTAGATGTATGAGACTTCATTTAACATATTATATTAATTGTTTTTAAGATAATAAACTCTTCATAATCTTTAAAATTATATGCAAGAAGACACTAAAATAAATTAATTATTGTGCCCCTATAAATTTCCAGTCTATCTTTTTCCACATTGTGGGAGAAGTTGAAGTATTACTAAATAAGTATTAATATAAATAAAAAAGTCTCATGGTCTACAATATGACAATTACGATGAAAAAAGAATATGAAATAAGGACAAAATTTCATAGCAAGATTTTTAGAAATGAAGAGTTTGGCGTAAACTTTTTACTTAAAAGTGGGAATTCAAAAAGAAAAAATAAATTAATAATAGTTATTGATTTGTCTTGTATGTTCAATTGTAACAACAACAGAACCATATGCATATAGAACCATTGACGTGTAAAATAAGATGACAAACCAATAATATGACATGTACTTTC